>CM075981.1:54956247-55276342 GCA_038087875.1 Malacoraja senta
CAATTTTCTATCCATATCAGCACTCTACCCCAATACCATGTGCCCTAATTTTGCCCACTATTCTCCTATGTGGGACCTTATCAAATGCTTTCTGAAAGTCCAGGTACACTACATCCACTGGCTCTCCCTTGTCCATTTTCCTAGTTACATCCTCAAAAAATTCCAGAAGATTAGTCAAGCATGATTTCCCCTTCGTAAATCCATGCTGACACGGACCGATCCTGTTACTGCTATCCAAATGTGCTGCTATTTCATCTTTTATGATTGACTCCAACATCTTCCCCACCACCGATGTCAGGCTAACTGGTCTATAATTCCCTGTTTTCTCTCCCCCGCCTTTCATAAAAAGTGGGATAACATTAGCTACCCTCCAATCCACAGGAACTGATTCTGAATCTATAGAACATTGGAAAATAATCACCAATGCGTCCACGATTTCTAGAGCCACTTCCTTAAGTACCCTGGGATGCAGACCATCAGGCCCTGGGGATTTATCAATCTTCAGTCCCATCAGTCTACCCAACACCATTTCCTGCCTAATGTGGATTTCCTTCAGTTCCTCCGTCACCCCAGATCCTCTGGCCACTAGTACATCAGGAAGATTGTTTGTGTCCTCCTTAGTGAAGACGGATCCAAAGTACCTGTTCAACTCATCTGCCATTTCCTGTTCCCAATAATAAATTCACCCTTTTCAGTCTTCAAGGGTCCAACTTTGGTCTTAACTAATTTTTTCCTCTTCACATACCTAAAGAAGCTTTTACTATCTTCCTTTATATTCTAGGCTAGCTTACCTTCGTACCTCATCTTTTCTCCCCGTATTGCCTTTTTAGTTATCTTCTGTTGCTCTTTAAACGTTACCCAATCCTCTGCCTTCCCGCTCATCTTTGCTATGTTGTACTTCTCTTTTATTTTTATACTGTCCCTGGCATCCCTTGTCAGCCACGGTCGCCCCTTACTCCCCTTGGAATCTTTCTTCCTCTTTGGAATGAACTGATCCTGCACCTTCTGTATTATTCCCAGAAATACCTGCCATTGTTGTTCCACTGTCATCCCTGCTCAGGTATCTTTCCAGTCAACTTTGGCCAGCTTCTCCCTCATGGTTCCATAGTCCTCTTTGTTCAACTGTAATACTGACATCTCCGATTTACCCTTCTCCCTCGCAAATTGTAGGTTAAAACTTCTCATATTATGATCACTACTTTCCTTGCTTTCTCCCCATATCCCTTGATTCCGTTAGCCCTAAGAGCTCTACCTAACTCTCAACTTTGCTGCCCTTTGACTGAGGGTGGGCCTAAACCATTCAAGGAGGTGAAGTGAAAGTCGATAATCATCTTGATAACAGCGTCACACTTGGTAGTGCACTGAGCTTTGTAATTATGCAATTAGTCTGATTTAAATCTTGTCATTGTATACCACTCAAGGACATTAATGTTTAACGATCAGAAAGGTTTTACTTGTTTGTCATTTATGGGTAATCCAGATCATTTTAGAAACTCGTTAACAGAAAATTGTTCATTGAAAGCAGCGAAGAAGATGCATGGTGTGTGTAGGAAGGAACTGCAGATGCTGGTTTAAACTGAAGAAGGACACAAAATCCTGGAGTAACTCAGCGGGTCAGGCAGCATCTCTGGAGAAAAGGAATAGGTGACGTTTCGGGCCGAGACCCTTCTTCAGACTGAGAGTGAGGAGAAAGGGAAACAGGAGATATAGACGGTGATGTAGAGAGATATAGAACAAATGAATGAAAGACATGCAAAAAAGTACCGAAGTTAAAGGAAACAGAGCATTGTTAGCTGGGTGGTAGGTGAAAACAAGTTACAGACAATGAGATACAACAAGATGACTTTGAAACTGGTACAACGGGTTGAGGATGGATGGAGAGAGAGGGGATGCAAGGGTTACTTGAAGTTAGAGAAATCAATAGTTGTACTACTGGGTTGTAAGTTGCCCAAGCGAAATATGAGATGCTGTTCCTATGCTTGTATGGTATGCTTGCCTTCATTGGTCAGGGCATTCAGAGTAAGAATCAGAAAGTCATGATGCAGCTTTATAAAGTTAACCCAGATATTTCATAAATGTTTTGAGAGTACATGTCTCTACCACCTTTCCAGTGAGCCTCACGCAAGCAAGCCCAGAGATGTACCAATATACATTTAATCTCAGCAGGTGTGAGGTGTTGCACTTTGAGATCTTGAATGTAAGGGGATTATACACGATTAAGGACGACCCTTAGCAGTATTGATGTACAGAAGGATCTTGCGCTCCAAGTCCATAACTACCTGATAGTGGCATTTAAGAGGTTCTTGGATAAGCACATGGATATTTGGGAATTAAGGTATATAGAGGAAGGTAGGCAGGCAGTTAAGAGTTGGTCTTGGCATCATATTTGACATAGATATTGTGGGCCAAAGGGCCCTTACCTGTGCTGTAATGTTCGTCTGAAGAAGGTTCTCGACCAGAAATGTCACCCAAACACTTCTCTCCAGAGATGCTGCCTTTCCTGCTGAGTTACTCCCAGCTTTTTGTGTCTGTCTTCAGTTTCAACCAGCATCTGCAGTTCTCTCGTACACACTGTATTGTTCTCTGTTCTATACATGGTCATAGACTGGACCGTACAGCAGTTGAAAATAATTTAGCAGCAGGAAACGCTGGAAGCACTCAGCAGAGCCAGGTGATCTCCGTGGAAAGGGAAAGATGAGCTAACACTGTGGACCTTATAGTTCTGATGGATGGCCTTCAACTCAAAACTTTAATCCACATTTCCGATGCCACAGATTTTGGTTACTCTGTGGAGTGTGTCTGTTTTAATTTCAGATTCCCACCATCTGCAGTTTTAAGAATTTCTATTACAGCTGATCTTCATTTATAGCTATGGTCTCCATGACATAAAGAGAGTACTTAAATTTATATAACAGCTTTCACAACAGCAGGAGGTCCTACCATGCTTCACAAGCGAGGAAGTACATTTTACATGTGGTTACTGTTGTAGTAAATTAAATGTGACAACACGATCTGATGCAGCAAATTATAGTGTACTGGTGATCAGATAGTTTGTCTTTTGGTGATGATTGTTGGACTGACATTAACTAGGACATTGGATGGAGAGGGGGAGGAATCATCAAAGCCTTGCTCAAACTTATACCATGGAATCTTTTCTGTTCATCCTATGAGGCCTGGATAGAGTGAATCTGGAGAGGATGTTTCCACTAGTGGGTGGGTCCAGGACCAGAGGCCACAGCCTCAGAATAAAAGGACGTACCTTCAGAAAGGAGATGAGGAGGAATTTCTTTAGTCAGACGGTGGTGAACCTGTGGAATTCATTGCCACAGATGGCTGTGGAGGCCAAGTCAATAAATCTTTTTAAGGTAAAGATTGACAGATTCTTGTTTAGTATGGGTGTCAGGGTTATGGGAAGAAGGCAGGAGAATGGGGTTGAGAGGGAAGGATAGATCAGCCATGACTGAATGGCAGAGTAGACTAGATGGGCCCAATGGCCTAATTCTGCTCCTAATCGATCTTCTGACAGTGCAATATTCCATTATATTCTGCACTTGAATGCTCATCGGTATTTTGTGTTCAAATGTATTGTTTTTAGAGACGCATGAGACTGCTGATGCTGAAATCTTGAGCATGAAACAAATTGCTGGAGAGACTCAGCAAGTCAGGCAGCATTTGTGGAGGAAAATGGACAGATGATATTTCGGGTCAGAACCCTTCTTTAAGACTCACTTCAGGACCTTCTTCAAGACTCCAGAACCAGTCTTGAAGAAGGGTTCCGATCTGAAATGTCGTCTGCCTATTTCCCTCCACAGGCGCTGCCAGACCTGCCGAGTCCCTCCAACAATTTTTTTTGCCATTGTGTTTGGAGGTTTTATTGCATACCAATTTTCCACAGGTGCAACGTTAAAGTGATTATAAAGGTAACAAAAGATGAGTGAAAAAGGGAGTGAGATCACCCAGATCATCCTCTGTACTTTCTTCTACCTGTTTTTGAGCTGTGCTGATAGTTGACTGTAAGACAGTTTAGGTGGCACAGCTGGCACAGCTGGCAGAGCTGTTGCCTCGCAGTGCCAGAGACCTGGATTTGATCCTGACCTCGGGTATTGGCTGTGCGGAGTTTGCACATTCTCCCTGTGACCGCGTGGGTTTCCATCGGGTACTCTGGTTTCCTCACACATTCCAGGGACATGCGGGTTTGTACGTTAATTGGCCTTTGTAAAATTGCCCTTAATGTGTAGGGATGGGATGAGAAAGTGAGATAACATAGAACTAGTTTGAATAGAGTCATAGAGACATACAGCAATGGAAACAGGCCCTTCGGCCCAACTTGCCCATACCGACCAAGATGCCCCAGCAACAGTAGTCCCACCTGCCCACGTTTGGCCCAAATCCCTCTGAACATTTGCTATCCATATCCATGGACTCGATGGGTGGAAGGGCCTGTTTTTATGTATCTTTAAGCCAAAGACAGCAAGGGTGCAAAAATTCCCAAGCAAAGGGATGAGGAAAGAACAAAAGGCTGAATCTCTGGCAGCTTGAAGAACCAGAAACTGTAGGCTTGCGAGAATGCTTGCAAGTTGGGGACTTGCTGAATGGCAGATGGCAGCTCACCTGTCATCTAGCTCCTTGGCTGGTCTCCATTGACAGAGCCCAATCTTGCTGACAAACACTCCCCAACATTGCTCTGGAAAATTGCCACTCAGATCCAGTGCCATCACAGATGAGGCATTGCCTCTGAAACTCCATTGATTCCAAAGAGGATTCTAGACCTGTGGAATAAGACACAAAAGCAATGGTATTCTTAACAATTATTTTGAGTTAATATCATAAGATAATAATTGTTTTTATGCATTTTAATTAATTTTCTAAAATAAAATGTATTTTCTTTTCATTTATTTATTGTCCATAATTGCCTCGGAGCTTTGGTGCTGTTTTAAATTGTGAGTAGTTCTCATTCTCCCACAGCGGACATAGCTCCTGAACTCGATCAAAGCCAGCCAGGGGCAGGGTCTTGACAAGATGCCACCCATGGCTCAGGCTCCATCCGGTCCATGGTTCTGATCCGGGAGTTCAGATGCCTAAGTGTCGGACCGTGAGCAGCAATGTTGTGCAGAGACCCACACCAGCACAATGACCAATGTTTAGTTTATCTTAGAGATACTGCGTAGAAACAGGCCCTTCAGCCCACCGTGCCCATGCCGGCCAGCGATTCAGGCACGCTAACTCTATCCTACACACACTAGGGACAATTTACAATTTTACCAAGCCAAGTAATCTACAAAACTGTACATGTTGGGAGTGTGGGAGGAAACAGTAGAAAGCCCACGCAGATCACAGGGAGAACGTGCAAACTCCATACAGACAGCACTCGTAGTCAGGATTGAACCTGGGTCTCTGGTGCAGTAAGGCAGCAACTCTATCCCTGCAACACCGTGCAGCCAAATGGTTCAATGTGGCCTATTATTTCAAAGTACAGATGGTCATCATTTATAGTAAAACAATAGGTGCGACTTAGTGGAGTAGGGCTGCCACAGTGGCGCAGCTGCTGGAGCTGCTGCCTCATAGCGCCAGACTCCTCGGTTCTCTTTGTGACCACGTGAGTTTCCTCCAGGTACTCTGGTTTTCCCTCCCACATTCCTAAGACTTGCGGGTTTGTAGGTTAATTGCCCTATGTAAATTCCCCGTAGTGCGTAGGGAGTGGGTGCGAAAGTGTGATAACACAGAACTAGTATGAACAGGTGATCCATGGTCAGCGTGGACCCAGTGGACCGAAGGGCATGTTTCCCATGCAGCATCTTTCAATCAAAGTCACACCTGAGAGCTGTCTGGATTTACGATCACGTTTTAGATGGTTTAATAAATTAACGTTTGTTCAAGGAGAACGATAATCTGAAACAAGAACAGAAAATAACTCTCATCTACTTGTCAACATTATTGTGCCAAATAGCAATTATTAAAATGGATTAAATGGGCAGTTATATCATTTCCTCATTGTAAAAGTGTGCTCGGCACTAATTAACTCTTATTAACGTATCTGTGCTCACATCCTCTGCCCCATCAGGGCCTAATAAAAAACCTCAATGAGATACTTTACAATTTCTGGCACAGTCAGCATTCAGTGTACTTGCCATTTCAAAAATAACCTTCTCTTCCCAACATGTTTCTCCAATACATACACCAGCTCCTGCTGTGACCATGCTGCTTCCTACTCAATCAGCCTGGTTAGAGTAGACTTCACCACAGCATGGAGTTTGTCCAAAAATCTTGTGTGATGATTTTCTCGTAAATTTTACAGCAGGATGAAACCAGGCAATACAAAGTGTTATAGATGGAATCCCATGATCAATAGAGCATCTTTATTCATTCACCTCATGGCCATATCACCTGTAACAATGACCCTTATCAATGGTCACTCTTCTGCCCAGTTCCATGAATGAAACTATCTATGATTATGCTTTGCTCCAACCAAGGTACAGGGAAACTGTTCCCGATGTTGGGGGTGTCCAGAACCAGGGGTCACAGTTTAAGAGTACAGGGCAGTCCATTTAGGACTGAGATGAGGAAAAATGTTTTCACCCAGAGAGTTGTGAATCTGTGGAATTCACTGCCACAGAAGGCAGCGGAGGCCAATTCACTGGATATATTCAAGAGTTAGATATAGCTCTTTGAGCGAACAGAATCAAGGGATATGGGGAGAAAGCAGAAACGGGGTACTGATTTTGGATGATCAGCTGGCTCGAAGGGCCAAATGGCCTACTCCTGCACCCATTTTCTATGTTTCTAAGTGGTTTGTGGACTGAACACAGATTGGTGTTGAGCTCCCCAAGTATTTCCAGACCGATCAGTTTGCAGAGAGTTGTGGACACAGCCCAGACCATGACACAAAACATTCAATAGTCCTCACTTGTCCTTTTTGCTGCTTTTGTTTTCTGGAGAGGGAATTCATCAGCATTATCTATGTCCTTAAAACTGCACGGCGACTAAGGAAAATAAATTTCCACCACACAGAAAGCAATTACATTCTGCACAGATTGGATCACTTGCCTCAGCAGAAGTGGTTAGCTGTTTGTAAATCTTCTCTGCAGCACAAATAAGAGGCAATGTTTTCATACATAAAGCACTTTGGATTCCTCATGTTTCCCTGCATTTGTATGTTAACTGCCAATTTAGCACGAGCTAATAAATCACTTTAAAACTATATATTTTTGTGAAATTGATATTAAATAAGCTCCCATTATATTATGTAAACTCATAATTCTTTACACTATCTTGCTGAATTTACCACGAGCTTGCATGGCCATGCATATTTAGATCCGTTACATTGAGGGATTTTTAGGGTGGAGGAGTGTTGACTTAATCAAGTGTTACTTATTTGTTCTATTCTCTGCATATTGTGGAGCAATTTTCAACTTCAGGTATAAGAATGCTATTACTAAGATATTACATGTATTTTATGGTGTTTTTATATGCAATGTATTTTTCATGTAATGTTGTCCCTTGTCTGGACCTTGAGTCCGAAATAAATTTTATTATTATAAGTCCACTTAAGTCCACACCTGGGACAACGGATATAGTAGATGAGGTTGGAGGAGGTGCAGGTGAACCTCTGCCTCACCTGAAAGGACTGTCGGGGTCCCTGGACGGAGTCGAGGGAGGAGGTGTAGGACAGGTGTATATCCTGCGGTTGCAGGGGAAGGTATGCTGCCTTTCAACTCGCCAGGGCAACATTTCAGATGCTCCCTTTGAACTTACTATGTTTACTGGAAAGATTATTATAAATCTATGTAACCTCCAATAAAATGTGAATTATTAGTGTGTTGGGTGTTAATAGGAATAGCATTCAATGGTCCAGCAAGAGATTGCTAGATTATTGGAGTTTTACTCCAGTGATTTTTCAGCTCAGCCTAATGAAATCCATTGGTACATAAGAAGAATGACATAGTTAATTTTGAAATCAAGTTTAAAGAAAAACAGAAGCAACGAAGGAAAGTTATAATCTATGTCCCATAGTACATCTTAATTGGTCTCAGGACGATACTGAAGGAGAAACTCTAAACACTCTTCAGCTGAAGAAATGAAAAGGCTAATTTGGTTTTCTATGCATTCATGATCATCTGGTGGAAAATCCAGCCTCAAAATTCAGCTCTGATGATTTCTATCTTCGGAAACACTAGCCTCCAACCATCTCCTAAACCAATTAATACACTGCCTTACTGCGCCAGAGATCCGGGTTAAATCTTGACTACGGGTGCTGTCTGTATGGAGTTTGTACGTTCTCCCAGTGACTGCATGGGTTTTCTCTGGGTGTTCCGCTTTCCTCCCACACTCCAAAGACGTTCAGGTTTGTAGGCTAATTGGCTCCTGTAAATTGTCCCTAGTATGTTTAGTAAAGCTAGTGAAGATGGACAAAAAATGCTGGAGTAACTCAGCGGGTCAGGCAGCATTTCTGGAGAAACAGAATAGGTGATGTTTCAGGTCAGAATCTTTCTGAGATTAAAAGAAGGTGGGGGGGGGGGGGTGGGGGTAGAAATAAACTGGAGGTGAAAAAAGGCCGGAACAAATCAGGGCTGGCAACAGGTGTAGGAGGAAGGGTGGAGCCCACAATGGCCCATTGTTGGCTGGGGAAAGTGTGAATACGAGGGGGATACTAGAATTAATGTACGGTGGGTCGAAGGGCCTGTTCCCACTCTGTGTCGCTTAACTAAATTAAACTAAACTCTGCTTTTGTCTTAAGATGACCCGAAATAGTAACCCTGACTAATTTCAGAGTCCGATTCGCCACCAATTGAAAGACAAAGATATTGCTTGCAGATGGAGTGCAATGGAATAAATGTCCACTTTGAATAAAAGATAGTAATGAAGGAAAAGGCACCACTAAACAGTTCAGAACATTAGAGAGCAGTATAAATGGAAAATATAAGCCATCTGAACCCAAAATTGTTCTCCTGCCTTGAGTGCACTTCTGGATATAATTTATTTATTATAAATTGCAAAATCATATTCAGCATAGAAGTCATATCCTGCTCTTACTACACACTTTAATATGTATTTAAAGGTGCAGATTATTTTGACAGAATGCAAGGAAGCGTATTTTGAAAAATTGTTTTAATATATTTGTATGAAAATTTGCAGATTGGAAACGACTAAAAAATCTTGGAGAATAATCTTGTACTGGTTAAGTGTAGTCAACTGATGAAATGATTAAAACTGCACACACTCATCCAGGTTAGAGTTGACAGTATCGATTCTTTTGGTTATTACTGGGGAACAAATGGAAACAGTGAAGAGCCAAGAGTGTTTTATTGTCATGTGTCCCAGATAGAACAATGAAATTCTTACTTGCAGCAGCACAACAGAATACGTAAACATAGTACACTGTAAACAATATAATTAGTGCAATAATAACAATAATAGTCTATGTAGTTCACAATTTACTTGAGGTTGTAGTGTTTAGTAACCGAATGGTTGTCGGGAAGAAGCTGTTCCTGAACCTGACGTTACGGTTTTCGGGCTCCTGTACCTTCTTCCCAATGGCAGGGGTGAAATGAGTGTGTGGCCAGTGTGGTGTGGGTCTCTGATGATGCTGGCTGCCTTTTTTCCCCTGTGGATTATGCCCAATGGCTTCACAAGCCTGTTCAGCGGGAAGGTATAGAGATGGATGAGGTTGGATGCATGTGGCTATGGCTCATTGTGTTTTTATTATCTCTTTGTTCACAGATTGTAGGCAATATCACCAACCCCCACCCCTTCCGAACTGAGTGAGTTTCTGGGCTATTTCAGAGGGCAGTTACAAGACAAGCATATTGATAGGTCTGGAGTCACCAATTGGCTGGAACCAGTGAGGATGGCAGAAGTACGTTGATGGCAGATGGTAAAACACTTAGACTTTTTGACAATTCAATAGTTTCACAGTTACCATTACTGAGTCTAAGTGATATAACCCCATGCATTTGCCTCTGCATCTACTGCTTGTCAGAAAAGGGCAGCACGGTGGCACAGTGGTAGAGTTGCTGCCTTATAGCACCAGAGACCCAGATTTGATCCTGACTATGGGCACTGTCTGCACGGAGTTTGTACGTTCTCCCTGTGACCGCATGAGTTTTCTCCTGGTTCTCCGGTTTCTTCCCTCATTCCAAAGACGTGCAGGTTTGTAGGAGAATTGGTTTCTGTAAAATTGTCCCCAGTGCGTACTGGTTATCGCTGGTCGGCGTGGACTCGGTGGGCCGAAGAGCCTGTTTCCATGCTGTTTCTCTAAACTAAACTAAGCTAAACTAACCTTGCCCACGTTTCATTTAGATGTCTGCAGATTTCTACAGGAGTGAAGATTAGATGGTGCAGTTAACGTGTCTTACCCACAACCAGAAAATGCAACAGGATCAATGGTTCAATGGTTCAATGGTTCTTTATTGTCATGTATGCACAGCACAGTGAAATTCCTTTGCACAACTGAGCACAATTGTGTTCAGTTCTGGGCACTATGTTACAGGAAAAATGTTGTCAAGCTGGAAAGGGTACTGAGAAGATTTACAAAGATGTTGCCAGGGCTGGAGGGTCTGAGCTATGAGGAGAGGTTGAGTAGGCTGCGTCTCTATTTCTTGGAGCGCAGGAGGATGAGGGGAATAAAATCATGAGAGGAATAGATCAGGTAGATGCACTGAGTCTCTTGCCCAGAGTAGGTGAATCGAAGGACCAGAGGACACATGGCCCTGTTCCATGGTACGAGTTCATTCCAAGAGCTCCCCCGAGTTTTAAAAAAATCAAACTCGTGGTAAGCACGGAGAATGAACGTAGCGGGTACGTCGGAGCTCGGGGATGTCTCTTAGCGCTAACGGCAGGTACTCAGGAAGACTCGCTAACGGCAGGTAAGCACGGGAAGACTCGTGAAGATTTTCAACATGTTGAAAAATGTCCACGAGAGCCCCGAGTACCGACGAGTGGCCATTACCGTAAATCTCCGAGTTCGAATCAGGGTAAACTCGGGAGAGCTCTTGGAATGAACTCGTACCGTGGGACAGAGCTTATAGGTGTAAGGTGTAAGGTGATGGGGAAAAGAATCTGAGAGGTACGTTTTTCACACAAAGGGTGGTGGGTGAATGGAACAAGCTGACAGAGGAGGTAGTTGAGGCTGGGGCTATCTCAACGTTTAAGAAACAGTTAGACAGGTACATGGATAGGACAGGTTTGGAGGGATATGGACCAAATGCGGGCAGGTTGGACTAGTGTAACTGGGACATGTTGGCCTGTGTGGGCAAGTTGGCCAAAGGGCCTTCTCCCACACTGTATCATTCTATGACTCTATGACTCTAACCCACAAATGCACAGTCGCCATATCTTGGTGCATATAAACAGGATCTTCTGCCCATAAATAGTCAACCCTACCACAAAAATGTTTGATAGCTTTTAATCCTCCCCTCAAGGCTCCTGGCTGTGAAATTTTATTGAATGCCTTTGACATTAAAACTACTGAAATTAAACAATGTTATTTTTTAATTTATTGGCTTTTAAAAATAATGGATAAAATTCTAAGATATTTAAATAACCTATGATGCTATTAAAGCAATTAGATGCATTTAAGTTAATCAATTCAAGTCAATGTGAATTAATTGTATTTTATTTCACTCCCTCTGCAAAATTCCTCTCCATTGGCCATTTCTATAACTCACCAGTGTGAGAGTGCATGTATCAGCTCTAAGAATATAGTACGACGGTGGCTACATTATTTTTATAGCAGTTGTAGGTATGGTAGTCGTGGAGTGACGCAGCACAGAACAGTCCCTTCAGCCCATCGAGTCGGTAAGCACCCATCGGCATTAATTTTACTTCGGAGTCACGTGAGTGATTCCGTGAAGAACCCCGCCAGTCGGCAAGCGCGTCATTACGTCTGACACATGGCGCAGCGACCAGCTCAGAAGTTCAGCGCTCCTCCAGCGGTAAGTTTAAAAAGCCTCAGGTAAGTGTCAAACTTAGTCGGAGGTCGTTTTCTGCGCTTGTTACAAATCTTGTTACAGGAGGGCAAGTCCAAGCATGGAGAAATCGTTGAGAGCAAGGCGAGCCGTTGCGAAAGTAACTAAGGACCGTGGGAGTGCGGGTAGCGGGCGGCCTGCCTAGTTCATCTACAGAGTCGCTAATAGTGAAACCAGCGACTGCAGACTTGGTGTCTGAGGGCACCGTGGCTGCACCGGTGGGGTGTAAAGCCACCAGGAAGTCTGTACGGCCATAGACTCTGACGAGTCCGGTCGGGAGGGTTTCCCTCCAAGAATGGATACTGTGTTTGGGTTATCCTAATGGAGGGGATGCTTTATCAAGAGCGCCGGCCTCTCCAAGAGCCCGCGCCAGCGGCACCTACTACAGGGGTGCCTAATGTCTCCCTCTCAGAGGAGGAGAGCATAACGGGTCAGTATGAGTCTGACGCCGAGTCTGTGGGCTTAGCATTGGAGGCTGCCCCAAGGGACGAAGGGCACGAGCCGGAGGTCCCATTCCTGGCAGCAAGATTTGCCGTCCCGACAGATTCTGGAGAGCCGCTGGGTGAGGAATTGGCTGCCACAATAAATTACTTGGCCTCACACCAGCTTCAGGAGCTGACCATGGATGCAACAGCTAGGAAATATGACACACCGGCTAATTGTATCCTGCTTAAAGTGCCGGCAGTAAACCATGCCATCTGGGGCCATATGGGATAAGGCATCAGGGCGCAGGAGATGAAGCTGCAAAGGGTACTGAAGCTACTCGCTTCCGGCATTACGGCTTTCGGGAGGTCAGTGGATGGTGGACACCTGACTGAGGTTCAGCAGGATGCCCTGGCTCTCATGTGCAATGTGCACTTTGAGATAAACTGCCTTAGAAAGAGCGCCATCCGCCCTACAATCAACCCAAAATTCGCTGCCCTGTGTAAGCCTAGCAACGTCCAGCCACCAAATCTTTTGTTTGGGGAAGACCTCGCTAAACGGGTGAAGGAGCTGGACGACGAGGCAAAAACCGTCGGGCTCATTAAGGTGCCAATGACCAGCAGAACCTTTCGGAGGCAGCACCCCTACAAGCGGTTTGCCGAAACCGGGGCCGGGCAAGGACCAAGCCGGCCATTCAATATGCGCAGCTGGCGCACTCCAGCAGGAGCACGACCAAACATGCCGTTTCCCACCAGAGCCAGGGGACAAAGAACTCCACCGGTAACCATGGAGGTAGGTGGGTCTGGTGCTTGTCGAAACATGTTCAGTGAGAATTACCTACCAGTTGGGGGGAGGTTACACTGGTTTCTGAAAGAATGGTATGGGCTAACATCAGAATTGTTTATACTGCAAGCTATACAAGGGTTTCAAATAGAATTAATTTCCAATTTGTGTCCGCCTACACAACATACACCAAGGCGGGCATTTGTTTTCTCACATAAAGAGAATTTGGAGGTTCAAGCTGAAATTAAAAAATTATATATAAAAGGTGTAATTGAGAAGACAGTTTGTCAACCTCACCAATTCGTATCTAATATTTTTCCTAGACCAAAGAAAGATGGTGGGAGTTGGATTATTTTGGACCTGACGGACCTTAATCCGTTTGTGCAGTATAAGCATTTCAAAATGGAAACATTTGCGACTGCCAAGCAATTGGTTTCCAGAGGGTGTTATATGGTATGTATAGATCTTAAGGATGCATATTACTCAGTGCCTGTTCATAAAGATCATCGGAGATATTTGAAATTTAGCTGGATGACGCAGTGGCAATTTAAAGCACTGCCTAATGGGTTAACCTCAGCCCCTAGATTATTTACAAAACTGCTAAAACCAGCATTGGGGCTACTGCGGGTTCAGGGTCACATTGTAATGGCTTATTTAGATGATATCTTAATAATTGGAAAAACTCGGGAGGAAGCTGACTTATCTGTTTCAGCTGTTAAACTCATGTTTGAGAGATTGGGGTTTCTAATTCATCCAACTAAATCAAAATTGATACCGGTTAAAGTTATTGATTATCTGGGATTCACAGTTAATTCAACTCACATGTCTGTAACTCTGCCCAAGGGCAAGAGATTAGATTTAATTGAAGGCTGTATCAAGCTCATGGGAGAGCAATCACCTTCAATTAGGCATGTGGCTAGCTTGATTGGCAAATTGGTAGCTGCCATTCCAGCTGCACAGTATGGGCCTTTGCATTACCAACATTTACAGAGGGCAAATGTACAGGCACTCAGGAAACATGCAGGTCATTTCAACAGACCCATGCAATTACCAGCTGAAGCCATTGCTGAGGTTTAGTGGTGGATAAGAAACATTTCGAGTTGTTCCAGCAAAATAACCTATTGGTGAACCCTGTGACTGGGGATCAACACCCGTTTTATGCTCGTATTAATTTGTTAATTTGCAGGTTTTAAGCAGGCAATACCTGGGTCTGGGACTATCCAATCGTACTGTGAATATCATCACATCGTCCTGGAGGGATAGTACAAAAAAGCAGAACCTCTCTCATGTCAGGAAATGGGAGGAGTTTTGCTTACAAGGGAACATTAGTTACCACACAGCTTCCATCCCAGATGTGTTAGACTTTATGTCCAAATTGTATTTTGATGATGGGTTGAGCTAAGGTGCCAACAATAGTGCCAGGAGTACTCTGTCATCGTATTTATGTTTGGAGTCAGAACTACAGTCTGTAGGATCTCATCCGTTAATATCCCGATTTATGAAGGGTGTTTTTAATTCCAATCCCCCCCAGGCCTAGATATTCATAAATCTGGGATGTGAGTGTGGTACTCACGCTGCTTCATCAGTGGGGACCAGCAACATCGTTGTCTTTGGTAAAGATTACCCTGAAGTTGGTCATGCTCATGGCGCTAGTGTCAGCGCAAAGGGTTCAGACTCTGCAGAAGTTGCGACTGCACAGAATGGGGTCATCTGGGAATGACGTTATGTTTTACATATATGATCTCATAAAACAGAGCAGACCACGGGTGTCAGGATTCAAACTTGTACTGTCAGCATATCCCACAGATTTACGACTGTGTGTAGTGGCGCACTTGCGATGTTATCAGAAGTATCATTGTTTATTAGCCACAAAAAGCCACATAGGAAAGTGTAGGTTCAGACCATTTCAAGATGGCTGAAACAAGTGCTGGTTTGTGCAGGAATTAATACTGACAATTTTAAATCTCACTCCACCAGGGCGGCATCAACGTCGGCAGCGAGGACAATGGACGTCCCTCTAGGCCATATCCTCGCGGCCGCAGGATGGTCAAATGAACTGACATTTCACCGGTTTTATAATAAACCACTTATCGAAACCGGGGTGTTCGCCCATTCCATTTTAAGTTCTGTTTCATAGCTCCCCCCTGCGAGAGAGGGGTCGCTATTGTATTTTCTTTATTTTGTTTGTGAATTAAAGCATCAGCATGTTAATCTGTACCATGTTTCACTGTATTGCTTATTATTCACTCCTCCTGAGTCAACTGATGCAGTGTTAGACGCCTGGATTCGTATCTACGGCATGAAATCACAGAGCTTTGAAATCTTCACGTATCATTCACGTGACTCCGAAGTAAAATAGTAAGATTAAACGAGAACTTACCAGTTTGAAGTTTGATCTTTATTTTATGAGGAGTTACGATGAGCGATTACGTGCCCACCGCTCCCGGCCCTCAATATCATAAAGGTCAACTGGAAGGTCTGTTTTATATTCTTACTATGTTACTTCAGTTACTATTATCTGTGATTTCACACCGCTGCTTTGAAGATTGATGTGCATGCCGACTGGCGGGGTTCTTCACGTAATCGCTCATCGTAACTCCTCATAAAATAAAGATCAAACTTCAAACTGGTAAGTTCTCGTTTAATCTTACTATCCTATTTCGCACCCACCGCATTCCCGTCATTTAGAAACATAGAAATATAGACAATAGGTGCAGGAGTAGGCCATTCGGCCCTTCGAGCTATCACCGCCATTCAATATGATCATGGCTGATCATCCAAAATCAGTACCCCGTTTCTGTTTTTTCCCCATATCCCTTGATCCCGGTTCTCATTGGATTCTATCGCTTGAAGCAACTTACGGCGGTTAACCATTCAACCAGCCCGCACACCTTTAGAATGTAGGAGGAAACCCGATCACCCTGGGTTAACCCCTGCAGTCACTAGGAGAATGTACAAACTCCACACAGACAGCACTGAAGGTCAGAATTTACTGTGGGACGCTGGAACTGTGAGGCGGCAGCTCCATTAGCCATGTCACTGCTCTCACTGTGATTCTGCAACATGCCTAGACCCAGAAACAAGTGTTTAAGTTCCACCATGGTCGCTGGGGGTCTTGGTCTAGATCTTGATTTCATTGAGAGAAAACTATTATTTTGTGGTAAACAAGCATTGTGTTAATACCCATCTGTTTCATCACACCTGGTTTATTAATATCCACCAGGGAAGGAAACATAGAACATAGAACGCAGAACAGTACAGCATTCAGCCCACAATGTTTACACCAAACTTGAGGCCTAGCTAAACTGATCACATCTGTCTGTACATGATCCATATCCCTCTATTCCCAGCAATTCCATGTGCCTCTCCAAAATCCTCTTAAATGCCACTATCGTTGACCTACATCTACATACCATCTTTACCTGGCCTGATCTCCAGGTACCTCCGGATCCTCGATGCAGTTTGCTCGTCACCATCTCCACATCGCCTCATCTCAGTGCTTATTAAGGATGGACAATAAATTCTGGCTTTAGTTTTTAGTTTTTAGTTTTAGAGATACAGTGCGGAAACAGGCCCTTCGGCCCACTGAGTCCACACCGACCAGCGATCCCTGCACATTACCACTATCTTACTAGGGACAATTTACATTTATATCAAGCCAATTAACCTGCACACTTATATGTCTGGAGTGCGGGAAGAAACCGAAGATCTGGGAGAAAACCCACGCCGTCAGGGAGAGAATGTATAAACTCCGTACACACAGTATCTGTAGTCGGGATCAAAGCTGTAAGGCAGCAACTCTACTGCTACGCCACCGTACCGCCCATGACTTCGTCAGCGGAGTTGTATCCATGAATGGAAGAATAAAACTAGAACAGTTCAAGAAGATGGCAAGGGCAATGTGGTTCAGGAATAAATGCTGGCCTGAAGGCAATCTTCTGATCTGAAGAATGATGTCCTAAAACATATTGCCCTTTTATAAAGTCACAATCAATTCTCTTCATAGTATATTAAGCTGACATAAAGATGTTACATGTGGTTTGTATTTTCACTGCAAGTTAACTCTTACAGTTTCCAGATCTGTTGTGTGCCTTCTCTTTCTTGTAACATAGACAACTGGGCCAACAGTAATGATATAGTCAATATGGAAAAGTGCTGATGACCCTCAGGTAAAGTCCAGGGTCAAAGCTTTGATTCCTTTAAGGAATAAATGTTCTTGATAAAAATCCTTTACAGTGGCAAAATGATCCATTTGCTAGGAAACAAAATGTTTACAGCTTGCTGGCACAATACATCTTCAATTTTAACTTTTATGTTCTTTCGGCCAATATTGCAATCTGTACAGTGTACATCCACTTAAAGCTAATAAAATCTTGAACATTACGTGATCTGAGTTCAATGAAGGATCAAATATAGGCACAGTGCTGGAGTAACTCAGCAGGTCAGGCAGCATGTCTGGAGATAAGGGTCTCGACCAGAAACATCACATATTTCTTTTCTCCAGAGTTGCTGCATGACTCGCTGAGTTACTCCAGCATTTTGTGTCTATCTCTGGAGATAAAGGATGGGTGACATTTCAGGTCTGAAGAAGGGTCTCGGCCCGAAAGGTCACCCATCCTTTTTCTTCAGAGATGCTGCTTGACCCATTAAGTTAATCCAGCATTTTGAGTCCATCTTTGGTATAAACCAGCATCTGCGGTTCTTTGATTCTACAAGGAGCAAATAAAGTTTATATTCTTCATGCAGCTTTAAAAAAATCCAGGATTTTCATTCTGGGATTTCTGTGTTAACACCCGAGGAAGCTCAGACATACACAGTGCCTGAAATATGTCCCGGATGCCTCTTCACAATGCCCGAGAGCTTTATTAAAGCATGAGTGCTCACCTCTTCCAACCAATCTGTACCTTATCCGACGCTGATCAGCAAACTCACCCATCCCAACTACCTACACTTATCCCCACCATGAGCGCCCCTTGCCACCAACCTGATCACCCCACCACGATTGCCCCTTCCAGCCAACCTTCCAACCAACTGCCTCATCCAACCCTGGTCAGCAAACTCACCCCTCCCAACTGGGCAGCACGGTGGCACAGCTGTATAGTTGCTGCCTCACAGCTCCAAAGTCCCAGGTTCGATTCTGACCATGGGTGCTGTCTGTACGGAGTTTGTACATTCTCCCATTGACCAGGTGGGTTTTCTCCGGGTGCTCTGGTTTCCTCCCACATTCGAAAGATCCAAAGGTTTGTAGGTAAATTGACTTCTGTAAATTGTAAATTGTCCCTAGTGTGTAGGATAATGTTAATGATCGCTAGTCGGTGGGTCAAAGGGCCTGTTTCCACTCTGTATCACTAAAATAAAATCTAAAGTCTAAAATCTAAAGCATCCACTGGTGGACTGCTGCTCATTTCTCCAGTCTAAGGACATGGTTGACCAAAATGGAAATTTGCAGGAGGAACTCAGCAGGTCAGGCAGCATTTGTGGGGGTAAATAGACCAATGACGTGTTGGGTCGGGACCCATCCGAGGATTATTTGATGGCTAGGCTTGCTGAGCTTGCTGCAGCAACAGGGGTATGTATCAGTGCGAAGATGAAGCTGGGGCACTTTGAAAGTGGGAGTGGGCCAGAAGATCTGGCAGGTGGCAAGAGGGGTTTGATGCTGGGGAATCTTCAGTCACCACACTGGGTGAGGATTAGTAAATGATGAAATAGGAACCATTAGTGATTCACAAAGGAGACATTTTGCATATTGATTGCAGACGCCAACTTTTCATTTTTAACAGACTTGATTATAAAATGTAATTTACAGTCCATGACAACTCATATAAAAAGTTTAAGGCAGAAGTTCTGCCAGTACATTATTCATTTACTGCAAACCCTTTTGACTGATATTTGAATTAATGATGCATTTTAGGAGAATTGTAAGCCCGCAGATCCACACACCTGGCATAAAACATTGCATTTGTAATTTAACCTCTCTGGGACATGAAGAGCTTCCACATTGCAAGGTGACTCGGGGCAGACCACATAAGTAAGCTAAGTGCAGTAACAGCCAGAAAACTAGCGGGATGCACTTCTGAATATCCGAAGCCATCCTAGTTCATGTTCATAAGTAATAGGTGTAAATTAGGCCATTTGGCCCATTAAGTCTACTCTGCCATTCAATCATGGCTGATCTATCTCTCCCTCCTAACCCCATTCTCCTGCCTTATACCCATATCCTCAGACACCCATACTTACCATAAATCTATCAATGTCTGCTTTAAAAATATCCAGTGACTTGGCCTCCACAGCCTTCTATGGCAATGAATTCCACAGATTCACCACCGTCTGACTAAAGAAATTTCTCCTCCTCCTTCCTAAAGGAACGTCCTTTTATTCTGAGGCTATGTCCTCTGGCACTAGTGGAAACATCCTTAGCCATAATCATGGATTAAACTTCTTTATTGAGAAAATAAAATGTAGTTTTGATTTGTGGTGCAATTTGAGACTTCCTGGCTTAACATCAAGTTGCATCTAATCAGCTTATAGAGTCATCGAGTTACAGAGTCATGCAGCATGGAAACAGGCCCTTCGGCCCAGCTTGCTCATGCCAACCAACATGCCACATCTGAACTAGTCCCACCTGCCCACGTTTGGCCCATGTCCCTCTAAACCTTTCCTCTCTGTGTACCTGTCCAAATGCCTTTTAAATGTTGTAGTTCCTGCCTCAACTCCATCTCCGGCAGCTCATTTCATACACCCATCACCCTGTGTGTGAACAAACTTGTATTTAGAAGTGTTTCATAATAGGAGGGCATCTCCAAATGGAGTATAAACAGAAAGTGCTGGATACACTCAGCATTCAGGCAGCATCTGGGGAAAGAGAGAGTTAACATTTCAGTAAATAACCTTTCATCAGAAGGGTCTGATGGTGATCATTAGCCTGAAATATCCACTCTGTATTTCTCTTCACAGATGCTGCCTGAACTGCTGAATATTTCTTGCACTGTCTATTTCAGCATCTGTAGTTTATTGCTGTTCAGTTTCCAAATGAGGTGTGTCCTGTCTATTTGCGGCTGCACTTTCTTTTTTCATTGCGGATTGGTTGATTATAAATTAAGCAAGCAAGCAATTTTAACAGCAGATATCAAAATGGATTCCGATTTACTAAGCAAACGAACAGGAAAGTCATTGTAACTTTGTCATTAAAACTTTGTAATCCTGCTGTGTCTTAATTCTGCAAAGTAAATGTAACAAAGTAACATTTTTTGGAGCCCTGGTTGACATTTGAAGTCGTCCTTCAATACAGGAAAGGTGCCGGAAGACTGGAAGGTGGCAAATGTTGTGTCTCTTTTCAAGAAGGGCTGCAGGGAAAATGCTGGGAACTATAGGCCGGTGAGCTTAACATCTGTAGTTGGAAAGTTAATAGAGAGTATTCTGAGGGATAGGTTATACAGGCATTTGGATGGGCAAGGGCTGATTCGGGATAGTCAGCATGGTTTTGTACGTGGGATGTCGTGTCTCACAAATCTGATTGATTTTTTTGAAGACGTGACCAAAAAGGTTGATGAGGACACAGCTGTGGATGTTGTGTACATTTCAGTAAGGTGTTCGACAAGGTGCCGCATGGTAAGTTGTTCTGGGAGGTTAGATAGCATGGGATCCGAGGAGAGATAGCTGAATGGATAGCAAATTGGCTCCATGGAAAGAAGCAGAGAATAATAGTAGAAGGTTGCTTCTCGGACTGGCGGCCTGTGACTAGTGTTGTGCCTCAGGGTTCGGTGCTGGGCCCGTTACTGCTTGCCATCTACATCAATGATTTGGATGAGAACATACAGGACAAGATTATCAAGTTTGCAGATGATACAAAAGTGAGTGGTTTTGCAGATAGTGAAGATGGTTGTGAAAGATTGCAGCAGGATCTGGATCCATTGGCTAGGTGGGCGGAGAAATGGTTGATGGAATTTAATACAGAGAAGTGTGAGTAGGTATGTTACAAAATTTACCTTCAGCGGCGCTGCAGTTCTGCCACTGGCTGTGTACTCGACTTTGGCGCCTTTGAGGGGGGGGGGGGCGGGATTAAAATGTAGTTTTCTCCTGCTTATCGGAGGCAGCTTTTCTCAGGCTGCTAAGCCGCTGAAGAACAATTGTTCGGACTTCCATTCCCGATGTTTTAATTTATTTAATCACGAGACAATTCAATAATTACATTAAAATAAAATCCGACTTCAAACGCCCTCAATGCCTACAACGGGACGGATCGCATGAAGGGGACAAAACATAAAGTAAGTAGTTTATTTTACATATAAACTTGTTTCTCAGGATGGCTTTAATCTAATTTTCATTTGCGAAAATGTGATTTTGGCCTCATACGAACCGGCAGTGTTTTTCCTGCCGATATGGGGTTCAAATTCACCGCAAATGAAACGTTCCAATCGATCGCATTCCAGAAGCAAGATGATTAAAATGCCCTTTTTTTTTAGATAAGCCGTCTAAATTGTCTATATTTTGTCTTATTCTCTCTCCCCATGATCATTATTTTTAAACTAAAAATTCACAACAGTTTGAGTCACATGTATTGCGCAAAAAACAATAATTTGATTATATTTTGGGTGGATGTTTCTAGATTAATTTATGGGAATTAAACATTAAATTCCTTCCATCTGGGATATAAATTCATGACAGTGAATAATGTTACATTTTAAAATCATGTTATATTGTGAATTCTTGTGTGAATCGGATTAGTTTGTTATTTGGATACTTAGGCTATTTTTAAAAAGTATCCTTTTCTTAAGAAATGGAATCTACAGGACATTGTTAATGAGAAAGTAGTGGGCAGAAAGGCATGTCATGTGTGGTTTGAAGAGCAAAAACCTGTAGTTTACAATGCCAAAATTGAAAAGTTGAGGAAAAACAAGGTGTACAGAGTTGCTTATTGGTTACAATCTAAGGAGTATGATGATGCTACTGATTATGATATGCCAATGTACCAGCTGGTAACTGATCTTCTCCATAAAGACTTGGTCTATTGCTAGAAATTGTAATTTATTTACCTATCTGTTATGGATTTACAGCATATAATACAATAATATTAAAGTTCTGATCTTGAGAATATCACATTTTTGAATTTTCAAGGCAGTCTGGGTATTTATTACTATTTCCGTCACAACGGTCAATTTTATAATTAACTACAATTAGGTAATTAACTAATTATATGCTTTAATTTCAGGTCATCCAAGTAAGATGTTTTATATTTGTTTCAGAATGCTTCAATCTATAACAACTGAACATTTCATTCAGTTCTCTTGATTTTTAAGAAAGTTATGGGCTTTTGACTGTCCTCGATCACAGCTTTTGTGTTAAGTCAATGGAAAAGCAATAGGGAACAAGGCTAATTTCAGAGTATGAAAATGGCCACAACTTTTTTAATACTGAAGATATGAAAGTGAATTAGGTGTGAAATTAAAATCTGATGGGATAAATTGCAGACTTGATTTTTAAAATCTCAAAATTTTGTAACATTGCTAGTGTGAGCTGTTGCATTTTGAGACGTCTAACAAGGACAGGATCTGCACTGTAAATGGTAGGCCTCTGGGTAGTGTTGTAGAGCAGGGGGATCTAGGAGTGCAGGTGCATGGTTCATTGAAGGTCGAGTCACAGGTAGATAAGGGGGTGAAAAAGGCTTTTGGCACTTTGGCCATCAGTCAGAGTATTGAGTATAGAAGTTGGGAGGTCATGTTGCAGTTGTATATGACCAGGGCTGCCAACATTGGGTGAGAGTTGAGAGTGAGAAATTGCAAGGGAGCGTAGCGACCGAGGGGGGGAGGGCCGTGTCCCCTCCCACAGTAGGGAGCTATTGCATTTTAAAGCTGGAAATTGTGCAATCTGGTGCATACAGTAGCGAGTCTTTTAACTTACACTTGAATGCAACATTTATGCTTTAAATTGGATTAGGTATGAATAAGGTTAGGCTAAATTACATTCCTAATTACATTCCACAATAAAGCCAGGCTCTGATTAACAGGTGCAGCACATGAATGACTATATTCATGTATGGAAATCAAATTATATTCATGCTGTTATGCATATATATATATACAGAAAAACATGGAGAAAGAAGGCAAGTGTCGGACTTCCATCACTGTTCTGCACAAATAAATCAATCAACCTTACCGTTTGAATATAGAAACAAGACGAAAAAAATGCCACATATTCAATCATATATGGTTCAATGAAATTAAGATATATATATATGTAAAAAATATATATGGAAACAGGCCCTTCAGACCACCAAGTCCACACCGACCAGCAATCTATCATATACCAGTTCCATCCATCATGCAAGGGACAATTTACAGACACCAATTAACCTACAAACCTGCACTTCTTTCGGATATGGGAGAAACCGGAATATCCAGAGAAAACCCATGGGGTAGTAAGGCAACAACTCTACCGCTGCGCCACCGTGCCACCCCATTAAATTATTTTTTCTGTAATATATTTATTATGGTGTCACGTCAATAAAGATGAACACATGATTCCGATTTCTGCCCTTAGTTGGATAACACACATCTCCAGTCATTGTATTGTATGGCTGGTTTTCAACCTCTTCAGTCTGAAGGTCTCGACCCGAAACATCACCCATTCTTTCTCTCCAGAGATGCTGCCTGTCCTGCTGAGTTTTTCTAGTTTTTAGTGTCTATCTGTAGTTTAAACAGCATCTACTATTCCTTCTTACACTATTTGTTAAGCAAAACAGGTCCTAATATTATTCACCTCAACTAAATTTTTCCTTCACCTCCGTTGCTGCAGAGAATACAATCCCAGTTATCAAATCTTTCTTCAAAATGAAAAAGAAAATCCTGCCCTGCCAGCATCTTCATAAATTGCCCCTGGATCCACTCCAGAGCAATTGCACCCTTTCTACAATGTATCATAGTCTTACAGCATGGAAACAGGCCCTTCATCCCAACTTGTTCATGGAGATCAAGATGCCCCATCTAAACTTGTCCCATTTATTCACATATGGTCCATATCCCTTTGAACCTTGTGTGTGCCAGTGTGTGTGTGAGAGTGTGTGTCAGTGAAGCGGCGACAACATCCAGAGTGAGCGGAGAATTGGCGATGCTCGGGGAGTGTTTCCCTCCCCCCCCTCCCGAGAATGCGGGCCGGCCCAGGTGCTCCTTGTCCAACTGGGGTCCGGGGGAGGTGAGGGTCAGTGACCCGGGGGCCAGGCATCAGAGCAGAGCCTTAGCCCGAGATTCATCCCCGCGGCTCCGGATGCGGCACCGACGCCCCCACTCACCCGGTCCGCTCCTGGCTCCGGGCCGGGGTTAAAACTCCATGGGATGTGGCCGACGGACATAGAGCCACCGGAGGTGAGGGTGGGAGGTGTGTGCCATGCCTCGGGGGGGGGGGAAGGGGGAGGGGGGTTGGTGCTGGGACCACCGCCATGTCTCACCTCATCTGCACGGGAGAAACTAAACTATTTTTCCCCCAAAATCATCCGGCGGGCCGATAGTTTGATAGCCCTGCTTTAAACCAATGCCCTCTAGTTCTTGAATCACATATCCCGAGAAAAAGACTATGCATTCACCTTATATTCCCCTCATGGTTTTTACTCGCCTCTAGAAAATTTTTGCTTTATTTTGAACTTCCAGCACCTGCATATTTTTTAGCGTGAGAATTTTGTGAAATGCGTGAGTCTCGCGCTCAATGCGTGAGAGTTGGCAGCCCTGCTAATACAAACATTCTATGCAAGTTCCAATTGTTTGGACAAAAATCACTTATTACTGCTTTATAACAATTAAATTACTTTAAGACCATTTCAGAAATTATGGCAGTCAACTAACAATCAACTAACAAATTAAAGCAAACTAAAAAAAACGTTCCCTTTCCTGACTACCTCATAAGTACTTTAACGCTGTTAACAGAGCAAAGGGATATTAATCACAAGAATCAAAATGGGGAAAGTGGGGGCAATTTTGCTTAAATGGTCATTCTAAGCAAATTCAGATCTGCATAAAGTCAGAGTTACACAACATGTACACGGCTGGCCCAATTTGTCCATAATGATCAAGTTGGCATTCTGCGTGCCCCGGGACTGGCTGCAGTTCCCACATCAGCTCGCGTCCCAGGGACTGGCTGCAGTTCCCACATCAGCTCGCGTCCCAGGGACTGGCTGCAGTTCTCAGGTCGGCTCGCCTGCCCTGACCCCGCGAAAACGAATTGAAAAAAAACCCTGCGGTTTTTCAGGTTACGGGCCGGATTCAGCCCGTGTGCCGTAGGTTGCCGAACACTGTCCTAGATGTTTGGCCTCATTGTGGTCCCCCCCCCCATGTTTTACAACCGATTCACCTGGTTAGTTCTATCTCCGGCTGCTTCATGTTGTCTGCGGCTGCACATCCAACCAAGACAGAAGAGAAGAGAAGAAACGCGACGTCACTCACAGCCGTCAACCGACGCGTTTCCCCTGACCGCACAGATCGCTCTGATGTGGCGCAAAGCGACAAACTGTGCAGGGACTGAAGACAGCGTGAGAATTTTGTCACCAGCGTGAGAGCGTGAGAATTGGCTGAAATGTGTGACTCTCACGCTCAAAGCGTGAGAGTTGGCAGCCCTGTCTAAGGCCAGGATGTAACAACACACACACACAGAGACACATACACAAAGGAAGACACACACACACACACACACAGCGAGACAGACAGACACACACAGGGAGGCACACACACATACAGAGACACACACACACACACAGGGAGGCGCACACACACACAGACATGCACACACACACACAGGGAGACATACACACACAGAGACACGCACACACACACAGGAAGGCACACACACATAGGGAGACACACACACAGACATGCACACACACACACACACACACAGACACACACACACACAGACATGCACACACACACAGGAAGGCACACACACACACACACATAGGGAGACACACACACACAGACACGCACACACAGACACACACACACACACACACACACACACACACACACACACAGACACGGACACACACACCGGGAGGCACACACACACACACACGCACAGGGAGCCACACACAGGGAGACAGACACAGACACACACACATACCTTTCTTTCCCCTCCCTCCCTTCCTCTTTCCTCCCCCTCACTCTTTCCTCCCCCTCCCTCTTTCTCCCCTTTCTCCATCCCCCCCCTTCATCCCCTTTCTACCTTCCCTCCCCTGTCTCTCTTTGCCTCCATCCCTCCCTTTTTTTCCTTCCCTCTCTCTCTCTCTCTCTCCCTTCCCTCTCTCCTCCCTCTCTCTCCCGGACGCCCAATGGGGAGTCTGGCGGGCATGGTGCAGCGTGGATTGGCTGCGCTGGCGATGCCGTGTGAGTTGAAGGGCAGGAGGGAGGGAGGGAGCGAGGCTGCAGAGGCGGCCGGCAGCGCAGCGCTTGCAGCCGGCATACAGAGAAACTGCCCGGAACCGACGCGCTTCCCCAGACCGCAAAGATCGCTGTCATGTGGCAAAGAGCAAACTGTGCAGCAAAGATCGTATAGTTCCGCTGTAGGATCCTTGCTGTGCAAGGACTGCAGACAGAGTGAGAATTCTGGCATCAGCGTGAGTGCATGAGAATTCGTTGAAATGCGTGACTCTCACGCTCAAAGCGTGAGTTGGCAGCCCTGATATGACGTTGGTGAGACCACATTTAGAATATTGTGTTCAGTCCTGGGCACCATGTTATAGGAAAGATATTGTCAAGCATGAAAGGGTTCAGAAAAGATTTACGAGGATGTTGCCAGGATAGAGGGTGTGAGCTATAGGGAGAGGTTGAGCAGGCTGGGTCTCTATTCCTTGGAGCGCAGGAGGATGAGGGGTGATCTTATAGAGGTGTGCAAAATCTTGAGAGCGATAGATCAGATAGATGCACAGAGGCTCTTGCCCAGAGTAAGGGAATCGAGGACCAGAGGACATAGTTTCATGGTGAAGGGGAAAAGATTTAATAGGAATCCGAAGGGTAACTTTTTCACACAAAGGTGGTGGATGTATGGAACAAGCTGCCAGAGGAGGTAGTTGAGGCTGGGACAATCCCATCATTTAAGAAACAGTTAGACAGGTATATGGATAGGACAGGTTTGGAGGGATATGGACCAAACACAGGCAAATGGGACTAGTGTAGGTGGGACATTGTTGAATGGTGTGGGCAGGTTGGGCTAAAGGGCCTGTTTCCAAACTGTATCATTCTATGACTCTAAATGTCTAATTTACCAATACTACCTGAACCTGCATTCAACAATTGGAGTTAGAACATTATTAATGAAGTATCAATGAGACAAATCTCCAAATTGGAAGCAAAGAAGTATAGATTACCCCCCAAAAAATGCAAAGTACTGGAGTAACAGCAGCATCCCTGGGAAAATAGGTAAAGTTTTGAGTTGGGAGCCTTCTTGCGACTGTATGATAGGTGATGTTTCAGGTAAGGACCCTTTTAAAGAAGGACCCTCCTTCAGACTGAAGAAGAGCCCGACCCGAAGCGTCACCTATCCATGTTCTCCAGGAATGCTGCCTGATCCGCTGGGTTACTCATTAACTTTTGTCCTTTTTTTGGTAAACCAGTATCTGCAGTTCCTTGTTTGTACAATATAGATTGCTAGACTGCTTGCAGAGCTGCAGAGATTGTCAATGAGGATATGCTGTGTTGGTCAGCCCTATGTGTTCTGGAGCTTAGAAGGATGAGAGATGCTATCATTGAAATAATCAGATTCCGGGATACTAAGAGACTATTTTTTCCAGATGGAGAATGAAGTGGAATAGTCACAGGAAGAGTCACAAATAGTCACAGTTGAGGAAGATTGTGAACCATTGGATGCCCCGTACTTGGGGTGAACCAATGTTTTGGATAACAGGTGAATCAAGAGGTATGGGGATCAGGCAGCAACATGGACTTGAGAGTGGACTGAAGCCAGAGCAGGCTTCAGGATGGGTGGGAAAGGTTTAGAGATATATGGGTCAAATGGAAGCACATGAGATTAGGTTAGTGTGGTACAGTGGAACAGTGGTAGAGCTGCTGCCTCACCACACCAGACACCCAGGTTCAGTTCTGACCTCTGGTGCAGTCTGTGTGGATTTTGCACGTTCTCCCTGTGACCACATGGGTTTCCTCCCAGTGCTCTGGTGTCCTCCCACATTCCAAAGACGTGCGGGTTTGTTGGCCTCTGTAAATTGCCCCGTGTATAGGGAGTGGATGTGGAAGGGGGATTACATAGAACTATCGTGAAAAGGTGATCGATAGTCAGCCAAGACTCGGTGGGCTGAAAGGCCTGTTTGCCTGCTGTATCGTGAAACTAAACCCAACCTAAATGGGACATCTTGTTTGGCATGGACAAGTTTGGCTGTATGGCCAGTTTCCATGCTGCCTGACTCTAAGACTATATGACTCTACTCCTTGTCCAATTTCTTATACTCTTACAGTCTCATACAAATCTTCAATTGTCTTTACTTTAGCTCTGATTGAGGTACTATTGGTGAGGTAGATATTTACATGACAGGATTAGGCCATGAAGTCCCACTAGTCTTTTACACCATCTCATGGAATCATGGTCAATCATCTATCTCAACAACTTTCCTGCCCTTCCCCTGTAACCATTGATTTATTCAGCTTACCAAGATCTACCGAACTCATCTTTCAGTGCACTCAGTCAGTAAGCATCTCCAGTGCTTCAGGGTAGAAAAGTTTGCAGATTTATGTAACATGATTATCGGACGCATTATTGAGTGTAAGGATTGTAGCATTTTGAACTCTGAAGATTGCTATAAATGTTTTGGTGTTGATCAAATCAAACTTCAAGCAGCTGTTGACTGCACAGAAAACCACGACGGGAAAGGCTGCTTTACACTTTGATTTTGTTTTATTTAATCATGTCTGCGATCTGTGCATGACTGGCGAGGCCAGCATCTATTGACAATCTTGTCCACCACCGCACAACAACGGAGACCCGGGTTCAATCCTTACCATGGGTGCCGTCTGTGTGGAGTTTGCACGTTCTCCCTGTGAAAGCTTGGGTTTCCTCTGGGTGCTCCGGTTTCCACCCGCATTCCAACCCCATGTGTGTCGGTGGGTTAATTGGCCTCTGCAACTGTCCCTTGTGTGTAGGTGAATGGTAGAATCCGGGAGGAATTGATAGCTATAGGGAGAGAAATAAAGTTGGATTAGATTAGTGTGTAGAAAGGAACTGCAGATGCTGGTTTATACCAAAGATAGACACAAAATGCTGGAGTAACTCAGCGGGTCAGACAGCATCTCTGGAGAAAAAGATGGGTAACGTTTCGGGTCAGGACCCTTCTTCAGCCTGGTGAAGATGACTAACTTTACATTAGTGTAGGTTTAGTGTAAATGGGGTAGTTGTTGGTTAACATGGATTTGATGAGCCAAAGGGCCTATTTCCATACTGTATCTTTCTATCTGACTGGCATTATACAGCATGGAAACAGGCCCTTTGACCCATCTTGTCCATGCTGACCAAGATAGCTACATTATTACTATCTGCCTGTGTTTGGTCTACATCCTTCTAAACCTTTCCTATCCATGTACCTGTCCAAATGCCTTTTAAATAATGTTTTACTTCGGAGTCACGTGAGTGACTACGGTGAAGACCCCGCCAGCACGCATGCGCGTCATATCGTCTAATGCATTGCGCAGCGACTGGCGGGGAGGAGCGTTGCTCCTCCAGCGGTAGGTTTAAAACGGTTTACTATTCTGAGGTCGTTTCCGTTCTGTGTGAATTATTTTTCAGAACGAAGAACTCATGGACAAATCCAAGACAAAGTCCAAACGGACCGCAACGAAACTGACTGCGGAGGACCGCGGGAGTGCGGGCAGTCAGCAGCGGCCGACTTCACCTGGGTCGCTAACCGTGCGGTCAGCAACCTCCGACTTGGTACCGGCACAGTCCGTAGTGATACCTCGGACTGGCGGGAAAGCCATACGGAAGTCGGATAGGCCCGTAGACTCGGACGAGTCGGGCCGGGAAGATTCGCCGCCTGCGGGTAATGACCGTGGCTGTTTATCCCACATGGAGCGGTTGATGGAGCAAATGCTCCAACGTGACATGGTCCAGCAAGCGGAGCTTTGTCACTGTGGGTCTCCTCGGATACCCACGGCAGCACCTTGTACAGGGCTGCAAAATATCTCCCTCTCCTCAGAGGGGAGCAAAAGGAGTCACTACTGGGCTGGCTCTGAAGATTGTATTGTATTGTATGTATATCTTTATTGTCATTTCCTGAGTATTCGCATACCCAGAGGAAACAAAAAAACGTCCTCAACCAGTGTCCATTTCAGTGTGTGCAGTAAAAAATAAATAGAAGTAAAAAATACATATATCATGAACAAATTAACACTCTACTCTACTAAACATCAAAAGCGTTCCGATCGGCAGCGGCCACGACAGTGACTCTGCTGCAGTGTGTCCAGGTTGGTGGTTGGTGCACGATACTTTGGCAGGGGACAAAGTCCGTTTAAGATGGGGGTTTGGCTGAAGACACTTTTAGTGTGCTGGGGGTGCAGGAAGCTCAGAAGCTGCTTGGCATGGTTTCTAAATTCGCGATGCCCTCGCAAAAAGGACAGCCGTTACAGTCGCAGCTGGCTGCAGTATCGATTACCTCACATTTAACCAGCTGCAGGAACAGGTAATGAATGACACAGCTGCTAAGTATTTAGCACCAAGAAAACTGTGTTTCCTGAATGTTCCTGCGGTAAACAACTCAATCTGGGAACATATCGGTGGTGGCATCAGAGCCCAGGAAATCAAGATTCAAAAAATCCTCAAGCTGCTGGCTTCCGGATTTGCCCGATCGGTCGACGGAACGGAAATGTCGGATGAACAGCAAAGCGCTGGCACTCTTCTGTAACACGCAGTTTGAAATATATTGCTTCAGAAAGAGTGTGATCCGACCTGCCTTAAACCCAAATTTGCGGGGTTGTGCAAGGCCAGTAGCACGCAGCCGCCTAATCTGCTATTCGGGGAGAACCTGTCGAAACAGGTCAAGGACCTCGATGAGAAGGCAAAGGCCGTCGAGCTAATAAAGCGCCATCAACTGGCAAGACCTCACATCCCCGTGGCAGCACCCCTAAGCATCCACCAGCAGACTACGGTACCCAGAAGCTCGTGAAAGCTCGAAGGCCGTACACACAGGACAAAGGTCTTTTTAGGCCAAGGCCCAGAACGGTCTTTGTGGAAAATGCACCAACCCCACACTCCAGCTCCTCTACCCCCCAGGAGACAGGGATGGAAGAAATGAACACAGCTACACTGGTAACCATGGAGGTAGGTGGGTCTGGTTTCTTCCAGAACACAGGGTGTGTAAGTTCTTCACAAGTTGGGGGAAGGTTACACTTATTTTGGAGTGCATGGAGTTCCATAACTTCTGATCCTTTTATACTGCATACTATCCAGGGATATAAAATTGAATTCATTCATAAACTCCTTCCTCCGGTTCAGCATGCACCTAGCCGAACATTTGTGCTTTCACAACAGGAAAGATTGGATGGTCATGCAGAACTTTTGAGGTTACATGCAAAAGGGGTAATTGAGAAATCCCAACACAAATCTCTTGAGTTTGTGTCTAATATTTTTACAAAAAACAAGAAAGATGGTGGATGCCGCATCATCATTGACTTGACATAGCTAAATACATTTGTGCAGTATACACATTTCAAAATGGAAACTTTTGTTACTGCCAAACAATTGGTTTCCAAAGGATACTTCATGACTTGCATCGACCTAAAAGATGCATACTATTCGGTACCTATACAGAAGGGTCACCGCCGATATCTGAAATTTAACTGGATGGGGCAGCTCTGGCAGTATAAAGCGTTGCCTAACGGATTAACATCAGCCCCCAGACTATTTACTAAAATATTAAAACCAGCCCTGGCGTTTCTCCGAAAACAGAAACATATTGTCATGGCATAACTGGATGATATCTTAATTGTGGGAAAGACTCTGGAATTAGCTAGATCGGCTGTATCAGCTACCAAGCTCTTGTTTGAGAAACTGGGGTTCATCATGCATCCAGATAAATCTAAGTTAACGCCTTCTATGACAATGGATTACTTAGGGTTCACAATTAACTCTGTTCACATGTTTGTGACTTTGCCAAGGGGCAAGGCAGCAGACTTAATAGAGGCCTGTAACAGCCTTGTTGTCGTCAGTTAACCATCTATTCAACAAGTAGCCAGGGTGATTGGTAAGCTCGTGGCTGCTTTTCCAGCCGCACAGTTTGGACCTTTGCATTACCAAAATTTACAGAGGGCAAAGGTGCAAGCACTCAAACATCATGCTGGTCATTTTGACAGGCTAATGTAGTTACCAGCTAAAGCGGTTTTGGAGTTACAATGGTGGATGCAAAACATTCGGCATTGTTCTGATCCCATTATAATCAGCAGTCCTTCAGTTGTGTTACAAACTGATGCCAGCGCTCACGGTCGGGGTGCTACTAATACCATCTCTAGTTGCAGTGGTAGATGGGATGCACATGAGTCATCTTTACTTCAAGCACTTGTTATTAATCATTTAGAGATGTTGGGTGCGTTCTACGGACTAAGGGCTTACTGATCGGACATGCACCACCTGCATGTTCGCCAACAAATTGATAATACCACCGTGGTGGCATATATTAATCATATGGGTGGAATTAAGTCGATATCTTGTGATAATCTGGCTAACACGATTTGGCACTGGTGTATCGACAGAAATATTTGGATATCAGCTACTTACCTTCCAGGTAAGCTCAATACAGTGGCGGACACCAGGTCACGCAAATTCAATGACAACACCAAGCCGCTGGGGGTTCTCCCGACGCCGGAGCACCATCACCCGGCGAGAACATCGGGCACCGTGGCGGCGACTGTGGAGGCCTCAGTGGGCCCGACTCTGGGTGGACAAGAGGATGGGGACTGGACTTTGTGCCTTCCCCCACAGTGGTTCCCACTGTGGGGGGATGTTTTGGTGTTGAACTTCTTTTTAATACTATGTTGTATTTTATTAGTGTGCTGCAAGGACATCTGAATTTCCCCTGAATAAGGGGATTAATAAAGTCTAATTCAATTCAATTCAATTCAACACCGAATGGATGTTGGGCCATCAAATGTTTGCTGATATTGTAGCTCGGTATGGAACACCAGATATCGATCTATTCGCATCTAGGCTTAATCACCAGTTGCCAACATATGTTGCATGGGAACCAGACCCTGGGGCAGCAGCGATGGATGCATTCTCGCTGCACTGGGGGGAATTGTTTTTCTATGCATTTCCCCCCTTCTGCCTCATCAGTCGGGTCTTGCGGAAAATACAACAAGACTTTGCATCGGGTATTTTGGTAGTACCCGACTGGCCTACTCAGCCAAGGTTCCCTGTGGTTCTCGACATGATCTCAGAACCATGTATGCCCATCTCCAATCGCCCGGATTTATTGGTTCATCCTGTGACAGGCGAGAGTCACCCGTGCCATGACAGGATAAATCTGTTGATTTGCAGAATCTAAAAAGACCACTCCTGGAATTTGGATCTATCTGATCAAACCATGAACATGATCACGGCGGCATGTAGGGAGTCCACCAGAAAACAATAATCTTTCATATATAAGGAAATGGGAGATATTCTGTTCCAGGGCTAACATCACATACAACACGACTACTGTGACGAATGTGCTAGAATACTTGGCCAGCCTTCACTTTGACAAAGCCTGAGCTACAGTGCCATTAACTGTGCAAGAAGTGCCCTATCATCTTACTTGGGACAGGGATCAGGACACCACGCTGTTGGGTCTCACCCTCTAGTATCGAAGCTGATGAAGGGTATTTTCAACACTAATCCCCCCAGGGCTAGGTACTCCCAGATCTGGGATATTGGTGTTGTCTTAACGCTGCTCAGGGGTTGGGCACCAGCAACGTCACTGACTCTCACAAAACTAACATATAAAATAGTTATGCTGATGGCACTAGTCTCGGGGCAACGGGTCCAGTCACTGCACAAATTAAGACTGGACACCATGGCCATATCAACGAACAAAATAACTTTCTATATTTTTGAATTAGTTAAACGGAACAGGCCTGGGTCGTCTGGCCTTAAATTGGAGTTTCTAGCATACGCCATAGACCTCCGTCTGTGTATAGTGACGCATCTACTTCATTATTTAGAGGTCACTAAAAATCTAAGAGGCACGGAAATGGCATTGTTACTCAGTCATAAAAAGCATCATAAAAGGGTATCCGTGCAGACCATTTCTAGGTGGCTTAGACAGGTTTTAGGTGCTGCAGGAGTGGACACTGATGTTTTAAAATCTCATTCCACCAGGGCTGCAGCAACATCGGCAGCGAGAATGTTGGAAGTTCCCATGGACCACATTCTTGCAAAGGCAGGATGGTCTAGAGAAAGAACTTTTCAACAATTTTATAATAAACCCGTTGCCAGACCTGGGGTGTTTGCAGACTCAATTTTAAGTTCTGTATTATAATTTACCCCAAATGTTAGGGGTCATTATTATTTTGTTAATAAATGTATCATCGTGTTTGAATAACCGATTCATGTCTGAATACGTTAACATACTTCCTCCATTGGTCAATTATGGCAGTGTGTGAGCCATGGACTCGTTTTCCACGGCATGAAATCACAGAGCTTTAAAATCTTCACGTAGTCACTCACGTGACTCCGAAGTAAAATAGTAAGATTAAACGAGAACTTACCAGTTTGAAGTTTGATCTTTATTTTATGAGGAGTTACGTTGAGGGATTACGTGCCCTCCACGCCCAACCCTCTATCATAAAGGTCAGCTGGTATTCTAGTTCTCTTATCTTACTATGTTTAGTTCGACTTCTGTTATCTGTGATTTCACACCGCTGCTTTGAAGATTGACGCGCATGCGTGCTGGCGGGGTCTTCACGTAACTCAACGTAACTCCTCATAAAATAAAGATCAAACTTAAAACTGGTAAATTCTCATTTAATCTTACTATTTTACTTCGAAGTTACGTGAGTGACTACGTGAAGAAGCCCGCCAGCCCGCATGCACATCATTACGTCTAACGCATGGCGCATGACTGGCTGGCAGGCACGTTGCTCCTCCAGCGGTAAGTTTCAAATCCTGCAGGTAAGTTTTCAAACTTAATTTCAGGTTGTGCTTTTCCTTGCAGGAAGCTCTTTTACAGAGTTCCTGCTGGATGACATCCGGGGTCGAAATCCCGGCTCCGCGGGGAAACCCGGCTCGGGGAAACCCGGCTACGGAGACCGCGGGGAATCCCGGCTCCGCAGAGAGACCCGGCTCGGGGAAACCCGGCTACGGAGACCGCGGGGAATCCCGGCTCCACGGAGAGTCCTGGCTACGGAGACCGCGGGGAATCCCGGCTCCGCGGGGAGTCCCGGCTCCGCGGGGAGTCCCGGTTCCGCGGGGACACCCGGCTCGGGGAAACCCAGCTACGGAGACCACGGGGAATCCCAGCTCTGCGGGAGAGCGGGCAGTCGGCGTCGGTCGGGTTCGCTACCCAAGTCGCTGACAGGGCGGTCAGCGACTCCAGACTCCGGCAGCCCTGAGAGGCTGTGCAGCCGAACGGAGTCCGACAGGCCTGGACTGGGATAAGGCAGGCCAGGAGGGTTCCCCTCCATGGGTACGTCCTCGGACGTTTACCCAGGTGGAGCATGGATGCGTCCGCAGGGCGTTCATCCCACTGAGGTGATGCTCCACCCTGATATGGTCCGCGGAACGTGGCCATTTCAGCGCAGGTCTCGTTGGGGACCTGCAGCAGTACCTGTTTCAGGGCTGCCTACAAATCTCCCTCTCTGGAGGGGAGTGTGAGGGGTCAGTGTGTGCCTGACTCCAAACTCGGAAGTATGTCTGTGAAACATACTGGAGTACATGCGTGAGGTTCAAGAATTATCTGTCATGGCGTCAAGGGTTGCGATATCCTCGCAAACGGAGGAGCCGCTGCAGGAAGAGTTGGCTTCCAGCCTATGGCAGAAAACACGGGGGGGGGGAGGGGGGCAGAGTTTCCCCTCACATTACAAGCTTGGTAAGCATCAGTGACCTCATGTCACATCATTACAGGAACACACACCTGCAAATTGTGCATTCCTGAAGGTGCCGGCAGTGAACAGCGCTATCTGGGGAGACTATGGATGGCGAGGTCAGCAATGTCCAGCCGCCGAATCTTCTCCTTGGAGAAGACCTAGCCAAACAGGTAAAAAACCTGGATGAGGAAGCAAAGCTGTCGGACTAATCAACGTACTAGCGACGAGCAAAGCTTCACCGTTTCGGCGACAAACACCCCTACGCCTCCATCGGCAGTAAGCGGTTCACTAAAGCTGGTGGCAGCTTGAAAGCTGATTCTCTGGGCGGAGGTCTTCAGGCCTAGGCCCAAGCCGGCCCTCATGGAAAATGTGCAATTCACGCACCTCAGCAGTCCTACCCTCCAAATCAAGGACGGGAATAGAACCCACATCAGGGGCCTTTGGGCTTACCGTAACACCACAGGTAACCATGCAGGTACGTGGGTCTGTTTCTTTCCGATACATGGGTTGTGTGGATCAGTTAAAAGTTGGTGAGATTACACTTGTTTTGAATGAAAGGCATTGGATAACATCAGATTTGTTTATACTGCACAGTATACAATGTTTCCAAATTGAATTCAATTCATTGCTACCCACACAGCATACGCTAAACCGGACATTATCCATTCACAATACGAAGGGTTGGATGTAGAAGCTGAAAATCGAAAGTTATATACTAAAGTGGTAATTAAGAAGTCGAGTCTTGAACCAATTTGTTTCTAATATATTTTGACTCGACTTAACTCATTTTGTGCAGTATAGACATTTCAAAATGGGAAACGTTGTTACTGCCAAACGACTGGTTTCCATAGGGTGTTATATGGCATGCATCGATCTCAAAGATGCATACTATCTCGGTACCTTTTCGCTGGGATCAACGGAGGTATTTGAAATTTAGCTGGATGGGACAACTGTGGCAGTTTAAAGCATTGCCTAATGGGTTAACTTCAATCCAGATTATTTACCAAATTATAGAATCCAGTACTTGGGCTACTTCGAGCTCAAAATCATATTGTTGGCATATTTGGATGATATCCTAATCATAAGGAAATCCCTGGAGTTGGCTAAATTAGCTGTTTCAGCCACTAAACTCATGTTTGAGAGATTGGGGTTCTCATCCATCCAGTTAAATCAAAGTTGATACCATCCAGAATTATTGAGTATTTTGGATTTACCATTAACTCTATTTCACATATCTGTGACTCTGCCTTTGGGCAAGAGATTAGAATTAATAGAAGCCTGTAACAATCTCGTTGTTATGGAGCAACCTTCTATTCGACAATTAGCCAGTGTAATTGGCAAATTAGTGGCTGCTTTCCAGCTGCACAGCTTGGGCCTTTGCATTACCAGAATGAGCAAAGGAGCAAGCACTAATATACCATGCAGGTCTCTTTAATCAGACCTATGCGATTGCCAGCTGAAGCCATTTCTCAGGTTCAGTGGTGGATGACCAATATTCGGCATTGCTCCAGTAACATTTTGGTCAGCAAATCTTCAGTTAAATTACAATCTGATGCTAATGCTCAAGGTTGGGATGCTACCAATACCATCTCTAGCTATGGTGGCAGATGGAATGTGCATGAGTCATCAAGTTTTCAGTCACATGATATCAACTATTTAGTGGTGCTGGGAGCATTCTATGGGTTGAAGGCTTATGGTGGGAATATGCATCATCTGCATGTTCAACTACAGATTGACAACACTACAGCGGTGGCATATATTAATCACATGGGTGGAATCAAGTCAGTATCTTGGGATAAACTGGCTAACCTTATTTGGCACTGGTGTATAGCAAGAAACATTTGGGTTTCAGCTACCTACTTACCAGGTAGGTTTAACATGATGGCAGACACCAGGTCACGGAAATTTAATGACAACACAGAATGGATGTTCGTTCATAACGTGTGAACGACATTGTTGCATGGTATGGAACACCGGACAGCATGGGAGCCAGACCCAGGGGCAGTAGCGATGGATGCATTCTGGGGAGGAATGTTCTTTTAGGCATTCCCCTCCATTTTGTCTCATCAGTCGGTACTTGCAAAAATCCAGCAAGACCCCGCGTCAGGCATGTTGGTAATGCCTGACTGACCTACGCAGCCATGGTTCCTACTGATACTAGGAATAATATCAGAGCCTTGTATGGCCGTTCCCAAACGCAGAAATCTGCTGGTTCACCCCGTGACTGGGGAGGACCATCCACTGCATGATCAAATCAATTTGTTGGTTTGCAGACTCTGAGAAGACCTTTTCTGGGGCTCGGACTGTCAGGTCGTACGGTGGACGTCATCACTGCGGCCTGGAGAGATAGTACCAAGAAACAGTACATCTCCTATATCAAGAAATAGGAAGTATTTTGTTACAGACCTACATGTTGTATGACACGGCATGTATAACAGATCGGTTGGAATTCCTCTCAAAACTATATTTTGATGAGGGATTGAGCTATAGTGCCATAAATGGTGCCAGAAATGCCTTGTCGTCATATTTGTTACTGGGATCGGGACACCACTCTGTCGGGTCTCACCCTCTGATATCCAGGTTTATGAAGGGTATCTTCAACTCAAATTCCCCCAGGCCCAGTTATTCGGTGATATGGGATGTTAACGTGGTGCTCACGATGCTTCGCCGGTGGGCTCTAGCTACATCTGTGTCCTTGGTCAAACTCACTTACAAAGTGGTTACACTCATGGTGCTGGTTTCAGCGCAATAGGTCCAGTCGTTGCATGAGCTGCGACTGGACAGGATGGTTACGTCTGCAAATATTATAACGTTTTATGTTTATGACTTAGTCAAGCAGAGTAGACCAGGGGCGTTCGGTCTCAGACTAGTTTTCATGGCATACCCCATGGACCTTTGGTTGTGTGTGGTCATTTATCTACAACAGTACGTTAAGGTCACCAAGAGCCTTAGAGGCTCTGAAATAGCAAGGCTTGTTAGTTACAATAAACCTCATAAGAAGGTATTAGTACAGACCATCTCCAGGTGGTTAAAACGGGTTCTGGCTTGTGCAGGAGTGGATACTGATGTTTCAAATCTCACTCCACCAGGGCTGCAACAACTTCAGCAGCAAGGGTTATGGAGGTTCCACTCGACCATATCTTAGCGACTGCAGGATGGTCGAACGAACGAACTTTCCAAAACGTTTTATAACAAACCCATTGCCAGACCGGGGGTATTTGCCAATTCCAATTTAAGTTCATTTTCTCATTAACAAGCATCAGCATGTTTGAAATCTATGTCATATCTGAATGCATTATTATTTTCACTCATCCTTGGTCAACTGATGCAGCGTGTGACGCATGGACTCGTGTCCACAGCATGAATTCACAGAGCTTTAAAATCTTCACGTAGTCACTCACGTGACTCCGAAGTAAAATAGTAAGATTAAACGAGAACTTACCAGTTTGAAGTTTGATCTTTATTTTATGAGTTACGATGAGGGATTACGTGCCCATCGCTCCCAGCCCTCTCCTCATAAATGTCAGCTGGTAGTTCTAGTTTCTCGAATCTAACTATATTCAGGTCAACAACTGTTATCTGTGACTTCACACCGCTGCTTTGAAGGTTGACGCGCATGCGGGCTGGCGGGCTTCTTCACGTTATCCCTCATCGTAACTCTTCATAAAATAAAGATCAAACTTCAAACTGGTAAGTTCTCATTTAATCTTACTATTATAGTACCTACCTCAACTACCTCCTCCGGCAGCTTGTTCCATACATCCACCACTGTGTTAAGAAGACCTTGAGAAGGTGGTGTGGGGTGTTCCCATTGTGCTGTTGGGAAAGGAGTTTTAGGATTTGAATCCAGCAACGACACGGACTAATACTGTATTTCCAAATCAGGATACTGTGCAACTTACTCCCCTTGTCTTTCTTGGTGGTACAAGTTGAGGGTTTGGGTGCCAAAGTGGCCCAGGTGAGTAACTGTAGTGCATTTTGTGGACTGTGAACTTGGTGGCCTCTGAGTCCTGTTTTTGGAGAGATTGAATGATAAGGCTGATGGATGAGTTTTATTTTACTTTAGACTTTAGAGATACAGCGCAGTAACAGGCCCTTCGCCCATCAAGTCTACGCCGACCAACAATCCCTGCACGCTATCACTTTCCTACACACACTAGGGACAATTTACAATTTTACCAAGCCAATTAGCCTACAAACCTGTACGTCTTTGGAGCGCGGGAGAAAACCGGAGCATCCTCAGAAAACCCACGCAGGTCACGGGGAGAAGCTACAATATCCGTACAGACAGCACCCGTAGTCAGGATCGAACCGCTGCCTCACTGTGCCGCCCAAGGTATGTATCATGCAGGTTGTGGCAGGTTGTGTATGTTGTCAAGCTTCTTTAGAGATGTGGGAGCAGCACTCATCCGGGTAAGTAAAGAGTATTCAATCATGTGTAGATGATGGAAAGCTATTGGGCTGTCAGGATAGGAACCTCTAGCTGGTTTAGTATTTGTTACATTTATTTGTCATTGGTTTTCAGCTGCCATATCATAAGCATGATCTTCCCCCTACTTCAATCAGTCTGAAGAAAGGCCCCAACTCAAAACGTCCCCAAACCATGTTCTCCGGAGATGCCGCCTGACCCCACTTTGTAGCTTATTTCTAAACCAGCATCCTCAGTAACGTGTGTCTACATCAGAAACTATTAATATGTAAGTATTTTCCCTATGCAACCATAATAATATTTTTCAATCTCAATACAGCGTAATGTTATATCTGTTTCTTAAATGAATGATTAGCAGGTCCAGGTAAGGCAGAGTAGAACCAAGTGAGAATATATTGGTAGACACAGGGAACTGCAGATGCAGGTTCACAAAAAAGACACAAAGTGCTGGAGTAACTCAGCTGGTCAGGCAGCATATCTGGAGAACATGGATAGGTGACGCCTTGGGTCGGGACCCTTCTTCAGATCAATATATTGATCACCATTGCTTCAGTGCTAGCATATATTGATGCTAGAAATGGACATCAGGTTAAAATGAAAATCACAGGGGATATCTAAATCTGAGTTTAATTCAATGATTCAATGATACTTCATTGTCACATGTACCTATCGGGGCAGCATGGTGGCGCAGTGGTAGGGTTGCTGCCTTACAGCGCCGGAGACCCTGGTTCGATCCTAACCTCGGGTGCTGTCTGTACAAAGTTTGTACGTTCTCCCCATGACCACATGGATTTTCTCCGAGATCTTTGGTTTCCTCCCACACTCCAAAGATGTACAGGTTTGTAGGTTAATTGACTTGGTATAAGTGCAAATTGTCCCTAGTGTGTGTAGGGTGGTGTTAATGTGCGGAGATCGCTGTTTTCACACTGAATCTATAAAATAATCTAAACAAAATTAAATGCTTGGTATTTTATGGATTTTATGGTAAAATCATATAGCAGACCTCACCCAGGCAGTACACAAGTGTTGCCACGTTTTGTTGCCGACAAGGTTACAAATGTTCACCAAACAGTCCTATCTACTGCTTGCCGCCACACTTGACTATGGGTGCTGTCCGTGTGGAGTTTGTATGTTCTCCCTGTGAGCATGTGAGTTTTATCCGGGTGCTCCAGTTTCAACCCACGATGTGAAGACATACAGGTTCATAGTTTGTTTGACTGCTGTAAAATTGTACATTGACCCTAGTGTGTGGGGTAGTGCTAGGGTGCGTGCTAAGTGCTGGTCGGCGTGGACTCGGTAGGCTGAAGGGTCTGGTTCCACGCTTTATCTCTAAAAGCCGAAAATACTGTCTAAAAAAGACTAGCTTGCTTTGTGCATCGGAATAGAGGTCATGAATAATTGAAATTGCGTTGCACAGTTTGCAAGGCAGCAGCATATGGAGGCTGCAAATAATTAATATCTCGTAGTGTGTCCTCTCTACCTTATCAAATACCAGCTCGCTAAGCTCTGGATTGTATGACGGATCAGGGTGGAGAATCTGTGGAATTCATTGCCACAGACGGCTGTGAAGGACAAGTTAATGGACATTTTTAAGGCTGGGATTGATAGATTCTTGATCAGTGCGGGTGTCAAGGGATATGGGGAGAAGGCAGGAGAATGGGATTGAGAGGGAAAGATAGATCCACAGTGATTGAATGGCGGAGTAGACTTGATGGGCCAAATGGTCTAATTATGCTCCTATAACTTATGAACTTATGCCAGTGAAAAATCTTTTACAATATTTTAAAGTGCTTCTACTCTGATGACTGTTTCTCTGATGTATCTATGTTATGATGTAGGGCAATGCTGCATTGCAACTGCTCGAAACCGGCCATGTAATTGATACTCTCATAATGTTTCAGTAACAGGGTTTAAGAGGTAACCCACTGGACAAAGTATTGTTCTGTAGGTGTACACTTTGTATGATGTAAGAGGCTAGGGTAGGGCCGTGTGGAGATAGGGTGAGGGGGAATGTCTGTTATTGATGGATTGATTGAAAAATACAGCATGGAAACAGGCCCTTCAGCCCACTGAGTCCACGCCGATCATTGATCGCCCATTACACACCAGTTCTATGCTATCCCACTTTCTCATTCACTCCCTACACGCTAAGGGCAATTTTACAGCAGCCAATTAACCTACACACATATACAACTGCTGCAGAGTAATTTATAACATCAAACAATGAGTGCTAAAGGCACGTAAAGTTTATTTTCTCCCTTTAGATGTGTGAAGATCTCAGTAAATGCCAACATTATAGGTCCTGCTTGCCTCATAAAAGTTAGAATTGCTGCAATCCCTGGGCAAGTTTAATTTAGTTTAGCGATACAATGCTGAAACAGGCCCTTTGGCCTACCAGGTCCATGCCAATCAGCGATCCCCACACACTAACGCTGTCCAACACACACTAGGGACAATTTACATTTGTTTTCCAAGTCAATTAGCCTACAAGCCTGTATGTTTTTGGAGTGTGGGAGGAAACAGGAGCACTTGGAGAAAACCCACGCACTCACAGGGAGAACGTACAAACTCCGTACAGACAGTACCCGTGGTCAGGATTCAACCCGGGTCTCTGGCGCTGTAAGGCAGCAACTCTACTGCTGCACCACCTTATGGCACTGCAAGTGATGCCTCACTCTGTGTTCTAAGGAAGTTCACAGCTTTCATTCATTCATTCGAGAGATATGGACAGTGTGGTAATACCAATTTTATAATGCTTCTCCCATTTCCCTTGAGTACGGTTGCCGTTAACAGCAAACCAACTGGTAGGCCTGGAGTCATGCACCAGAACCAGTAAGGATGGCAGATATTCTTTGTTCAAGGGTATTAGTGATCCCCATTCATTTTTATGATGACACCTCAAATTTTGTAGATATTATGATAAAGAATAACTGTTTATATAGGTGTTTGAGTATCTCAGTGGGTCGGCAGCATCTGCAGTTTGAAAAAGGGTCCAGACCCAAAATGTCACCTATCCATTCCCTTCAGAGAGGCTGCCTGACCCGTTGAGTTATTCGAGCACTTTGTGTTCTGCTGAGAAGAGTAAAAAATCTACTCAGAATGCCACAATGTGTGGTGTCACCCTGTATTCTCAAAATTGTAGCTAACTACATAACTCTTCCCCTCTCTTTTCTTCCCCCATATACCTCCCCTTCTCCCTCCCTCCCCCCCCCCTCTGCCCCCATTGCCTCTGCCCCACCCAGACTTGCACCTATTTCACACCTCCCACTCGCCTTCCACCTGCATTCCTTTCTCGAGCTTCACAATTTGCAACCATTTGTCTACCTATCACCTATCTGTCAAATAACCCTCCTCACCTGTGTAGGCCTATTACCCGTCAGGCATTGTCATGCTCCTCCTCTCTTCCAGCTTTCTTCCCTGCCCCCCTCCCCCCCTCCACAATCTGTTTGAGCAACAGTTCTGACCTGAAATGTCGCCTTTCCATGATCTCCTGAGATGCTGCCTGACCCGCTGAGCAACTCAATCACTTTGTATCTTCTTCTGAATGTCTATGAATTTCTCAGTCTCCAGTAGGTAGATTGCAACGCTGGTGAGCCAACATTTTAGTCATAAGTGGCTTGTACACTGCTTTAACTGTTTGGAATTGTGGGATTTCATAGTTACTGACATAAAAATATATGTAAATGAATTATGTAGTTATTATCTGGATGCCATTCACAGACTGACTACAACACCAGCGATATAGCAATACATGAGGCAATGTTTGATATAGACACGCTCTCCTACGGAAGTGAATACAATAGATTAATGAGAAGCTGTTTCACTTGGGTGATCGTATTTAGAAAACATACAGCATTTACTATTTCTATATTGTTCTCCCTTTCATGCATATCAAAAACTAAATGGTTCATATTCTGCAGTCAACGATGAAGTGATATTGCAGATCTTGAATAAAGGCATCTCAATCAATCTCTGTAGCAAGGACTCACTTATTCTGTGGTTCATGTGACTGTGATGTCACTTCCAAGGGATTTCTGGCACCCAACAGTGCAAACACCCAACACCCAAAGTGTTCTGTTGGTCTGGGATTTGGTGCTCTAGTCTCTGAGGCGGGACTCAAACTCAAAATCCCTGCCTCAAATCTCAAGTGTTAGGTCTCTGGGATGGGATTCTAATGCAATCTCCCTCTATCAGCGGTAGAGTTGCTGCCTTACAGCACCAGAGACTCGGGTTCCATCCTAACTATGGCTCCGTCTTTACGGAGTCTGTATTTTCTCACCGTGACCAAGTGGGTTTTCTCCGGGTGCTCCAGTTTCCCCCCACACTCTAAAGATATATAGGTTTGTAGGGTGATTTGCTTTGGTAAAATTGTACATTGTACCTAGTGTGTAGTGTCGCTGGTTGGCACAGACACGATGGCCCTGCCTCCACGCTGAATCTCTAATGTCTATTGCCTCAAGAGCAGCCTGTTACCAATTGAATCACTCTGGAGACAAGGTCACCGTCTTTTGGAGGTGTTGAGAATGTGAGTTTCCTTTACGATCTGGAAGGAGCTCATGTTCTCCTCAGCCTTTCATCGGAAAGTCTCATTAGTGTGTCGACAAGCTCGGATGAAAAAGCTCAGGTGCTTTCTCAAAATGGTCTCACATCAAGCGAAATTGGTGTCTGACTGGCATGAGCCCATGAGGTCACCACCTGGCTTCAGTCACCACCATCTCCGTTTTTTCTCCAGAGAAAAACACCTTTTCCAAACCGATATTGGAAAAGTCATAACCTGCTTAATGTTTTACTGCCCACAGGGACTTTAAGGTTAAAAATCAAATCCCCACTGGATTCTGCTTAGATGCCCACAATAGTTTAAATACCTAAAGCCTATATTGGAGGGTAGAGTCTATTTGCTCTGTTATTGACTTTAAATCTCCTTTCCAACGCGAGATGATGAATCAGAGCATATTAATTATCCATTCTTGGTTGAAGACACTTTTTCTTCAGCTGCAAAAAGGTTAAGGCTACAGACTATCAGTGATGCCACTCTTATGCAATAAAGTTTCTGCTCTGTAATAGGTTTTACTTCTATTTTTGGCTGTGTGATTTTTGCAGAGTTCTGCAGTTATTCCCACAAGAATCTCAGCACTACAGGCAATCTTTCAAATATTAAATTTGGCTACCTATCAGTCAGAGTGGTGCTAATATTACAGCTCTTAACAACAGACATCCTGCGGAAAGAAAAGTACGCAGTTAACAAAAACAAAGTCAAGGATTCAAGGTTTCACGGTCAGTTTATTGTCACATGCACCAATCAAGGTACAGTGAAATTTGAGTTACCATACAGCCATACCAAGTGAAAAGCAACAAGACACACAACCACATAAAAGTTAACATAAACATCCACCACAGTGGATTCCATATTCCTCACTGTGATGGAAGGCAATAAAGTTCAATCTTCTTCCTCTTTATTCTCCATTCTTTGGTCGGGGCAGTCAGACCATCCGCAGTCGGGGCGATCAAATCCCCCGCAGCCAACGATCGAAGCCATAGTCGGCGTGATAGAAACTCCCGCGTCGGTGCGATTGAAACTCTCTCCACGGCATAGAGCTCTCGAGTCGGCCTCTTCTTACCAGAAACCGCAGGATTCACGATGTTAAAGTCCACAAGCGCCGCAGTTGGAGCTTCGATCCCCGGCAAAGGGATTGCAAGCTCCGCGATGTTAAAGTCCCGCAGACTCCCGCAGCTAGGAGTGCCCGTCGGTTTCCAGAAAAGGCCGCCAACTCCACAATGTTAGGCCGCAGTGGGGACGGAGATACCATATGTGAAAAAAGTTCCCCCAACCACCCCTCACCCCACCCCCCAACATAAAACAAACCAAGGAATATTAAAACATACTTTTTAACACATACTAAAAATAACAAAAAGAAGAAAGGACAGACAGACTGTTGGCGAGGCAGCCACTACTGGTGGTGCCACCCAGTCAAACACATACATCAATTTTTGTTCATTCCTTTATTGATTTGTCCCCTTATTTTCCTGAGGTGGAAGACAAATTCTGTGATTGTCCTTTCAGTCCGTTCATCATCAAAATAAAGATAATTTAGGTCAGGGGGAGGTAAATAACAACCAAAGATGTGCCAACCAATTTATCAGTTTACAATACGATACGAGAGAACTTTTTTATCCCAACAATCATAAAACACAAAATACATGAAACATTGAATTAAAGTGACGAGTGGAAAGGCTTGAGGGATGTGCAAAGGTTGGGGAGGTGGTGGGGTGGGGGGAGTCAGTCTCAGTCTATCCCACGACAGAAGGGGGAGGAGTTGTACAGTTTGATAGCCACAGGGAAGAAGGATCTCCTGTGTCATTCTGTGCAGCATCTTGGTGGAACCAGTCTGTTGCTGAAGGTGCTCCTCAGGTTGACCAGTGTGTCATGGAGGGGGTGAGCTGTATTGTCCAGGATGCTCCGCAGTTTGAGCAGCATCCTCCCCTCCAAGACCACCTCCCATGAATCCAACTCCACCCCCAGGACTGAGCCAGCCTTCCTGATGAGTTTGTTGATCAGTTTAGTTTATTGTCATGCATACAAAATACATGAAACATTGAATTAAATATGTTTAATATTTCAGAAATAGTGGATGCATTGGTGATAATTTTTCAAAACTCTTTAGATTCTGGAGTAGTTCCTGAGGATTGGAGGGTAGCAAACGTAACCCCACTTTTTAAGAAGGGAGGGAGAGAGAAAACGGGGAATTACAGACCAGTTAGTCTAACATCGGTAGTGGGGAAACTGCTAGAGTCAGTTATTAAAGATGGGATAGCAGCACATTTGGAAAGTGGTGAAATCATTGGACAAAGTCAGCATGGATTTACGAAAGGTAAGTCGTGTCTGACGAATCTTATAGAATTTTTTGAGGATGTAACTAGTAGAGTGGATAGGGGAGAACCAGTGGATGTGTTGTATCTGGACTTTCAGAAGGCTTTCGACAAGGTACCACACAAGAGATTAGGATACAAACTTAAATCACACTGTATTGGGGGTTCACTATTGATGTGGATAGAGAACTGGCTGGCAAACAGGAAGCAAAGAGTAGGAGTAAACGGGTCCTTTTCACAATGGCAGACAGTGACTAGTGGGGTACCACAAGGCTCAGTGCTGGGACCCCAGCTATTTACAATTTATATTAATGATCTGGATGAGGGAATTGAAAGCAACATCTCCAAGTTTGCGGATGACACTAAGCTGGGGGGCAGTGTTAGCTGTGAGGAGGATGCTAGGAGACTGCAAGGTGACTTGGATAGGCTGGGTGAGTGGGCAAATGTTTGGCAGATGCAGTATAATGTGGATAAATGTGAGGTTATCCACTTTGGTGGCAAAAACGGGAAGGCAGACTATTATCTAAATGGTGGCCGATTAGGAAATGGGGAGATGCAGCGAGACCTGGGTGTCATGGTACACCAGTCATTGAAAGTAGGCATGCAGGTGCAGCAGGCAGTGAAGAAAGCGAATGGTATGTTGGCCTTCATAGCAAGAGGATTTGAGTATAGGAGCAGGGAGGTTCTACTGCAGTTGTACAGGGTCTTGGTGAGACCACACCTGGAGTATTGCGTACAGTTTTGGTCTCCAAATCTGAGGAAGGACATTATAGCCATACAGGGAGTGCAGAGAAGGTTCACCAGACTGATTCCTGGGATGTCAGGACTTTCATATGAAGAAAGACTGGATAGACTTGGCTTATACTCGCTAGAATTTAGGAGATTGAGAGGGGATCTTATAGAAACATACAAAATTCTTAAGGGGTTGGACAGGCTAGATGCAGGAAGATTGTTCCCGATGTTGGGGAAGTCCAGGACAAGGGGTCACAGCTTAAGGATAAGGGGGAAATCCTTTAAGACCGAGATGAGGAAAAACTTTTTCACACAGAGAGTGATGAATCTCTGGAACTCTCTGCCACAGAGGGTAGTTGAGGCCAGTTCATTGGCTATATTTAAGAGGGAGTTAGATGTGGCCCTTGTGGCTAAGGGGATCAGGGGGTATGGAGAGAAGGCAGGTACGGGATACTGAGTTGGATGATCAGCCATGATCATATTGAATGGCGGTGCAGGCTCGAAGGGCCGAATGGCCTACTCCTGCACCTATTTTCTATGTATCTATGTATCTATACTGAGGGTACAGTGAAAAACTTTTGTTGCGTGCTAATCAGTCGGTGGAAAAACAATCATGATTACAATCGAGCCAATTTGAGCACAGCAAGAATCCACAAATAGCAAATTTTAGGTTTATGTTTATTATTGTCAGGTGTACCGAGGTACAGTAAAAAAAGTTTGTTTAAGAACAAAAAATGTATAACAGTGCAACACAGGAACGGGTCCTTCAGCCCACAATGTTTGTTCTGAACATGATGCCAATTTGAACTGATCCCATCTGCCTGTGTGTGATGCATATCACTCTATTGTTCTTTATCTCTCCACATCACCGTCTATATCTCTCGTTTCCCTTATCCTTAGCCAGTCTGAAGAAGGGTCTTGACCCAAAATGTCACCCATTCCTTCTTTCCAGCGATGCTGCCTGTCCCGCTGAGTTACTGCAGCTTTTTGTGTCTATCTTCAGTTTAATCCAGTATCTGCAGTTACTTCTCATACATTTCGTCTGGTCTACTGCAAAATCTCCTCAAGGTATGTCTACTTTGAAGAAGTTCTCCTCCTCTCCAACGAGTTCTGCAACACCCTCTCTCGCTGCTCCCCCTCTGTGATTCCAACTTTTTTGCATATCTTTCATTCATTGTTCTTTATCTCTTCACATCACCATCTATATCTCTCGTTTCCCTTATCCCTAACCAGTCTGAAGATGGGTCTCGACCCGAAACGTCACCCATTCCTTCTCCCCAGAGATGCTGCCTGTCCCGCTGAGTTACTCCAGATTTTTGTGTCTATCTTTGGTTTAATCCAGTATCTGCAATTTTACTTCGGAGTCACGTAAGTGACTACGTGAAGAAGACCCGTCAAGGCGCATGCGCGTCATTACGTCTGACGCATTGGCGCCCGGCAGCAGGAAGACGGAGCTCCTCCTGTAGGTGAGTAGTTACAGCTCCACCAAAGTCGGGGAGACTTTGGAGGAGTTAGAAAAAAGTAGAAGTTTGTTGCTGTATTTTTTCCCAACAATGCAGGAACAAGTAAAAAATCATCAAGGTGCAGGCCTGCTACGGACAAGGAGAGAGAGAGCTGCGCGAGCGCAGTCTCTGAAAGGCAGCCTGTCACCTCTGGGGAGTCGCAAGCCGGTAGCGGTGCGGCGACAGATTTTGCAAAGTGCCCAGCCGGGTACACAGCCAACGCCAGTCGGGCGGTAGGCATAAGCCAAGTCTGTCAGGGCCATTGACTCCGCAGAGTCGGGCCAGGAGAGTCCCGTCGGTTATCCAAAAGGAGCAGCGCATACAGGGGCTGCTCCACAAAGCCTCACTCCAGGAGGAGTTGTGCAGGCGGGAGGCCGTGGGGACGGCTCTGCTGGCAGTGCCTAGGAGAGGTCTGCTTCACAAAGCCACACTCCAGGAGGAGTTGTGCAGGCGGGAGGCCGTAGGGAAGGCTCCGCCGGCAGTGCCTAGGGGAGGCCTGCTTCACAAAGCCACACTCCAGGAGGAGTTGTGTGGGCGGGAGGCCGTCGGGAAGGCTCCGCCGGCAGTGCTTAGTAGAGGCCTGCTTGAAAGCACCCTCTTTGCAAGAGGTGAGTGCAGAAGGGCAGATACGCTCCGACCCTGAGTCCGACGACGACTTCCAAAGGGAGGGCATGCAGCGGCCAGAGCTGACACCGTGTGCAGCACGGTTTGCCATGTCGTCAGATGCTGGTGAGCCTCTGGGTGAGGAACTTGCCACCAGCATAAATTACCAAGTCTCACATCAGCTACAGGAGCTGTCAATGGATGAGACAGTAAGGAAGCATGAAGCCCCAATCAACTGTGGCCTGTTAAACGTTCCTGTTGGGAACAGGAAGATTTGGGGCAAGATGAGCATACAAATGAGAGCCCAGGAGGAGGTGAAGCTCCAGCATATTTTTAAAGTTGCTGGCATCTGGCATAACGAGCTTTGCCAGGATGGTGGATGGAGAGGCCATGACGAAATTACAACAAAAGGTGTGGCGCTATTGTGGAGTGCCCACTTTGAGATCAACTGCCTCCGCAAGACTGCGTTTAGACCAACCATCAACCCTAAATATGCTTCACTCTGCCAGCCTGGCACAGTGCAACCCGCACAGCTGTTTGGCGTAGCTGGTGAAGGAGCTGCAGGAAGTATCCCTATAAGCGAGGAGACTGGTCTGGGCAAGGGACGAGTCCAGCTATGATGCAGCGCAGTTGGCGTTCGGCTGTAGCAGCGCCAGGGAAGGTGAGATATCCAGCTCAAGGCCGGGGAAGAATGCCAGGTGGTAAGGACGTAAGTGGGTCTGGTTCTCATGTAGACAGATCTAATGGGATACAATTAAATGTTTACCTCAGATATGTTTATACTGAAGGTTATTGAAGGGTATCGAATAAAGCTTAATGCAATTTCTGATTTACCCATGCAACATGTTCCAAAAAAGGAGTTTGACTTCAGTATCACTGAACAATTGGAAGTTCAGGTGGAACTTGCAAGCTTATGTAATAAAGGTGTAATTGCTAACGCAGTTTACCAAAGCCATCAGTTTGTGTCCAATATCTTTCCCAGACCAAAAAAGGATGGGGGTTGCAGAATTATACTGGACCTGAATAGTCTTAAAACTTTTTGTACGGTATAGACATTTTAAGATGGAAACGTTTGAGGAGATCTTAAAGATCCAGATTCAGTGTCTGTTCATTTGCGGGATAGAAGATTTAAAATTCAGCTGGATGGGGCAATTATGGCAATACAATGCTCTGCCTAATCGTTTGTCTTCAGCTCCTAGTTGTTAAAACCTATTCTAGGCATGATGAGAAGTCAAGGGCAGGTTCTCATGGCTTACCTAGATAATATCTTGATTGTAGGACAATCAAAGGAAACAGCTGAAGCATCAGTGGCGGTTGGTAAAAAACACATTTGTTAAAAATTGGTCTTCATAAGCTATCCAGAGAAATCTAAATTAATACCTGTGACACAAATTGACTAGTTGGGTTCACAATAGACTTAATCAACATGATTGTGACCTTGCCCAGGCAAAAAAGGGTAGAGCTAATTAAGAGCTGTATCAAGTTAATTGCTGACACACAGCCTTCAATTAGCCAGGTGACAAGTCTGCTGCGGAAATTGCTGGCAGCATTTCCAGCAGTTCAATAGTGGCCACTTTATTATCTACAATTACAAAGGTCAAAGGAACAAGCACTGAGGATACATTGGGGTCATTATAATAGACCTATGCTTCTATCAATAGAGGCTGTTGCTGATGTACAATCGTGGATTCAGCATGTGTCCACTAGTAGTTCCAAAGTGTTATTGGACCAAGTTTCCATGATTTTGCAGACAGATGTCAGAGCACTTGGGTGGGGTGCTACTGATACAAGATCCAGCTGTGGAGACAGATGAACATTGCTTCTGAAAACATGGGTAATTAACCAAGAGTATTTTATGGACTCAAGGCTTATGGCACTAACAAAACTAGTTTGCATGTGCAGTGCCAAATAGACAACACTACAGCAGTTGCTTATATGAATCACATGGGTGAAATCAAATCGTTATCATGTGACAGGTTGGCAAATAAAATTGGAGCTGGAGTATGGATATTTGGATTGGAGCTATCTGCCAGGGAAACTTAATGTAGTACCAGATGGCAGCTCACGAAAATTCCGTGATAATACAGAGTGGATGTTGAACCAGGATGTGTTCAAGAACATAGTACTTCTATATGGAAGGCCAAAATATGTTTCATGGGCACCAGACCCAGGGGCAGTGGCAATTGATGCTTTTTCACTAAATTGGGATGATATGTTTGTGTACATTTTCCCACCATTCTGCCTCATAGCTCGGTGTTTGAGAAAATCAAGCAGGATGCCGCTTCAGGGGTTTTGGTGATACCAAATTGCCCGATTCATCCATGGTTCCCTCTGATGTTACAGATAGCGATCCAACCTCCTTTTGCTGATTCCAAAGTAGGAATTTGCTGGACCATCCAGTAACGCGTTAAGTTCATCCGTTATGTGATCGTATTGATCTGTTAATTTGCAGGTTTTTAAGAATGCCTTACATTGATTGAGGACTTTCTAGGCCAACGGTGGATATACTCACTGCAGCCTGGAGAAAGAGTACTCAAAAGCAGTATATGACATGTAAAAAAATGGGAACAATATGGTGTTCAAAAGAATATTCAATATGATACTGTAGTTATTGAAAATGTGTTATAGTTTTATCTACACTTTATTATGATGAGGGTCTTAGCTATACTGCTATCAATACAGCTAGAAGTGCTTTGTCGGCATATCTTGTAATAGGTACACGGACACAAAGTATAGGTTCTCACCCTCTCATATCTAGGTTGATGAAACGAATCTTTCATTCCAAACCGCCTAAGCCTAGGTATATGGTAATCTGCGATGTAAGCGTTGTTCTTAACATACTTCGTCATTGGGTCCCTGTCACGTTAAAATTAACCATGAAATTGGCTATGCTAATGGGATTGGTGTCAGTACAGAGAGTGCAGACTTTGCAAAAACTTCAGTTAGATAGAATGGAAGTGAATACAGAGAATGTTCTGTTTTATATTTATGACCTGCTCAAACAAAGCAGGCCAGGTGTGACAGGATTTAAGATTGTGTTCTCAGCATATCCTACAGCTCCATGTTTATGTGTAAGGACACATTTGTTACATTACATTGAAGCCACAAGGGCTTTAAGACAAGAAGAAACAGGATTATTTGTCAGTTACAAGAAGCCAACATAAAAGAGTGGCAGTTCAGACTATCTCAAGGTGGTTAAAGCAAGACTTGGTTCAGGCAGGAATTAACATTTATGTGTTTACTTCTCATTCCACTAGCGCAGTAGCAACATCCGCGGGCAGGGCGATGGACGTTCCCATCGACCATATATTAAAAGCCGCAGGTTGGAAAAATGAACTTGTGTTTCAGCAATACTACCATCGGCCGATAGCCGATGGAGGGCTGTTTGCCAACTCAATATTGAGTGCTGTTGCTATTGTTTAAAGTCTGTTTTCAATACTGTTTAATTCGGTTTCGTTTGTTGCCCCTACATTAAGAGGGTTTATTGATTGTTTTATGACCAAAAATAAAACTGTTTTGGTTTTGCATGATATGCAATGTCATGTTTACAGCATTGTTGATGATACTCAGAGTCAATCGATGCAGTGAGAAGCCGGGATTTTGATCTGCGGCATAAAAATCACAGAGCTTTAAAATAGTAAGATTAAACGAGAACTTACCAGTTTGAAGTTTGATCTGTATTTTATGAGGAGTTACGATGAGGGATTACGTGAAGAGCCCGTCCAGCACGCATGCGCGACATTCTTCAAAGCAGCGGTGTGGAATCACAGGAAACACAATAAATGAAATAAACATAGTAAAGAAAAGGAGAACTAAGATACCAGTTGATCTATAATTGAGGGTGGGAGCGGAGGGCACGTAATCCCTCATCGTAACTCCTCATAAAATACAGATCAAACTTCAAACTGGTAAGTTCTCGCTTAATCTTACTATTTTACTTCGGAGTCACGTGAGTGCCTACGTGAAGATTTTAAAGCTCTGTGATTTCAAACCGTGTAACAGTTCATACTTCACTCGCTGCCGAAGTCATTCAAGGGAGGAAGTATGTTATCGTAATCAACCATAATCTGTTTGTAAACAATAATGGTATCTATTAAACAATAACAAAAGACAAAATGCTCCCCCGGGCTTAAATTATATATTTTTGCAGATTCTAAAACTTTTTCTGCAAATAACACAGGTTCTGCTAGTGGCTTGTTGTAGAACGTTTGGAACGTTTTCTCCATGTTCATTCTTTTAGCCGCCGATGTGGATGCTGCCCTGGTGGAGTGAGATGTATATACATCAGTATCTACTCCAGCAGCTCCCAGTACCTGCTTGAGCCATCTTGAGATGGTTTGGCTCGACACCCAACTATGAGGTTTCTTGTGGCTGACCCATAAGGCTTTTTTTTTTTTCTTCTTTTTTCTCCCTCGAGAATCTCTTGTTGTGTTGATGTAAGTGAATAAGTGAGTCATGACACACAACCGTAGGTCAGGTGGGTATGCCCGGAAATCCATAACTAGGACTCAAGTTCCTGGCCTGCTCTGCTTTAGCAGCTCCTGAATGGTGAATGAGACCCGGTCTGGTGTTATAACCATGTTGTCCAGTCGCAGTAAGTGGAGGGACTGGACTCTTTGTGCTGAGACTAGTGGCATCAGCATGACCGTTTTCAGGGTTAGCTTTTCCAGGGTGAGAGACCTGGCTGGGGACCATCCCCTTAGGTATGTCAGGACCACACTGACATCCCAGATTTGGGTATAACTAGGTCTAAGAGGGTTGGAGTTGACGATACTCCTCATGAGTTTGATCACCAGCGGGTGAGACCCTATGGCCTGTTGTCCTGGCACCTGTTTTAAGTAGGCTGACAGCGCACGTCTGGCAGTATTGATGGCGCTGTAGCTCAATCCTTCATTATGGTGAAGGCCCCCCAGGAACTCCAGTACATTGGTTATGGTTGCAGATGAGTACGTTGTCCCAGTAGTCGAGCAGTATCTTTCCCACTTCCTGATGCTCGATAGGTATTGTTTCCTGGTGGACATACGGTGTCATCATGTTGATGGTCCTGTCAGACAATCCCAGTCCCAGCAGTGGTCTTTTGATAATCTGCAACCCAGTAGGTTAATTTTGTCATGGCATGGATGACTTATGCCTGATACAGGGTGCGTCAATAGGTCTGGGCTACTGGGAAAGGTCTTAGGAGTTTCGATGACCATGTCGAGGACCACTGGGAACCATGGCTGTGTAGGCCAGTTGGTACTATCAAAATACCTGAAGCAGAGTCCATCTGTATTTTGCGTAGTACCCTACAGATTAAGGCAGAAGGGGGGAAAAGCATAGAAGAAATAGGTCCCCCAGTTCAGCGCGAATGCATCTATCGCTGCTGCCTCAGGGTGTGGTTCCCAAGGGACATACATTGGTACGTGGTGATTTAGTCTGGATGCAAAGAGATCGATATCTGGTGTGCCATATTGGTTTGTAATTTTAGCAAAAGCTCTAGGATTTAACATCCATTCGGTGTTTATCATTGAATTTGCGTGACCTGGCACTGTATTTAGCTTACCTGGTAGGTAAGTTGCTGATAGCCAAATATGTCTATCGACCCACCATTACCAGATTGTGTTGATCAAATTGTCACATGATATCTATTTTATTCCGCCCATATGGTTAATATAGGCCACCACCGTGATATTATCAATTTGTAAACGAACATGCAAATGGTGCATATTCATAGAATATGCTTTTAAACCATAAAACGCACCCAACATTTCCAAATAATTTATGCCCAGTGTTTGTAGTAAAGATGATTCTAGGTTAGTCCATCTACCACTTGTGCTGGATATGGTATTAGTTGCTCCCCAGCCTTGAGCACTGGCATCTGTTTGTATAGTTAACGTTGGGTTATTGATGGTGATAGGGCTGGAACTATGCCAAATGTGTTATATCCACCATTGTAACTCTGATATTGCTTCAATGGGTAGTTTCATGGTTCGGTCAAAGTGACCTGCATGTCGTTTCAACGCCTGTACTTTTGCCCTTTGTAGGTGCTGATAGTGCAGGGGTCCAAATTGTGTAGCTGGAAATGCTGCTACCATTTTGCCAATTACTCTTGCCACTTGTCGGATGGTTGGTCGATTGCTTACCATTAAATTGTTGCACGTCTGTGCCAATTCTGCTGCTTTACCTTTTGGCAACGTTACAGACATGTGGATTGAGTTAATTGTGAATCCCAGATAGTCCATAGTTGTGGATGGCGTCAACTTAGATTTATCTGGATGTATGACAAATCCCAGGTTTGAAAACAATTGTTTGGTAGCTAATGCAGCTGATTTAGCCAACTCCATGGTTTTGCCTACTATTAGGATATCATCAAGTTATGCCATGACAATATGTCTTTGTTTCCTTAATGTTGCCAAGGCTGGTTTTAATATCTTGGTAAATAGTCTAGGGCTGATGCCAACCCATTAGGCAACGCTTTATACTGCCATAGTTGCCCCATCCAGGTAAATGTCAGGTATCTGCGATGACCCTTATGAATGGGTACTGAATAGTAGGCATCTTTTAAATCAATGCTTGCCATAAAGTATCCTTTGGAAATCAGTTGTTTGGCAGTTACAAATGTTTCCATTTTGAAATGTACATACTTAACAAAGGTATTTAGTGAGTTTAAGTCAATGATGAATTTCACATCCACCATATTTTTTGTGTCTCGTAAATATAGTTGAGACAAATTCCAAAGGTTCATGTTTGGATTTCTCAATGATACCCTTTGTAAGTAACCTCACCAGTTCTGCTTATCCCTCTAGTTTCTTTGACTGAGAGGGTAAAGACCCTTTGGGGTACGTGCTGAACTGGTGGTATGTTTTCTTGAATGAACTCTATTTTGTATCCACGAATACTGTTAGGTATATAACTATCATTCGTGATAGACCTCTATGCATCAATGAACAGGTGTAATCTCCCCTGTTAGTACAGTTCCCCCACTTTTACATGCTGTTAGGAACCAGACCCACCTACCTCCATAGTTATGGTAATGTTGCTTTCTTCGGTTTGTTCATCCGTCGTTGTATTGCTGGATGTACTGCTGATTGGGGGTGGCGCATTTTCCATGGTGTTCGCTCTGGGCCCTGGCCTAAAAAGGCTTTCGGGGATAGTATGCGGACCCCGAGCTTTCACCAGTCCCATAAATTTGACGTCGACTGGTGGACGCGGTGGGGTACTGCTGTCTGGTTTTTAGTGTGGGTCTGCTCGTTCCGGGGCCTGCCCTCATGAGGCCAAATGCTTTGGAATCTTCCTCCAGGTCTTTCACTTGCCTTTCCAAATAACAGGATCTGCGGCTCTGAGGCCGGTGTTTTACACAGTCCTGCATACCAGCGATTGAGGGCAGGTCTTATTCTCTCCTTGCGGAGGTTGTTTATCTCATGTTGGGTGTTGCACAGCAGAGCCAGAGTGTCTTGCTGGTTTGTGGTCGTATCCACCCCATCCACGGAACGAGCATAGGCTGTTATCCCTGTCGTCAGGAGCTTGAGGATTTTAGCTCCTGGTTCCGGATACTCTGTCCCACATACCCCTCCCAGATTTGGCTGTTAACAGGCGGTACATTGAGCGAACTGCAGTTTTCCAGCTCTAGTGCCTCATTAAGTACCTGTCTTGTAGGGGTTTGAGGGACAGGTGGTTAATGCTGGCCGCCAGTTTTGGCTGGAACGGCCGCCCTGCTCGTGGTGTAACCACGTAGCGAATCTCCACACCCAGCAGTTCTTCCTGATCCTGTACCCCAAGCGTACTCCCGACATCTTCAGCCAATGACCCCTGTTCCTGACCAGCCCAGCCCTGGTCGCCAACGCTGCCCTCGGCTGAGGGGAAAGCAATGGCCAGTGCATTGTAGAGCACTGATGTGGGAGTGCCTGAGTTCCCTTGGCGAGACTGCTCCAGCTCCCGAAGCAAGTCTCGTTGGAGCATTTGCTCCATGAGCCTTCCCATGCGGCTCAGGCAGCTAGCTCTGCCGCTCTAAGACGGAGAGCCTCCTCATCGGAGTGAGACATAACCGGCCGGTATGTTTTGTGCCTTGATTTGCCTCCCGCCCGCTGCTGTTGGTCAGGCTGCGCTAGCGGGACTGGGCTCGGCTCGGTCTCGATGAGGGTGGACCGCAGCATATGCGGTCCAGGTGCCGCCTCTCGCCCCCCCACTGATGGGACACTCCCGTTCTGTTGGAGTCGAACGGGCGGCGGTTTTCTCCTTTGCCGTGCTAATAATTTTTCCAGTTCCCCTGGAATACAGAGCAGAGCACAGCTTGCTGATTACGACCTCAGAGTAAGACTTACCTGATGGTCCGCTGTTTATTTTAGCCACCGACTTGTAGCGGGAGCGCCTGTACTCCCGGTCGTCGCTGTTGCACTGCGTGAACGCTAATGTCGCGCATGCGTGCTGGACGGGCTCTTCACGTAGTCACTCACGTGACTCCGAAGTAAAATCTTCACGTAGTCACTCACGTGACTCCGAAGTAAAATAGTAAGATTAAACGAGAACTTACCAGTTTGAAGTTTGATCTTTATTTTATGAGGAGTTACGTTGGTGATTACGTGCCCGCCACGCCCAACCCTCTCTCATAGAAAAAAGGTCATAATGGTAGTTCTCATGTTGATCATCTTAATATGTTACTTCAATTATGGTGTTGTCTGTGATTTCATACCGCTGCTTTGAAGATTGACGCGCATGCGCCCTGACGGGTCTTCTTCACGTAATCACCAACGTAACTCCTCATAAAATAAAGATCAAACTTCAAACTGGTAAGTTCTCGTTTAATCTTACTATTCCTTCTTACACATTTACTCTATTCCCTGCACTTCCATATGCCTATCTTAAAGCCTTTTAAGCACCACTATCATATCTCTCCAGCATCTCCCCTGGAAATGCATTCCAGTCCCCCACTTCCCTCTATGTTAAAAACTTGCCTTGCACATCGCCATTAAACTTCCCCCTTCTAAGCTGATAGCATCGCCCTTTAGTGTAAGACATTTCCACCCAAGAAAAAGTTCCTGAATGTCTACCCTATCTATGTCTCTCATAGACTTTTTTTGTTGCTTGCTATGCGATGAAATCAGATAGTACAATTTAGTACATCCTTCCAATCAAGCTAAACTCAAGTACAAAGGTAAAAGATACAGAGTTTAGAATATAGTTCTCAGCATTGTAGCACATCTGTTCCATAGACAACGTCCAATGTCCATGATGGGGTGATAGAGGTGAATTGCACAGTACCCTGGCATATGGAGAAACATTCAGAAGCATGACAACAGTTTGGAAGAAGCTGTTCCTGAGTCTGGTGGTGCGCGCTTTCAAGCTTCTGTACCTTCTGCCCGACGGGAGCGGAGAGAAGGAATGACCGGTGATATTCCAGATGATAACACATCCACGTTGTTAACATGGAAGTTCTTCTTCTTCTTATCGAGTCCACTCACAAGATTAGAAGTTGTTCAGCCAGAGCTGAACACACTTCTCGGCATCTGCGTACAATGGTGTCTGTCTTGTCGCTTCTTGTGCTTCTTGTGTGTGGTGGTGGAAAGAGCGCGACGTGAACGCTCTTTCCTTGACCCCAACATGGAAGTTACATGTAATATATTCCTGAAACTTGGGTCCAGTGTAGTCCACAGCATGAAATTTCAGAAGCAGGATGCAAAGTGGAGTTGCTACCATATTGCACATTTCATCCATGCAACTGAGGAGGCGTTGCTACCATGATCCATGGTGGTGGCTTTTGTTTTGAATTCATTAGTTTTGTAAATAGTATTGTAAATACTTGAATAAATCTATTTTTGGTTTTAAAAAGAGATCCATTATAAATGAGGGGTAAATATTGACCAGGACATTGGGGGGGGGGGGGCAACCTTGCTCTTCTTTGCAGGTATGTAGTGTAACCTATACATTCACTCAAGACAATGGGCAGGTTATGGAATCATCACTTTAAACAAGAGACTACACCTCCTAGAGTTCAAAATTAGTAAACAGCTGAACAGATGGGAATGGTATATACCAGAAGCAGTTACTTGTTTATTAGATTATAATATTAAAACCAATTGTAAGAACTTATCCTATTAATAACTTAATAAGTTATGCATGTTAGATTAGAATACTAACAAAAATAAAAATAAAAAATAACGAACTAACATACTAATATGAATTTTTAATAAATTGAAACCTTATCTATAAGTGGGAGGAGGGGATGAGAAACGAGCTCCTGGCTTAGGCCCAGGGGCACGTCTCGTTAACCCCATCAACCAACAGTTAATTCTTATTGAAGTCAAAAGTATCGGTTTAATAATTAGTAGCTAAAATTGCGATATATATATGATATGTTATAATGAAATATCTAGGGTAAAATTGTATTATATATCTGAATGTGAGGCCCCGTTTTAATATTTTAATATGTTATGATTAACCAAGAGAGCGGAGCTATTTGTTTAACAACACAATGGAAGTCAAAACAAGGTTTTTTCCCACCTACAGGTGGGACACTCGCTACAGTGCCGACTATATCAGACACTGTATTTTCACTTTTTTAGTTTTTTTTTATTACCACATAAACTCACATGTTTGTGTTTTGTGTTTAGTGATAAGCGTAAAATGGATATACCAACAAAACTTAAAAATTCAAAAGTTCCCCCAATACCCAAAGACCTGGGATATGGATGCACCACAAGATTTAAAGGTACTATAATTATTCAAAATGCATGACACCAAACAAAAGAACCTAGGAGGAATCTCATTTTGTAGTTGGAATATAAGAGGTATTAACGAACCTATTAAAAGAGGTAAGATACTAGCTCAGCTGAAACTGTACAACTCTGACATTATCTTCTTACAAGAAACACACTTAAAATCTCAGGATCAAGTTAGGTTAAGGGCGAAATGGATAGGTCAAACATACCATTCTTCATTCACTTCGAAATCTAGAGGCACGTCAATCATTATAAGAAAAGGTATACCATTTAAAGCAAAGAATATCATAACAGATATAGGAGATACTTAATAGTTAATGGAGAAATTCATGATACTCCACTTTCCTTGGTAAATATATATGCCCCTAACTTTGACAACCCCCACTTTTTCAATAAAATTTTCAACATAATTGCAGAGTTTAACTATCAAAATGTTATAATAGGAGGAGACTTTAACTGTATTTTAGATCCGTACTTAGATAAATCAAGCCAAAAACAGAGAGGGAATATGAAATTGAAAACCGGGGAACTTCTCAATACTTATATAAACAATACTAATATAGCAGATGTTTGGAGAATTGTTAATCCAACTGGCAGGGAATACTCGTTTTATTCAATGGTACATAAGACATACTCACGTATAGATTACTTCCTGCTGGATACAAAATTAATCCCTCAAACATTTAACCCAACATACCACACAAATTCGATTTCAGACCATTCTCCACTAACTTTCTTTTTAAAACTGGAAGGAATGTTTAAGAATAAATTGTTTTGGAGATTTAATTCTCAAATTCTAAAAGATCCACAAGCGAGTATATATTTAAAAGAACAAATGGAGGCCTTTTTTCAAATAAATGATACTCCAGATATATCGTCTACTGTATTATGGGAATCTTTTAAAGCATACATTAGGGGTATTATAATTTCATATCAAGCTTTTCAAAATAAAAAGAATAAGAATGAACAAAGACAGTCAGAAGAACTTATTAGACAAATGGATATAGATAATGCTAAAGATCCATCAATAGATAAACATAATAAAATAATAATTTTGAAATTTAAATTAAATAAATTATTATCTGCCAAACTTATAAGACTTTTTCAAATTACAAAACAAGAGCACTTTGAATTTGGGGATAAACCGCATAAACTTTTGGCTCGCCAGCTAAAAAAACGAGAAAAGGAACATACTATACCAAAGATTAAATCAGATAAAGGGGAATTATTAACAACACTGAAGGATATTAATAAAAGATTTGTACAATTTTATGAGAATTTGTATACATCTAAAACGACAATTGATTCCAATAATATCACAAAGTTTTTGGATAATTGTAACCTTCCAAAGTTAGAGCTGAAGGAACAAGAGGAATTGGGTGCACAAATTTCAATTAAGGAATTAGAAGATACAATAAACTCACTAAAGAATGGAAAAACACCAGGCCCTGATGGATTTACTAATGAATTTTATAAAAGCTTTTATGATAAAATAATACCAAGATTACAAAAAATGTACCAATATGCTTTTAAAAAACAAATACTACCTGATACATTAGCGGAATCAACGATTACACTAATACCTAAGAAAGACAAAGATTTAGAAGAACCGGGTTCATATAGAGCTATAGCATTGTTAAACACAGATCAAAAAATATTAGCGAAAACATTAGCTAGAAGATTAAGTAAATACATTAGTAAATTAATAAACCCAGATCAGACGGGGTATATCCCTAAGAGATACTCATCTAACAATATGAGACGTTTACTCAACATAATGCACTCACACAAATCTGAAGATCAAGAATTATCAATTATTTCGCTGGATGCTGAAAAAGCATTTGACCAAGTAGGATGAAATTATATGGATAAAGTATTACAAAAATTCCAACTGGGAGAGAATTTTATTCTATGGATCAAGTTACTATATAATAAACCTACAGCTAGAATACTAACTAATAACATATTATCCTCGAAATTCCAACTATCAAGGGGAAATAGACAAGGATGCTCATTATCACCACAGCTGTTTGCTCTCATTATTGAACCGCTAGCAGAAAAAATTAGAATACACCCTGATATCCATGGATATAATACTAAAGACTCATATAATAAAATATCTTTATACGCGGATGATATATTACTGTACATTACAAAACCTCAAATCACTATACCAAATATATTAAATTTAATTGAAGACTTTGGATCTTTTTCTGGATATAGAATAAATTGGAATAAAAGTGAAATTATGTCAATAAAACCGAAAGATTCAACACATCTTTTAAAATTCCCTTTTAAAATAGCTACAGAAAAATTTAAATACTTGGGAATCAAAATTACCAGAACATATCAAGGTATGTTTAGGGCAAATTTTGACCCCCTACTTAATAAATTAAACACACTAATTAAATTCTGGAAAACGCTCCCGATGTCTTTAATAGGCCGAATAAATGCAATAAAAATGATCTTTCTACCACAAATTTTATACCTATTTCAATCGATTCCTATATACTTACCAAAGAAGTTTTTTTTTAAAACTCGACTCAGATATCACTAATTTTATATGGGACTATAAATCACATAGAATACAAAAAACTCATCTGAGTAAACCTAAAGTATTAGGGGGTTTAGCACTACCTAATTTTATGTATTATTATTGGTCAGTAAATATTAAAAATATGATTCAACTGATGGATAACTCCGCCCAGCAAGTGGACTGGATTGTAATGGAGAAAGAGGATTGCTTCTCTGGAAACATTGGAGCGATCCTCCTCTCTCCAATGAAACTGAATAATATAAATTATAATAAGAACCCAATTATTCATAGTACAATCCGAATTTGGAAACAAATAAAACAAAATTTAAAATTAAGAAATTTATCACTTTTATTACCCATAGTTAATAACCCTTCGTTTAATCCCTCTATTATAGATAAAGCTTTTACACATTGGGATAGACTAGGAATTAAAACGCTCGGTGACTTGTATGAAACTGGAAAATTACTTTCATTTCAACAATTACAAATAAAATATAAACTCGGAAATAATCAATATTTTAAATATTTTCAAATATGCGACTATTTGAAAAAATATACAAAAGATCATTATAATAACCCAGCAGATGTATTGGATGAGGCAATGCAGATAAAAGCTGAATCAGCAAACTTAATATCATATTTGTATAATATTATCTTAAATGTACAAATACCATCTACGGAGGGTATCAGAAGAGACTGGGAACAAGAGTTAGCTATTAAAATTTCAAAGGAAAGTTGGAATGAACACTTATTAAACTTGCATAAATGTTCGATTAATGTAAGACACACTTTAATACAATTTAAAATTTTACATAGATTATATTATTCCAAAACTAAAATTCATAAAATTTTCCCAAATGTATCATCTATTTGTGATAAATGTCAATCCCAAGAAGCTACTATATCGCACTCATTCGTTTTCTGTACAAAAATTCAAAAATTTTGGAATGAAATTTTCGAAATCTTTACAAAATTATTTAAAATAAGACTGATACCCAAAGCAGAATGGATTATCTTCGGAATAACGGAAGATGGTCCAGAACTAAATGTGTTTCAAAAGAAACTAATGGACTATGGGTTAATAACTGGAAAAAAGCTAATTCTAAAATTTTGGAAGAAGGCTCCAATACCAACTATAAACATGTGGATTTCAAATATGTTCGAAACATTACACCTAGAAGAGATAAGACTCCTCCTAGCAGGTAAACCAGATCACTTCCACCTGACGTAGTCTACATTTATAGAATTATTACAAATATAGGGTGCAAAGGTACCTTAAAAAAAATTGAGGTCAGGTAAGGGGGGATGATAGTTGAAGAGTTGGTATGTCCCATTTGCGTAATGCTCATAAAAAATATTTGTTTCTCTCTTTTTCCTCTTTCTCTTTCTCCTTCTTTTCTAGGGTCTATTTCTTAACTCTTTTTCTTTTGTTTTTAATTTTGTTCTTATAGGGTCTTCGTCCTTTTTTGTTGTCACATTTTCTACACTCTCACTTTTTCCTTCACTTTCTTCTTTCAATCTTATCTTTTCCTTTTACTAGTGTAAAAAACAAATGGAGTACATTAATTGTAAGAAGACATAAGTGACGAGTACTAATGTATGTGGTTGTAATGTAATGTACTTCTAATAAATAAAAAAATAAAACAATTTAAAAAAAAGATATTCCAGATGATAACACATCCACGTTGTTAACATGGAAGTTCTTCTTCTTCTTATCGTGTCCACTCACAAGATTAGAAGTTGTTCAGCCAGAGCTGAACACACTTCTCGGCATCTGTGTACAATGGTGTCTGTCTTGTCGCTTCTTGTGCTTCTTGTGTGTGGTGGTGGAAAGAGCGCGACGTGAAAGCTCTTTCCTTGACCCCAACATGGAAGTTACATGTAATATATTCCTGAAACTTGGGTCCAGTGTAGTCCACAGCATGAAATTTCAGAAGCAGGATGCAAAGTGGAGTTGCTACCATATTGCACATTTCATCCATGCAACTGAGGAGGCGTTGCTACCATGATCCATGGTGGTGGCTTTTGTTTTGAATTAATTAGTTTTGTAAATAGTATTGTAAATACTTGAATAAATCTATTTTTGGTTTAAAAAAAAGATCCATTATTAATGAGGGGTAAATATTGACCAGGACATTGGGGGGGGGGGGCAACCTTGCTCTTCTTTGCAGGTATGTAGTGTAACCTATACATTCACTCAAGACAATGGGCAGGTTATGGAATCATCACTTTAAACAAGAGACTACACCTCCTAGAGTTCAACATTTCTCCAGCCGTAATGTGGAAATAATCAATACCACACTGTCTTGCTTCTCCAACCTTTATCCACCTTCATTAGACTTAACCTTAGTCTCTCTGGCCCATGCATTCCATCTCTGGCCCATGCATCTGCCAATGAAAACACTCCTCACCTGTATCCACCTGGCCTGGCTTTGTCCTGCCCCCACCTTGCTTCCAGCTTTTTCCCCCTACTTCAATCAGTCTGATATAGGATCCTGACCCAAAACGTTACGTACCTTTCACATTCAATGGCATTATCACTGCCGGGTCACCGAACATCAACATCCTAGTGTTCTGGACCAGCCACATAAAAACCATGGCTAAAGCAGCAGGCCAGACCCTTTGTATCCTTTCCAGAGTTCCTCATCTCTTAATGCCCAAAGGTCTTTCCACCACCAAGAGGCACATATTATGAGTATCATGGAACACCGTCAACTTGGCTGGATATGTACATTAGCGACACAGTGGTGCTGGTTTCCGATGGGAACGGTGACGGATGCACCACACCTCTCTGTCCTCCAGTTCCTGCGGACTTCCGCCGCTGGAAGTATAGGATTTTGGTGCGTGTGATTTATCATCAATCCTTAGAATGCTGTGTACGACAGTGATCGCAACTTCTACTGAAGTATGGATGGCTGTTGGCTCGCTAGGAGCTCATCCACCCTTTGACAGGTCTTGTTTTTGGTCCTGCTGGGGGTCCACAGCCCCCTCCTCACCTGGCAAACCATGTGGGGGAGACGGTTTAGTCGCCGACTATCCGACCATGGAGCAGGTAGCACAAGATTACATGGTACCCGTGGCGGGGGGAACTCCCCCCGACCTGACAGCTCCAATGGCTATTGTCAAGAAGCCTGATACCATCCAGGTCAATGTGGCCCACTTGACTGGCAATCCATCCCACACCCAAGACATTCATATCCCACACCTTTTGAGTTCAACAATTACTGTATTCATCAACAATGCTATAATTACTGCACTGTGTCACCCAGGATAAATCAACAGGATCTCCCAAACCAACATTTAACATCAATAAAGACAAGATTAACAAGCACCTAGGAACATCACAACCTGCAGGTTGCTGTCCAAGCTGCACATCCACGCTGACTTTGGAAATATATTGCTGATCCTTCATAGTCCTTGCGTCTAAGTCGTGGACCTCCCGACCTAACAGTGTTGTGGGAGTACCTTCACTGCAGCAGTTCAAGGTGGCAGTTCAATGTGATCTATCTTCCCAAGCATGGTGAGGGATGCACTTATGTCATGCTTGTCAACAAGTCTCATATCCCAATAATGAAGGATAAAATATGTTGGCTGAGTAATATGTTTTCTCCAGTTGCTCTCAGAATATCCAACCTCCACCTGTAAGATGTGAGCCTGGTGTACATAGATTGAATGAGACCAGGAAGCCACCATTCTGAGAAAAAGTGGGATTTTCTCCTACTCGAGTCACATAGTCATACGGTGGTACAGCATGGAAACAGGCTCTCTGACCCAACTCGCCTATGTCGACCAAAATGATCTCATCTAACCCAGTCCCCTTTGCCCACATTTGGTCCATTCTGTCTAAATCTTTCCTATCTGTGTTCCTGTCCAAATGTCTTTTAAATTATGTTATAGTACCTGCCTCAAATGCTTCCTCTTCAGCTCGTTCCATATACCTACACCCTTAGGTTCCTATTAAATCATGCCCCTCTCATGTTAAACCAATGTTCTCTGATTCTTCATTCCACTACCCTGGGCAAAAGCATTCACCCTATTTATTCCCCTAATGATGTTAGATGCCTCTTTAAGATTTCTCTCTTGCGCTCCAAGGAATAAAGTCCTAGACTGCCTATCTTTCCCTATAGATCAGACCCTCAATTCTTGGCAACATCGTCATAATCTTCTCTGCACTCTTTCCAGCTTAATGACATCCGTCCTATCGCAGGGTGACCAAAACTCAACACAATACTCTATACGCAGCCTCACCAGTGTCTTGTACAACTGTAACATGACGTCCCAACTTCTATACTGAAGAAGGGTTTCGGACCGAAACGATGCCTATTTCCTTCGCTCCCTAGATGCTGCCGCACCCGCTGAGTTTCTCCAACACTTTTGTCTACCTTCTATACTCCTTAACTTGTCTGATGAAGGCCAATGTACCAAAAGCTTGGAAAGTTTGTCATATTATTAATCCAGAGATTGAATGAACTGCTCAATGTAATTAGCTAGTTGACTGATTTGGCAGACATCAGATCATACAGCGTGAAAGTTGTTGGCTGAATCACACTTAAAGCACCAGAGACTTTTGCTGGCATGGGTCATTACTTGGGTCATTAGAAATAACCTGTAGTGGAAATAACCTAAGATAGACACAAAAAGCTGGAGTAACTCAGTGGGACAGGCAGCATCTCTGGTGAGAAGGAATGGGTGACGTTTCAGGTCGAGACCCTTCATCAGACTAGTTAGGGATAAGGGAAATGAGAGATGTAAACGATGATGTAGTAATGACCTGCAGTGGTTGAAAGTATGAGCTAGTTAGAAGGTAGGTACACAAAAATGCTGGAGAAACTCAGCGGGTGCAGCAGCATCTATGGAGCAAAGGAAATAGGCAACGTTTCGGGCCGAAACCCTTCTTCAGACTGGACAGCAACCTGCAAGTTGTGATGTTCCTAGGTGCTTGTTAATCTTGTAGAAGGTACACTGATCAAAATGTCCTGTCCTTCCATAGCAATTTAAAAACTAATTACCTCATTTTTAAGCTGGGCAGGTCTGAGTACGACGTAATTATGAGACAGCTATAAACCTGATCAAAGGGTACTTTACTAAAGACATAGTTTTTATTTCACACCCTCAGGGCATTCTGAGATGTTTTACAACAAACTTTCCTTTGAAGTCTGTTCATTGCATTAAGCGAGTAAATCAGCATCCAATTTGCACCAGTCGGGGCGGCACAGTGGTGCAGCGTTAGAGTTGCTGCCTCGCAGCACCAGATACCTGGGTTCGATCCTGACTTTGGGTGCTGTCTGTACAGATTTTGTACGTTCTCCCTGTGACCGCCTGGATTTTCTCTGGTGCTTTGGTTTCCTCCCACACTCCAAAGACGTGCGGATTTGTAGGTTAATTGGCTGCTGTAAATTGTAAATATTTCCTAGTGTGTGGGATAGAACTAGTGTACGGGTGATCACTGGTTGGCGTGGACCTGGTGGGCCGAAGGGCCTATTCCCACGCTGTCTCTCTAAACTCTAATCTGCATTTACATAGCTCCCTTAACATGGTAAATTATCCCAAGATTATTCCCAAACTTAACAGGAGAGGTGTTATCAAAGAAAATTCAACACTGGATCTCACATGGAAATGAAAGTAATTTTAACAGGCTGTTAAAAGTCAACCGAGTGACCTGATGTGCAAGATATATTACAGTGTTTAAGAGGAGCGTAACAATTTTAAGTGATAACAGATAATGTTGATGATGTAAAGAACTGCACCGCGACTGGATTTCCATGTGAAATAAGCTAATGAGCCTTTTGTGAGGGTTGTGGAAGAAAATGGATTTTTGTTATCAATAATGAGACCGAGTAAATATTACAGAATTGCAATTTTTCCAAGGTCAGTAGGCCATGATTGAATTTTATTACAAAATGTAATTCCTATTCAGTCCTTGCATTGCACAATCAATCAAAAGATAATGTGGATGCACTGAGCCAAAATATACATTCCATGATCCTAATAAAATGGTGATACCCACCACCATGAGAACTTAATGATCAAATCAGAGCTGTGATGCTGAGAAAGCATTGTAAGCATCAGGTGGCACAGTGGCGCAGCTGGCAGAGCTGCTGCATCTCAACGCCAGAGACCCAGGTTCAGTCCTAACCCCGGGTGCTGTCTGTGCGGTGTTTGCACGTTCACCCTGTAACCACATGGGTTTCCTCCAGGTGCGCCAGTTTCCTCCCACACTCCAAAGATGTACAGGTTTGCAGATTAATTGGTTTTGGTAAAACTGTAAATTGTTCCTAGTGTTAGCGGATCGCTGGTCGGCGCGGCATAGTTGGCTGAAGAGCCTGTTTCCGCACTGTATCCCTCAACTATACTGAAAACTAAAACCCTAAAATGTGTGGGTTTATTGTTTAAGTGGCGTTTGTAAATTGCCCCTGGTGTGTAGGAAGTGGATGAGAGAGTGGGACAATATTGAACTAGTGTGAATAGTTGATCGATAGTTGGCGTAGATTCAGTTTACCAAAGTGTCTGTTTCCATGCTGTATTTCTAAACTAAACTATGGTCCAATTACTTCAATAAAACTATATCACATATCATTGTTTCCGACACATCATTTAGATTCACAATATCAAAATATTATTATTCATAAATTGAAAACAAAGGATGATTTATTTTTGAATCAGGAAGATTGATCAGAAGTCGTATAGAGCTTACAATATAATTCATTTCTGTGCATTCCCAACACAAACTCCTGATCAGCTGAACTCTTACTCAATTCATCAAAAACAAAAGAACTTATCATCGACCCAAGGCGCCAGCCATCCCCCAAAACTCCTGTGCTCATTAATGATGAATCCATCTCCATCACTGACACATTCAAACTCCTTGGAACCCACATCAGCAACAACCTCAAATGGAGGACAAAATGCAGACCACATTTATGGGAAAGCCCAGCAAAAGACTTTTCCATCTCCGACAGCTAAGGAAGTTCAGAGTAAGATCTCATCTCATGCTCCGCTTCTATACAGCCATCATTGAAAGCATCCTCACTTCATCCATCACAGTCTGGTTCGACTCACTCTCCCGGAAGAAATTACAGCGCATCATCAACAGAGCATCAAAAATTATTGGCTTACCCCTACCATCCCTTGAATCACTTTATCACAAACGGTCACTGCACAGAGCCCGCAAGATCATCTCTGATCCTACCCACCCTGCACACTATGCCTTTCAGCTACTGCCCTCTGGGAGGCGTTACAGGTCAATTGCCTCCAAAACAAGCCGCCTCAAAAACAGTCTCATTCCCACTGCAATTAACATTTTAAACTCTGTACGGTGAGGAATAAGAATAAGCATGGCACTTATGTATTATGTAATGTGTCTGTCTGTATGTACATCTATGTTATAAGTTTAATGTTGATGAAATGTTGGAACCTGTACCGAGCTGTACTGATAACAAATTCCACCAGTCTGGCTGTGTGGTCATTAAAATATACAATACAATACAATACAATGTAGCGAGAGAGTTACAAGGTTACCATGAGAAGATAAATCCCATCTACCTAGGAGGATTAACTCAATAAACATGTAATAACTTGGACAAACAAACCATGTGCTACTCAGAGCAAGTACAACTCATATTGGACTGTAAATGTCAGACTCAGCTCCCTGGTGGAATTCTTAACTGAAGCAGAAGGTCATGGCTTTAAGCACCACCTCAGAAACAAGTGAATACTCCAGGTTGACTTTGCTGTGAAATGCAGAGGGATTGTTCCATCGTTACGTTTTTTTAAATTTATTTCTTGTTTGGGATATTCATGTTACTGACAGGGCCAGCATTTATTGTCCACCCCTAACTGCCTTTGTAAGATGCTGGCCAGCCAACTTCCATGAGAATTGGGGGCACATGGTATTGGGGGTAGAATGCTGATATGGATAGAAAATTGGTTGGCAGACAGAAAACAAAGAGTAGGGATTAACGTGTCCCTTTCAGAATGGCAGGCAGTGACTAGTAGGGTACCGCAAGGCTCTGTGCAGGGACCGCAGCAATTTACAATATATATCAATGATTTGGATGACGGGATTCAAAGTAACATTAGCAAATTTGAAGATGACACAAAGCTGGGTGGCAGTGTGAACTGTGAGGAGGATGCTATGAGAATGCAGGGTGACTTGGACAGGTTCGGTGAGTGGGCAGATGCATGGCAGATGCAGTTTAATGTGGATAAATGTGAGGTTATCCACTGGTAGCAAAAAACAGGAAGGCAGATTATTATCTAAATGGTGTCGTTGGGAAAATGAAAGTAAGCATGCAGGTACAGCAGGCAGTGAAGAAAGCGAATGGCATGTTGGCCTTCATAACAAGAGGAGTTGAGTATAGGAGCAAAAAGGTCCTTCTGCAGTTGTACAGGGCCCTAGTGAGACCACACCTGGAGTATTGTGTGCAGTTTTGGTCCCCTAATTTGAGGAAGGACATTCTTGCTATTGAGGGAGTGCAGCGTAGGTTCACAAGGTTAATTCGCGGGATGGCGGGACTGTCATATGCTGAAAGAATGGAGCGGCTGGGCTTGTATACACTGGAATTTAGGAGGATGAGAGGGGATTTTATTGAAACATATAAGATTATTAAGGGTTTGGACACGCTGGAGGCAGGAAACATGTTCCCGATGTTGGGGGAGTCCAGAACCAGCTGACTCACAGTTTAAGGATAAGGGGTAAGCCATTTAGAACGGAGATGAGGAAACACTTTTTCACACAGAGTTGTGAGTCTGTGGAATTCTCTGCCTCAGTGGAGGCTGCTTCTCTGGATACTTCCAAGAGAGAGCTTGATAGGGCTCTTAAAGATAACAGAGTCAGGGGATATGGGGAGAAGGCAGGAACGCGGCACTGATTGGGGATGATCAGCCATGATCACATTGAATGGTGGTGCTGGCTCAAAGGGCCGAATGACCTACTCCTGCACCTATTGTCTATTGTCTATTGTCTATTGAGAACATAAAATATAATGGGAGCTGTAATGGGCCATCCAACTACAGAAGGGTCTGAAGAAGGGTCCCAACCCATAACATCACCCATCTCTTTCTTCAGAGGGTCTGAAGAAGACTCCTGACGTTATCCATCCTTTTTCTCCGGAGATGTTGCCTAACCCGCTGAGTTACTCCAGCACTTTGTGTCTATCATCCAATTTCATGCCTGTCCTGCCCCTCTTCAAGAACATAGCTCAACTTTTAGGTCAATACCATTTTCCTGCACTATTCCCATTTCCTCCATTTCAAGTCAACAAGTCAAGAACAGTAAGGTTAAGATCAAGCCAGCACGGTGGCGCAGCACTAGAGTTGCCGCCTTACAGCACCAGAGACCCGGGTTTGATCCTGACTACAGGTGCTGTCTGTGTGGAGTTTGCACACTCTTCCTGTGACCCACGTGGGTTTTCTCTCACACTCTAAGGACGTGCAGGTTTGTAGGTTAATTGGCTTCTATGAATTGTCCCTAGTGTGTAGGTGAGAACTACATGCGGGCAATCATTGGTTGGCGCGGACTTGGTGGCTGAAGGTCCTGTTTCCACACTGAATCTCTAAAAAACAGAAAGACGGACAATACTCACTGGAGTTCAGAAGCATAAAAGATGATCTCCCTGAAAGGGTGTGTTAATAAATAGCTGATAACCTTTTTAATTTACCTCTGGAGGGTCTAGAAATACCATGCAAAGTATCAAGAGGCAAGAGTCACGAGTGTTTAATTGTCATATATAAAATTCTTACTTGTAGATGCATTACAGGTCCTTTTTAGTGTTTTTTTAGTTTTTAGAGACACAGCATGGAAACAGGCCTTTCGGCCTACCGAGTCCACGCTGACCATCAATCACCCGTTGACAATATGTCTAAGTTATCACACTTTCACATCCACTCCCTACACACATGGGGCAATTTTACGGAGACCAATTAACCTATAAACCTTACAAGGTCCGCAATCACAAAACTCATAGATAACATAAAGAAAAACAAAATATCAATAAATATAAAAAAATAATATTAGTGCAAAAATTAGCCAGAAGTCCCTAATGCAACAGAGGCAGTTCGTAATTTAGTTGGTGTTTGTTGTGATCAATAGCCTGACGGTTGTTGGGATGAAGCTGATCCTCAACCGGGAGGTCAAAGTTCTCATATTCCTGTACCTTCTTCCCAATGGCAGGAGTGAAATGTTGAGTGAAATCAGGAGATGGAACTGGGATGAGGAGAAATTATAAATGTTTGGAATTTTCTACCCATAGAACCCATAGAGTATTTTCTACCCATAGTTGTTGGACATTCGTGGCTGAAGTGGATAATAATGAGGTAACGATCAGCCATGTCATTACAGATGGATTGAGGTACCATGTAGCCTATTTCTGCCCCTTTATGTTACATTCTTACATAGCATCCAGAAAAACGCCACGTGTTTTATTCATCTCTACACCCCATTCCTGTCATGCCACTGCAGGTAATCTTGACTTCCTTCTCCAATATATCAGGAACGTGGGGATGCAGTTATATAATAATCACAGCATCATAGCAGGAAGCATGTTATGAATGACCCCAAAAAGACAATGGCTCGATAATTCATCAATGACTACAACTCAAAGCAATAATGTTCCAACTCAAAAATGTTTTATTTCAAATAAAATAAGTTTGAAATCATTTGTAACCTTGAAGCCATGATGCTTCCATATAAGGGCGGCATGGTGGCACAGCAGTAGAGTTGCTGCCTTACAGCGCCAGAGACCCGGGTTCGATACTGACTACGGCTGCTGCCAGTACAGAGTTTGCACGGTCTCCCCATGACTGCGTGGGTTTTCTCCGGGTGCTCCGGTTTTCTACTACACTCCAAAAGAGTAACAGGTTTGTAGTTTAATTGGCTTCAGTAAAATTGTAAATTGTCCCTGGTGTGTAGGATAGTGCTAGTGTACAGGGATGATCACTGGTCGGCGCGGACTCAATGGGCTGAAGGGCCTGTTTCCGCTCTGTATCTCTAACGTTTAATGTCTAAAAAGGGCAAGTAAGATACTCGCTCCTGCTGGATATCTAATTGTATCAGAAATCAGGAGCGGTAGATGCAAGCAACAATGAAGAAATTATTTTAAAAATAGTTACAATTCCCTTCTATAACCCCAAATGTTTTATTTGTATATCAGGGCAGAACTCTCACTGAGAGCAGTTTAAATATGATTCCAAATTAGCACTAAAAGTAATTTTTGATTAGGAACCGTAAAGTGCCAATTTAATTATCTTTTGCAAACATTTCATAGTTTCCTTGAGGAAGGGTATAGTTATAGCCATATTGTAATTCCTGGTCTTATTAAGATACACATGTACTGTATCGTAATGAGATAGGTATGTCCCACGGTATGAATAATTGCTGAATTAAGATGCTCATTCCGTAGAGGATATGATGCCATTCAAGAGATTGCTGTATGTTATTGTAATCATTGACCCAACAGACTATGGACTGGAAGAGGCAATATTGCTGTAATGCTAAACACAACTTAAATCAAATCCTATCTGGAGACTGAAATACCAATTCAATTAAGAATATAGGCAATACCTGAGCAAACTAGGCTATTAATATATGGGCTTATAGTTTGTTGTCAGCACTGAATGCAAAGCAATCAATATGCACAATGTTTACACCTTCCCACAGTCTCTTCACAACCGTTCATGGTTACAGGACATTTATCCCAGTCTATCACCCTCTGCAGGGGCTTCTATGAGTGAATGAGGTGGCAATGAAACAGAGTAGCTCTTCAATTTATGAATGATGAACCTTCACCGAGACAGCTATAATAGCAAAAAATGAATATGAATATTAAATTCGATGTGAGATCTGAAATAAAAATGAAAATATGTAGGAAGGAACTGCGGTTGCTGGTTTACACCGAAGATAGACAGAAAATGCTGGAATAACTCAGTGGGACAGGCAGCATCTCTAGATGGAAGGAATGGGTGATATTTTGGGTCGAGGCCCATCTTCAGACTGAAGAAGGGTCTATACGTCATTACAATCTAGCCATCCACAGTGTACAGATAAAGGATAAACAGTACAATATTTAGTGCAAGATAAAGTCTGATGAAGTCAAATTAAAAATAGTTCAAAGGTCTCCAATGAAGTATATGGAAGGTTTGGACCACACTCAAGCTGGTGGGAGGAAGGTTCAGTTCAAAAGACAAATGCCAAAGGTAGTAAAATTTGAAGAATCAGACTTTACACTTCTGAAAATATTTTTTTAGTGCCAGAGAGATTGGCTGGTAGTATTCAAAATGTATCACTCCAGTAATACAAAAATAAAAATCGCAGACACCAAGGGTGGCACAATGGTAGAGTTACTGTCTTAGAGCGCCAGGGACCTGGGTTTAATTCTGACTATGGATGCTGTCTGTACGGAGTTTGCACGTTCTCCCTGTGACCACGTGGGTTTCCTCAAGGTGCTCCAGTTTCCTCCCACATTCCAAAGCCATGCGGGTTAATTGGCTTCTGTAAATTGTCCCTAGGATAGGATATTTCATTAGGATAGAACAAGTGTACGGGTGATCTTTTGTCGGCACGGACCTGGTGGGCCAAATGACTGTTTCCATGCTGTATCTCTAAACTAAAATAAATACTAAATTGCGAAAGACCAACTTATTCTGACCTGTAACCAGCAAGGAAGCAGAAAAATCACACCCTTTGGTTCTTAACACTGAGTCTCTCAGCGAGTTTGGTGAAGTTTGTGGAGAACCAGAGAAAAACAGCCAGGATTTTGTGCAGCTCTGCTGTGGGTGTCAAAAGTTGCAATCCAATTTACTTGGATGTTGAGAGCTGGAAGCTTCATTGCCACAGTTGGTTGCCAGCACAAACCTTGGGTCACTGTTTAGTATCATTTTAGTTTAGTTTAGAGTTGCAGCGCGGAAACAGGCCCGTCGGCCCACTGGGTCCGCGCCGACCAATGACACCCGCACATTAACACTACCCTACAATCATTAGGGACAATTTTACATTGGTAGCAAGCCAATCAACCTACAAACCTGTATGTCTTTGGAGTGTGGGAAGAAACCGAAGGTCTCAGGGAAAACCCATTGTATTGGGAGAACGTACAAACTCCGTACAGACAGCATCTGTAGTCGGGGTCGAACCCAGGGGGTCTCTAGTGCTGTAAGACAGCAACTCTATCGCTGTGCCACCATGCCACCCCCGGCACTTGCAGAGACAACAGCTTCGGTGGCGGTAGAGTTGCTGCCTCACAGCACCAGTGACCCAGGTGTGAATCTGAGTACGGATTCTGTCTGTACAGAGGTTGTATGTTCTCCCTGTGACCACGTGGGTTTTCTCTGGGTGCTCTGGTTTCCTCCCTCATTCCAAAGACATACATGTTTGAAGGTTCACTGGGCGTCTGTAAATTGTAAATTGTCCCTAGTGTGTAGGATAGTGCTGGTGTACAGGGTGATCGCTGGTCAGCATGGACACGGTGGGCCGAAGGGCCTGTTTCCGCGCTGTAACTCTAAAGTCTGACATCTAAAGGTGAAAGCTTATGAATGAAGCCAGTGAAGCAATGGTGATGTATGTCCAAAACAGGATTATGTGCAAATTAAAGGTGAAGTTGCAGGCATGAGGTTCGGAAATTCGAATGCTCAAGAACGAAGAGGACTGCAGAATGTAGTGGACATTGCCCGGTCCATCAGGGACAATCTCTTCAAAGATGTTCTTTCTCTGCCTCTGGTCTTCTAGATGGTTGATGAAAAATGAGGGACCCAACTATAGACAATAGACAATAGGTGCAGGAGTAGGCCATTTGGCCTTTCGAGCCAGCACAGCCATTCAATGTGATCATGGCTGATCATCCCCAATCAGTAACCCGTTCCTGCCTTCTCCCCATATCCCCTGACCGCTATTTTTAAGAGCCCTATCTAGCTCTCTCTTGAAAGCATCCAGAGAACCTGCCTCCACCGCCCTCTGAGGCAGAGAATTCCACAGACTCACCACACTCTGTGAGAAAAAGTGTTTCCTCGTCTCCGTTCTAAATGGCATACTCCTTATTCTTAAACTGTGGCTTAAACTAGTTGGGTGGGACTCGGTGGGCCGAAGGGCCTGGTTCCACGCTGTGTCTCTAAAGTCTAAAGTCTACAGGCTCCGTCGCAACAGCAAAAGCACCACGCCCCCCCCCCCCCCCCCCACCTCTTCCTCCTTCTTCCTCCGCCCCCCACCCCACTGACTATTCTTACTGTGGGAAGAAACTACAGCTATGATCAAGATCTTCTGCGGGAAATTACAGCAAAGATTTACAACATCCTGAAGCATTCATCCGTATTATTTTTCACAGAAAGATATTTATTCTACACTGCAAACAGCCTTCACCATGAAAACAATAGGTATTGCAACACCGACTTAATTCAGGACTGCTCTGATATATGATGGCAAGGCAGTGCTGTTTAGCTTTAAATTGAAGGAAGGAGTAATATCTCTCCAACTGGGCCACAAATTATTTTTTTGTTCTTCTTGCCTTAGTATTAACTTGTGATTACCATTTAAATATAAGACCTTGCACACAGTTGTTTTACAGCATCAGATGTATTTTTAAATTAATATATGCAGCAAGAATATATAGAAGGCAATTTATCATGTTTGCAACAAGATTATGCTTTTCCGCAGCTTACTGTCCTTCTGTATTCTTCTCATGGTTTGTGAATTTATTGATTTTAGCAAGTTCAAGCTTAAATGAGTAATTCATATCTGTAAAGACCTCTTGTGTGGAATCCGGGCTGAGATTATTCACACTGCATTCAAGTGAACCTGTGAACATGTCAGGCTGTGAAGATCTGGTAATAAAATGGAGTTGCATGTAGAATTGTAGAATCGCACACTCTAGGAGTCCATTCAGCCCTTTGTTCTTGTGCCAGCTCTTTGAAACTAATCTCGCTCCTGGTACTCTCCTGTCCTTTCCCCATTGCCCTAAACAAAATTCTTCTTTTCAAGCAGCCATCCTTTTTAAAGCTATTCTTGACTCTAATTTCAACGCACTCTTTAAATGCGCTTTACATCAGACTTTAAAGATAGAGCTCAGCCCACCAGCGATCACCCTGTACACTAACACCACACTACACACTCGGGACAATTTACTATTTTACAGAAGCCAATTAACCTACAAACCTGTATGTCATTGGAGTGTGGGAGGAAACCAGAACACCCGGAGAAAACCCACGTGGTCACAGGGAGAACGTAAAACTCCGCACAGATAGCACCCGTCGTCAGGATTGAACCCAGGTTTCTGACACTGTAAAGCAGCAACTCTATATCGCTGCGCCACTGTGTCGCCACTCTTGGGTAGTGTGGTTTCAAAAATAGATGAATCCTAATGCATTCCAAGTTATCTTTACTTTACTTTAGAGATACAGCGTGGAAACAGACCCTTCAGCCCACTGAGACCACGATGGCAGACACAAAATGCTGGAGTAACTCAGCGGGACAGGCAGCATCTCTGGAGAGAAGGAATGTGCGACGTTTCGGGTCGACACCCTTCCTCAGACTATGGCTATCGATCGCCCGTTCACACGAGTTTTATGTTATCCCACTTTCTCATCCATTCCGTACACACTAGCGGAAATTTACAGAGGCCAATTAACCTACAAACCCGCACGTCTTTGGGATGTGGGAGGAAACCGGAGCACTAAGGGCAAACCCACGCGGTCTCAGGAAGAACGTACAAACTCTGTACAGACAGCACCCGAGTTAAGGATTGAACCCCGACCTCTGGCGCTGTAAGCTCTACCAGCTGCACTGTTCCGTCCTATCACAACAACCTAAAGTCAAAGGTTATTAAATGACCTGACTGTGGAAATTGTTCCTCTATATTCTCTACCGTCTTTTCATGTTGATGCCCCTGTTTACCTTGTTCTTAACCTTCTCTGCTCTGGAGAAATCAGTCCCAGTGTCTCCCATCTCTTAACACTCACTGCACTCCCTCATCACTTCTACTCTTCTGGTTGAACTTCCTTCCTCATGAGGCCACCCAAAGTTGGTCTCAGCCAGCAGTTTACAAGGTTTACTCCCCTCCCCTCACCCCCCCCTCCCTCCCTCCCTCCATTACAAGTTGGCTAACTACCCTTCCTACAGCAGAATGACTACAACTGAACACAATACTCCAAATGCGGCCTCACCAACATTACAACAATTTTGCTCCCAAGATGAGGCTTTCTATATTAGACAACCGAGATTGCCTCATTCTTGAGGGAACGTGGGTTCCTCCCTTTTGTCTAAGATGGGTCCCTCACGTGTCTCCTCTGCGTCTCAAAGTTCTGCTCTTGCTCCCCCTCCCCCCAGATGCAACAAGTCAGAGTTCCCTGGTCCTCACCTTTCACCCCACCAGTCTTCGCATCAAACACATCATCGTCTGATGTTTCTAATGTCTATACTCCCCTCTACCCCCCTCCCCACCTCCCACTTCCTCCATTAAAAGTCAGTTTCACTGCTCACACCGATGTATCTCTCTTGGGATCACACTGTCCGTAACCTACAATCAGAACCACCCTGCCTGATGTTATCTGTTGCCATCCCTGAGTTGTCCCGGTCTTTCTTTCTTCCAGTTCCTCCCCCTACAATCAGTCTGAAGAAGGGTGCTTGACCCGAAATGTATCCTATCCATGTTCTCCAAAGATGCTGCCTGATCAGTTGAGTTACTTCAGCACTTTGTGTCTATCTTTGGTTTAAACCAGCATCTGCAGTTCCTTTTTATTACAAGGTTTATGAGTTTGACAGATTGACTATGGGTCCATTTTCACAATCCTTTTCCTGAAGGCAAGTCAAATTGATAAAGATATTTTAAAAGCTGACCATATCCTTAGGATTATTTCAGGCTTTTTATCCTTTTGAATGTCATCCTGCCCTTCCTAGAGAAGGGAAGGTTAAAGACAAACTAAACAAAACTACTAACTTGAAGAGGTACTGTAGTGGCATAGAAAGGGGCTATTTCCACCATCATACTGGTCAATAACCTTTGGCCTCAGATTGTTGTTATAACTTAGAATGAGTCAAAGAGGGAGCTGTTGGCAGTGAGGGACATGTGGAGGGGGCCGGTAGGAGAGGGATCGGAGTATTGCCACAAGCGCCTTCAAGGTCGGCTGCAGGAGGCGTCCCTGGGACACAGAGGCGGTCGGGTGTGGAGAGGGACATCTGGTTGTGGTCCTGCAGCAGCCTGGGACTTACCTGCTCTTACACGGATCAGGGGCGCTCCAGTGCTTCCACAATGTGACTTTGGACTTTTCTTTGTAAATGGCACCAAAAATATGGAGGACTGTGCATTTGTGGGTTGTGCAAAAGAATAGTAAGATTAAATGAGAACTTACCAGTTTGAAGTTTGATCTTTATTTTATGAGGAGTTACGTTGGTGATTACGTGAAGAAGACCCGTCAGGGCGCATGCGCATCAATCTTCAAAACAGCGGTATGAAATCACAGACAACACAATAATTGAAGTAACATATTAAGATGAGGAACATGAGAACTACCATTATGACCTTTTTTCTATGAGAGAGGGTTGGGCGTGGCGGGCACGTAATCACCAACGTAACTCCTCATAAAATAAAGATCAAACTTCAAACTGGTAAATTCTCGTTTAATCTTACTATTTTACTTCGGAGTCACGTGAGTGGCTACGTGAAGATTTCAAAGCTCTGTGATTTTTATGCCGCAGATCAAAATCCAGGCTTCTCACTGCATCGATTGACTCTGAGTATCATCAATAATGCTGTAAACATGACATTGAATATCATGCAAAAAAAAAAACAGTTTTATTTTTGGTCATAAACAAACAATAAACCCTCTTAATTTAGGGGCAACAAACGAAACAGAATGAAACAGTATTGAAAAACAGACGTTAAACAATAGCAACAGCACTCAATATTGAGTTGGCAAACAGCCCTCCATCGGCAATTGGCCGATGGTAGTATTGCTGAAACACAAGTTCATTTTTCCAACCTGCGGCTTTTAATATATCTTCGATGGGAACGTCCATCACCCTGGCCGCGGATGTTGCTACTGCGGTAGTGGAATGAGATGTAAACACATAAATGTTAATTCCTGCCTGAACCAACTCTTGCTTTAACCACCTTGAGATAGTCTGATCTGCCACTCTTTTATTTTGGCTTCTTGTAACTGATAAATAATCCTGTTTCTTCTTGTCTTAAAGCCCTTGTGGCTTTAATGTAATGTAACAAATGTGTCCTTACACATAAACATGGATCTGTAGGATATGCTGAGAACACAATCTTAAATCCTGTCACACCTGGCCTGCTTTGTTTGAGCAGGTCATAAATATAAAACATAACATTCTCTTTAGTCACTTCCATTCTATCTAACTGAAGTTTTTGCAAAGTCTGCACTCTCTGTGCTGACACCAATGCCATTAGCATAGCCAATTTCATGGTTAATTTTAACAAAGTTATAGACGTCACAGGGACCCAATGACGAAGCATGTTAAGAACAACGCTTACATCGCAGATTACCATATACCTAGGCTTAGGCGGTTTGGAATTAAAGATTCCTTTCATCAACCTAGATATGAGAGGGTGAGAACCTATACTTTGTGTCCGTGTACCTATTACAAGATATGCCGAAAAAGCACTTCTAGCTGTATTGATAGCACTATAGCTAAGACCCTCGTCATAATAAAGTGTAGATAAAACTCTAACACATTTTCAATAACTACAGTATCATACTGAATATTCTTTTGAACACAATATTGTTCCCATTTAACTGCTTTTGAGTACTCTTTCTCCAGGCTGCAGTGAGCATATCCACCATTGGCCTAGAAAGTCCTCGACCAATGTAAGGCATTCTTAAAACCTGTAAATTAACAGATCAATACGATCACATAACAGATGAACTTAACGCGTTACTGGATGCTCCAGCAAATTCCTACTGTTTGGAATCAGGAAAGGAGGTTGGATCGCTATCTGTAACATCAAAGGGAACCATGGTTGAATCGGGCAATTTGGTATCACCAAAACCCCTGAAGCGGCATCCTGCTTGATTTTTTTTTTCCAAACACCGACCTATGAGGTAGAATGGTGGGAAAATGTACACAAACATATCATCCCAATTTAGTGAAAAAGCATCAATTGCCACTGCCCCTGGATCTGGTGTCCATGAAACATATTTTGGCCTTCCATATAGAAGTACTAAGTTCTTGAACACATCCTGGTTCAACATCCACTCTGTATTATCACAGAATTTTCGTGAGCTGCCATCTGGTACTACATTAAGTTTCCCTGGCAGATAGCTCCAATCCAAATATCCATACTCCAGGTCCAATTTTATTTGCCAACCTGTCACATGATAACGATTTGATTCCACCCATGTGATTCATATAAGCAACTGCTGTAGTGTTGTCTATTTGGCACTGCACATGCAAACTTAGTTTTGTTAGTGCCATAAGCCTTGAGTCCATAAATACTCCTGGTTAATTCCCCATGTTTGCAGAAGCAATGTCCATCTGTCTCCACAGCTGGATCTTGTATCAGTAGCACCCCACCCAAGTGCTCTGACATCTGTCTGCAAAATCATGGAAGCTTGGTCCAATAACACTTTGGAACTACTAGTGCACACATGCTGAATCCACCATTGTACATCAGCAACAGCCTCTATTGATAGAAGCATAGGGCTATTATAATGACCCTAATGTATCCTCAGTGCTTGTTCCTTTGACCTTTGTAATTGTAGATAATAATGTGGCCACTATTGAACTGCTGGAAATGCTGCCACCAATTTCCCCAGCAGACTCGTCACCTGACTAATTGAAGGCTGTGTGTCAGCAATTAACTTGATACAGCTCTCAATTAGCTCTACCCTTTTCTGCCTCGGCAAGGTCACAATCATGTTGATTAAGTCTATTGTGAAAACCAAATAGTCAATTTGTGTCACAGGTATTAATTTAGATTCCTCTGGATAGTTTATGAAGCCCAATTTTTTAAAGTGTTTTTTACCAACTGCCACTGATGCTTCAGCTGTTTCCTTTGATTGTCCTACAATCAAGATATTATGTAGCTAAGCCATGAGCTCATGCCCTTGACTTCTCATCATGCCTAGAATAGGTTTTGACAACTTTGCAATCCCTCTAGGAGCTGAAGGCAAACCATTAGGCAGTGCATTGTATTGCCATAATTGCCCCATCCAGCTGAATTTTAAATCTTCTATCCTACAAATGAACAGACACTGAATCCGCATCTTTAAGATCTTCTTCACAAACGTTTCCATCTTAAAATGTCTATACCGTACGAAAGGGTTAAGACTATGCAGGTCCAGTATAATTCTGCATCCCCCATCCTTTTTTGGTCTGGGAAAGATATTGGACACAAACTGGTGGCTTTGGTAAACTGCCTTAGCAATTACACCTTTATTACATAAGCTTGCAAGTTCCACCTGAACTTCCAATTGTTCAGTGATACTGAAGTCAAACTCCTTTTTGGAACATGTTGCATGGGTAAATCAGAATTTGCATTAAGCTTTATTCGAAACCCTTCAATAACCTTCAGTATTAACATATCTGAGGTAAACATTTAATTGTATCACATTAGATCTGTCCACATGAGAACCAGACCCACTTACCTCCTTACCACCTGGCATTGTTCCCCGGCCTCGAGCTGGATATCTCACCTTCCCTGGCGCTGCTACAGCCGAACGCCAACTGCGTTGCATCGTAGCTCGACTCGTCCCTTGCCCGGACCAGTCTCCTCGCTTATAGGGATACTTCCGCTTTGGTGGATATGTGACTGCAGGCTGCTTAATCAAGCCCACCGTCTTGGCCTCCTGCTCCAGCTCCTTCACCTGCTTTGCGAAATCCTCGCCAAACAGATTTGCCGGTTGCACTGTGCCAGGCTGGCAGAGTGAAGCATATTTAGGATTGATGGTTGGTCTAATCGCAGTCTTGCGAAGGCAGTTGATCTCAATGTGGGCTCTACACAATAGCGCCAGCACCTTTTGTGGTAATTTTGTCATGGCCTCTCCATCTACCATCCTGGCAAAGCTCGTTATGCCAGATGCCACCAACTTTAAAATATGCTGGAGCTTCACCTCCTCCTGGGCTCTCATTTGTATCCCCATGTTGCCCCAAATCTTCCTGTTCCCAACAGGAACTATTAACAGGCCACAGTTTATTGGGGCTTCATGCTTCCTTACTGTCTCATCAATTGTCAGCTCCTGTAGCTGATGTGAGACTTGGTAATTTATGCTGGTGGCAAGTTCCTCATCCAGAGGCTCACCAGAGTCCGACGACATGGCAAACCGTGCTGCACACGGTGACAGCTCTGGCAGCTGCCTGCCCTCCCTTTGGAAGTCGTCGTCAGACTCAGGATCAGAGCGTATCTGCCCTTCTGCACTCACCTCTTGCAAAGAGGGTGCTTTCAAGCAGGCCTCTACTAGGCACTGCCGGCGGAGCCTTCCCCATGGCCTCCCGCCCACACAACTCCTCCTGGAGTGTGGCTTTGTGGAGCAGCCCCTGTATGAGCTGCTCCTTTTGGATAACCGCTCGGGCACGGTATCCTGTCCCGGACGGGACTCTCCTGGCCCAACTCTGCGGAGTCAATGGGCCTGCAAGACTTGGCTCATGCCTAATGCCCGACTGGCGTTGGCTGTGTACTCGGCTGGGCACTTGGGAGTGCCAAGTCTGTCGCCGCACCGCTACCGGCTTGCGACTCCCCAGAGGTGACAGGCTGCCTTTCAGAGACTGCACTCCCGCAGCTCTCTCTCCCCTTGTCCATAGCACGCCTGCACCTTGATGATTTTTTCCTTGTTCCTGTATTGTGGGGAAAAACATACAGCAACAATTTTTCTACTTTTTACTAACTCCTCCAACGTCTCCCCGACTTTGGTGGAGCTCTAAACTACTCACCTGCAGGAGGAGCTCCGTCTTCCTCCTGCCGGGCGCCAATGCGTCAGACGTAAATGACGCGCATGCGCCCTGACGGGTCTTCTTCACGTAGTCACTCACGTGACTCCGAAGTAAAATTTCACTGTGCTGTGCACACATAGGGTTACCAACTGTCCCGTATTAGCCAGGACATCCCGCATATTTTGCTAAATTGGACCGCCCTTGTCCCGCATTGACTGCTATTACCAGGTGCTTCTCAATTTACAATGGGCTTACGTTCCGATAAACCCATCGTAAATTGAAAATATCGTAAATCGAAAACTATCGTAGTCGAAAATGCATTTAATACCTAACCTACCATCATCAGGGTGTTCGGGGTTGGACCGCCAGGCGCTTGTGGGTTTTCATTCTCCGGGTTGGTTCACCCCCCCCCTCCTCTTCAGTTCTCTGCCTCTGGTAGTGTTTTTAGTTTCCACGTTTTAATTATGAAATCTCTTTGCCGTCTCTCAACCACCCACCCCATCCCCACCCCCACCCCCACTCCCACCACTGCCCCTGTTTGGTCGTAGCGCACACCAATTCCATGAACACCAACGCCTCTTAAATGCTAGCCCCTGCAGGAGCGAACACATGGCGAATTGTCACAGCAGGCAGCAGCTCTGAGATTTTATCAACCGGCTCATCAGCTCTGTTGCCGTTCGATGTCCATCTCACCTCCTGCAAGATTCCTCACAAGTCCCTCTCTCGTTGCTTCCTCCCACTGAAAGACTAACATGGTTCATTTCATCCCGGTCGAGCACCATACCACACCGTGACGGCACGCCACCTTTTGTCCCTTATTTGGGAGTGAGAAAGTTGGCAATCCTATGCACACATGACAGTAAAGCACCATTGAACGATTGAATCATTGGGAACCATTGTTGGTTGAACCCACACAGCCTGAGAGTGCGGTGAAGTTAGAGTTAACTAAAGGATGGCAGCTTGAAAGAATACCAAGGACATGGCGGGCTTTTTCAACATCTTTATCAATCTGCCCTGTAATCAGGAAAAGGTTTGTGAAAGTGGACTTTGGTCAATTACTTCCTGCACCACCACGTGACCGTGCGGGCCAAGGCTACACCTCATCTATATTTGCAAAACTACTTGGGTGGAATCTCTGTAATACAAGTCAGCAAGAGCTGACAACTGTGCCTCTACTCCAGTTTTAGTTTAGTTTAATTTAGAGATACAGCGTGGAAACAGGCCCTTCGGCCCACTGAGTCTGCGCAGACCATGATCCCCGCACACTAACATTATCCTACACACATTAGGGACCATTCACAATTTTACCAAAGCCAATTAGCCGACAAACCAGTACGTCTTTGGAGTGTGGGAGGAAACTGGAGCACCCAGAGAAAACCCAAGCAAGTCATGGGGAGAAACTCTGTACCGACAGCACCCGTAGTCAGGATCAAACCCGGGTCTCTGGCACTGCAAGGCAGCAACTCTACCACTGCGCCATGCTGCCGCCCTTTACTCTTTGCATAAACGTGGCAGCAACATGTTTTCCTTATCGTAAGAGCAAATTCACGGTCTAGCCATTCTGATATTGGAGGCTGGCCCCATAGCAATATCTGAACTGATGTTTTAATGGTCTATTTTATTTTCAATTTAGTTTAAGCTAAACTCTTGGTCTGAAAAGGTCTTGAAACATACTAAATCTGGGCTTTCAAGCACATGACCATAACTTGAATTACAGCAAAAAACTAACCTTTAATATCAAATTAATAAATAATTCAGTTGCACGGTAAACCCTGCATTTTATACTTAGACTCAAAACACACGTGTAAAGTGAATTAAACACAACCTTCTGTGCCAAGCTTATTTACTCATCCTTAGTTATGCTTTTTAAAAAAACATTTATTTGCTTAATTGAAAAAAATATATATATTCAGATAGTCTTGATTGAAATCTATAGCAAGTTATATGGATCAGGACTGCTGCTTAAATAAAATCCGTTAGACCAGTAAATGTACAAATGTTTCATGCTGCAAAACGGCATATGATAAACCACATGCTTTAGCCTGGTAAATAACATCCATCATTTTCAATATAGCTTCAACAGTCGTTGTCATTTACATAATTGCTTCATATGAGGTGATAGAATATTAGAGTCATGCAGCGTGGAAACAGGCCATTCTGTCCAACTTGTCCATGCCAACCAAAATGGCCCATCTATGCCAGTCCCGCTGCCCATGATTGGTGCATACCCCTCTAATTTTTTCCTATCCATGTACCTGTCCAAATGTCTGTTAAATATTCTTATAGTACCTACCTCAACTACCTATTCTGGCAGCTTGTTTCATTTACCCACCACCTTTTCTGTGAAAATATTGTCCTTCATCTTCCTATTAAATCTTCCCCCTCTCACCTTAAACCTATGTCCCCTGGTTCTTGATGCCCCTACACTGGGTAACCCCATCTATTCCACTCTTGATCTTGTGGACCTCTATAAGATCACCCCACAGCCTCCTGCGCTCCAAGGAATAAAGCCCTAGCCTGCTCAACCGCTCCCTATAGCTCAGGCCCTCGAGTCCTGGCAACATCCTCGTAAATCGTCTCTGCACTCTTTCCAGCTTAACAACATTCTTCCTACAGCAGGATTACCACAACTGAACACAATGCTCCAAATGCGGCGTCACCATATTTAATGTCGCCAAAGTGTATATTACTAAAACTAAGATCTTGACCACTTTCTGACTATCTGTTTTGTGATTTCTGAAAGAGCACTGCCACTTACGGCCGTCATTTTTGGCCACCTCGCTCAGAGTCCCCCTCCGCTGAGCTGGACCAGTGGATTTTTCCCATCGATGAAACATAGAAGAATTATTAATATTTAAAAAATGTTGACATTCTCTCTGCTGCCCCTGCAGGTGGGAGGGGGGAGGGACTATAAAACCCGGAAGTGTTGTGCCTCAGTCAGTCTCTGCAAGATGGGGGAAAGTGAGAGGGTCACGTCTCTCAGTCTGAGCTGTGAATAACACTGAACACATGTCTACTAAACCATGAGTGTGGTTTACTGACCTTCAGTGCCCTTAATGTGGTTTGAAAATGAAAATATGGTTGGTTTGAAGAAAAACACTGCAAATGGTTGTTTGGGGTTTTTGGGTTGAAGTAAAAAGCACTGCAATGGTTGTTTGGGGGTTTTGGGTTGAAGTAAAAAGCACTGCAAATGGTTGTTTGGGGGTTTTGGGTTGAAGTAAAAGACACTGCAAATGGTTGTTTGGGGGGTTTGGGTTGAAGTAAAACGCACTGCAAATGGTTGTTTGGGGGTTTTGTGTTGAATTAAAAAGCACTGCAAATGGTTGTTTGGGGGTTTTGGGTTGAATTAAAAAGCACTGCAAATGGTTGTTTGGGGGTTTTGGGTTGAAAGCACTGCAAATGGTTGTTTGTCTAAACTTGACAACTTCCTGTTTGCACTGTATATTGATTTTAGATAAAACGCTACCACGTACGGCTGTGATTTTTGGCCATCTTTACTCAGTCCCCCTCTGCTCGTCAGGTGCAGAGGATTCTTCCCATCAATGAGAAATAAAAGTGTTATTAGTGTTTAAAAAATGTTGAGCATCTTTCTCCTGTCTGCATCCCAGGGTCCTCAGGGAGGTGGCTCTTGAAATAGTGGACGCATTAGTGATCATTTTCCAATGTTCAAAAGATTCAGGATCAGCTCCTGTGGATTGGAGGATAGCTAATGTTATCCCACTTTTCAAGAAAGGAGCGAGAAAGAAAACGGGGAATTACAGACCAGTTAGCCTGACTTCGGTGGTGGGAAAGATGCTGGAGTCAAAAAATAAAGAGGTAATAATGGGGCATTTGGATAGCAGTAAAAGGATTAGTCCAAGTCAACATGGATTTATGAAAGGGAAATCATGCTTGACTAATCTTCTGGAATTTTTTGAGGATGTGACAAGTAAAATGGATGAAGGGGTGCCAGTGGATGTAGTGTATCTAGACTTTCAGAAAGCCTTTGATAAGGTCCCGCACAGGAGACTGGTGACTAAAATTAGAGCACATGGTATTGACATGGGTAGAAAATTGGTTGGCAGACAGGAAGCAAAGAGTAGGAGTGAACGGGTCCTTTTCAGAATGGCAGGCAGTGGCGAGTGGAGTGCCGCAAGGCTCGGTGTTGGGGCCGCAACTGTTTACCATATATATTAATGATTTGGAAGAGGGAATTAGGAGCAACACTAGCAAGTTTGCGGATGACACAAAGTTGGGTGGCAGTGTGAACTGTGAAGAGGATGTTAGGAGGTTGCAGGGTGACCTGGACAGGTTGAGTGAGTGGGCAGATGCGTGGCAGATGCAGTATAATATAGATAAATGTGAGGTTATCCACTTTGGCGGCAAAAACAAGGGGGCAGATTATTATCTCAATGGGGTTAGGTTAGGTAAGGGGGAGGTTCAGCGAGACCTGGGAGCCCTTGTACACCGGTCACTGAAAGTTGGCTTACAGGTACAGCAGGCAGTGAAGAAAGCTAATGGAATGTTGGCCTTCATAACAAGAGGATTTCAGTGTAGGAATAAAGAGGTTCTTCTGCAGTTGTATAGGGCTCTGGTGAGACCACATCTGGAGTATTGTGTACAGTTTTGGACTCCTAATTTGAGGAAGGACATCCTTGTGATTGAGGCAGTGCAGCGTAGGTTCACGAGATTGATCCCTGGGATGGCGGGACTGTCATATGAGGAAAGATGGAAAAGACTAGGCTTGTATTCACTGGAGTTTAGAAGGATGAGGGGGGATCTTATAGAAACATATAAAATTATAAAAGGACTGGACAAGCTAGATGCAGGAAAAATGTTCCCAATGTTGGGCGAGTCCAGAACCAGGGGCCACAGTCTTACAATAAAGGGCAGGTCATTTAAGACTGAGGTGAGAAAAAAAATATCACCCAGAGAGTTGTGAATTTATGGAATTCCCTGCCACAGAGGGCAGTGGAGGCCAAGTCACTGGATGGATTTAAGAGAGTTAGATAGAGCTCTAGGGGCAAGTGGAGTCAAGGGATATGGGGAGAAGGCAGGGGACGATCAGCCATGATCACAATGAATGGCGGGGCTGGCTCGAAGGGCCGAATGGCCTCCTCCTGCACCTATTTTCTATGTTTCTATGTAATTAATCACGCCATGAAGGCTACACCTTTTCCGGTGGGAGGGGGAGGGATTATAAAACCCGGAAGTGTGGGTGTGGCTCAGTCTCTGCATGATGGGGGAGGAAGAGGTCACGACTGCCAGCCCACCAGCCGTGCGTGAACTGCCAGCACATCAGGCTTGAGGGACTGGGCTGCCACCCCAAGAATCAATTTGGCCCACAATGTCCATACTAGCCCTCTGGAGACCAGTCCCTTCAGCCCACAACACCCATACCAGCGCTCCAGAAAGCCCCCCCCCCCCCCCCCACTGGCCACCAATATTGGAATTGGTGGAGAGGTGAAATATCGCATCGGGGGACCAGCCCTCCCGTGTGAACATGGGACCCAACGGGTCCCACTTAGTTTAGTTAACTAGTAAAAATTTTAATGATCATATTTGCATTAAGGGCACATTACTAGATATTCTGCTCCCAAGATGAGGCTCTCTATACCTAGTACAACTGAGATTTCCTTATTCTTTAGGGAACGTGGGTTCCTCCCTTCTGTCTAAGATGGGTCCCTCACGTGTCTCCTCTGTGTCCTGTAGTTCTGCTCTCGCTCCCCCTCCCCCCAGGTGCAGCAAGGAAGAGTTCCCCTGGTCCTCACCTTTCACCCCACCAGCCTTTGCATCAAACACATTATTGTCCGCCATTTCCCATGTCTTTACTCCCCTCTCCCCTCCCCCGCCCCCTCCATTAAAAGCTGCTGAACCAGTTCCACAGTTTGCAATGGTGTATCAGGGAGAGACCCTGCCTCGTGTCCTCTGTTGCCGACTCTGATTTGTCCTGGTCTTTTCTTGCTTCCAGTTCCTGTACCCTACAATCAGGCTGAAAAGGGGTCCAGACCCAAAAACTTCACCTGTTCCATTCTCTCCAGAGATCCTGCCTGATCTGTTGAGTTATTACAGCACTTTGTGTCTATCTTGGGTATAAACCTGCATCTGCAGTTTGTTTTCATTACTAGAGATATTCTCCAGATTGGGTTGCATCTGCCATCTATGGCCAAAGGTCCTAAACTATACTGCTGGCTTTCAGCTGTTTCCAGACACATAAATCTTGTGAGGAAGGACTTGTTTTAAGTTTAAAACATGCTGAGTTTCAGATCCTGGTGCATCTCTCAGTGAGTTGTTCCTTCGAACAGAGAGGGGGATCCAACAGCAGGGTCCAATGATGTCTGGAATTCCCAATAATATGCTGGGAAAACCACCTCTACAATCAAGCCATGGAGTTGTAGGATTGGGATGACTCTTCATTCAAACGGATTCCCCGCCTAAAGATTATAAGGGAAAAGGCAAGGGTTTTTTTGGATGTTGTTTTAGTAATCTCAAAACATTTGTAATTCCAATGTCCTTTCATTTTGAAACAACCTTTAATAATTTAAAATTATTTATGCAAACGCTAATAGTTTGCAGCATTGAAAGAGGTTTAGGTTCAGGTTTAGGTTTATTAATGGCAGCTTTTCAGGTCAGGTGTGCTGAGTTACATGGGAAAGCTTTGTGAAAGATGACCTCAGCTTTGCCCTCTGTTAAAGGCATAGAGGGTAATCTTTAGACTTTTTACTTTAGACTTTACAGATACATCACTGAATAGGCACTCCGGCCCACCAATTCCGCACCAGCTGGTGATTACCCCGTACACTAACACTATCATACATATTAGGGACAATTTTTACAACTTTACCTAAGCCAACAAACAACAAACAACAAACCTGCACGTCTTTGGAATGTGGGAGGAATCCGGAACACCCAGAGGTCACGGGGAAAACATGCAAATACCGTACAGACAGCACCCATGGTCAGGATCGAACCCGGGTCTCTACCGCTGCAAGGCAGCAACTCTACCTCTGCGACACCGTGCCGCTCAGGGAAGTGCTTCCTGGAATGTACTTCCTGCAAATCCTGGTATGGGACCACTGTAATAAAACTACCTGAAACTCATTCACCACTATGGTCTGATTATGCTGCACCATCCAATTCTCTGAGATGGGAAGTTGGCTGATTTCAGCATCTGACTGGGGTAAATGTGGGAAAATAGAAGTTAGATTTAGCTCTTAGGAGCTAAGGGATATGGGGAAAAAGCAGGAACGGGGTACTGATTTTAGATGATCAGCCATTATCATATTGAATGGCGGTGCGGCTCGAAGGGCTGAATGGCCTACTCCTGCACCTATTTTTCTATGTTTCTATGAGATGAAACAACATGGCACAAATACATCCAACGCCCTCGATGTTGTGGCCAATGATTGTAGCCAAGGTATCCTCCGCCCTCGATGTTGTGGTCAGCATTGTTGTTGTTTGGCATCATTCTCATAGAGTCATACAACATGGCAACAGGCCCTTGGCCCAACTTGCCCATGCCGAGCTAGCTGCCCCATCTGTCAAAAAAAAATCCCTAATACCCAGCAACAGTAAACCCATTCTGCTAGCTTTGGAGCTAATCTTAGAAATAACCTGCTCATTGATAAATATTAATTGGAATATAAACACAAGATTAGGGCAGAAACTGGTACATCATACATAATATTTTTAAAGTTAATTATAACGTTTTAAAAGTTAATTATATTTTTGGCAATTTATCTGAGAGAATCCTTAAAATTAGCTTTTCAAGTCAAGAATGGTATTAAAAAATAATTAAAGCTCGGGACATTATTAAAAACTTATTTACACCACTGGCAGCAAAACATAACATTGACAAAGTATCTTGCAGTAAGATTAGTTCAGAAAGACCAATAACTTTCATCGAAGGTAGACACAAAATGCTGGAGTAACTCAACGGGACAGGCAGCATCTCTGGAGAGAAGGAATGGGAGGCTGCCTGTCCCGCTGAGTTACTCCAGCACCTTTGATTTAAACCAGCACCTGCAGTTCTTTCCAACACAATAACTTTCATCAGTTTGCTTATTTCCACTGATATTTATGGAGCAGATAGCTCTGTGTGGAAATATACTGGATCGCTAAACGCATTATTCACATTTTTACTTTAAACTGCGCAAATGCAGAGATGGGGACATTTCCATTAGCTTTATCTAGATTTCTGGTTTGGTTGCAGGTTTCATGAATGGAAAAACCAGCTCCAAAGATAGACACAAAATGCTGGAGTAACTCAGCAGCTCAGCAGCATCTCATGGAGTTATAGAGAGACATAGTCATACAGCATGGAAACAGGACCTTCGGCCCAACTTGCCTACACCCACCATCTTGCCCCATCTATACTAGTCCCACTTGCCTGCGTTTGGCCCATATCCCTGTAAACATATCCGGTTCATGTACCTATCTAAATGTTTCTTAAATGTTGCAATAGTACCTGCCTCAATCACCTCCTCCGGCAGCTCATTCCATTATAGCCACCACTCTTTGTTTGAAAAAGTTACCGCTCAGGTTCCCATTAAATCTTTTCCCCCCTCACCTTAAACCTGTGTCCCTCTGGTTCTTAATTCCCCCACTCTGGGCAAGAGACTATGTTCATCAACCCAATCTATTCCTCTCATGATCTCTGGAGAAAAATAATAGTTGGCGTTGCGGGTTGGAACCTTTCTCCACCATTCTCCAGCCTTGCCTGGTGCCCTTTCTGAGTGTAATTGCTGCGTTAGATGTAATGCCAAATAGACACTGGATGACAACCATTTTCCAATAGCTTTGAGCTGAATTCAATGGAGCTGAAAAGCTGCCATTGTTATTGAGGATAACTGGGAATCAACTGGCAATGTGTTTCATTGTCATCCTCACAGGGAACAGAACAATGATGGCCTTAGATGCTGCAGCAAAACAGGCCTATGGAAGCAATTAAAATAAAAGTCCATTGAAAGAACCAGATAAAGAACCAGTTGGAGCCTGGCCAGTCAGGGCCCTAGTCATCCGAGGAGCTTCTGTTTGCTCTTCTATGGATTCTGATGAAAAGGGCAATGGGGCCTGGTCGGAAAACCCCCAAATGTTGGCCCAGTCAAGTCCTGCCAATGTGACCAGTGCCTGCATGTACGGTACTGTCCAAGCCATTGCCAGCAGTCGGCTTCAGTCAGTTGTGTACCCCGCCCTGTGTTCCCAAAGGATATACATTCTTGTTATGATGAATGTGGACACAAAGAACTGCAGATGCTGGTTAAAACACAAAGTGCTGTAGTAACTCAGCATAGACTGAGTGCCAACCAACATGTCCCACCTGCCTGCGTTTGGTTCGTATCCCTCTGAACCTATCCTATCCATGTACCTGTCTAAATGTTTCTTCCTCAACTACCTCCTCCGGCTCGTTCCATATATCCACCACCCTTTGCATAAAAAAGGTACCTCTCAGGTTCCTATTAAATCTTTCCCCCGTCATTTTAAACCTATGTCTTTTGGTTTTCGATTCCCCTTCTCTGGGCAAGAGATTCTGTGCATTTACCTGATCTATTCCTCTCATGATTTTGTACACCTCTATAAAAATCATCCCCCATCCTTGTGTGCTGCAAGGAACAGAGTCCTATCCTGCTCAACCTCACCCTAGAGCACAGGCCCTCGAGCCCTGGTGACATCCTCGAAAGTCTTCTCTGCACTGTTAGTCCTCAACCAACACTCTGCATGAGGAACATTTTCTCTTAAAGCGCATTCACTTATCAAGGCATTTCTTGTCATGAGATGCAGAGAGACTTTCAAAATCTTAATGGTCACAATGCAAAGCCAATACTTGCAGCACTGTTCTGTGTTGAGATTCATTACTGTGCATGTGAAGATTATTCGGGAGGCAGCCCCACAATGTGCAACCTATAGCAAAAGTCCAAACAAGAGATGGGAACACTCGAGAAGACAATCAGAACCTGCAATGTAGCCCCAAGATCACCAGCGTAGAATGCTGGGAGGCTCAAGGATTCATATTGATCACACACCAACATTTGCATCAGCATTCAAAACACAAAAACTACAGATGCTGGAAATTTAGTTTTAGTTTTAGAGATACAGCACGGAAACAGGACATTTGGCCTAACGAGTCCATACCGACCATTAATACTATGCTATATCACTTTTGCATCCACTCCCTAAACATTGGTGGCAATTTACATATGAGCCAATTGATCTGCAAAGCGGCACGTCTTTGGGATGAGGGAGGAAACTGGAGCATCCGCGGGGAACCCACATGGTCACAGGGAGGTTACCTGGACGTGGCGTCGAAGGACAAGAAGCCGAAGCAAAGAAGTGGAAGCCAAATAACCAAACGGAAATTAAGCCGAAACGCCAAATAACCGAAAGCGTACGAAGCCGAAATGCCAACTAACCGAAAAGGTGGGATGCATAAATGCAAACTAACCGATAGGGCGGGACGCCTAAAAGCCAACTAACCAAAAGGCTGCGTTGCCTAAAAGCAAACTCATCAAAAGGCCGCTCTGCCGAAACGCCAACTAACCGAATGACCGCTCAGCCGAAAAGTAAAAAAACAGACATGACGTCGCCGGAGGGCGGGACTTGTCAGCGATTGGCCCAGACCCCCGCGTCCATCACATCACTGGCTGGTGGAGACGGGAGGGTGGGGGTCATTTTCCCACACGAGCCATAGGCGACTGGGCACTCTGAACCCGAGCACCATGTTGTAAGCGGCCGAAGGAGCGCATCCCTCGGGACAGCCCCCACTCTCCCACGACCATGGCCGCCCTCCACCTTGTCTCCCCCGTACAGCCGCACTGTGAGGGGCTGTGTGTCGGCAGCGTCAGGTTGGTCCCTCCGCCCACCCAGAGTCACTGACTGCAATGCACTGCCATCGGACCCCAACCCCCCCACCAGGATGATTCACCCCTCCCCCCCCCCTCCCCCCGGACCCCGACCCACACACGGGGTGATTTACCCCCACCCCGGCCGCGGGGACAGATGGCTCGGGGCATTGGCAGCCATAGTAAATCGCTTTTAAACATGGGGGGGGACACAAATTCCCTAGCGGACCGATGACAAGTGTGCATGACAACGAACAATTTTATCTCCTCCCACCCCACCCCACCCCCCCCCCTTGACAACAAGAAGCACGTTTTATTTATTACCGTCTGGTTGCCTGCGTAATGCACAATACAAGCTCCCATGCACGAAACACCAGATAATCTGTAAACTGTTTTAACCGAACATGGACACAAAAAGCTGGAGTAACTCAGCGGAACAGGCAGCATCTCTGGAGAGAAGGTATGGGTGACGTTCCTTTTTAAAAAAAATTAATGCCGAGCTAAAACCCCGTCCTGTGGGAAGGGCTTGTGGCAGCTGGTTTCATAATGCCTTCATTGTTGGTAAGTGCTGTCCTTTCACATGGACTGCTTACAACTTGGTTCTCGAGTTCAGAGTGCCCAGTCACCTATGGCTTGTGTGGGAAAATGACCCCCACCCTCTCGTCTCCACCGGAGAGTGATGTGATGGACGCGGGGGTCTGGACCAATCGCAGACAAGTCCCGCCTCCCCGGCGACGTCATGTCCGTTATTTGACTTTTCGGCTGAGTGGCCATTCGGTTAGTTGGCTTGTAGGCGACGCAGCCTTTCGGTTAGTTGGCGTTTCAGCAGAGCAGCCTTTCGGTTAGTTGGCGTTTCAGCAGAGCAGCCTTTCGGTGAGTTTGCTTTTAGACGATGCAGCCTATCGGTTAGTTGGGTTTTAGACGTCCCACCCTTTCGGTTAGTTGGCATTTCGGCTTTGTACGCTTTCGGTTATTTGGCGTTTCGGTTTCGATTCCATTTGGTTATTTGGCTTCCACTTCTTTGCTTCGGCTTCTTGTCCTTCGACGCCACGTCCGCACACGCTGGGGAGACCGTGCAAACTCCACACAGACAGCACAAAAGGTCAGGATCAAACCCGTTGTGAGGCAGCAGCTCTACCAGCTCCACCACTCAGGAGTAGAGAGATCTGAAACGAAAACAGAACAGAACCTGTGATGATCACCCTACTTCCAGAGATCTCTGAGGCAGCAGCACTGTGCCATTGTGCCTCTGTGCCCCTGTGCCCCTGTGCCCCTGTGCCCCTGTGCCATTGTGCCCCTGTGCCCCTGTGCCATTGTGCCCCTGTGCCCCTGTGCCATTGTGCCTCTGTGCCCCTGTGCCCCTGTGCCATTGTGCCATTGTGCCATTGTGCCCCTGTGCCCCTTTGCCATTGTGCCCCTGTGCCATTTTGCCCCTGTGCCCCTGTGCCATTGTGCCATTGTGCCATTGTGCCCCTGTGCCCCTGTGCCCCTGTGCCCCTGTGCCATTGTGCCCCTGTGCCATTGTGCCATTGTGCCCCTGTGCCATTGTGCCCCTGTGCCCCTGTGCCATTGTGCCCCTGTGCCCCTGTGCCATTGTGCCCCTGTGCCCCTGTGCCATTGTGCCCCTGTGCCCCTGTGCCATTGTGCCCCTGTGCCATTGTGCCCCTGTGCCCCTGTGCCATTGTGCCCCTGTGCCATTGTGCCCCTGTGCCCCTGTGCCATTGTGCCCCTGTGCCATTGTGCCCCTGTGCCCCTGTGCCATTGTGCCCCTGTGCCATTGTGCCCCTGTGCCCCTGTGCCATTGTGCCCCTGTGCCATTGTGCCCCTGTGCCCCTGTGCCCCTGTGCCCCTATGCCCCTGTGCCCCTGTGCCCCTGTGCCATTGTGCCCCTGTGCCATTTTGCCCCTGTGCCCCTGTGCCCCTGTGCCATTGTGCCCCTGTGCCCCTGTGCCATTGTGCCCCTGTGCCATTGTGCCCCTGTGCCCCTGTGCCATTGTGCCCCTGTGCCATTGTGCCCCTGTGCCCCTGTGCCATTGTGCCCCTGTGCCATTGTGCCCCTGTGCCCCTGTGCCCCTGTGCCCCTGTGCCATTGTGCCCCTGTGCCCCTGTGCCATTGTGCCCCTGTGCCCCTGTGCCATTGTGCCCCTGTGCCCCTGTGCCACTGTGCCCCTGTGCCCCTGTGCCACTAAAAGTTCACTATAATCCCGTTACACTAATGTGCAAATTAAGAGCTTGAGTAGCTTACCCCTTGACCCTGCTCCTCCAGTTCATAAGATTGTGGTTGTTTTACTTGTAACATTAATTCTACGTTCTCATCCACACCAGTAACCTGTCACGCTTTTACTTATCTATCCACCAATACCTCAAAAATAAAGCAGTAGAATACAGCACGGAAATGAACCCTTCGGCCCAGATTGAACATTCAATGAACATTCAATGATATTGTTACATGTACCAAGGTACAGTGACATTCTTTGTTTTAGATACATTACACAAAAAGTCGCCACGTATAGGGCACCGACAGAGTGACTAAAGTTTTCATTGTAGTTCCGATGGTCGCTCTTCATTCTTGCCCCCCCCCCCCCTGTAGATCAGTGCCACTCATGTTGCGCGAGGGCCACTCATGTTGCGCGAGGCATAGGCAACAGGCTTATAGCCGTTGCCATCATTCTGAAGGCATGCTGCGCCCAGTTGTGAAGCATCACGAGTAAGTGTAATCGGTAGTTTAGGATCAAAATAAGCCAGAGTAGGAGCACTAGACATCTGCTGCTTAAGAGTGTTGAATGCTGTCTGTTGTTGCTCGTGCCAAGTCCAAGCAGAGTCTTTGTGTGTAAGTTGGCGCAATGGGGCTGATATTTCGTTGAAATCCGGAATGAATTTGTTCAAATAGTTAGCCATGCCAAGGAATCTCTGCAGACTGAGCACGTCTGTGGGTGCTGGAAGCTCATTGATAGCATTAGTTTTCGCTGGTTCCGTTTTTAGGCCGTCTTTGGTGAATATATGGCCTAAGTATTTTGCCTCATTCACTCTGAATTTGCATTTTTGAGGATTTAGCTTGAGATGGATGGCCTTGGCACACTTCAATACCTTTGTCAGATTGGCATCGTGCTCTTTGACCGTTTTTCCAGCAATGAGGAGTCATGCTTTTGTAGTTACGCCCATCAGTTTTACAGTAACCTCCCCTTGCCTGGTTCCCTTAGAATTAGACAGACGTGCAAGTGTGAAGTCATATTTGCTATGTAGTTAATAAAGTCTTTGGACCTTTATCTTGGTGTAAGGCTCCAGTTATTTATAACAGCCGAAACACCCCCCCCCCCCCCCCCCACATCCCACTACCGGGTCCCTCTTTGATCTCGGCAGCTCCCCTCCACACCGGGTCACATTGTTCTCGGCGGCGCGCCATCGACTGATCGCCGAGCCTCACCGTAGCCAGCCTCTCTTGGACGTCTCCGCGTTGCTCACCAAGAGCTTTTCCACTGTGCCGCCGCGGCGTGCAAATTCCATACAGACATGCCTCAGTTCATGCTGATAAAGCCGCACGCCTGAGCTCATCCCAGTTGTCCCATTTCTCTCACCCACCCCACCTCTCTTCCAGCTTTCTCCTTCCTACTGCAATCAGTCAGAAGACAAGTCCAAAACCGCAACGTTGCCTATCCACGTCCTACACAGATGCTGCCTGGCCCACTGAGTAACTCCAGCACTTTGTTCTTTTGTTATAAACCAGCGTTCCTTGTGTCCTATCTGTCTGTGTTTTGCCCAATCACTTGCAAAAGGCATTGATATTTGGATTCTCTGCAGACAGTTCGGCAAGTAGTGTAAATTGCGCGTTTCTAAGCTTCCCCCAGTCTAGTTTCAGTAAAAACATTGAATCAAGCATTGGAAACAAATACATTTTACTTCGAAGTCACGTGAGTGACTACGTGAAGAAGCCCGCCAGCCCGCATGCGCGTCAATTGGTCTAACGCATGGCGCACGACTGGCTGGGAGGAGCGTCGCTCCTCCGGCGGTAAGTTTTAGAAACCTCGCAGGTAAGTTTTAAACTTATTCTGAGGTCATGGTTTTGGTGGAAATCTTCTCTTTACAGTGGTCGCTGATGGATGATGGATAAGTCCAAGGCAAAACCCAGACGGGCCGCGGGGAAACCAGCTATGGAGGTCCGCGGGGGTGCGGGTAGCCGGCGGGTAGCCGGTGGCTGTCGGTTTCGCCGTCAGAGCCGCTGACAGTGCGGTCAGCGACTTCAGACTTGGTGCTTGCTCAAATCACTTTGGCAACCCCGAAAGGGGGCAAAGCCAAACGCAAGTCTGAGAGGCCTGTGTACTCAGACGAGTCCGGCCAGGAGGATTCCCCTCCTACAACTATGGATAACATCTTCAGGCGTTTATCCCAAATGGAGCACCTCATGGAGAGGATGCTCCATCATAATATGCTCCGTGATACGGAGACATATCAGCGCAGGTCACCTTTCGTGCCTGCGGCAGCGCCTGGTCCAGGGATGCTTAATGCCTCCCACTCTGAGGAGGGGGGTGTCAGGGGTCAGTACATGACTGACTCTGAATACGGAAGTATGTCGGAGGGACATACTGGGATGCAGATGCGTGAGGCTCAACAAGAGTTGCCTGCCCTGGCGTCGAGATTTGCGATACCCTCGCAAACAGGGAGCCGCTTCAAGAAGAGCTGGCTTCCAGCATCAACTACCTCACGTCACATCAGTTGTGCATCCCTAAAAGTACCGGCAGTCAACAGTTCTATCTGGGGATACACTGGAGGGGGCATCAAGGCCCACGAAATGAAGCTCCAACGGATTTTAAAATTACTGGCTTCAGGCATCACGGCGTTGCCAGATCTGTGGATGGCGGGCCATTATCGGACGTCCAGCAGGATGCCCTGGCGTTAATGTACAATGCACATTTCGAAATGAACTGCTTCCGAAAGAGCGCCATCAGGCCTGCATTAAATCCAAAGTTGCAGGCCTATGTAAGTCCAGTAATGTCCAGCCCGCCTAATCTTCTGTTCGGGGAAGACATACCCAAGCAAGTGAAAGACCTGGATGAGGAAGCCAAAGCAGTTGGGTTGATCAAAGCACCTACGACGAGCAAAGCTTCACTGTTTCGGCGACAACACCCCTACGCCTCCATCGGCAATAAGCGGTTGGCTGAAGCTGGTGGCAGCTCGAAAGTTGATTTTTCTGGGCAGAGGTCTTTTTTAGGCCAAGGCCCAGGCCGGCCGTCATGGAAAATGCGCAATCCTCGCACCCCAGCAGTCCTACACTCCGAACCTCGAGAACGGAAACAGAACCCGTATTAGGGGGCCGTTGGGCCTGCTATTAGAAAACGGTAACCATGGAGGTAGGTGGGTCTGGTTCTTTCCGGAACGTGGGGTTTGTGGACCAGTTACAAGTTGGTGGTAGATTGCACTTGTTTTTGCACGAATGGCGGTGGATAACATCAGATCCGTTAATACTGCACAGTATACAAGGGTTCGAAATTGAATTTCTTCCTAACTCATTGCCACCACACACAACATACACCAAGTCGGGCATTTATTCATTCCAAACAAGAAGGTTTGGATATACAAGCATAAATTGATACATTACACAAAAAAAGGGGTAATCGAGAAGTCAAGTCATGAACATCATCAATTCATTTCCATTCATACTTGATTTAACACAACTTAACTCACATGTGCAGTATAGACATTTTAAAATGGAACACTTCGTTACTGCCAAACAACTGATTTCCAAAGGATGATTTATGGCATGCATCGATCTCAAAGATGCATACTATTCAGTTCCCATTCACAGGGATCACCGGAGATATTTGAAATGTAGCTGGATGGGGCTGCTATGGCAGTTTAAAGCGTTGCCTAATGGGTTAACTTCAGCTTCCAGGTTATTTACCAAATTACTAAAACCATGTGCTTGGGCTGCTCAGAGCTCAAAAACACATAGTTATGGCCTAACTGGATGATATTCTAATTATAGGGAAAACGCTGTATTTGGTTAAATTAGCTTTCAGCCACGAAACACATATTTGAGAAATTGGGGTTTCTCACTCATCCAGTTAAATCCAGGTTGATACCAACTAGAGTTATTAATTATTTAGCATTTACCATTAACTCTATTAATATGTCTGTGACTGCCCTGGGGCAAGAGATTAGAATTAATAGAAGCCTGTAATAACCTTGTTGTTATGGAACAGCCATCTATTCGCCAGGTGGCTAGTGTAATTGGCAAAATAGTGGCTGTTTTTCCAGCTGCACAATTTGGGCCTTTGCATTATCAAAATTTACAGTGTGCAAAGGAGCAAGCACTCAACTACCATTAAGGTCAATTTAACAGACCTATGCTATTACCAGCTGAAGCTATATCAGAATTACAATGGTGGACAACCAATATTCAGCATTGCTCCAGTGACTTTTTGGTCAGTAAACCTTCAGTTATATTACAAACTGATGCTAGTGCTCAAGGATGGGGAGCTACTAATACCATCTCTAGTTGCAGTGGCAGAAGGGATGTGCATGAGTTACCAATTCTTCAGTTATATGGTATCAACTACCTGGAGATGCTGGGGGCATTCTATGGGTTAAAGGCTTATTGTGGGAATATGTATAATCTGCATGTTCAACTGCAAATTGATAACACTACAGCGGTGGCATATATTAATCACATGGGTAGAATCAAGTCAGTATCCTGTGATAGTTCAGCTACCTATTTGCCAGGTAGGTTTAACACGGTGGCAGACACTAGGTCATGTAAATTTAATGATAACACAGAATGGATGTTAGAACACAAAGTGTTTAACGACGTTGTTGCTCGGTGTGGAACACCGGATATTGATTTGTTTGCATTAGGCTTAATCACCAGTTGCCAAAATATGTTGCATGGGTGCCAGACCCAGGGGCCGTAGCGATTGATGCTTTCTCGTTACACTGGGGAGGAATGTTCTTTTATGCCTTTCCTCCATTTTGCCTCATCAGCCGGTGCTTACTAAAAATCAAGCAAGATTCTGCTTCAGGCATTTCAGAAGTGCCTGACTGGCCCACGCAGCCATGGTTCCCATTGATGTTGGGAATGATAATAGAACCTTATATGGTTATTAATAACGCAAAAATTTGCTTATTCATCCCGTGTCTCGGAAAGCTCACCCTCTGCATGGAATCAACTTATTGATTTGCAGAGTTTAAGAAGACCTTTTCTGGGGCTCGGATTATCCGACCAAACCGTGGATGTGATCACTGCAGCTTGGCGGGATAGCACCAAGAAGCAGTACATTTCCTACATCAAGAGATGGGAAGTGTTTTGTTTAAATTCAAAATATAACGTATAATACGGCACGGATAACTGATGTCTTAGAGTTTCTTTCAATGTTGTTTTTTGATAAAGATTAAGTTATAGTGCCATCAATTCTGCCAAAGTGCCTTGTCATCATACTTTCTGCTGGGATCGGGACACCAATCTGTTGGGTCTCACCCTTTGATATCCAAATTCATGAAGGGTATCTTTAACATAAATCCTCCCAGGCCCAGGTACACAGAAGTATGGGACGTTAACGTTGTGTTAGCACTGCTTCGCGTTTGGGCTCCAGCTACATCCTTATCTTTGGTCCGACTGACACATAAGCTAATAATGCTCATGGCGCTGGTTTCAGCGCAACGCGTCCAGTCATTGCATAAACTCCGGCTGGACAGGACGGTTATGTCTGCCAACAAGATAACATTCTATATAAATGAGTTAATCAAGCAAAGCAGACCGGGTGTGTTAGGTCTAAAGCTGGTATTTTTGGCATATCCGATGGACCGTAGACTGTGTGTTGTCACATATATTCACCAATATATAAAGGCTACAAAGAACCTTAGAGGCACTGAGCTGGCTATGTTCATTAGTCATAAAAAAACACATATGAAGGTATCAGTGCAGACCATCTCCGGGTGGTTAAGACATGTATTGGCTTGTGCAGGAGTGGACACTGATGTTTTAAAATCTCATTCCACCAGGGCTGCAACAACATCAGCAGCGAGGTTCATGGAGGTTCCGCTGGATCGCATCCTAGCGACAGCAGGATGGTCCAATGAGCGGACTTTCCAAACCTTTTATAATAAACCGATTGCTAGGCCGGGTTCGTTTGCCAACTCAATTTTAAGTTCTGTTCAATAATTTGTGTTCCCGGATGTAAGGGATCACTATTATTATTATTATCATTTGTTTATTAAAAGCATCAGCATGTTTTAAATCTATGTCCTGTCTGAATGCATTATCTTTTCAATCATTTCTGGTCAACTAATGCAGTGTGTTGCATGGACTCGAGTTCACGGCATGAAATCACAGAGCTTTAAAGTCTTCACGTGGTCACTCACGTGACTTCGAAGTAAAATAGACAGATTAAACGAGAACTTACCAGTTTGAAGTTTGAGCTTTATTTTATGAGAAGTTACGATGAGGGATTACGTGCCCTCCGCTCCCAACCCTCTTCTCATAAAGATCATGTGGTAGTTCTAGTTCTCGAATCTTCCTATAATCAGTTCAGCAATTGTTTCTGTGATTTCATACCACTGCTTTGAAGGTTGACGCGCATGCGGGCTAGCGGCTTCTTCTCGTAATCCCTCATGATTTCGAGAAGAAGCATGTAATCATGCTTCTTCTCGTCCCACCAGAAGATCGACGTGGGACCTCATGGCAGCTGATGTTTATAGGTCCCGGGACCTCGAGGGGCCGAACCACGTAGGGGTGGACTCTTAATAACCCAATTACAGATATCGATTAACCCCATACATAACAAACATTTCCCTAACCCAATAATACAACAGCTCATACATTGTATAAGAAAGAATGCTCTCGAAGGAAGCTAACAAGAACAAACAATGAAACATGTGCCCTGAGAATCAGACAGTTTCTCCAAGGCTCAGCAGTTTGACCAATCTTCGATTAACAGGATGATCATCTTGCAACATTATGTATACTGTTTACAATGCTTTTGCAGCGACCCAATAGAAATTATGCATTTAAGGTTAGTTTGCAAAACCGCTATACATGTTATCAATTTAGGAGAAACAAGGAGAACACCTGGACCCCTTACCATCCTGCACATCAGTCTGAGCCTAGACTGGCTGGCGCCAATCAAAGCCTGTAAAGTTCAGCTGACAAGGGTTAAGCAATTCTGACAAGTGCAGGGATCCTCTATTTTATGGTGTCTTTAATTTAGCCAATATTAACAGGAGTACTGATGACTCCTATGGTAGGTGGAGTGCAGTTGGACAATGGCAGATTCTTGTAATGGCCTTTGTTAGAGAAGGAAGAAGACTGAAGCTCAAATGTATAGCAGTTAGAGTGGGAGTGGGGGGGGTGGGGGGCGGCACAAGAGGGCAGCGGTAGAGTTGCTGCGTTATAGCGCCAGATACCTGGGTTTGTTCCTGACTGTGGGTGCTGTCTGTACGGTGTTTGTACATTCTCCCCATGACCTGCGTGGGTTTTCTCTATGTGTTCCGGTTTCCTCCCACACTCCAAAGACGTACAGGTTTGTAAGTTAATTGGCTTCAGAAAATTTGTAAATTTGCCCAGTGTGTAAGATAGTGTTAGTATGGTGGGCGCGAACTCGGTGGGCCGAAGGACCTGTATCCGCACTGTATCTCTAAAGTCTAATTGAGAGCATGACAAGATTTTGGATGTGATTATCAAGCCAAATTTCCATGCCAATGTTTATTTTACATTTCCATCCAAGTTGATAGGAAACAGTGTTAATAATTAAATAGGCCTGACTCATCAGAAGTCTCATAGACCTGAGGCAAAAGTCCTCCTAGGTAAAGGAATAGCGGCAAGGTTTATTTTCATCGCAAGATCAGGACCGATATAAAGATCATGAAATTTAATGATCTCTCAAGACGTGCTCCACATTAACTAAAGTGCAGTGATCAAATGTGAACAAAGTGGAGAGAAGTTTATCCTGTATTTAAAAAAAACTTGGATAGCATTGGTCGTGACGTGGAACTATAATTCAAATATCATCACCGTCCACCTTAAAATGAATGCTTGGGTCTCAGAGGAGGAGTGCTGTGTTTATTTTCCCAGCCACCGCACAGTTCTTATTTACAAACTGGTGCATTGATCATGATCAGTTCTTCATGAAGGCTTTCCGTGAAGGTGATTTGTTTGTGAGCGTTCTTACGTCAAGCTTTGCTCATTGGTTTCATTCACTTTGCAGTTCCCGCTGACAGTCATGAAGACGTTTGTGGTATTATTAGCCGAGCGGCTTACTCAAGGAGTGGGCAGTAATCACAGTGAGCAAGATAACTGTGCCTCAGGCCTGAATATAGTGGCATCTCAGTTTCCACCATCCTCACTGCCGCACTCAGAGTGTCACAATCTATGATTCAGATTCAAGGTAATGGGGAGCAGAGATTTTCTTCAAAGGCGCCTGGCCTATATATAAAAAAACACCTTTTGCTGCCTTCCGGGTTCATGCGGCACTTCACTGCCCTCTACAGTAACAACGGACTGAACAGACCCTCGACTGAGAACTGCAGGCTATTGTTTGCTTCTGCAATGTCTTTAGTTATTTTAGCACTGCTTTCCCCAAGGAGACCTTTATCCCTTCTGCCTACAGCCACAGAAAGTACAACACTGTTAACTGCAGGCTGCAGAGCCTAACAGAGAGAAACATTTTTTTCCTGCAAAGGAACTGGTTAAAAGAAAACGCAAGTCTAGCATTAATCACCGGTAGTTTCAGTGGCTCCCACTGGACAAGGAGCTTCAGCTTCTGAAAGGCGAGAAATAGCTTTTAGCTCAGTGAGATGGAGGTAGAACATTTTTCAAAATTAATTTGCTTTTCCAGAACAAGAACAGATTAAAATAAATGATACAGGGGCGCAGGGCTAAAAGGAAACCTATATTTTCACATCATATATTGAACAAGGTAGGGCAAAGGTATGATGTTATATACTTGTTAACAGGTGCTCCAGTATGCGAGCACTAATTAAAGGGAATATTTGATCACACGACCCGTCCTATTTACTGATTAGGAAGAGCGACACAGTGGTGCAGTGGTAGAGTTGTAGCCACTTACAGCGCCAAAGATCCATGTTCCATCCTAACTACGGGTCCTGTATGTATGGAGTTTGTATGTTCTCTCTGTGACCGCGTGGGTTTTCTCCGGGTGCTCTGGTTTCCTCCCACACTCTAAAGACATACAGGTTTGTAGGTTAATTGGCTTCGGTAAAATTGTACATTTTCCCAGATATGTGGGATAGTACTAGTGTATGGGGGTCGCTGGACAGTGCAAACTTGGTGGGCCGAAGGGCCTGTTTCCACACTGTATCTCTAAAGTCTAAAGTTGAATAAAGCAAACGTTGTAAGGACATTTTAGAGAAGTGAGCAGCATTAATGCCGCTCACTTGAAGCTGAATGTACAGAGAGATGGATGGGAATGAAGACAACATTAGATGAAGTCAACTCTTCCTAATATGTAAATAGGATGGATTGTGCGAGCAAAGATGGCTTTAGATGAAAACAAGTAGGGAAAGACCAAGTGAGCATAAACAACAATATTGACCAAAGACAAGAGTGACTGCCAATACTGGAATCTGGAACAAAAACAGAATGCTGGAAGACCTCAGTAAGTCAAGCAGCATCTCAGTTTAGTTCTGTTTAAGGATACAGCATGGATACAGGCCCTTCAGCCCATCGAGTTCATGCTGTCCATCGATCACACATACACCAGTTCTATATATCATCCCACTTTCTCATCCACACCCTACACACTCTGAAGCCAATTAACCTACAAACCTGCACGTCATTAGAATTTTGGAGGAAACCGGGGCCTCCGGAGAAAACCCACACGCGCCACAGAGAGAAGGTACAGACTCTAGCGCTGTGAGGCAGCAGCTCTACTGTTGCGCTATTGTTTCACCCCTATCTTTAGTTCAGTTTAGTTTAGAGATACAGTGCAGAAACAGGCCCTTCAACCCACCGAGTCCGCACCGACCAGCGATCCCCACACGTTAACACTACCCTACACACACTAGACACAGATTATTAATATCCACCAGGGAAGGAAACATAGAACATAGAATGCAGAACAGTACAGCATTTGGCCCACTATGTTTACACCAAACATGAGGCCTAGCTAAACTGATCACATCTGTCTGTACGTGATCCATGTCCCTCTATTCCCTGCACTTCTATGTGCCTCTCCAAAAGCCTCTTAAATGCCACTATCGTTAACCTACATCTACATACCATCTTTACCTGGCCTGATCTCCAGGTAACTCCGGATCCTCAATGCAGTTTGCTCGTCACCATCTCCACATCACCACAGCTCAGTGCTTATTAAGGATGGAAATAAATTCTGGCTTTAGTTTTTAGTTTTTAGTTTTAGAGATACAGTGCGGAAACTGGCCCTTCGGCCCATTGAGCTCTCACCGACCAGCAATCCCTGCACATTACCACTATCTTACTAGGAACAATTTACACTTATATCAAGCCAATTAACCTACAAACTTGTACGCCTTTGGAATGTGGGAAGAAACCGAAGATCTCGGAGAAAACCCAAGCGGTCACAGGGAGAACGTACAAACTCCGTACAGACAGCACCCGTAGTCGGGATCGAACCCGGGTCTCTGGTGCTGTAAGCGCTGTAAGGCAACAACTCTACTGCTGTGCCACCGTGCCGCCATCTGTGGAGGCAAATTGTATATGTCGATGTTCTGGGCAAAGACCCCACATTAGGAACAGTTGGGTCAAAAGGCTTGCTTTAGGAGATGCTGTGGCACAGCGGTAGAGTTGCTGCCTCACAGTTCCAGAGACCCGGGTTTGATCCTGACATCAGGTGCCGTCAATGTGGAGTTTGTACGTAATCCCTGTGACCACATGTGTTGTCTCCGGGTGCTCCTGTTTCCTCCCACATCCCAAATTCGTGCAGGTTTGTAGGTTCATTAGCCTCTATAAAATTGACCTAGCGTGTAGGATAGAACTAGTGTAGCAGTGATCACTGGTCAGTGTGGACTCGGTGGGCCAAAGGGCCTGTTTCCACACTGTACCTCTAAACTAAACTAAGCTGTACTAAACTAAAGTGCTAGAAATGATTTGCTTCTCCATGTACCTGACATTTAGAGAGCACCGTTCATTCCCTCAGGTTGATACAAGTGCTTTGCACCCAAAAACTAGTCAGTGAGCTCCACTGTATCTTTAACAGTGTCCCTTCTAGTGTGGATGCGCAGAGTAACACCACTGATGTTCAGAGGTCACTGGGATGGGAAATGCTGTGGTAAATGTCAGAGACAGTGATGGGGCAGGAATGATCCGGCCTGGAACATAGACATGTCAGTGCAGTTCCAAACATATCTCAGCTGGATGCATAAGATCATAAGGTCATAAGGAATAGGAGTAGAATTAGGCCATTCGGCCCATCAAGTCTACTCCACCTTTCAAACATGGCTGATCTAACTCTCCCTCATAACCCCATTCTCCTGCCTTCTTCCCATAATCTCTGACACCTGTACTAATCAAGAATCTTTCTATCTCTGCCTTAAAAATGTCTACTGACTTGCCCTACACAGCCTTCTGTGGCAAAAGAACGTCCTTTAATTCTGTGGCTATAACCTCTGGTGCTAGACTCTCCCACTAGTGCAAACATCCTCTCCACATCCACTCTATCCAAGCCTTTCACTATTTTGTATAATGCAGAGAACGCCCCATGCTAACAGGCAGTGGTATTGTGAGTAGTTTTGGGCCCCATTTCCAAGGAAGGATGTGCTGGCACTGGAGAGGGTCCAGAGGAGGTTTACAGGAATGATCCCAGGAATGAGTGGGTTAACGAATGATGAGCATTTGACGGCACTGGGCCTGTACTCGCTGGAGTTTAGGATGAGGGGGAAACTCATTGAAACCTACAGAATAGTGAAAGGCCTGGATAGAGTGGATGTGGAGAGGATGTTTCCACTAGTGGGAGAGTCTAGGTGCAGAGGGCACAATGTCAGAATAAAAGGACGTGCCTTTAGAAAGATAAGGAGGAATTTCTTTAGCTAGAGGGTGATGAATCTGTGCAATTCATCAACACAGAAGGCCATGGAGTCCATGTCATTGTGTATTTTTAAAGCAGAGATTAACAGATTCTTGATTAGTAAGGGTGTCAAAGGTTATGGGGAGAAGGCAGGAGAATGGGGATGAGAGGGAAAAACATCAACCTGATTGAATGGCAGAGTAGGCTGATTGGTCTAATTTCGCTCCTGTGACATGGACCTCAGGACAAGCTAGGTGCCCAGGTCTCAGCAGTGACCAGGCCTTGGGCAGTGGAGCTCAATACTTTTCAAAGTTCTGCAAGGAAGCCAAATAACCCTTCCAAAGGTGAATGCAGAAGTATTAAAAACGGAAAGTTCTCCACATTGCTGGAGGGGGATTAGTTTGACTTCTGCATTGCAGCAGCAGGAAGCAAGTTGTCATTTGCAGCACATCTCTGCAGAGACAGCCTGCAAGAATGTAAAGGGAAATGAAAATCACTTTGCCTTTCCACTGTGAGAGCAGTGAAATTACAGCTTGCTAAACACGCCTTGATATCCTGACAGATTTGATGCCTAAATGGATTGCATATTACAGTCAAAGAGTCATAGAGCCATACCATGTCGAAACAGACCCTTTGTCCCATCTTTCCCACACAGACCAACATGCCCCATCCACACTAGTCCCACCTGCTTGCTTATCTCCCATATCCCTCTAAACCTATCTTATTCATGTACCTGTCTAAATGTTTCTTAAACGTTGTGATAGTACCTGCCTCAACTACCTCCTCCGGCAGCTCGATCCATACACCCACCACCCTTTGTGTTAAAAAAGTTACCCCTCAGTTCCGCAATGTAGGCTGCTCTAGAGGTTAGATCGCATGGGATCCAAGGAGAGATAGCTGGATGGATAGCACATTGGCTCCACGGAAGGATGCAGAGGGTGATGCTGGAAGGTTGTTTCTCGGACTGGAGGCCTGTGACTAGTGGTGTGTCTCAGGGTTCGGTGCTGGGCCCGTTACTGTTTGTCATCTACGTCAATAATTTGGATACGAACATAAAGGGCAAGATTAGCAAGTTTGCTGATGATACAAAAGTTAGTGGTTTTGCAGATAGTGAAGATGGTTGTGAAAGATTTCAGCAAGATCTGGGTTGATTGGCCAGGTGGGCTGAGGAATGGTTGATGGAATTTAATACTCCTTGAAGGTCAAGTCACAGGTAGATAAGGTGGTCAAAAAGACTTTTCGCACATTGGCCTTCATCAGTCAGAGTATTGAGTACAGAAGCTGGGAGGTCATGTTGCAGTTGTATATGACATTGGTGAGACCACATTTAGATTATTGTGCTCAGTTCTGGGCACAGTTATAGGAAAGATATTTTCAAGCTTGAAAGAGTTCAGAGAAGATTTACAAGGATGTTGCCAGGACTAGAGGGTCGGAGCTATAGGGACAGGTTGAGTAGGCTGGGTCTCTATTCCTTGGAGTTCAGGAGGATGAGGAGTGATCTTATAGAAGTGTATAAATTCATGAGAGGAATAAATCGGTTAGATGCACAGAACCTCTTGCCCAGAGTGGGGGGCATCGAGGGCCAAAGGGCATAGGTTGAAGGTGAAGGGGAAAAGATTAATAGGAATCTGAGGGGTAACTTTTCACACAAAGGGTGGTAAGTGTATGGAACAAGCTGCCAGATGACGTAGTTGAGGCTGGGACTATCCCAACCTTTAAGAAACAGTTAGACAGGTACATGGAGAGGACAGGTTTGGAGGGATATGGACCAAATGCAGGCAGTGGGACTAGTGTAGCTGGGACGTGTTGTGGGCGGTGTGGGCAAGTTGGGCCGAGGGGCCTGTTTCCACACTGTATCACTCTATGACTTTATTACTCAGGTTCCCATTAAAATGTTCCCCCCTCCTCACCTTAAATCTATGTCCTCTGGTTCTCTATTCACCTACTCTGGGCAATAGACTCTGTGCATTTACCTGATCTATTCCTCTCAAGAATTTGTAAGATAGTGTTAGTGTGCGGGGATCGCTGGTTAGCAGGGACTTGGTGGGCACAAGGCTCTGTTCCCATGCTGTATCTCTAAACTGAACTAAACTCAATCTTTGATTTCACAAAATGATTTGGATTTCTGTACCCCTCAACTAAACAAAACTAAATTTATGCCTTCAAGCTTTCGAATTCAGGTAGGGGTGGGGATGGGGATCATTGCGACATATTAGATTTTCCAGCTTTGACGTCTTGCAGTGGTCATGTAATTAATTTAACCGGAGTCTTAACCTGCTGACAGGCTGCCTCTAATTGTCGAGCATAAACTTGAGGAGATGTTCATTGTGTGGGCTTTGTGATATCATCAGGTTACTGTAGACTACCCATTACAGAGTGCAGCCGCAGCAGAATCGGCATATACAGAAGCAGAATCGGCATAATGGCTGCAATCATTGATGTACAAATGCCCTCTAACACAGCAGAAGTCAAATCATCAGCCACTGGCATAAAATGGGCATTAGCCCCAACATAGTAGGCAATGTCCTTTCTTTTTTCTCATTACGCTGGTTAATGGCCTATCATGCACTTACTCACTATCATTTATTTTTCTGGTAATAGGCTATTACAGGCATTAATGCCTTTTCCAGAGCTCATGTGAAATAAGCATTGTTAAATGAATTTGCCTCTTCAAATCTTAAACCACTTTTTTTTATCCCCCCTCTGATTATTATATATGTGTAATTGTGCCAGGCAGTTTCTTACTTCCAATTCGCTATTATAAATCAACTCAGTATGCAATCAAATTTTATTTTTATTGTTCATGGATGCCATTGGCAAGGCCAGCATTTATTAACCATCCCTAATTGCCCTTGAGAAATGGCATCGTGACAAATGACTGACTTGGTAAGCTGATTCAGAGGACAGTCACAGAGCCAACATTGCAGGCAGAGGGTCTACAGCCACCTTCCCTTAGATACTGTCCTCCTGATTAAATTTTATCCTTGTATGCTTCGTTGTCACCTTCCCCTAGCTAACTATGATCTCTTCTACATTTTCCTCCTTCTGTCCCCTTTGATATCTCGTTTTCACACCTTATCCTTCCATATCTCTGTGTCTCCCTCTCCCCTGACTCTCAGTGTGAAGAAGGGTCTCGACACGAAATGTCACCCATTTCTTCTATCCAGAGATGCTGTCTGTAGGTATGTTACAATACTTACCTTCAACGGCGCTGCAATTCTGCCACTGGCCGTGTGCGCGATTTTGGCGCCTTTGAGGGGGGGGGGGCGGGGTTAAATCGCGGGTTTCTCCTACCTTGTCCTGGATTATATTTCGTTGGAGTGCAACCTTTTGCTGAAGAATCGTTCCGACGGGCGTTCTGTGTATTTTGTTATAAAAATCCCCCGACAATTTCAGCGCTGGAGTTATTTTAAAATCAGCTTCTAAAGCAGTCAACGCCGACAACGGGGACGGATTTCACGCACGGGACAGGTAAACGAAAGCCGTTTATTTTATGTATAATAGTGCTCCTTAAGATGCCTTTAATTCACATTTTAAGTTGCGAAACAGTGATTTTTTTCCCCGAACGAACCGGCAGTATTTGTCATGCCGATACGGGTTTAAATTCACCGCAAATGCAATGTTCCAAACCAGTGCGTTCCACAAAAACCCACTCGCAAGAGGATTTAAATGGCCATTAATTTACAGGTATTAAACATTAAATTCCTTCCATTTGGCCTATAAATCCATGACAATGAGATTTAAAAACCATGTTATATTGTGAATTCTTGTGTGAATGTTATTTGGACACTTAGGCTTTTTAAAAATGTTAATCTATTCTTAAGAAATTGATAGATGTTTAGATCTAGTAATTGAATTTTGTAATTAGCTACAATTAGGTAACTAACTAATTATATGCTTTAATTTCATGTCGTCTAAGTAAGATTGTTTCATATTTCTTTCAGAATGCTTCAATCTACAATAACTGGAAATTTCAGTTCTCTTAATTTTTAAGAAAGTTATGGGCTTTTGACTGTCCTCGATCACAGCTTTTGTGTTAAGTCAATGAAAAAGCAATAGGGAACAAGATGCTAATTTCCAAGTATGAAAATGGCCATAACCTTTTTAATACTGAAGATATGAAAGTGAATTAGGTGTCAAATTAAACTTCTTTTTATGCTTTATCTGATGGGATAAATTACAGACTTGATTTTTAAAATCTCAAAATTTTGTAAAATTGCTACTGTCTGTGCTGAGTTAAATGCTGAGTTACCCTGGCATTTAATGTCTTACATTCAAATATAATCAACACTGGATTTCCTTTTGTGGTGTAGGATCACTGAATTCTCAATGATTTGTCAAGTCTAAAAGTTTAATTCAGTTTAGTTTAGTGAGACAGCATGAAACGTGATGGTTTGGTTTACATTTGGTTTAATATATGATGAGTGCATGACGGCACTGGGCCTGTACTCACTGGAGTTTAGAAGAATTAGGGAGACCTCATTGAAACTTACGGAATTGTGAAAGGCCTGGATAGAGTGAATGTGGAGAGGATGTTTCCACTAATGGGAGAGTCTAAGACCAGAGGCCATAGCCTCAGAATAATAGGACATACCATTGGAAAGAAAATGAGGAGGAATTTCTTTAGTCAGAGGGTGGTGAACCTGTGGAATTCATGGGATGGAATGGCAGAGTAGACTTGATGGGCCGAATGGCCTAATTCTGCTCCTATAACTTATGAACTTATGAAGCAGGTCCTTCAGCCTATCAAGTCCATGCCAACCAGCGATCACACACTAGGGACAATTTAGAATTTACAAAAACCTATTAACCTACAAATCTATGTGTCTTTGGAGTGTGGGTGGAAACCAGAGTGCTCGGAGAAAATCCACGCGATCACGGGGAACATGTACAAAATCCGTACAGACAGAACCTGTAGTCTCGATTGAACCTGGGTCTCCAGCACTGTCGGGCAGTAACTCTACCACCACCCCAGTAGTAGCATTTAAAACTTTTTATTCAAGCACAATGGTTGCACGATATCTGAGCAAAGCATTACAATATCTGCAGACCTTAACTAAAAACTGAACATATCGTAACTAACAAAACAAAAAAACTATGGAAATAGAACTAAAAGATTAAAGACTGAACTTAATGAGTAGACACTGGACATTCAACTAACAACTTTCACGCAGAACACACTGCTTCCATATCTATTTGTGGGGTCAGGGTGCATATAGCACCTTAGTACCATGGGAGCAATTTTACTTCGGAGTCATGTGAGTGACTACGTGAAGAAGACCCGCCAGCCCGCATGCGCGTCATTACGTCTAACGCATGGCGCATGACTGGCTGGCAGGCGCGTCGCTCCTCCAGCGGTAAGTTTCCAAATCCTGCAGGTAAGTTTTCGAACTTATTTTCAGGTTGTGCTTTTTCCTTGCAGGAAGCTCTTTTACAGAGTTCCTGCTGGATGACATTCCGGGGTAGAAATCCTGATGAGCCGCGGGGAATCCCGGCTCCGAAGGGAAACCCGGCTCGGGGAAACCCAGCTACAGAGACCACAGGAAATCCTGGCTCCGCGGGGAAACCCGGCTCGGGGAAACCCGGCTACGGAGACCGCGGGGAATCCTGGCCCTGTGGTGAGACCCGGCTCGGCGGGAACACCCGGCTCGGGGAAACCCGGCTACGGAGACCGCGGGGAATCCCGGCTCCGCGGGGAGTCCCGGCTCGGCAGGGACACCCGGCTCGGGGAAACCCGGCTATGGAGACCGCGGGGAATCCTGGCTCTGCGGGAGTGCGGGCAGCCTGCGGCGGTCGGGTTCGCTACCCAAGTCGCTGACAGGGCGGTCAGCGACTCCAGACTCCCGCAGCCACGAGAGGCTGTGCAGCCGAACGGAGTGCGAGAGACCTGGACTGGGACAAGTCAGGCCAGGAGGGTTCCCCTCCATGGGTACGTCCTCGGACGTTTACCCAGGTGGAGCATGGATGCGTCCGCAGGGCGTTCATCCCACTGAGGTGATGCTCCATCCTGATATGGTCCGTGGAACGGGGCCATTTCAGTGTAGGCTTCGACCGGGACCTGCAGCAGCATCTGCTTCAGGGCTGCTTAAAAATCTCCCTCTCTGTGGAGGGGAATGCGAGGGGTCAGTGTGTGACTGACTCCAAACTCGGAAGTATGTCCGTGAAACATACTGGAGTACATGCGTGAGGTTCAAAAATTGTCTGTCATGGCATCAAGGGTTGCGATATCCTGGCAAACGGAGGAGCCGCTCCAGGAAGAGTTGCCTTCCAGCCTATGGCAGAAAACTGGGGGGGGAGGGCAGAGTTTCCCCTCACATTACAAGCTTGGTAAGCATCAGTGACCTCATGTAACATCATTACAGGAACATACACCTGTAAATTGTGCATTCCTGAAGGTGCCGGCAGTGAACAGCGCTATCTGGGGAGACTATGGATGGCGAGGCCAGCAATGTCCAGCCGCCGAATCTTCTCCTTGGAGAAGACCTAGCCAAGCAGGTAAAAAACCTGGATGAGGAAGCAAAGCTGTCGGACTAATCAAGGTACCAGCGACGAGCAAAGCTTCACCGTTTCGGCGACAAACACCCCTACGCCTCCATCGGCAATAAGCGGTCCACTGAAGCTGGTGGCAGCTTGAAAGCTGATTCTCTGGGCGGAGGTCTTCAGGCCTAGGCCCAAGCCGGCCCTCATGGAAAATGTGCAATCCACGCACCCCAGCAGTCCTACCCTCCAAATCAAGGACGGGAATAGAACCCACATCTGGGGCCTTTGGGCTTACCGTAAGACCACCGGTAATCATGCAGGTACGTGGGTCTGGTTCTTTCCGACACATGGGTTGTGTGGATCAGTTACAAGTTGGTGAGATTACACTTGCTTTGAATGAAAGGCATTGGATAACATCAGATTCGTTTATACTGCACAGTATACAATGTTTCTAAATTGAATTCAATTCATTGATACCCACACAGCATACTCTAAACCGGACATTGTCGATTCACAACAGGAAGGTTTGGATGTACAAGCTGAAAATCAAAAGTTATATACAAAAGGGGTAATTGAGAAGTCGAGTCTTGAACCAATTTGTTTCTAATATATTTTGACTCGACTTAACTCGTTTTGTGTAGTATAGACATTTCAAAATGAGAAACTTTGTTACTGCCAAACGACTGGTTTCCATAGGATGTTATATGGCATGCATCGATCTCAAAGATGCATACTATCTCGGTACCCTTTCACTGGGATCACCGGAGATATTTGAAATTTAGCTGGATGGGGCAACTGTGGCAGTTTAAAGCATTGCCTAATGGGTTAACTTCAGCCCAGATTATTTACCAAATTATTGAAGCCAGTACTTGGGCTACTTCGAGCTCAAAATCATATTGTTATGGCATATTTGGATGATATCCTAATCATAAGGAAAACCCTGGAGTTGGCTAAATTAGCTGTTTCAGCCACTAAACTCATGTTTGAGAGATTGGGGTTCTCATCCATCCAGTTAAATCAAAGTTGATACCATCCAGAATTATTGAGTATTTGGGATTTACCATTAATTCTATTTCACATGTCTGTGACTCTGCCTTGGGGCAAGAGATTAGAATTAATAGAAGCCTGTAACAATCTCGTTGTTATGGAGCAACGTTCTATTCGACAATTAGCCAGTGTAATTGGCAAATTAGTGGCTGCTTTCCAGCTGCACAGCTTGGGCCTTTGCATTATCAGAATGAGCATTAGAGCAAGCACCAATATACCATGCAGGTCTCTTTAATCAGACCTATGCGATTGCCAGCTGAAGCCATTTCTGAGTTTCAGTGGTGGATGACCAATATTCGGCATTGCTCCAGTAACATTTTGGTCAGCAAATCTTCAGTTAAATTACAATCTGATGCTAGTGCTCAAGGTTGGGATGCTACCAATACCATCTCTAGCTACGGTGGCAGATGGAATGTGCATGAGTCATCAAGCTTTCAGTTACATGGTATCAACTATTTAGAGGTGCTGGGAGCACTCTATGGGTTGAAGGCTTATGGTGGGAATATGCAGCATCTGCATGTTCAACTACAGATTGACAACACTACAGTGGTGGCATATATTAATCACATGGGTGGAATCAAGTCAGTATCTTGGGATAAACTGGCTAACCTTATTTGGCACTGGTGTATTGCAAGAAACATTTGGGTTTCAGCTACCTACTTACCAGGTAGGTTTAACATGGTGGCGGACACCAGGTCACGGAAATTTAATGACAACACAGAATGGATGTTCGATCATAACGTGTGAACGACATTGTTGCTCGGTATGGAACACCGGACAGCATGGGAGCCAGACCCTGGGGCAGTAGCGATGGATGCATTCTCGCTACACTGGGGAGGAATGTTCTTTTCGGCATTTCCCTCCATTTTGCCTCATCAGTCGGTACTTGCAAAAATCCAGCAAGACCCCGCGTCAGGCATGTTGGTAATGCCTGACTGGCCTACGCAGCCATGGTTCCCACTGATACTAGTAATAATATCAGAGCCTTGTATGGCCATTCCCAAACGCAGAAATCTGCTGGTTCACCCTGTGACTGGGGAGGACCATCCACTGCATGATCAAATCAATTTGTTGGTTTGCAGACTCTGAGAAGACCTTTTCTGGGGCTCCGACTGTCAGATCGTACGGTGGATGTGATCACTGCGGCCTAGAGAGCTACTACCAAGAAACAGTACATCTCCTATATCAAGAAATAGGAAGTATTCTGTTACAGACCTACATATCGAATGACATGGCATGTATAACAGATGGGTTGGAATTCCTCTCAAAACTATGTTTTGATGAGGGATTGAGTTATAGTGCCATAAATGGTGCCAGAAATGCCTTGTCGTCATACTTGTTGCTGGGATCGGGACACCACTCTGTCGGGTCTCACCCTCTGATATCCAGGTTTATGAAGGGTATCTTCAACTCAAATTCCCCCAGGCCCAGGTATTCGGTGATATGGGATGTAAACGTGGTGCTCACGCTGCTTCGCTGGTGGTCTCCAGCTACATCTCTGTCCTTGTTCAAACTCACTTACAAAGTGGTTATGCTCATGGCGCTGGTTTCAGCGCAATGGGTCCAGTCGTTGCATGAGCTGCGACTGGACAGGATGGTTACATCTGCAAATATTATAACATTTTATGTTTATAACTTAGTCAAGCAGAGTAGACCAGGGGCGTCCGGTCTCAAACTAGTTTTCATGGCATACCCCATGTACCTTCGGTTGTGTGTGGTCATTTATCTACAACAGTATGTTAAGGTCACCAAGAGTCTTAAAGGCTCTGAACTAGCAAGGTTTGTTAGTTACAATAAACCTCATAAGAAGGTATTAGTACAGACCATCTCCAGGTGGTTAAAATGGGTTGTGGCTTGTGCAGGAGTGGATATTGATGTTTTCAAATCTCACTGCACCAGGGCTGCAACAACTTCAGCAGCGAGGGTTATGGAGGTTCCACTCGACCATATCCTAGCGACTGCAGGATGGTTAAACGAACTAACTTTCCAAACAATTTATAACAAACCTATTGCCAGACCGGGGGTATTTGCCAATTCCATTTTAAGTGCATTTGCTCATTAATAAGCATCAGCATGTTTGAAATCTATGTAATGTCTGAATGCATTATTATTTTTACTCATCCTTGGTCAACTGATGCAGTGTGTGACGCATGGACTCGTGTCCATGGCATGAATTCACAGAGCTTTGAAATCTTCACGTAGTCACTCACGTGACTCCGAAGTTAAATAGTAAGATTAAACGAGAACTTACCAGTTTGAAGTTTGATCTTTATTTTATGAGGAGTTACGATGAGGGATTACGTGCCCTCCGCTCCCAACCCTCTCCTCATAAAGGTCAGCTGGTAGTTGTAGTTTCTCGAATCTTACTATATTCAGTTCAACAACTGTTATCTGTAACTTCACACCGCTGCTTTGAAGGTTGACACGCATGCGGGCTGGCGGGTCTTCTCCACGTAATCCCTCATTGTAACTCTTCATAAAATAAAGATCAAACTTCAAACTGGTAAGTTCTCGTTTAATCTTACTATTATTGTTCACAGTACCGTCTAGGATCTTATCTATTGTAACTTTGAGTATCCAAGCTCCTATGTGAGGAATCTTGGGTCACCCCATTCTAGGATGTGGAGGCTTTGGAAGGTGCAGGGGAAGTTTACCAGAATGATGCCTGGATTAGTGAGTATTAGTTACAGGGAGAGGTTGGACAGACAGGGATTGTTTTCTCTGGAACGCCAGAGGTTGCAGGGAGAACTGGTGGTAATGTCTAGACTTAAGACAGACCTAGATAGTGTATAATATTAGAGGCCTTAGCTTGAAGGTGAGAGGAGCAAAGTATAAAGGAGACGTGCGGGGCAAGTTTTTTTTACATGGACAGTGATGACTGCCTAGAACGATTGCTGGAGTTGGTGGTGGAGGCAAATACGATAGTGGCATTTAAGAGAATTTCGGATAGGCACATGGATATACAGAGAATGGAGGGATATGGATTAGGTGCAGGCAGATAAGAGTTGATCTTGGTATCATGTTCGGCACAGACATTTTGGACCAAAGGGCCTGTTCTTGTGCTGTACTGTTCGATGTTCTGTGTTCCATGTTCTATAATCAGACTAATTCACTATCTGCCAATGCTGTCACAATTTTTTCATTTATTCCTGTTTATTTATTTTTGTGGATATATTTCTCTTGCTGCCTTGGTGGGATTTGAATTCATGTGTCTTGATCATGAATTCAGCTCGCTTCATCTAGTCACATAGAACATAGAACATGGAACATAGAACATGGAACAGTACCAGAACAGGCCCTTCAGCCCACATGCCTGTGCTGAACATGATGATAAGATAAACTAATCGCATCTGACTGCACATGATCCATATCCCTCCATTCTGAACAAGGATCCTGACCCGAAAGTTCACCTGACTATGTTCGCCAGAGATATTGCCTGACCCGCTGCCTGTGCCTCCAGCACTTTGTGTCTTTTTTTAAAAACATGCAGCTGCAGTTCCTTGTGTCTCCCTCCATTGCCGACATATCCATGTGCTTATCGAAAAGCCTCTTAGATTCCACTATCGTATCTGCTTTCACCACCACACTGGAAGAGAGTTACATACTCCCACCACCCTCTGTGTAAGCAACTTGCTGTGACGCTGTTAGTCAGAACATAAATCTGCAAATAGTTGACGCATGTAAAAAGGGAACTGCTGTAATCATGGGGGACTTCAATTTTCATATTAATTGGGCAAACCAAACTGGGCAGGGTAAACTAGAGGAAGAGTTTATAGAATGTACTAGAGACGGGTTCCTAGAACAGTATGTCACAGAACCGACAAGGGGGGAGGCAATCTTGGATCTGGTCCTGTGTAATGAAGCAGGATTAATTAAAAATGTCATAGTTAGGGACTCGTTGGGAACAAGTGACCACAATATGGTCGAATTCCATATTCAAATAGAAGGGGAGCAGGTTGAAACTCAGGCTAGGGTACTTAGTCTAAATAAGGGGGATTATGAAGGTATGAGGACTGAGCTGATCAAAGTTGACTGGGATAGCAGACTCAAGAATATGACGGTACATGAGCAGTGGTGTACGTTTAAGGATCTACTATATAACCTTCAAGAAAAATTTATTCCTATGAAGAATAAAAGGGGTAAGGGTAAGAACAGTCAGCCATGGCTCAGTAAAACTATAAAGGATAGTATTCGGCTGAAGGCAAGGGCATATAAGGTAGCCAGAGATAGTGGGAGGGTAGAGGATTGGGAAGCATTTAAAGGTCAGCAAAAAATAACTAAGAGATTAATTAAGACGGGGAAAATAGACTATGAAAGGAATTTAGCGAACAACATAAAAACTAATAGTAAGAGTTTTTATAGCTATATAAAAAGAAAAAGGGTGGCTAAGGTGAACGTTGGTCCATTGGAGGGTGAGACTGGAGAGTTGTTGGTGGGGAACATGGAAATGGCAAAGGCATTAAACGAGTATTTTGTATCAGTCTTCACCATAGAAGACACAAAAAATATTCCAACGCTGGATAAACAGGGGGCGGTAGGAATGGAGGAGCTAAATATTATTAAGATCACCAAGGAGGTGGTATTAGGGAAATTAATGAGACTGAAGGAGGATAAATCCCCTGGGCCTGATGGATTACATCCAAGGGTCTTGAGGGAGATAGCGGTGGGGATTGTGGATGCATTGGTGATAATTTTCCAAAACTCCCTGGAGGCAGGAACGGTCCCAGTGGATTGGAAAATGGCCAATGTAACACCTATATTTAAAAAAGGAAGTAAACAGAAGGCGGGTAACTATAGACCGGTTAGTCTAACATCGGTGGTGGGTAAAATGTTAGAGACAATTATTAAAGAAACACTAACGGGGCACTTGGATGGACATGACTTCATCGGACAGAACCAGCATGGTTTTGTGAAGGGGAAGTCCTGTTTAACAAATCTGCTCGAATTCTTTGAGGAAGTAACAACCCGGGTGGATAAAGGGGAACCGGTGGATGTGGTATACTTGGACTTCCAAAAGGCTTTTGACAAGGTGCCACATAAGAGACTATTGCTAAAAATAAAAAATTATGGGATTGGGGGTAATATATTAGCATGGGTAGAGGATTGGCTAACAAATAGGAAGCAGAGAGTGGGGATAAATGGTTCATATTCGGGATGGCAACCGGTAACTAGCGGGGTTCCGCAAGGGTCGGTGCTGGGACCCCAGTTGTTCACAATTTATATAAATGATTTGGAGGAGGGAACCAAGTGTAATATATCAAAATTTGCGGACGATACAAAAATGGGAAGAAAAGTAGGGGATGAGGAGGATAGGAAGAGTCTGCAAAAGGATATAGATAAGCTAGGTGAGTGGGCAACAACTTGGCAGATGAAATTTAATACTAATAAATGTGAAGTCATTCACTTTGGGAAAAAAAATGATAGGGCAATTTATTTTCTAAATGAGGAGGAGCTGCGCTGTAATGCAACGCAAAGGGATCTAGGGGTAATAGTACATGAATCACTAAAAGTTAGTATGCAGGTGCAGCAAGCTATCAGGAAGGCCAATGGAGTTTTGGCCTTTATTGCTAGGGGGATTGAGTATAAAAACACGGAGGTCTTGCTGCAGCTGTACACAGTATTAGTGAGACCACATTTGGAATACTGTGTACAGTTCTGGGGTCCATACTTAAGAAAGGATGTACTGGCCCTGGAGGCAGTACAGCGAAGGTTTACAAGATTAATTCCTGCAATGAGGGATTGACATATGAGGAAAGGTTAAGTAGGCTGGAACTCTACTCTTTGGAGTTTAGAAGAATGAGAGGCGATCTCATTGAAACATATAAGATCGTGAGGGGCCTTGATCGGGTGGATGCACCAAGGATGTTCCCAATGATCGGGGAAACTAGAACTAGGGGACATAGTTGCAGAATAAGGGGGGGCTCTTTTAAAACTGAGATGAGGAAGAACTTCTTCACCCAGAGGGTGGTTAATTTATGGAATTCACTGCCCCAGGGAGCAGTGGAAGCAGAAACATTAAATATATTTAAGTCTAAAATAGATGGTTTTTTAGCTGCCAAGGGGATAAGGGGCTACGGGGAGAGGGCAGGGATATGGACCTAGGTAGGGTTAGTATAGTAAGACCTGAGTGATCTCCTGGACAAGTGTCGATCGCCTGGATTGGGGTCGGAGAGGAATTTCCCGGATTTTTTTCCCGAATTGGACCTGGGTTTTTATCCGTTTTTTTGCCTCCCCAGGAGATCACGCGGTTCTTGGGGTGGAGAGGGGTGATAGCGGTATAAAGGGGAGGGTAGTGTCTTGTGTTCTGTGTCTTGTGTCTACTGTTTGTGGGTAGGGGTGTTTGTTTGGTGTTCAGCCATGAGCGAATGGCGGTGCGGGCTCGATGGACCTGGTGGTCTGCTCTCGCACCTACTTTCTATGATTCTAACTTGCTACGTACTTCTCCTTTAAACTTTGTCCCTTAATCATTGGGCTGCCACACCTACAATAAAAAAAATAGCAAGGGAGTTTCTTAACAACAGAAAGGAAAAGAATCCAATAAACTATTACATTGATTACTGCTGCACAAAATGACTACGAACGCTGCCTGTACAGAGTTGAGACCTTCTCCCTGTGACTGCATGGGCTTTCTCCGGGTGCTCCGGTTTCCTCCCACATTCCAAAGACGCGCAGGCTTGTAGGTTAATTGACTTCGGTAAAGTTGTAAATTGTCCCTCGTGTGCAGGATAGTGCTAGTGTACGGGGTGATGGCTGGTCGGCGCGGACTCGGTGGGCCGAAGGACCTTGTTCAGCGCTGCACCTCGAAATGTTTCCACAGAGAAAGGTTGAGTAAGATGTTTCACAAACAAAGTAGCAGACAGCAGTAAGATTCTCTGCCACAACTATTTCCCCAATTGGTCACCAGCTACAAAGACAGCAGCAACGCTAGACAACCGATTATCTTCACCAGTGAAAAGGTAAATCAATTCACAATTATCTGAGAACCAAGCAGTAGAATTGGAGGCATGGATGATCCTACTCCCAGACCAATAAATTGTACAGTACTATAGTTGATGACAAAATGAGTAAAACATCCCACAGTTTGTCGATCATTACAAAAAATTCCCTACATCAACAACTCTTCCCATGTATATTGCTCCTTTGACAGTGCAGGACCTCCTATGGCAGTTTATGAATACAGGTGACAGAAGGCCTGAGGTTTACAGAGAGAGGGGTGAAGAAAGCCAGCAGGGAATTCACTGGAACAGTTAAGACTAACTGTAAATGTCATAACAAAGAGAGACATAAGTGAAACATAGTCATATTTTCACACTTTCATAAATCATACTTTTAGATATCTATATAGTCTCTTTGTTATGACATTTATAGTTATATATCATCATCATCATATCATATATACTTACTAAAAGTCTGATCTTGTATGTGTGTGTATGTGTGTGTATATGTGGTTGTCTTTACATCTTCGCAAAAACACTATGCGATAACGATTACATTTTTACATATTCCGATTGACATTTTTGCCCTCGAGGCCGAGATCACCTTCACTGAACATTTCATGCTTTATTTCTCTACTTATTCTCAACTCATTACTGATTAAAAGTAAAAAAAAGTCAAAAGACTGAAAATAAAATTACCAGCTTCAACTGATGATGTCACAATGGATCGGCTAGCAGTGATCAGCCTCACTGAAGATTTCATCCTATATTTGACACGTCATGCATGATTAAAGCTTTAAAAATGCCAATTGTCACAAGATTTTTACATATTCTGATTCACATTTTTCCCCTCAAGGCCGAAGTCACCTTCACAGAACATATTATGCTTTATTTCTCGACTTATTACTGATTAAAGTTTAAAAAAAATTAAAAGACTGAATTTAAAACGACCAGCTTCAACTGATGACGTCACAATAATCCTACCAACCCACAATTGTTTATGATGTGGGGGTAAAAAGCATCAAGAAGAAATTCACGCAGTCACAGGGAAAACATGCAAACTTCACACAGACAGCACCCAGGTCAGGATTGAGCCCAGGTCTCTAGTGCTGTGAGGTAGCAGCTTTCCAAGCTGTGCCACTGTGCCAATCTTTGGTCACATTTAATTCCACTTCATCTTTTGATATGAATCAAGTCTTTGATGGCAAAATTACCATGTGAAATTGGTTTTGGATCCCATTATTTTATTTTTATTGTTATTTTATTTTATTTTTTCCTCTCTCGTTTATTATATTGTTTACAGTTGTATTGCTGCAAGTAAGAATTTCATTGTCCCATCTGGAACATATCAAAATAAAACACTCTTGCCTCTTTATAATTAGGAGTCCATTTGAGTTTAAAGGCAGATCTCCTGCTATTCTTTGGACCAGGCAATACTTATAGAATATCATTTGGAATGCCCCAAGACTGGTAGCCAATATTCCATTTCAACTCTCCTTCCCATTCTCCTACTGACTTTTCTGTTCTGGGCCTCCTCCATTGCCAGAGTGAGGACACATGCAAATTGGAGGAACAGCACCTCATATTTTGCTTGGGTAGCTTATGATCCATTGGTATGAACATTGAGTTCTCTAAATGTAAGTAACTTCATCCCATACTTCCCTCCCCCTCCTTCCTTCCTGCCTTCCTTCACCCTAGTCATTTTACCAGTTCTACAGTTCTCCACATTGTTTCTCTTGAGATCACACCTTCCCCAGCCAGCAATGGACCTACCAGACAACATCCTGCCTGAGGTAATTTTTGGCTGGCCCAGATTGGTCTTGGTCTTTTCTTGCCAACAGTTCTTCTCCCTCCCCTCCACCCCCCTACTTTGTATCTGAAGAAGGGTGCCGACCCAAAACGTAACTGATCCTTTTTCTCCAGAGAGGTTGGGTGACCCGCTGAGTTACTCCAGCACTTTATGTCTATCTTTGGTACAAACCAACATCCGCAGTTCTTTATTTCTACCCAATCTCTATTATCTGTCAGGCACTAGATTCCTTGCATGGGTCTCAACTTACAATAGATCAAGACACAAGGGACTGCAGATGCAGTCATCTTGAGCAAAACACAAAGTGCTAGAGGAACTCAACAAGTCAGAAAGCATCATTGAAGGAAATGGACAGGTGTATTAGATAACATTCCCCATGCTAGGCTGATCCAGAAGATGCACAGGATTAACAATGACTTGGTTGTATGGATTCAGAACTGGCTTACTGATAGAAGATAGAGGGTTGTGGTGGAAGGACAATATGCAGGCTGGATGTCTGTGACCTGTGGAGTTCTGTCGGGCTCTCTTCTGTTTGTGATATTTATAAATGATATGGATGTAAGCGAAGGCAGGTTGGTTTTTAAGTTTGCAGATGACACTAAGATTTCTGGGGTGTGGGACTGTGAGGAATGGTGTCAAAGTACACAACAGGATATAGATCAGCTCTAGAAATGGGGAGATAAATGGCAAGTGGAGTTTAATCCAAGCAAGTGTGAGGTGTTCCACATTGGGACATTGAATGTAAGGGGAAAATATACAATTAATGGCATCATGCTAAACAGTATTGCTGCACAGAGGGATATTGGGGTCCAAGTCTATAACTCCCTGAAAGTGGCAATACAAATAGATAGAGTGGTGAAGTAGGAATATGGTATGCTTGCCTTCATTGGTCACAGCATTAAGTATAAGAATCAGGAAGTCATGATGCAGCTTTTAGCACTTGGTTAAGCCGCAGTTAGAGTTGTGGTTAAACTTGCCATTACACAAAGGATTTGGAAAGGATACAGAGGAGGTTTATCAGAATGATGCATGGATTAGGGGGTATTAGCTACAGGGAGAGGTTGGACAGACTTGGATTGTTTTCTCTGGAATGCCAGAGGTTGCAGGGAGACCTGATGGAAGTATATAAAATTATGAGAGGCATATAGAGGGTAGACACTCAGAACCTTTTTCCCAGGATAAAAAAATCAAACGCTATAGGATGTAGCTTTACAGTGATTGGGGTTTGGTATGGTGGTGGAGGCTGACATTTAAGAGATTTTTGGGCAGGCATATGGATATATGCTCCAACCAGGCATAGACAGTGCGCTCAGCCATAGTCCTTGTTTGTCACCTCTTCTTCCACTGGTGTATCATCCGAGTGATCGTACCTCATGGTCAACCTCAGATGACGTGTACTGTCACAACATTCAATGTGCAACGACTTTCATTACAGAAAACCTCGTCACGTCCCGCAGTGAAGCAGTAGTTTCAGGCCGGAACTGAGGAACTTTAGACTTCAGAGATACGGCGCGGAAACGGGACCTTCGGCCCACCGAGTCCGCGCCAGCCCACGCACACTAGGACTATCCTATATTCTAGGGACAATATACAATTTTACCAAAGCCAATTAACCTGAAGAAGGTGTCTGAAGAAGGGTCTCGACCCGAAACATCACCTATTCCTTCTCTCCAGAGATGCTGCCTGCCCCGCTGAGGTACTCCAGCATTTTGTGTCAACCTACAAACCTGTACGCCTTTGGAGTGTGGGAGAAACCCGGAACCGAGAACCCACCTGGAGTCATCTGAAGCTCATCCCCTGCTCCACCCCGAAAAACGGACACAAGGGTGGAGGAGGAGAGTCGGCAAAGGCGACAGACGCTGGACAAAGGGACGTTTTCAAGATGCCGGTGGATGGACGAGAAGGTTGGTGTCACCAGGGCAATGGGTCTTTAAGTACAAGATACTGTAAGACTGTACTCTTAAAAACGTTGATACTTTGTGAGCATCGGAAACGTGGTGACTCTTTGTGTACTGTCTCGGTGAAGTCTACTATTACACTACAAATATTGCACTTTGATACTTATCCATGATTATCTACAGTATGATTTTACTGCATTGTATGCAAAACAAATAATTTCACTGTACCCAGGGACATTGTACATGTGGTAATAAAGTATCATCATCATCATCATCATCATCATCATCATCACGGCAGCAAGGCGACACAGTGGTAGAGTTGCTGCCTTACAGCACTTGTAGCTATGGAAACCCGGGTTTGATCCCGATTACGGGTGCTGTCGGTACAGAGTTTGTACGTTCGCCCCGTGACCCGCGTGGGTTTTCTCCGAGATCTTCGGTTTCCTCCCACACTCCAAAGACGTACTGGTTTGTAGGTTAATTAGCTTGGTATTAGTGTAAATTGTCCCTAGATTGCGTAGGATAGAGTTAAGGTGTGGGGATCGCTGGTCGGTGCAGACACAGTGGGCCAAAGGGCCTGTTTCCGCGCTGTATCTCTAAATTAAACTAAACTAAACAGGGATTCCCCTCTTCCATTATAGATGAGGCTCTCACTGAGGTCTCCTCGATATCCCACAGCTCCGCTCTTGCTCCCCCTCCCCCCATTCGTAACAAGGACAGAGTCCCCCTTGTCCTCACCTTCCACCCCATCAGCCATCGCATACAGCATATAATCCTCCAACATTTTTGCCACCTCCAAAGGGAATCCACTACTGGCCACATTCCATCTCCACCCCTTTCTGCTTTTCGCAGAGACCGTTCCCTCCGCAACTCCCTGGTCAACCCGTCCCTTCCGATCCAAACCACCCCCTCCCCTGGTACTTTCCCCTCCAACCGCAGGAGATGCAACACCTGTCCCTTTACCTCCCCCCTCGACTCCATCCAAGGACCCCGACAATCTTTCCAGGTAAGGCAGAGGTTCACTTGCACCTCCTCCAACCTCATTTACTGTAACCGCTGTTCCAGGTGTCAACTTCTGAACATCGGCAAGACCAAGCACAGGCTCGGCGATCGCTTCGCTGAACACCTCCGCTCAGTCCGCCTTAACCTACCTGATCTCCCGGTTGCTCAGCACTTTAGCTCTGCCTCCCATTCCCATTCCCAATCTGACCTTTCTGTCCCGGGCCTCCTCCGTTATCAGAGTGAGGAACAGCGCGTCATATTTCACTTGGGTAGTTTACACCCCAGTGGTATGAACTTTGACTTCTCCAACTTCAAATAGCCCGTGCTTTCTCTCTCCATCCCCTCCCCCTTCCCAGTTCTCCTGTTAATTCTGGCCAAATTGGAGATCCAGGACATTAAAATTGAGTAAAGGCTTCTGTGCTGTTAGGCCATTTGGTCAATTTAAATGTGCCTTCTGCAGAAATGGGACAAGCTGCAGAATGGTGCCAGCTTGTCTGGAGCCTAGATACGAGTTGCAGAGATACAATGGGACATCTGCAGATTCTTACAATTAGGTGTAAATTGCATGAAACGGATTTGGTGAATGCAAACCAGACATACACATTGTAAATATTGTTGCAAAGCTTTACTTTGCTAGATGTTGATTGGGTTAAGTGTTGAGCCTTGTCTGGGTTTCTTGAATATCTGCGCAAATGTTGCATTGTTTGCTTCCTTCCAGAAGGTCCGTTTGACTACAATGTATTGGTTACTGTATTATTGGGTTAGGGAAATGTCTATCATGTACTGTGTTAATGAATATTGGACTGTAAAGAGACCACTCCCATATGGTTGGGCCCCTCAAGGTTCGGGGACCTATAAAAGGTAGCTCCCACGAGATCCTGTGTCGATCTTCTAGGAGAACGCTTGGGACTGCGTGACCTTTTGGAGTGTCTCTGCTTGCACGAGGCTAGAAGGGCTTGGCCAAGCAGATACAAGGATCGAACCCGCGGCGGTTAGGTATAATAGTGGGGAACTAATATTGTGTTTTTCCAAAATAAAGTTTAGATGCGCAAGTGCTTGACTCAGTATTTTAATGACAGAAACTAGACTGGGGGGAAGCTTAGAACGAGTTATTTACATTGGGGACTCATCGGGGATCTCAATAGATCCCCAAACACAAGTTTGCGATTAAGGGTGTTGAGCTGTTTCGATCGCGAGTGCAGAAATCGGCACCATTGTGTGGTTTTCACATTGATTTTTGGCACTTCGCTAGTCGGAGCGGATCGATGATTCGCGGGCTTGGGAAAGGATCCTAACGAGATCGTAGAACAGAGTCTTGCAAGCACGGGGGGCAGGGTTGATACCACTCGTTTGGGTTAGGGGCCCATAAAACAAGGGCGAGGAGGCCCAAAACTTTGTCGTAGTTGGCAAACTGCAGCTGCTTAACGAGAGCCAAAAGCGCATCCTGTCCCAGATTTTGTATCCAATTGGTGGGGTTTTGAAATATAAGTCTGGTTTACATGCTAAACGGTGAAGCATTTGACCTGTCGTTGCTGGGAGCGCTGATTGGAAAGGTGCATTCCGAAAATCGGCATCGACTGCCAGCGCGAAGAGGCTAGGCGCTGACACCAAGCTGGTGTAAAGGAAGTCCTTTTGAAGAGGTAAAACCTAGGTTGGTTGGAGGCCATGCCTGTGTGAAGATATCTGAATCCCTCCCTGGAGTGACGGACGAGGAATCTCGTAAAGGCACTGGGCTCGGTGGCTAAAGTATAGATTGGCTGGGAATACTATAGTCCATTCGAGATTTCATTGGGCAATTTAATTTGAATTTGAGAGCCGGCGTATTTGGAGTGATATGCACCAAAACTAGTTGGTCCGAGAACAAGTTTAGATTTGCAGAATACAGAATTATACAGATACAGAATTTCCAAATACAGAATTTCACATTAAAGTTCAGCCCTTACGGTAGAATTCGAATTCTCTGTAAATAGAACTTCGGAGTTTGTGCATGTTTGAGATTGATTTCGAATAGCGGCTGATCAACAGTGAATAGTAACTCTCTGATCGATTGTTGATTAATACCTGATAGCAAAGAGTAACTGAGAGACGGGAACCTGGTTTACTTGGTGAAAAGTACCCGGATGTGAGAGGTACCCCTAATTCTGTGGAACTTAGAGAGGAGGGATAGAGGTCCCCCAATAGAAGTCCAGTCTTAGTAGGGGAAAGTAACATTTAGGAGGAAAAGTAGTCCATTGAAGAAGTAGTACCCCTCAGCAAAGAGTACCCTGGGAAGGGGAAAATCTTCGGTATCAGAGGGATAGGTTCACTGATAGGTTCACTGATTGATAACAGCGTGATGCGGCATTGAGATCGAGTGTTTGTAAACTGTGCGCTAGCGTGTTAAATTATTATTGTAAATTGCAAAAATCCAGCATCGTCTTTTTTTAGCATCTTTATTAGATCCGAATTGTATAAATACTTTGTGTATGTAAAAATATTTAGAGTGTGTTAAGATTTAGAGTGTGTTAAGATCACGGACCGCTACTTGTATTGTCTGTGAGAGTGCTTAAGGATTTTTGGGTGTTAGATAATTGAAGTAAAAGTGCATTTGAATTGAATATTTGTATTTGTTTAAATCGGGATTGTAGTATTGTTAGAATCCGATTCGTGGTGGTTCGATCAGGGTTCGTGTTCTTTTGATCGATGTGTTCCATTGACCAAGTACGTTGACGTTCCATTGACCGAGTACGCCATGAGGAGGATTTATTACAGTGCGATTCATCGTCATAATAAGTGGATGCTTGTAGTTTATATTGGGGTGTGTCTTGGTTTACTTGTAATTGGGGGAATAATTTCATGTTTGTTTATAGTTTTACTTGCGTGGTTCGGGTTTATTTGTCTGTGCGAACTTAATGTGTTCTGAGTGGAAGAGATTGCTGCTTGGGAGAGATTGCTGCTAAAATTTAAATATTAAGAGCCGGCGCCTTAATTTGGGAAACCGGAGATTCTTTGTTTACAGGCTAAGAGTTGAATGAAGTGATTGTGATCGAGCTGATAAGAACATTGAGAGCGCAATTGAATAGAGCAATTGAGTGGAATGATTGAATAACGGTTGGGAAAGTTTGAAGGAACAATTGTATGAGAAGGTGTGAATCTGCCAGACGTTAGTCATTGTGTGGCAGCGATTGCAGTGGCCTTGGAGTCTGAAAGGAAGGAGCGAGTATTGAATAGGTGTGAGTGCTTTGAATCTTATCTGTATTGTGTCTATTGTGCAGGAGGATGGGGAATGTACCAGAGAAAGACCTATCAAATATTCCTGAAAGTCCATTAAGAATAATTTGTGAGAAAATTCCGCATGAAGCAGAGAGGTAAGAAAATTATTGGGAAAATTAAATAAAGTTTTGAGGAACGAACGTTGGCCGATAGGTGAGCTAAAGTCTATAGTAGGAATAACCTACATAGAGACAATTGTTAGACGATATGGAAACAGTGAAGAAGGGAACGAGCTTATTGAAATATGGAGAATGTTCTTCACTGAAAGTAAAGTAAATAAAGAAGTCGTTCTGCTTTCTACTTTAAGAATGGCAGTGTTCAAGTTAGGGATTAGAATGGAAAAGGAGAGAACTGGTCCTTCTCTAGACATTCAGGAACAGGGAAAGGAAGTTAGTGGAAGCCAGCAGCAGGAGCAGGAGAGAACATCAGCTTTTAAAAGAGAAATGACTGAGATGGCTCTTAAAGGGGAGGTGCTGACTAAAATCAAACATTAAATTTAGTAAGAGTGCCGCGGTTAGCGTGGATCTCGAAGGGAGAGAAGCCCAATATATACAAGGATGGGCAGACTTTTTCGGAACAGTCACAGCATTCCTCTCAGCACTCTCATGTTCTTAGTTTGGAGACACCATGCGCAGCTTGCAGACCGGGCGCTCGGGAGGAGTCAGTGGTATCTTCGACTCCACCCACTAAATTCAAATCCAAAGTAGGAAAATCGGGAAAGGACTCTCGAGCTCCGATGATTGCTTCACCAGCAGAGGATAGTGTCAGGGATCAAGGAGCTAGAAGGAAGGTTCCGCAGGTGGGTGCCAAAATTAATTGGGAAATCAAGTGGGAAAGTGAAAGAATCCTTCCTAAAGTATACAGATTCCGGTAGCAGAACGAGCAGCTTTTCTGAGGATGAGACAGCAGGAGGCTATGAAGTGGCTGATCCTGACATCGATAACATTATAAGATCAGAGCAAATTCCCGACGATACGGATATGGAGCGGATTCCCCATTGGTAACTCTCTAGTAGGAAGCTGCCTAATCCGCCTTTACAATTAAATCCCGCAGTAGGTGCAAATTATCCCCGGGCCACAGACAACCACATTTCAATGCAACCTGGTTCAACGGCAGCTAATCCTTCCAGAGACCCGTACTAAGAATCCAGAAATGGGAAGTAACTTCGAAGGAGGATAAGGAGGAGGAGGAATTTAAAGCGTGGCTAGACATGCCATTCTGAGAGCCGACTTTCCCTCGATTTGGTTGGAGAGGGTATAGAGCTGTTAGACTTGATCAATGATAGTTGAAGAGTTGGTATGTCCTATTTACGTGATGCTCAAAAAAAAAAAACATTTGTTTCTCTTTTTTTCTCTTTCTCTTTTCTTTTCTTAGGGCCTATTTCTTAACTCTTTTTCTTTTTGTTTTTAATTTCGCTCTTATAGGGTCTTCGTCCTTTTTTGTTGTTACATTTTCTACACTTTTCTACACTTGCACTTTTTCCTTCACTTTCTTCTCTCTTTCAATCTTTTCTTTCTCTAGTGTAAAAAAATAAATAAAGGGAGTACATTAATTGTAAGAAGATATAAATGACGAGTATTAATGTATGTGGTTGTAATGTAATGTACTTCTAATAAATAAAAATTAAAAAAAATATATATATATATAAGACTTGATCAATGTTACAACTGTGGGGAATCAGGATATTGGAGCCGATCTTGCCCTGTGAGGGAATACCGAGAAGGAAGGGGTAAAGAAGAGGGCCACGGGGTTTAAGAAGTCAGTGGATCCCTAGAAGTTACAGGGACACTTGGGACCCCGAAGGTAGAGGAAGAGGACACTGGCCAGAAGATCAGGGGGCAGGGACATTCCGGCAGCAAAATCCATTCCGATAGCCTTGATTTGCCAGCTAACACAAAGTATGAAATCTGAGGGCATCCTCACATGGCCCAAAAATAATAATAAGTTATAAGAACAAGAAAGAACACCACCCCTTCCGAATCCCAGGAAGAGAGTCACAAAGAATCTAATTGGGATCGAGAAACCTCACTAAAAGGAAGGACTACGAAATGGGAAACATAGTAGCTGGTGTCAGAAAGAATAAGAACTAAAGAAAACTAAACTGGCACTAGGGAGAGAAGAAACAAACTTATTGTGCAGGAGGTATGGGAGCTATTGTACTAACTTGTTGCTAAGTTGTGCCTGCAGGACAGCATAATCTACAGCATACTACTATCTGGGGAGTGAGGTAAAGAGTATGTGGACCCTTGAGAATGGGCAGAAGACACAGCTCAGGTAAGGTAGCTCCCCAGAAACAAAAACCAACAACAAGGAAGAAATGATACTGTCCTGTCCCTTTAAGATACATCTGGGAAGGCCAACAGACAGAGAAGGCTGCTCCTCGGTGTAGATCCGTGCATGTTCCTTTAACATAATGACCTCACCACTACTAACCACTCCCCATTATCTTCAGTATAATTGTAACCTTCCCACCCCCAGCTCGCTCTCTAGCTCCGGTAACGGACCACGAACAGCTAGGGCAATATGTGTGTATACGACTACAATGTATGCAATAAACTAAGAGTGAAGACACTACGTGTTTGACAAGTCTTTACATGGTGTCACAAAGTTGAACCCTGCGTCTCCTGTCTATCGGGTTTGTTTTGTTTTCTCCAAGTTTTTATTTTCCTTTCAAACCCTTTATGTACTATGGCCAGCTCGTGTCGTAAGCCTGACGTTCTGGTGTTTGACTCCGACATCGTTCACCGGTGGACTGTCTTCCGGTGCGACTTCCAGCACTATGTCGCCATCGCTCATCCTAATGCTACCCCTGCGGTTACAGCACATCTGCTCCTCAACCTGGCTGGCCCAGAGGCCATGGAACGTTTTTAATCTTTCGAGTACGCCGATGGTGAGAATGCAGAGGACCCGATATGTCTAACGAATAAATTTGCCGCGCTGTGTGACATTCCCACCAATTGCATTATAGAGCGGTTCAAGTTTTTCAGCAGGCGCCAGAATCCCGGGGAGCACATCGACACCTTCATTGCATCGTTGCGTCACCTGGCTTGGCGTTGCCGCCTGGACGCATTGACCCCCGACCAAATGGTCAGAGATGTCCTAGTTCACGGTCTACAGGACGTGAAGCTACGGGCAGAGCTTCTGAGAAAGCCAGACCTCACTTTACTCGAAGCTTTGCATGCCTCTCGCATGGCTGCTGCTGTCGATTCCGTATCTCCCCCTGAGGCTCAGGACATTCACTATGCCGGTACTGCTGAACGCCCGTGGCGCGATGGCCTGCCACGCCAGCGTAGCACTCCCGCGCCCGCGAGGGACAACCCTCGTCGATGCCCAAACTGCAACTTTGTCAGTCATCAATTTAATGTTTGCCCTGCGCTGGGTAAGACTTGTAATTTCTGTAAGAAGCTTAATCACTTCTCCGCAGTGTGCCGTTCCAGGGGCCAGCCTGTCCCTGCTCCGAGAAGGAGTCTACACAACCTGACTGTTACTGATAGTGTTTATGGCTCCGAATACCTTTCAGACGAACTCCCTGATTCTGATAACAGCTCCACCCATGATGAATCGCGTGTTTTTTCAGTCTTGGGTGCACATGCTTTGATAGCTGATCCATCAGTTCGAGTTACTGTGAATGGAAAGACCTTTCCTGCGAAGGTCGACATGGGGGCGTTTGCAAATGTTATGTCGTTAAGCCTCTTTCACCAGATAAGATCTGGTGAGAATGTTACTGCTGACGACTCCCGCCTCCACGCATATGGGGGGAGCATGCTATTTCCGGTCGGCAAGGCAACCCTTATCTGCACAGTTCTGAATGCCTCTTGGCCCCTCTCTTTCCTCCTGCTGGAATCTGAGAATGTTACTCTGTTGGGCGCCAGTGCATGCCAGGACCTCGGTTTGGTTTCCTTCCACCGCGATATCCACCTGGTGCAGACCCCCATGGATCCCATGTGCGAATACCCCGACCGTTTTGACGATGTGTTGGGCAAACTACCCTGCAAGTACGAAATCGAGGTGGACCCGGAGGTCCATCCGGTAGTCCGCCCGGCTCACCGCATCTCCTTTGCTATGAAGGACAGGGTGGAGTCGACTCTGCGCCAGATGGTGGCCGTGGGCATCATCAAAGAGGTGAGTGATCCCACCCGGTGGGTCTCCACCATGGTCGTTGCTTCTAAGAAGGACAAGAGTGAGATTCGGATCTGTATAAACCCCAAGGACCTAAACCTTGCCATCAAACGCCCGCACTACCCCATGCGAACGGTGGAGGATGTCGCTGCAAAGGTTGGCCCAGCCACTGTATTCTCTGTCCTCGATGCCAAGAGCTCTTTCTGGCAGATTCCGCTGGATGAACATTCATCCTTCCTGACCACGTTTGGTACCCCTTTCGGCAGGTTCCGTTTCCTCCGCATGCCTTTCGGGATCAATTCTGCCAGCGAGGTTTTCCAGCGCACCATGGAGCAGCTATTTGTCCATCTGCCATGTGCTATCATCGTCGATGACATCTTGGTGTACGGGAGAGACGTCGCTGAACACGACCTCCACCTCTGCCAAGTCCTGGATCGGGCTCGTGAGATCAACCTCAAACTGAACCCCAAGAAGTGCCGCTTCCGCGTCCCGGAAGTCACATACGTGGGCCACGTTTTTACGGCTGAGGGTCTAAAACCAGACCCACAGAGGACAGCTGCGGTCTCTGGGATGCCAGCTCCGGTCAACGTGCCCAGCCTGCAGCGCTTCTTGGGCATGGTGAACTACCTGGGGAAATTCATTCCCGACCTCAGCGAGCTGAGCGCGCCCCTGAGGGAACTGACCAAGAAGGACACTGCCTGGGTTTGGTACCCGCTGCATCAGGCAGCCTTCGATGACTTAAAATCCCGGCTGGTTCGCACCCCCACTCTGAAGTTCTTCGACTTAAAGCGCCCCATCGTCCTCACCTGCGATGCCTCAAGTTTCAGTCTCGGTGCCGCCTGCCTGCAAATCTACGACCGCCTGCAACTACCTGTCTCCTATGCCTCCCGCACTATGACCCCTACGGAGCAACGCTACGCTCAGATCGAGAAGGAGCTCCTTGCCGTGGTGTTTGCCTGCTCGAAGTTCAAGGACTACATTCTGGGTAACACCTTCACTATCGAAACCGACCACCAGCCACTGGTCACGATCTTGAACAAACTGATCCACGTGGCTTCTTCCCGTTTGCAGCGTATGATGCTGCAACTCCAACGCTTCACGTTTCAAATCGTGTACCGAAAGGGCAAGGACATGTTTGTGGCCGACACGCTGGCGTCTACTGCCCGCCACCCGTACGAGTCATCCGACCTGATGGTACTAAACGTCAACTTTATGCCTTCCCAGCAGATGCAGTCCCTGATTCACCACACTGCCAATGATCCTGCCCTGCAGCAGCTTATAGACGTCATCCGTCGTGGCTGCCCTGACCGTCGCTCATCCTTGCCGGCTGGTGCTGCGCCCTACTTCCTAGTCCGGGATGAACTTGTGCTGCATGACGGTGTGGTGGTGAAGGGCCACAAGGTTGAGGTGCCTGCTGCACTGCGGGACCACTATTTCCAAACTGCCCACAGCGGCCATCCCGGATCCGATGCCACCCTGTCCCAGGCCCAGAGCCAATTTTATTGGCCCGGCATGGCACAGGACATCCGGGAGAGGGTCTCTGCCTGCTCAACCTGCAATACCCTCTCTCCCCACCAGCAACGCCAGCCACTCATGCAACAGCCTGCCCCCGCCCTGGCGTGGATGGCGGTCGCTACGGACATATTTGAGTGGCGTGGCAAACATTTCCTGGTCCTTGTCGACTCCTACTCCAGCTGGTTCGAGGTTGAGCGTCTGCACTCCCTCACTTCTGCTGCTGTCATCGGGAAGCTGAAACGCAACTTTGGGACCTTTGGCATTCCTGTGACTGTGCAGTCTGACAACGGGGGCCAGTTCTCGAGTGCTGAGTTCCGCGCCTTCGCTGCCACCTATAACTTTCAGCACATCACCAGCAGCCCTCAATACCCGCAGAGCAACGGCCTTGCTGAGCACGCCGTCCGCAGTGCCAACGAGCTGTTGGAACAGTGCAGACTATCGCATTCGGATTTTTATCTGGCTCTACTGAATCTCCGAAATATTTGTCGCGACCATGCCCTGGGCTCGCCCGCTCAACGGCTCATGTCCCGCACCACACGCCCTCCTATCCCTGTCTCCCAGCGATCCCTACAGCCCGCAGTCCACAGCCCTGCTGCTGTCCAGGAGCGCATTACCCAGAATCATGCCGTCCCCTTCAGCCCCTCTTCAAGGGCCAGGTCGTCCGGATGCAGTCCCCCTCCGGACACCACCAACTGGCTGTTGTCATCGACTTTGCAGACTCTCCGCGCTCTTACCTAGTTGACTACGAGGGCACCATCTACCGCCGGTCCCGCCAGCATTTGCTGCCGGTCAACGAGCCCGCTCCGCTTCCTGCGGCACCTTTTGCTCCCCCGGTTGCCACATCTTTGCCTACCGCTCCTCCCATGCCCAGGACTCTGCCCTCTCAACCCTTGGTGCCCCGTTCTCCCACTGCTCCTCCTGGCCCCCCCATCATACCTCTCCCGCTCACGTGCCCGTTGCGGTGCCCGTTTCTCCTCCCCGGTCTCCTCGTCCTCCCTCTCCTGCTCATTCTCCTCTCAGCTCCCCTATCGCCACTCCTGCTCCTGTACCTGCTCTTCCTTCGGAGGGGGGGGGAAGGCGGGCTGCGTACCCGCTCCGGGCGTCTGGTCAAGCCGCCTGAACGTTGCGGGGAGTTTGCTTGAATGTTTCAAGTTTTTTCCTGACGATGTACGCGCGGGTTTGTGTCTAGCATATGAGTCGTGGTCTCACTGTCATCATTGTAATGTTTCCCTTTCCAAGGGGAAGGATGTAGATCCGTGCATGTTCCTTTAACATAATGACCTCACCACTACTAACCACTCCCCATTATCTTCAGTATAATTGTAACCTTCCCACCCCCAGCTCGCTCTCTAGCTCCGGTAACGGACCACGAACAGCTAGGGCAATATGTGTGTATACGACTACAATGTATGCAATAAACTAAGAGTGAAGACACTACGTGTTTGACAAGTCTTTATACTCAGTATCCCTACTCATTTGAAACTAACATCAAGGAGGAAGGAGGAGGAGGAGGGGGAGGAGGAGGGGGAGGGGGAGGGGGATGGGGAGGAGGAGGAGGAGGAGAAGAAAAAACAAAAAAAGAAGGGGAAAAAAAAAAACTACCCTAGTGCCCAACTTTAACATAATCTAGCTTTTGACACCAGTGAAGGAAAAAGAAAATAACACCATCCAACCTTTTCTAAAAGATACAGACAATCTACTATTGGAGCAAGTTCTAATTTGAAGAAAATAGACACTCCTCTGTGGTTTGGGGCAAAACACCTACTTTGCGCCTAAATTATAGTTATTAGAAAGAAATTGATAAATTTTTGAATTCGGTCTCTAACTTGTATGGTGATGAATTGGAGGGACTTTAAAGTTTAAGATTTGGAACTGACGTGAGTTTTGGCTTAGTACTTAAAGTTTGATTATTAATTGGGTATTGTTATTGTCTCATCCCCAGACAGGCAGCCAAAGATGAGAAGGATTATTCAGAGAACATCAGGAAAGGATGGAACTTGGGAAGATCTGGTAACATGGAACAATTATTCAGGGAACATGAGAGTTGGAATTGGAGATAGTAAAAAAGAGGAGCTGTGAACAGCAAGACTTCCCTTTAAGAGACCAAAGTTAGCATACTAGAGAGTTACTTAGTGGAAAAGGAAATTAGTTATGAGAAAAAACCCCTATGGCCTGAGAGCCGTGCCAACATACTAAGGAAGAAGTACTGGAGGTCTATTGAATTAGAAGGAGGAATAAAGGAATGGGTGTTGAGGTATCAGAGTCGATGTATTTGACCGATGGATCTAAATTGGTTAACCGTTGATTGCAAAGCAGCTTCTATTATCGTGGAAAGAAATTGTCCCTAGATTTGACATTCTTATAATTGGCTTTATGATGAAATTGACAACATATGGAAATTGATTCATTAAATTTGAACAGCTGGGAAGTTGTGTTATTGACCACAAAGCTGTGGAATGAGAAGGGTGAGACGGACCTTGAAATGTAAAATATTAAATTGAAGGTTGAGACTGAATTTGGTTAAATTGAAACATTCTTCATGGTTTGTTTTAAATAAGAGTCATGCCTGTAGGGAAATCTGGACTGAACCCAGCTGAAATTTATATGAGAAACCATCATCAGATATACATCGTGTGAATATGGAGAGGGCTGATTAGTGTTGATCCTAGGATAGTAAAGAGTATATTATAGAGCAGAATATAATAGAGATAGTTATAGTGAAATGGAAAAGGGATAGTATTGACAGAACAGAATTATAGTGGAATGTATGGGAAAGCATTAGTACATGAATGGTAACTTGCTTTGTCCCATGTTTTTCAGGAATTATAGATTATAGGTTCGACTATGGAAAGGGATGGAAGGATGAGCAACAACACGGATGGAGGGAATTCACGCCCACGAAAACTCGGGAGGTGATGACTCATCAGACGGAAATTGTGAAGCTACACCCACGAAAACTCGGGAAGCTTGATATGTTTCTGAGAAGAAACATCAACGTCTTGTTGTTGTTAATAGATGGAGAATGTAATAGTCACACATATGTATATCTGGTTAACTGTTTATCTGATTATTTGGTTATCATAAATGATGGTTTATCATAAATGATGGTTTATCATAAATGATAAAAGGAAGGAATGTTAATTCTAGCCAAATTGGAGATACAGGACACTAAAATTGAGTAAAGACTTCTGTGCTGTTAGGCCATTTGGTCAATTTAAATGTGCCTTCTGCAGAAATGGGACAAGCTGCAGAATGGTGCCAGCTTGTCTGGAGCCTTGATAAGAGTTGCAGGGAAACAATGGGAAATCTGCAGGTTCTTACAATTAGGTGTAAATTGCATGAAACGGATTGGGTGAATGCAAACCAGACATACACATTGTAAATACTGTTGCAAAGCTTTACTTTGCTTGATGTTGATTGGGTTGTCTGGGTTTCTTGAATATCTGGGCGAATGTTGCTATGTTTGCTTCCTTCCAGAAGCTCAGTTTGAATACAATGTATAGGTTACTGTATTATAGGGTTAGGGAAATGTCTATCATCTACTGTGTTAATCGGTATCTGTTATTGGACTGTAAAGAGACCAACCCCATATGGTTCGGCCCCTCAAGGTCCGGGGACCTATAAAAGGCCGCCCCCACGAGGTCCTGTGTCGATCTTCTGGGAGAACGCTTGTGACTGCGTGACCTTTTGGAGTGTCTCTGCTTGCACGAGGCTAGAAAGGCTTGGCCAAGCAGATACAAGGATCGAACCTGCGGTGGTTAGGTATAGTAGTGGGGAACTGTTATTGTGTTTTTCCAAAATAAAGTTTAGATGCGCAAGTGTTTGACTCAGTATTTTATTGATGAAACGAGACTGGGGGAAGCTTAGAACAAGCTACTTACACTCCCACCAGTCTTACTGTCTCCATCTACATTATATTTCTGCCCTGCCCACTCCCCTGACATCAGTCTGAAGAAGGGCCTTGACTCAAAATGTCACCCATTCCTTCTCTCCAGAGATGCTGCCTGTCCCACTGAGTTACTCCAGCTTTTTGTGTGTCCCTTCGATTTAAACTAGCATCTGCAGTTTTTTCCCAATCTAAATCATCTCAGCCACTACACTAGTGACTAAATGCGCAGAAGGCTGTTGACAACCCTGGGGTGTGTTTTAGTACACTTCTAGTACTGCTATGCTTGGACACAGCTACAGTGAGTTCCCCTGTGATCTTAACACCAGGACATTAACTCCAGTACTACTAACACCACACAAACAGAGAAAACTCACCTCTTCTGTTCCCTGGACATCATCCAATAAATAAGTCGACTCAAATCCCACGCTGTCGGTAAGAGGGAAAACATGCCAATCACTGGTTGGTTGGACTGAGCAAAGCGTGGCAGTGGGAATACGAGTGGAACTGTTTACAGTCTATGCTGAGGTATCAACAAACTATCCTGCTCATTCATCCAACTTCAACCCCATTGCCTGAGTGAAGGCCACAGATAAACTGGAGGGACAGCACCTCATATTCTGCTTGGATAGATTACAACTCAATGATATGACCATTGATTTCCCTGATTTTGGTTATCCCCGTCCCCCATCTCCTATGCCCCCTACCCCGGTGCACCAATGTCTCCCAGTATCCTGCCACTCTTTCCTCCCAACCCCACCCTTCCATCCACTACCACCTATATCCTTCCCTCAGGCTTTCCATTTCCTCCCTTCTTCTGCCGATGAATGATCCAAAGTAAATTCACATCAGTATTTGGCCAACAAAATATAGACACCAGGGTCTGCGGATGCTGGTTTACCAAAATTAGCACAAAGTGCTCTAGTAACTGAGCAGGTCAGGAAGCGTCTCTGGTGAACTTGGATAGGTGATGAGTCGGGGCTCCTCATCAATTAATGTCAGATAGTTTATTTTGGGTCAGACCCTTTCCCAGACTATTCCAGTCTTTGGAAGGGTCCTGTCCTGAAACGTCACCTATCCATGTCCTCCAGGGATGCCGCCTCACCCACTGAATGACTCCAGTGCTTTGTGTTTTGTTTATTTGACCAGCAACATTGGTCAGAATGGCAGATTTTCCATGGAACCTGTTTGAACAGTGTTCTGTCCAAGTGGCAAGGGAAAAGATTTCTACTGTTTTCTCACAAAACTGGTGTGACTCCTCCTGTCAATGGCATAGATTTCTCCCATCTGTTTTTTACCTGTACTGGATAGCTGCATGGAGTTGTTCGATGCCATTAAACCCTCCTGCCTTATAGCTGGGTGATATAAAGTTGACAATGACAATGTGGTGCTTGTTGCTTGGGTGGCACAGTGGCACAGCGGTAGAGACCCAGGTTCGATCCTGACTACGGGTCTGTAGGGTAGACAAAACCTCTACTTAAGGTGCAAATGTCAAAGGCTGGAGGGCATAGCTATAAGAGTTTGTACCTTCTCCCCGTGATCACATGGGTTTTCTCCGGGTGCTTCACTTTCCTCCCACACTCCAAAGACATACAAGTTTGAAGGTTAATTGGCTACGGTAAAAAAATTGTAAACTGTCCCTTGAGTGTAGGTTAACTTTAGTGTACAGGGTGATCGCTGGTCAGCGCGGACCCGGTGGGCCGAAGGGCCTGTTACCAAGCTGTATCTCTCTAAACTTTACAATCTAATTCTCTAAACTCTAGAGTCTTACATCATGACATGCCAATGTATGAATCCTGTTTCTTCTTCACCACTGTTATAGAGTGGAAATGAGAATTACCAGCATTATTCCTCCAAATAAATTGGTTCAGCAGGACAATTGTAGATGAGCCTATTATCTTCAAATGAGAACAGGGCCAATTGCAATTCGTATCTCGTGTGCAAAGATAGGTTCAATCTAACTGCATAAACATCAGTTACTAAACAATCAGCATTAAAATAGCCTCTAGTAATGTCCCATTTGCACACAAGGTCAGGGAAAAAGCACTCAGATATGTCATCCGAAGAACCTAATGATAATTTTGATATTTTTCAAGAACAATAAAAAATCACGGATGGTCATGTATCTAAATAATGCTGCAAAGTCGAGTTCACAAGAGCCATTTGGAAACAGTCAACGCAAGTGTCCCAAAGGCCTGGTCAAAGATTTCAGTTTGAAGCAGAGTCTTCAAGGAATAACAGGTTGAGAATTTGACAACATCCCAAAGTTGAAGGCTTTGGAGGCAGTGAATTAAACATTGTGGATAGGCATGAGACCAGTGTGGAGTTAAGAAATGGATTCAAGAATCCCCATAATCATGGACCAAGTCTAATCTGCCCATAATTACAATGAGCTCAAAGGATAATGTCCATTACTGTTCTCTCAGAGTTGGGTAGAAAGAAAGACTGGCATTTATACAATGGCAATCACGTCACTTTCAGGTGCTCCATTAACTGAAAAGCCATTTTAGAGTCATAGAGTCATACAGCTCGGAAACAGCACTGCAGCACAACTTATCCATGGCGACCAAGATGTCCCTTCTACACTAGTCCCACCTGCCCGCATTTGGCCCATAGCCCTCGAAACCTTTCCTATCCATGTACCTATCCAAAGGTCTTATAAATGGTGTTATAGTCCCTGCCTCAACTACCTCCTCTGGCAGCTCATTCTATACACCCACCACCTTTTGTGTGGCCCTCAGGTTCCTGTTAAATCTTTCCCCTCCCACTGTAAACCTATATCTCCTGGTTCTCGAATCCCCTTCTCTGGGTAACCCCATCTCTTCCACTCATGATCTTATACACCTCTATAAGATCACCCCACAACCTCCTGCGCTACAACCCCTCTCTGGGTAACCCTCCTGCACTCCAACCCTATTCTGGGTAAAATATTCTGCACGTTCACCCTATCAATCCCCTACTTGATTTTGTACACCTTTATAAGATCACCCCACAGCCTCCTGGGCTACAACCATCTCACTTTAAACCTGTGTTCTATCTCACCTTAAACCTATGTTAATTCCCCTATTCTGGGTACAAGATTCTTTATCTATTCCCTTCATGATTTTGTGCACCTCTATAAGATCGCCCCTCAGTCCCCTGCGCTCCAAGGAATAATGTCCTAGCCTGCCCAACCTCTCTCCCTGGCACAGGCCTTCAAGTCCTGGCAACGTCCTCATAAATCATCTCTGCATTCTTCCCAACTCTTCGACGTTCGTCCTATAGTAGACTGACCAAAACTGAACACAGTTCAAAAACTTTCAAAGTCGGTTCATTATTATAAGGTAGGAAATTTGGCGACCAATTTGCACACAGCAGGCCACAACATCAGCAGTTGGATAAATGGCCAAATACATTATTTTAATGATGTTTACTGAGGGATAACTCAAGTGCTCTTCTTCAAAACAGTGCCACTGCATATGTTATGTCCACTAGTGTTGGGTCTTGGTTTAATCTCTCATCTGAAAAAGACAATCTGCCACATTTTTAGACAGGCAATCTGACTGATGGCATCTCAATCCTGGGAACAATTAAAAATCTCATATATAAAATGATGAGAGGCGTTGATAGGATAGACAAAACCTTTACTTAAGGTGCAAATGTCAAAGGCTGGAGGGCCTAGCTTTAAGATGAGAGGGGCAAAGTTTGAAGGAGATGTATCAGTCAAGTTTTTTTACACAGAGGGTGTAGGATGCCCAGAATGCACTGCCAGGAGTAATGGTGAAGGAGGGGATGATAGTGGCGTTTAAGAAAGTTTTAGATATGCACCATTGATTTGCAGTGAATCACGTGCAGGAAGAGGTCTCTTGAATTTAGCATCATGTTCGGCACAGACATTGTGGGTTGAATGGCCTGTTCATGTGCGATATTGGGGTGGGAGATTGCAACCTTCACGTGGTCCGCTCTGTTTCGACAAATACAATCAACCCGGCGTGCACAATTAAAATAAGATCAAATAGAACAAGTTGTCCGACAACTTTAGGCTGCGCACGCCATACGCACAAAGAATAAGATGTGCGATATTGTTCTAAGTTCTATGCCGCAATCTGTACCTTTTTAGTTTAGTTTAGTTTAGAGATACAGTGCCGAAACAGGCATCTTTGGCCCACCGAGCCCACGCTGACCAGCAATCCCCGCATACTAACACTATTGGACACACACTAGGGACAATTTACAATTTTACCAAGCCGATTAGCCTATAAACATGTACGTCTTTGGAGTGTGGGAGGAAACTGGAGAACTTGGACAAAAGAGAGAGATTTTTTTTTTTTTTTTTTTTAGAGAGAGATTCCTTTATTTGTCATTCAGACCTTTCGGTCTGAACGAAATTTCGTTGCCTGCAGTCATACATATAATAATAAATGACAAAACACACAATAAACACAAATTAACATCCACCACAGTGAGTTCACCAGGCACCTCCTCACTGTGATGGAGGCAAAAGTCTTAAAGTCTCTGTCTCAGGCACAGGGCGAGCGTACCAACTCCATACAGACAGCACCCATAGTCAGGATCGAACCCGAGTCTCTTACACTCTCAGGCAGCAACTCTACCACAGTGCCGCCCGCTGTACCTCTAGGCTCTTTTTCTACAATTACCAACTTTTCTTAGAAACTCTTTTGGTTTTAGGTTTTCAGTCTTGCCTTCTGAAGCATCTACTGCATTCATAAGTAAGGCCACAATGACATTCTCTTCACTCCATTGACGGGCCAAATTATATGGGTCAGGAGCCCACACATACGTTGAGGAAGATGTTACGTGCCATGAGAATAGAGGCTGGGGCCCTCCGTAGTCTCATCAATGAGGATGCTTTCTTTGTATTAAGCTTGTGTTTAGCTTTTTAAACATGGAAGGAGGGGAATTGGTTTTTCAAACCACTATTGGGATAACAATCACAAGTAGAAATTATGACCAACCAACCTCGCCACATTGCCTCATGTGTTCGGAGGTTAATCCTAAGATTCTGGCAACCCATGTTGCTAATATCATCAAACCTACTCCACGCCACAGAGTGAATGCAGAGCCTTCTAACTTCCAATGTACATGCACTGAGACGAGGTAATAGGCTCCTAATTTAACCACATTAATGCTGCAGCTACATTGAAGAACTACCAAAGAACTCCAGTCTTCATGATGGTACTTTTCGTGAAACCCCTCTTGGGAGAATTGCCCACAATCCATTGCCCCACTCTTAATGTCACCGCCTCATGATTTACTTCGGGAGAATATTCCACCACATAATGCAGATTTCCGATGGCTTTTGCCCATTTTGAACAGGTGTTTCGCTGAACACCTTCGCTCAGTCCGCCTGGACCTACCAGATCTCCCAGTGGCTAAACACTTTAATTCTCCTTCCCATTCCCACACTGATCTTTCTGTCCTAGGTCTCCTCCATTGTCAGAGTGAGGCAAAACACAAATTGGAGGAACAGCATCTCATATTTCCCTTAGGCAGCTTACAGGCCAGTGGTATGAATATTGATTTATCTAACTTCAAGTAACCCCGGCATTCCCTCTCTCTCTCCATCCCTCCCCTACCCATGTTGCACCAGTTTCTCACTTTCACCCAACAAACAACTAGCAATGGCCTGTTTCCTTTCTCATTATTACCTTTTGGCATATCTTTCATTCATTGTTCTTTATCTCTCTACATCATCGTCAATATATCCCTGGTTTCCATTTCCCCTGGCGAGTCTGAAGAGGGGGCTCGACCCGAAACGTCACCCATTCTGTCTCTCCAGAGATTCTGCCTGTCACGCTGAGTTACTCCATCTTTTTGTCTATCTTCGGCAGGTTACATTTCCATAGCATTTCCTGCCATAAGATTTACAGTTATGACTCATTAGACCGCATTACATTTTCAAATGGATTTTAATCAGACCTTATGTAAAGGATGCATATTTTGCCAGAAGCCTTAGTTTTATCACTAATAGGATTGCATATTTATGGCAAAATGTTGGAAATCTTATTACCAACTTTGAGTTAAATTATTCAAGAAGAAATCCAAGTAATTATCATTATCAGAAATACTTTGAACATATGCAAATATGGTTCAATGTTGTCCAAGTTAAAATAGAAACCCTATGGCACTCTTCAATAGTTTGAAAAGTCGGCAGGAATGTTGTCAGAACAGATTATGGCTGAAGTTACTGTGATCTATGGAGCAAGATCAGCTGCAGTAGAAAGAGATAAAGAGTCTGTTATTGAAGCAATGCCAATTATATTGTACATATTTCACAAACTGCACCTAGACAAGGAGAGAATATTATAATTCATTTGCTTATACAACTTTCAGCAATGTAGCCCCAATAGCACAGGAAAAAAATTACCTCACGACTCTTCATCAAAGCAAAGCGTCAAAAGTTGATGCCAAACCAATGACAATGTGAATCTGTGGGAAAGTAACCAAAAGGTTCATCAAAGAAGCGTGATTTAAAACAACAAATGGGGGAAGGGCGGTGAAGGATATCATGGAGAGAGTCCAGAGGCTGGGTATTTGCAGAACTAAAGAGCAGACACTATTAGTATAAAGAATAGAACAGTAGATAGATTCTTGATTAGTATGGGTGTCAGGGGTTATGGGGAGAAGACAGGAGAATGGGGTTAGGAGGGAGATAGGTCAGCCATGATTGAATAGTGGAGTAGACTTGATGGGCCGAATGGCCTAATTCTCCTATCCCTTATGACCTTATGGCCTTATGTTTAGCTCACAACATAGATGGAGTAAGCTTGGGCAGGAACATAAACATGAAGATGAGCAATTTACATTAGGTGTGGTGAGGAACCACTGGAGAACCACTGGAGAAATGAGTGAGAATTGCTTGCTTAGGATAAGAGGCCGATGTGAGAGTTTTAAGGGCCTGTCCCACTTACGCGACTTTTTCGGCGACTGCCAGCACCCGTCATAGATCGTTACAGGTTGCCGAAAATGTTCAACATGTTGAAAATCCAGCGGCGACCAGAACAAGGTACGACTCTTTGGGCGACTACTCACGACCATACAGGCTTCACCCCGTGACATGTCGCCATGGTGTCGCCTGTATGGTCGTGAGTAGTCTCCTAGTCACCCAAAGAGTCGTAGCGTCTTTCTGGTCGCCGCTGAATTTTCGGCGACCTATGACGGGTGCCGGTAGTCGAGTAAGTGGGATAGGTCCTTTAAGTGAACTCCTGGAGACTCCGAGAGACCCACTAGGAGGGAAGAAGATTGGACTTTATTGCCTTCCATCACATGAGGAATGTGGGGATTCCGCTGTGGTTGATGTTTATGTTAACTTTTATGTAGTTGTGGGTCTTATTGCTTTTTTTTTAGTATGGCTGTTTGGTAATTCAAATTTTACTGTTCCTTAATTGGTACACGTGACAATAAACTGACCTTAAAACCTTGAACCTTGAAACCTTGAGGAGAGTATTGGGACAGTTGAGTCAGAATGTGATAAAGACACATCTAAATCTTTCAATCAGTAATTGGGAAATTACTAGAGGGTATTCTGAGAGATAGGATATACAGGCATTTGGATGGACAAGGGCTGATTCGGGGTAGCCAGCATGGGTTTGTATGTGGGAGGATGTGTCTCACAAATCTGATTAAGTTGTTTGAAGACGTGACCAAAAAGGTCGATGAGGGCAGAGCTGTAGATGTTGTATACGTGGATTTCAGTAAAGCATTCCACGTGGTAAGCTGCTCGAAGGCTAGATCGCATGGAATCCAAGGAGAGATGGCTGAATGGATAGAAAATTGTCTTCATGGAAGGTTGCTTCTCTGACTGGAGGCCTGTGACTAGTAGTGTGCCCCAAGGTTCGGTGCTGGGCCTGTTACTGTTTGATAACTACATTAATGATTTGGATGAGAACATACAGGGCAAGATTAGCAAGTTTACTGATGATACAAAAGTGGGAGGTTTTGCAGATAGTGAAGATGGTTGTGAAAAATTGCAACAGGATCTGGATCAATTGGCCAGGTGGGCTGAGGAATGGTTGATGGAATTTAATACAGAGAAGTGTGAGGTGTTGCATTTTGAGATGTCTAACAAGGGCAGGACCTACACAGTAAATAGTAGGTCTCTGGGTGGTGTTGTAGAGGAGAGGGATCTAGGAGTGCAGGTGCATGGTTCCTTGAAGGTCAATGGTTCAAAGGTATTTTATTGTCACATGTACCAATTAAGGTACAGTGAAACTCGATTTACCATACAGTAATACTAGTGAAAGCAATAAGACACACAACTACATAAAAGTTAACATAAACATCCACCACAGTGGATTCCCCATTCCTCACTGTGATGGAAGGCAACAAAGTCTATTCTTCTTCACTCTTTATTCACCCGCGGTCGGGCCAGTTGCACCATCAGTTGAACCGAGACGTGGCTGCAGGAGGATCGGGCCTGGGAACTTAATATTCAGGGTTATACATCCTATAGAAAGGACAGGCAGGTGGGCAGAGGAGGGGGGATGGCTCTTCTGGTGAGGAATGGAATTCAGTCCCTTGCGAGGGAAGACATAGGGACCGACGAGGTAGAGTTACTGTGGATTGAGGAAAGATTGAAAAGACTAGGCTTGTATTCACTGCAGTTTAGAAGGATGAGGGAGGATCTTATAGAAACATATAAAATTATAAAAGGACTGCACAAGCTAGATCCAGGAAAAATGTTCCCAATGTTGGGCGAGTCCAGAACCAGGGGTCACAGTCTTAGAATAAAGGGGAGGCCATTTAAGACTGAGGTGAGAAAAAACGTTTTCACGAAGAGAGTTGTGAATTTGTGGAATTCCCTGCCACAGAGGGTAGTGGAGGCCAAATGACTGGATGGATTTAAGAGAGAGTTAGATAGAGCTCTAGGGGCTAGTGGAGTCAAGGGATATGGGGAGAAGGCAGGCACGGGTTATTGATTGGGGACGATCAGCCATGATCACAATGAATGGCGGTGCTGGCTCAAAGGGCCGAATGGCCTCCTCCTGCACCTATTTTCTATGTTTCTATGTTTCTATTGGGGTGATCGAAGCTCCCGCAGCCGACGATCGAAGCCCCCATGTCGGGGCAGTTGAAGCTCGCGCGATCGTGGCGGTCGAAGCTCCTGCGGGCTGAAGCTCCTGAAGTCGATCCCTAACCCAGGGACCACGAGCGCCACGATGTCAAAGTCTGCAGACTCCCATAGTTAGAGCTCCAAGGTCGATCACCAACAGGGACCGCCAGCGCACAATGTTAAGTCCGCAGGCTCCTGCCGTTGGACCTCCCAAAGTCGAACCCCAGCAAGAGGCCGCTAGCTCCTCAATTTTAGGCTGCACTGCGGACGGAGATACAAACGGGATCTCTGTCGAGGTAAGATATTAAAGAAAAGTTTCCCCCAACCCCCACCCCCTATATAAAAGAAAACTAAAGAACAGTAAAACATACATTTAACACCATAGTGAAAATCAACAAAGAAGGAAAAGGACGAGACAGACTGTTGGCGAGGCAGCCATTGTGGCGCCACCCAGTAGGTCGAGTCGCAGGTAGATAAGGTGGTCAAAAAGACTTTTGGTACATTGGCCTTCATCAGTCAGAGTATTGAGTATAGAAGTTGGAAGGTCATGTTGCAGTTGTATAAGACTTGGTGAGGCCGCATTTAGAGTATTGCATTCATTTCTGGGCACCATGTTATAGGAAAGATGTTGTCAAGCTGGAAAGGGTACAGAGAAGATTTACGAGGATGTTGCCAGGACTAGAGGGTCTGAGCTATAGGGAGAGGTTGAGTAGGCTGTGACTCTATTCTCTGGAGCACAGGAGGATGAGGGGTGATATTATAGAGGTGTATAAAATCATGAGAGGAATAGATCTGTTAGAGGCACAGAGTCCCTTACCTAGAGTAGGTGAATCGAAGACCAGAGGGCATAGGTTTAAGGTGAAGGGGAAAAGATTTAATAGGAATCTGAGGGGTAACTTTTTCACACAAAGGGTGGTGGGTCTATGGAACAAGCTGCCAGAGGCACATGTCTGAGGTCATCCTTCTCGGCCCCTCGGACTCAATCAAAACGATAGCAGGCGGCCTTGGAAGCCTTACCCCACTACTCAATCCTCACGTCAAAAACCTTGGCGTGATATTTGACAGCGTTGAAATTTGACAAACAAGTCAATGCCGTGGTAAAAGCTAGCTTCTTCCAGCTTCGGTCAATAGTTAAAATAAAACAATTCCTCCAGTTTGACGACCTCGAAAAGATCATCCACACATTTATCTCCTCCCGCCTCGATTACTGCAACTCCCTTTACACTGGCTTCAGCCAATCTTCCCTGTCCCGCCTGCAACTGGTCCAAAACGCCGCTGCGAGACTCCTGATGGGCACCCAAAAAAGGAACCTCATCACCCCGATTCTGGCCTCTCTCCACTGGCTCCTTGTGTAAATTTCTCTGAATAAATTTCAAGATCCTTCTTTATGTTTACAAAGCTCTTAACGGGCTTGCCCCCACCTACATCAAAAGTCTACTTACCCACCACACCACCTCCAGGTCCCTCAGATCGGCCGACTTGGGGTTACTGACCATCCCGCGGTCTAGGCATAAGCTCAGGGACGACCGCGCCTTTGCGGTTGCAACTCTTAGACTGTGGAACAGCATCCCTCTTCCCATCAGAACTGCCCCCTCCATCGACTCAAAACTCATCTTTACTCTCAAGCCTTTCTTGACGTCCTCTGAGGGAGGGCTATATGTATGTATTTATATATGTACTTAATCTATGAACCACTGTTGTATAACGTTAGTACCTCTACCAATGTAAAGCACTTTAAATGTGCTATAGAAATAAAAGTGACTTGAGTGACTTGAGAGGAGGTAGTTGAGGCTGGGACTATCCCAACGATTAAGAAGCAGTTAGACAGGTACATGGATAGAACAAGTTTGGAGGCGTATGGACCAAGTGCAGGCAGGTGGGACATGTTGGCCGATGTGGACATGTTGGGCTGAGGGGCCTGTTTTCACACTGTATCACTCTATGACTATATGTAGCAATGTTACAAAATTTTGAGATTTAAAAAATCAAGATTGCAATTTATCCCATCAGATAAAGCATAAAAATAAGTTTAATTTGACACCTAATTCACTTTCATATCTTCAGTATTAAAAAAGTTGTGGCCATTTTCATACTCGGAAATTAGCATCTTGTTCCCTATTGCTTTTCCATTGACTTAACTCAAAAGCTGTGATCAAGGACAGTCAAAAGCCCATAACTTTCTTAAGAATTAAGAGAACTGAATAACATTTTTTAATAGCCTAGCATCCAAATAACATTCACACAAGAATTCACAATATAACATGATTTTTAAATCTCATTGTCATGAATTTATAGGCCAAATGGAAGGAATTTAGTGTTTAATTCCCATAAATGAATGGACATTTTAATAGTAAGATTAAATGAGAACTTACCAGTTTGAATTTTGATCTTTATTTTATGAGGAGTTACGATGAGCGATTACGTGAAGAACCCCGTCAGTCGGCATGCGCGTCAATCTTCAAAGCAGCGGTGTGAAATCACAGATAAAACGTAACTGAAGTAACATAGTAAGAATATAAAACAGACCTTCCAGTTGACCTTTATAATATTGAGGGCCAGGAGCGGTGGGCACGTAATCGCTCATTGTAACTCCTCATAAAATAAAGATCAAACTTCAAAATGGTAAGTTCTCGTTTAATCTTACTATTTTACTTCGGAGTCACGTCAGTGATTCCGTGAAGAATTCAAAGCTCTGTGATTTCATGCCGTAGATACGATTCCAGGCTTCTCACACTGCATCAGTTGACTCAGGAGGAGTGAATAATGAGCAATACAATGAAACATGGTACAGATTAACATGTTGCTTTAATTCACAAACAAAAGAAAATACAATAGCGACCTTTGTGCCCCAGAGGAAGCTAGGAAACAGAACTTTAAATAGAATGGGCAAACACAGTGGTTTATTGTAAAACCTGTGAAAAGTCAGTTAATTTGACCATCGTGCGGCCTCGAGGATTTGGTCTAGACGGACGTCCATTGCCCTCGCTGGTGGAGTGAGATTTAAAATTGTCAGTATTAACTCCTGCAAATCCCAATACTTGTTTCAGCCATCTTGAGATGGTCTGGACGGACACTTTCCCATGTGGCTTTTTGTGGCTAACAAACAATTGTACTTCCGATCCTCTGAGGCCCTTGGTGACCTCAATATAAGACCGTAAGTGCACCACCACACACAGTCGTAAGTCCGTGGGATACGGTGACAGTAGAAGCTTGACTCCAGACACCCCTGGTTTGCTCTGTTTAATGAGATCATATATGTAGAATAACACGTCATTCCCAGATGACAACATCCTATCCAGTCTCAATTTTTGCAGAGTCTGAACCCTCTGTGCTGACACTAATGCCATGAGCATAACCAACTTCAAGGTAATCTTTACCAAAGGCAAGGATGTGGCTGGACCCCACTGTCGAAGCAGCGTAAGTACCATACTGACATCCCAGATTTCTGTATATCTACGCCTGGGGGGATTGGAATTAAAAACACCCTTCATAAATCGAGATATTAACGGATGAGATCCTACAGACTGTAGCTGTGATCCCAAACATAAATACGACGATAGAGCACTCCTGGCAGTATTGATGGCACTATAACTTAGACCGTCATCAAAATACAATTCAGAGAGAAACTGTAACACATCTGGGATGGAAACTGTGTGGTAAGTAATGTTCTCTTTTAAGAAAAACGCCTCCCACTTCCTGATATGAGAGAGATACTGCTTTTTTGTACTATCCCTCCAGGATGATGTGATGACATCCACGATGCGATTGGATAATCCCAGACCCAGGTATGGTCTCCTTAAAACCTGCAAATTAACAAATTAATACGATAACACAATGGGTGTTAATCTCCAGTCACAGAGTTTACCAATAGATTATGACATTTTGGAACCACCATAATTGGCTGAGTTATAATGTCCGAAATGAGAGGGAACCATGGCTGTGTAGGCCAGTCGGGCACCACCAAAACTCCTGAAGCGGAGTCCTGCTTGATTTTAGTCAAGCACCGACTGATGAGGCAGAATGGAGGAAATGCATATATAAACAATCCTCCCCAATGTAGCACAAAAGCGTCTACCGCTACTGCCCCCGGGTCTGGTTCCCATGAAACATACTTCGGCACCTGGTGATTGAGTCTGGATGCAAACAAATCGATATCTGGCATCCCATATCGAACAACAATATTATTAAATACTTCATGATTCAACATCCATTCTGTGTTGTCATTGAATTTGCGTGATCTGGTGTCTGCCACCATGTTGAACCTGCCTGGCAAGTAAACAGCTGAAACCCGAATGTTTCTTTTAATGCACCAATGCCAAATAATGTTAGCCAATCCGTCACAAGATTGCGACTTGATTCCACCCATATAATTGACATACGCCACTGCCGTGGTGTTGTCAATTTGAATCTGAACATGTAAGTGATGCTTGGTGGTACAATAAGCCTTAAGCCCATAAAATGCTCCCAGTAACTCTAAATAATTAATTCCATGTGATTGAAGAATAAATGCCTCATGCACATTCCATCTGCCCCCACAGCTAGAGATGGTATCAGTAGCCCCCCAACCTAGGGCACTAACGTCAGTCTGTATAACAACTGAATGTGCTTCAATCAAAGTTTTGCTGGAACAATTCAAAATGTTCCTAATCCACCATTGAATTTCAGCAATTGCTTCCATTGGTAATTGCATGGGTCTGCTGTAATGGCCTGCATGATTCCTTAGTGCATGTACCTTTGATCTCTGTAAGCGTTGGTAATGCAAAGTTCCATACTGTGCAGCTGGAAAGGCTGCTACCAATTTGCCAATCAAGCTGGCCACATGCTTAATTGAAGGTGATTGCTCTGCTAGGAGCTTGATACAGCCTTCAATTAAATCTAATCCCTTGCCCTTGGGAAGAGTTACAGACATGTGAATTGAATTAACTGCGAAGCCCAGATAATCAATAACTTTAACCGGTATCAATTTGATTTAGTTGGATGAATTAGAAACCCCAGACTCTCAAACATGAGTTTAACCGCTGCAACAGATACCCCAGCTGCTTCCCGAGTTTTCCCAATTATTAAGATATCATCTAAGTAAGCCATTACAATATGACCCTTAACCCGGAGTAGCCCCAATGCTGGTTACAACAGTTTTGTAAATAATCTAGGGGCTGAGGTTAACCCATTAGGCAGTGCTTTAAATTGCCACAACTGCCTCATCCAACTAAACTTCAAATACCTCCGATGGTCTTTATGAACAGGCACTGAGTAATATGCATCCTTAAGATCTATACATGCCATATAACACCCTTTGGAAACCAATTGCTTGGCAGTGGCAAAAGTTTCCATCTTGAAATGCCTATACTGCACAAACGGATTAAGGTCCGTCAGGTCCAAAATGATCCGACTACCACCATCTTTCTTTGGTCGAGGAAATATGTTAGATATGAATTGATGAGGTTGCCAAACTGTCTTTTCAATTACACCTTTGAGATACAATTTCTCAATTTCAGCCTGAACCTCCAAATTCTCTTTTTGTGAGAACACAAGTGCCCTTCTGGGTGCATGTTGTGTAAGTGGACACAAATTAGCAATTAATTCAATTGTAAACCCCTGTATCGCTTGCAGTATGAACAATTCGGATGTTATCCAATACCATTCTTTCAGAAACCAGTGTAACCTTCCCCCAACTGGTAGGTGACTCTCATTGAACATGTTTCTACAAGCACCAGACCCACCTACCTCCATGGTTACCGGTGTTCTTTGTCCCCTGGCTCTGGTTGGAAACGGCATAGTTGTTCGTGCTCCTGGAGGAGTGCGCCAATTGCGCACATTAAAAGACCGACTTGGTCCTTGCCCGGCCCCGGTTTCGGCAAACCGCTTGTAGGGGTGCTGCCTCCACAGTGTTCTGCCGGTCATTGGCACCTTAATGAGCCCCATGGTCTTTGCCTCGTCGTCCAATTCCTTCACCCGCTTCGCAAGGTCTTCTCCAAATAAAAGATTTGGTGGCTGGACGTTGCTGGGCTTGCAGAGGGCAGCGAATTTTGGATTAATCGTGGGGCGGATGGCGCTCTTCCTAAGGCAGTTTATTTCAAAGTGCACATTGCACATGAGAGCCAGGGAATCCTGCTGTATCTCAGACAGGTGCCCCCCATCCACCGACCTCCCAAACGCCATAATACCAGAAGCCAGTAGCTTCAACACCCTCTGCAACTTCATCTCCTGTGCCCTAATGCCTACTCCCATGTGGCCCCAGATGGCATGATTTACTGCCAGCACCTTCAACAGAACACAATTGGCCGGTGTATCATATTTGCGAGCTGTGGCATCCATAGTGAGCTCCTGGAGCTGGTGTGAGGCTAGATAATTTATCGTGGCAGCCAAATCCTCACCCAGCGGCTCTCCCGAGTGTGTCGGGACCGCAAATTTTGCTGCCAGGAATGGGACCTCCAGCTCCTGACTTTCATCCCTCGGGGCAGCCTCCAACACTAACCCCTCAGAGTCGGCGCCAGATTCGTCCTGACCCGGTACGCTCACCTCCTCCTCGAGGGAGACATTAGGCAGCCCTGTAATAGGCGCTGCTGGCGCTGGCTCTTGGAGAGACCTGCGCTCTTGATGGAGCTTCCTCCCCAACAGGTGCTCCACCGTGAATAACCGCCCATACATGGTATCTCTTCCTTGAGGAGAACCCTCCCGACCGGACTCGTCCGAGTCAATCGGCCGTGCAGACTTGCTGGTGGCTTTACGCCCTGCCGGCTTAGCCCTTGCGACCTCAGACCCCAAACCTGCAGTCGCTGGTTTAACAACTGGCGACTCCATATATGAGCTAGGCGGCCGTCCGCTACCCGCACTCCCGCGGTCCTTGGTGATTTTCGACTTCTCCATGCTTGGCTTGTCCTCCTGCAACAAGACTTAACAAGCGCAGAAGAACCCGACCTCACACTAAGTTTTAACACTTACCTGAGGCTTTTTAAACTTACCGCTAGAGGAGCTCTGCCGACTGACGGGGTTCTTCACGGAATCATTCACGTAACTCCGAAGTAAAATCATCTTACGAGTAGGATTTTGTGGAACGAGATCGTTTGGAACGTTGCGGTTTGCAGTGAATCTAAACCCCATATCGGCAGGAAAAACACTGCCAGTTCGTATGGGTCCTAAGTCACCTTATCGCAACGTAAAATTTTGATTAAAGGCATCCTAAGAAGCACGTTTATATGTAAAATAAACGGCTTTCCTTTACCTGTCCCGTACGTGAAATCCATCCCCGTTGTCGGTGTTGACGGCTTTAGAAGCTGATTTTTAAATTACTCCTGCTATTAAAATATCCAGTGCAGTTTAAAAATAACTTAATAAAACCGATGTCCGAGCGATTATTCTTCAGCAGGTAAACAGCCTGACAAAAATCGATTTCAACAGGCTGGAGAAAACTGCATTTTAAACCCGCCCCCCTCTCTAAGGCGCCAAAGTCGCGCACACGGCCACTGACAGAACTGCAGCGCCGCTGAAGGTAACTTTTGTAACATACCTACTCTATGAAACCAAACAGACAGTGGTAATGGACAATACAGGGATGGAAACAGTGTAGAAGAGGTTAATGTTGGTTTGAACTGGACACCAAACCTATGCAGTGAATGTTCATCCTGACTAAAGTTGGGGAGAAGATGGGATCATTGGGCATAGTAGCATTATGGTTGTCATAGGGTTAGCAGTCAGAGGCTTGGACACTTGATTTAAGGATGAGCTTCAAGTCTGCTCGGAAATGTAAGTAATTAAATAAATCTGAAATGAAAGATTAACGTGGTAACCTTAAAATTACTGGATTGTAAAATCAATCCATTTCAGTGACGCCCTTCAAGGAAGGAAGTTTGCAGTCTTTAGCTAGTTATGGAATATTTCTTGCCAGATCCATGGTTGATTCTTAAATGGTCTAGCAGGCCATTCATTGCAGAGGTGATATTGCTGGGCAGCATTGAGACTGCAGAGGTTCTGTGGGGGAGAAGCAATAGTGGGTCAGACTATGCCTTCATTCCTTCGAAAGATGGCTTCCTTTTGACAGAGGGCAGCATGTCACACAGTCATAGAGTCATACAGCATGGAAACAGGCCCTTCCACCCAACTTTCATACACAAGACCCACCTGCCTGCTTTTGGCCCATATCCCTCTAATTGTCCATCTGCTGACTGGATAGCACGCAACAAAAGATTTTCACTGTACCTCGGTACATGTGACAATAAACTGAACTGAATTATCCATTCTAAACCTTTCTTATCCATTGCAGATGAAGAAGAGTGATGTAAGGATCATAAAATAAGTCATTGGTGAAAATACTCTGGCCATGATTTAATAGGCATTTGTCCATCGCGGCAAGGGTGTGTGTTGGAAGACAATAGTTTGGTCAATCAAATCAGGTTTTTCTGTAAATGCCTATTAAATTATGGCCAGAGTATTTTCACAGAGGATTAGGGATTTAATTCACCATGGTGGGTGTTAGAACAGACCATGTAATAGCACTGGAAATTTCCAGTGGGAAGGCAATGTCAATACTTAGAGAAGTTTCAATGAACAGTACTTATAATGCAATTAAGAAACACAGACAGAGATATTAAAAAGGAGTACTGCCCTTATAATTTTCTCGGCACATAAGGTCATGTCCAAACTGTTTCAATGCTTAATTTCATTGTCTGGAAGCAACGGACTGAACGTCCTCAGGGATTTTACTATTGTGCTGCTGTAACTTCAGAGGAAACCGCATACACACAATAACTGGGCATCTACTACGATTTAAGAGATGGGTTAGGAAATGCCCAAAGGAAGATCCCAAAAATAGTTTTAGAGAGTTCACCATGATGTTGGGAAAAAAGAGTTCACTAATTGTGCAAACTCTGGGAAATCATTAACATAATGGAAGGTGGGCAAAGGATGATAATGGTATCACTCTTTTATTAAACTACTGTTTTAGGTTTCCCATTTTAGTCACGCAGCAACAACATCAAGCATTCCCCACCTAATTATTGATTAAATTAAGTGAACTACCATTTAACTATGGGCCACACACCTCCAGCCCACTATTGGTAGAACTGCTGCCTCACAGCGCTGTAAACCTGGGTTTGATCCTGACCTTGGGTGCTGTGTGTGGAGTTTGCATATTGTCCAATCTTCAGTCTGAAGAAGAGTCTCAATTTGAAACGTCACCTATCCTTGTTCTCCAGTGATGCTGCCTGAGCTAATAAGTTGCACCAGCAATTTAGGTCCTTTTGCATATTCTCCATTGGTTCCTCTGGGTACTCCGGTTTCAAAGATATGTGGGTTTGGAGGTTAATTGGCCTCAGGTAATTGCCGCTAGAGTGTAGGGACTAAAACGTGGAACAGCATAGAACTTATGTGAATGGGTGATCAATGGTCAGTGTGGACTCGATGGGACGAATGGCCTGTTTCCATGCTGTGTCTTACAAACAATTATATTCAATTCAATTAAGTTCTGACATTGTTATTCAGAATGGAGATCATTCTGTTACTACGCCATTGTATTGAAATAGTGCATGGATACAGTGCCAACTATAAACTTGCAGAGTTGCCTGATCCATTGATCTGGATCGGTGAAGCAAAATAATAGCCTTGTGCCTCAAGATGTCAACAATGTACCTTATTTTTTTTCTCATCACACTCCTTTCAACTTCCACATTTTAAATACCATTGGTAGACGAAAATGCTGGAGAAACTCAGCGGGTGAGGCAGCATCTATGGAGTGAAGGAAATAGGCAACGTTTCGGGTCAAAACCCTTCTTGACCCGAAACGTTGCCTATTTCCTTCACTCCATAGATGCTGCCTCACCCGCTGAGTTTCTCCAGCATTTTTGTCTATCTTCGATTTTCCAGCATCTGCAGTTCCTTCTTAAACATTTTAAATACCATTGTTCTTTTGGATGTTCTAATATCAAAGAATGCATGAATGAATCTGGTATAGCTGATGAAACTTGTCAATTGCTGTTAATTCCAAAGCCAAATGTATGCCTAATAGTGTTGAGCACAGTTTGGAGCCAGCAATTTTTATTCCTGCCACTTCTCCCATCTGGTAGCATCAGGGCGAGTTAAAGCACGCTCTCCTTACATTGGCCTTAGAGGAAACAAATTGTTTTTGTCAATAACAGCATGGGAGGCACATAAAAAACAATCTCACCCTTTAATCGAGCCAATTTCTCACAATGCCATTGAAGCAAAGAAGGGATTAACAATGACTCTGCTATCAGCTTGGGCCAGATTTGGAGTTGATGGGTTTGGCTAGACTTCAGATAGAATTCAACCAAGCGATTAGTTCCAAGCTCATCATTTACCCCTGTAGCCCACTCGATATAATGCTCTACCACCCATCATTTTGGGAACAAGGTAAATCAGATTTGTAAGGTTGCTATATGTTATATAAATTAACTGGCCGCCTGAGGAGAGCTCTAAATTATGGCCTCGAATTTGGAACAAGCTCTTTGAGGTTGTGGTTAGAGTTCGAGATTGTGGTGTTGGTGGGCAGGGGAGAGGGTCAGTGGGCTGTGGGCTCGCTTGTCACATCCTCAAAGGTGCTCTGGGGTTCTGAGGTCAGCTGTGGGAGGTGACCCTGTGCATGGAGGTGGAGCGGTCACCTGTGCGAGGAGTACCTGTGCATGGGGTGGAGAGGTCACCTGAGCGAGGTGAATCCTGTGCATGGAAGTGGAGAGGTCACCTGAGCGAGATGTACCTGTGCATCGAGGTGGAGAGGTTACCTGTGCGAGGAGTACCTGTGCATGGATGTGGGCAGGTCACCTGGGCGAGGTGTACCTGTGCATGGAGGTGGAGAGGTCAGCTGCAGCAGGTGAGAGGACTGTGTGTTCGCAGGTCGGTATGTCAGTGGATAGTGCCGGTGGAGGCCATGCAGCAGCCGGGGGATCGCGTGGATCGGGCGCCGCCACAAGAGGGGGACGAGCGGGTGGATCGGGCGCGGCCTGCGGCGGCACAGAGCGGGGGAGCTGCAGTGGAGGACACCGACAACATCGCCAGGCCAGACCGACCCCTACAACTCCAACCCAGTGCCGCCACCAGGACAACGAGCCTTGAAGGCCAAGATAAGACCCTATACGTTAAGAACTTGAAAATTGAAGGGCACAAGGTGGTGCCGGAAATGTAGCACCTCTTTGTGTACTGCCTGGGTGAAGTCTATTATTGCACTTTTGTCCTTTTTTATGATTATGCTCATGGACAGTTTGTTTACAGTATGTGCCACCAGGGAGCGCCGCACGATGGCAGCCTTGCCCACAGTCTCTGTCTTTTCGTCTTTTTTTTGTTATTTTTAATGTGTTTTAAAAGTTTGTGTTAATGTTCTCTGGTTTGTTTTATGTGGGGGGTGGGGGGTGGGGGAGGGGGGAGGGAAACTTTTTTTCAATCTCTTAACTTGCCGGAGATGCGATTTTTTTCCGGTCGCTCTGCGGCCTAACATCATGGAGCTGGCGGCCTTGCTCGGGACTGACTCTGAGCCCCACTGCGGGGACGTGGACTTACCATCGGAGCCGATCCCTTGCCTGGGATCGATGCTCCAACTGCAGCCTGCGGATTTCACCATCGAGGAGCTTGCAGTCTCGGGTAGACACCGATGTCGGGAAGGTCCAAACGACGCAGAAGGTTTTGACCAGCCCCGACCCGGGGTCCGATCACCCGGCACGGGGAGCTAAGATTCCCCCCAGATGCAGGAGCTTGAACGCCCCGACGCAAGAGCCCAAACGCCGCCGGCTACGGGAGCCGGGATCGTCCCGTCAACACAAGGCTTGAGGCCCCCGACCACGGGAGAACAAAGGGAAGAGATGAAACTTTTCCTCGCATTCCATCACAGTGTGGGATGTGGAGGAGACACTGTGGTGGATGTTTATGTTAAAATGTATTTTGTGTGTTCTGTTGCATTTTATTGATATGACTGTATGGCAACTGAAATTCCTCGTATGTTGCAAAACATACTTGGCTAATAAAGTATTAGTATGATTATGATTTATTGAATTGTATGCAGAATGAAGAATTTCACTGTATCTAAGTGCATGTGACAATGAAGTACCATTCATGGTATGGTATGGTTCTTTATTTGTCACAGGTGGAAACAGCGGAACAATTGTCACATTTGGTACGGTGAAATTCATTTTTGTATACAACTCAGTACAAGTATCCAAAAATGAATTTCACTGTACATGTGACAAATAAAGAACCAAGCCATCAATGGTACTTCATTGACACATGTACTTAGATACAGTGAAAGTCTGCACATAATTCAATAAAAAATACCATCAAGCCAATTGAACCATCGAGTCAAGGCAGGCACACCTAGTATCTGGTCTTGGGCCACTTTAACATGAGGCCACAGGGTTCCAATCTGCAGCCAGCTCGGTTGCACAGGGGTATCATGCTTGCCAGACAGTGGAGGCATGGGAACTATCAGGAGAGAGGATAGACACAAAGTGCTGGAGTAACTCAGCGGTTCAGGCAGCATCTCTGGAGAGAAGGAATGGGTGATGTTTCGGGTCAAGACCCTTCTTCATGAGAGAGGTGTGTGTTCCATCAGGAGAGAGCTTCTTTCTGTTCTGATCTGATCTGAAAGGAAGAAAAAAACGCCATGATCAGGAAGGGGGGAAAGTGGGTCAAGAGGGAAGGGGGGGGGGGGAGAGCAATAAATGGAGAGGGTAATCAGAAGGGAAAAGGCAAGGGGAATGATTGGAACAATGGTAAAATATGTGCAGGAGGTTTCTCTCACTCCTTGTTTGTTTATTAAAATGCCTATTTTTGCACCTTAAAAGGATACTGAATGCATCTTTCTGGGCAGATCATATTTTTGCAAAAGAAGCTTTGAACATGTAATTTTACAAATAGAATTCATATACAACTCCCATACACGGCGTTGTCTGGGTAGGAACGCACGTTTTACCCATAATGTGCATTCACACTGTATCTAGCAAGCCACACCAAAAGCAGGCACAGTAGCCACACTCCTACCAGTGTACTCATAAGGTCAATGAAGGCTGTATGTAGTCTCCAAGGGAGATGGACTTTAGAGATACAGCGTGGAAACAGACCCTTCGGCCCACCGAATCCATACCGACCAGCAGTCACCTCGTACACTAGCACCATTGTACACACTAGGGACAATCCTGTATGTCATTGGAGTGTGGGAGGAAACCAGAGCACCCAGGGAAAACCCACGTGGTCATGGAGAGAACGTATAAACGCCCTACAGACACCACTCATAGTCACGATCGAGTCCGGGTCTCTGGCGTTGCAAGGCAGCAAATCTACCGCGCACTACTGTGCCGCCCTTGACATTGAAAGGCTCCGCATCCTCTAGCAAGTAACGTGGTGAACAGCTGTCCTTTCATGTATATAAAGCTTTATGCTAGTAACTCGTGATGTATCTGGCAGTACTTGCTGAATCATGGAGCTATTAACTGACATAAGAACATGGATTATCATTTGTGAAGTTTTAGAGATGTAAAGATTTGTAAAGATAATTTTCTTTACATCAATGCTTGGATTATAACACGGCTGGCAGGGCTTCTGCCTCACAGTGACAGAGACCTGGGTTCGATCCTGACCTCAGGGTGCTGTCTGTGTGGAGTTTGCACGTTTTCCCTGTGATCGCATGGGTTTCCTCCGGGAGCTCCGTTCCTCCCACATCTTAAAGAGGTGTGCATTTGGTGGCTGTTAAATTGTCCCCAATATGTAGGGAATAGACGTGAAAGTGAGATAACATAGAACTAATGTAACCGGACGGGTGATCAATGGGTCGACAGTGGACCTGGGAGAGCTGAAGTGGCCCATTCAATCAAACATACAATCAGGGTGGCATGTAAAATTAACCCGTAGTAACCTGGTGTGCCACAAAATTCTGGTAGCACAGGAGGAAGTTATTCAGCCTACTGTGTCTATATCAACCCCTGGTACAGCCACCCAATGTCTCATTCCTTACTCTTTACCGATTCCCCTGCATGTTAATCTCTTAAATGTTTATGAAGGTACTGATCAATTTTTCCACCAACCGAACAGGCAGTCAATTCTACATCATAACTTTTGTCTACACAGAAGTGGGTTTTTTAAAATTAATTTTCAGAAATATCCCACCAATGTTGGCCCAAGCTGGATAAAATGAAGTCTGAATTAATCTGAACATTGCAAACCATGCACGCTGGAGACAGTGTTTGTTAGCTGCAGGGCTCCTTCAAAAGCTTGTTGGCTCATGTTAGGCATAAGCAGTTGGCACCTTGGCTCCAGGTCACATTAAAGGCAGTCTATTCTCACAGAGATAGACGCAAAATGCTGGAGTAACTTAGCCTGTCAGGCAGCATCTCTGGAGGAAAGGAATTGGTGACGTTTTGAATCGAGACTGTTCTTCAGACTGTGGAAAGGGAAATGAAAGATATAGATGGTGATATAGAGAAATATAGAACAAATGAATGAAAGATTTGCAAAAAGCAATGATGATCAAGGAAAGGTGGAGCCCATTGTTGGCTGTGGGTAGATGATAATGAGTTACTCAGACAGTGAAATTCAACAGACCCGAAACGTCTCCTATTCCTCTTCTCCAGAGATGCTGCCTGTCCTGCTGAGTTACTCCGGCTTTTTGTGTCTATCTTCAGTTTAAACCAGCAACTGCACTTCCTTCCCACACTATTCTCACAGACTGAGGGGCTGGCACTTAACTGACCAAAATGAATGTGGCAGCACCTCAAAACAGAACAAGATTTTGTGGAAGTGGAATCCTTTGTTGAAAGCATAAAGGAAGTCAGGCACAGCAGTAAGAAGAAAGTAAAGGCCCCATTTAAGAGCAGTAAAACCAAGGTTTATTTAGTACCATTGGCCCTGCAGTCTCAAAAGTCTAAGGGCAGCACGGTGGCGCAGCGGTGGAGTTGCTGCCTTACAGCGCTTGCTGCGCCGGAGATTCAAGTTCAATCCCGACTATGGGTGCTGTCTGTACGGAGTTTGTATGCTCTCCCCATGACTGCGTAGTGTTAATGTGCAGGGATCGCTGGTCGGCGCGGACTCGGTGGGCCGAGGGGGGCCTGTTTCTGCGCTGTATCTCTAAACTAAAAGTACACTGTAAGCTGTTTAATGCCCGACTGTGACATAGGTCTTTTCTATGTTGCTGCATTTTAAGTGCAGCACTGAACACACATGCTAACAAAGAAGCATAACACATGTTTGTTTCTGGTCTTGTGCACCTTTTATACAGTTACAAGTTAAATTGCATTGTGCCTTATTCTATAGTATTCCAAATTCTTAATTCTAAATCTGCGAGGCAGAAACATTTTATGGGTTGCACCTAAATGCCTGATGAAGGGTCTCGACCCGAAATGTCAGCAATTCCTTTTCTCCAGAGATGCTGCCTGATCCGCTGAGTTACTCCAGCATTTTGTGTCTAACTTTGGTGTAAACCAGCATCTGCTGTTCCTTCATACGCCTAAAATGTCTGTATTTTTCATCACAGGTTATCATTGGTGAGCCAGTGTCACTCTGTTCTAATGTGTAGGAAGGATCTGCAGATGCTGGTTTATACCGGAGGTAGGCACAAAGAGCTGGGGTAACTCAGCGGGTCAGGCAGCATCCGTCTGACCCTGCTGAGTTACTCCAGCTTTTTGTGCCTCTCTTCACTCTGTTCTTAATCAGCTGAGAATCTTTGAGGCATTGGGGCAGCACGGTGGTGCAGCGGTAAAGTTGCTGCCTTACAGCACCAGAGAACGGGTTCCATCCTGACTACGAGCACTGTCTGTACGGAGTTTGTACATTCTTCCTGTGACCGCGTGGGTTTTCTCCACATGCTCTGGTTTCCTCCCACACTCCACAGACAAGCAGGTTTGTGGGTTAATTGGCTTCTGTAAATTGTCCCTAGTGTGTAGAATACAACTAGTGTGCGGGTGATCGCTGGTCAGCGTGGGGTCGGTGGGCTTAAGGGCCTGTTTCCATGCTGAATCTCGAACCTCAACTAAACTAAATCTTTCACATTTTGGTTTCACAAAATGATCTGGATTTTGAGCGCAAGCCCCTCATCAAGCATTGCCATTAGCACTGATACAGTGCAAGCTCCATGTGTAATATTTAAAGGTCTAATTAAGGTGATTGCTATTCACATAAGGTCGCAGCATCTGGGATTCTGGTAACATCAACAGAACAAGTTCGCTTCACCAGTATTAATAGGGTTGCTCATTTGACAGCAAGTACGGCTTTAGGTGGCTATGCTCGGTAATTGTGTTTCAGTGTTAACAATCCGTTCTCAGCTCTGACACTGGAAAGTTGTGAGTTCAAGTTCAGCTTTAAAGACGTAGGTTCAGGTTCATTAGTGTCACGTGTACTGAGGTACAGTGAAGGGCTTTGTTTCGCTTGCTATCCAATCAGATCAGATGATTCAATGATACTTTATTATCCCATGTACTGTGAAATTCTTTGTTTTTGCATAAAATCTGGATAAATTATCCAGCAGACCTCACCTATGCAGAACACAAAGAGTCGCCACGTTTCTGGCGCTGACAACATTTCAAATGTTCTTAGTACAGTCTTATCTCCATGCAGCATGGAGGGACAAAGTGTCCCTCTTAGTTCTCAGCAGACCACTCCCTCCCCATGCCGGGTCCCTCCTTGTTCTCAGCAGCCAGTCTGCTGGGTTGTTCTCGATGTCCTGCCAGTCAATAGACAATAGACAATAGACAATAGGTGCAGGAGTAGGCCATACGGCCCTTCGAGCCAGCACCGCCATATAATGTGATCATGGCTGATCATCCCCAATCAGTACCCCATTCCTGCTTTCTCCCAATATCCCCTGACTCCGCAATCTTTAAGAGCCCTATCTAGCTCTCTCTTGAAAGTATCCAGAGAACCGGCCTCTACCGCCCTCTGAGGCACATCCCGGGAGTCTCCGCCGCCGCGAGGCACATCCCGAGAGTCTACTATAGTGGTAGTGATAGGGATAGAGGTAAAGCTATACATAAATGCAATCAAGTCAAACTCAAGTACAATAGGAAGATGCAGAGTTCAGAATGTAATCCTCAGCATTGTAGCGCATCAGTTCCACAGACAAAGTCCAATGTCTGCAATGGGGTAGAGGTGAACCGGACATTAAACTAGCGTATGGAAGGATCATTCTGACGCCTGATAGCAGTGGGGAAGAAGCTGTTCGTGAGTCTGGCAGTGCTTGCTTTCAAGCTTCTGTATCTTCTGCTCGATTGGGGCAGGGAGACAATGGATTTTAACCCCCAAAATCTAAGCTGCCATTTGGAAGCAGCACAGAGAGAGTACAACCTGTTCAGAGGTGTGGAGATGTCTAATACAGGCCACATTTGTTCTCTTAGGTGGAGCAACATGGATGTCATCTTCAGGTTCCTGATCAACGGTTATCTCTTGCATATCACTACCTCAAAAGTAGATCAGCCAGTCATTGTCACATTGGTGTCTGTGGGGTCCTGTGCTCAAACTGGTACAGAAGTTGGTGGCCAGACACAAAATGCTGGAGTAACTCAGCGGATCAGGCAGCATGTCTGGAGAAAAAAAAATAGGTGATGTTTCAGGTTGGAACCCTTCTTTAGACTTCAGAAGTTTGTGGAGTTGCAGACTGTGAGAAAGGCTGCCAAAATACACCGCGGGATACAGATCAGCTACAGAAATGGGTGGAAAAATGGCAGATGGAGTTTACTTCGAGTAAGTGTCAGATGGTGCAATTCGGGAGGTCAAATGTAAAGGGAAAAATATAATTAATGACAAGCCTCTTAACAACATTGATGTAGAATGGAATCTTGGGGTGCCAGTCCATAACTCCCTGAAAGTAGCAACACAAATAGATAGAAGGTATGCTTGCCTGCACCGGGTAGGGCATTGAGTCTAAGAGTCAAGAAGGCATGTTGCAACTTTGTAGGACTTTCATTAGGCCATATTTGGAGTATTGTGTGCAGTTCTGGTCGTCCCATAGCAGAAAGTCTGTGGAGGCTTTGGAGAAGATACAGGTGACATATTTTTAACCAGAATGCTGACTGGATTAGAGAGTAGTATCTAAAAGGAGATGGTGGACAAAGTTGGATTGTTATGTCTGAAGCGTCAGAGGCTGGGGGGAGACCTAGTAGAAATGTATAACATTTTATTAGGCAGAGATAGGATAGATAGACAGAACCATTTTCCTAGTGTGGAAACGTCAAAGACTAGCAGAAATAGCTTGAACGTGAGAGGGGCAAAATTTAATGGAGATGTGCGTTAATTATTTTACACAGTGAGTGGTGGGTGCCTGGAACACGCTGCCAGGGGTGGTGGTGGAAGCAGATATGATGGTGACTTTTAAAAAGCCACATCGATATTCATGGAATGAAGGGATATGGCTCATGTGCAGAGAAGTTTAGTTTCACTCGGCATCATGTTCAGCACAGACATTGTGGGCCGAAGGGCCTGTCCTGTGCTGCACTGCTCTAAACAACCAAGATCCCAATTTCCAAGAATTATCAGTTGGAGAAAAACATTTTAAAAGAAATGTGACTTTGAAAAAGTGTTCTTAACCAAGCAATGAAGTATAGATTCCATCAGTCATCCCATATTCCTCAAAACACTAATTGCTCTGGGATTAATTAAGCAATGGGACAATAGTTATATGTGGCTCCAAAATTGTAGGCACAAGATTGTCATGCACTCATTATGTTCCTTTGCATTTCTCACCAGACTGAGTTATTTTTAACTTGATGTGTTTGTTTTTACATTAAAGCTGTTCTTGCCCCATTGTAGCAAACTTGCTGAAGTATATTGTATAACATCAACATGTGTATATCAATATATGATGTATGTGATGTATACATATAGAGTGATGTATATTCTTCACTATCTAGATCCAGATTCAGATCAGTGTATACTGTCGTATACACAGGGTGCAATGAACTTTCTTGCTTCATCAGAAGCCTGGATCGCCTCAGCGCAGAGGGAGAACAAAGAGGGAAGAGACAGAGACTTTAAGACTTTTGCCTCCATCACAGTGAGGAGGTGCCTGGTGAACTCACTGTGGTGGATGTTAATTTGTGTTTATTGTGTGTTTTGTTATTTATTATTATATGTATGACTGCAGGCAACTAAATTTCGTTCAGACCGAAAGGTCTGAATGACAAATAAAGGAATCTAATCTAATCTAATACATATCACAAGATCATAAGTGATATGAGCAGAATTAGGCCATTCAGCCCATCAAGTCTACTCCGCTATTCCATCATGTTTGATCTCTCTCCTTCCTGACGCCATTCTCCTGCCTTCTCCCCAAGCAATAATAAATACTACTAGTGCAAAACAGTAGCAAGGTGCAAGATTGTGTTGTAAAATCTGACAGCACATAAATATTAAACTATAATTATATAATAATGGGAATAAGGTGAGGATATGCATAAGAGTACATGATAAGTGAATAAGAATATTAGTGCGGGTATTGGATAGTAGTGGAGAAGAAGCTGATCCTAATCTTGGCTGCCCAAGCTTTTAAGCCTCTTCTCCCAGAAGGTAGAAGAGCGAAAAGAGAACGGTGAGCCACTGCTTTTGACTGTCTGAATTTGCAAGAGAGTGGTGAACGCAGGCTTCATGGTGCACTGCAGCATGGATGTGTAGGAAAGAAATGCAGAAAGAAATGCAAATGCAAACGAGGGTAGACACAATGTCCTGGAGTCACTCAGTGGGCTAGGCAGCATCTCTGTAGAAAAAAAGGAACCCTTCTTCAGACTGAAAGTAGAAGGGGAGGGAACTGGAGGTAGGAAAAGGCCAGAACAAATCAGGGCTGGCAATAGATGACCAAGGAAGGGTGGAGCCAACAATGGTCTATTGTTGGCTTGGGAAGAGGGGATGAAGGGATATAAGGATGCAACCGTGGAACCGGTTGGACGACTAGGGTGGAGGAGGAGGGAGGGTGAAAATTCAGGGATTACTTGAAATTAGAGAAATCAACGTTCATACCATTGGGTTGGCACAGTGGGACCTGGGTTCGATCCTGACCAGTCTCGTCTGTGTGGAGTTTGCATGTTCTCCCTGTGAAGGCTTGGGTTTCCTCTGGGTATTCCGGTTTCCTCCTACATCCCAAAGATGTGTGAGTTTGTGGGCCTCTGATACTCTCAGTATAGTATCAATTGACCACTGTAGCTTGTCCCAAAGTATGTAGGAAGTGGATGAGAAAGTGGGATAGCGTAGAACTACTGTAAATGGTCAAACGATGGTCGGCGTGGACACGTTGGGCCAAAGAGCCTGTTTCCATGCCGTATCGCTGAACTGTAACGTCCAGGTTCAGGAACAGCTTCACCCCAACAGCTATCAGGCTATTAAACACGACAACAAATAAGCTCTGAACTGCAACAGACTATTATTATTATTGCACTATATTTGTTATCTATTGAGTATGTGTGCATGCGTATACACACACTGAACTTTTTTTTCCCTTCTCCCGTTATGTACTATGTGTACATATTCTGTTGTGCTGCAGCAAGCAAAAATGTCATTGTCCTATCTGGGACACATGACAATAAAACACTCTTGACTCTTGACTCGAAACTAAAGGTGCAGCAACTTCATTGGCCAAAGTATTTCCCAGTCCACAAATGGTATTGGTCCATAATGTTGGAAGTTTTCATGAGTTGCTTAATTGGACTGGGGTGAGTCTTTGATGTGCAGTGTAAACAGGCATTATAGATTCTGCCAATTGATGTACATCGCACACACTCTTCATTTTTATTGTAGCCAATAAAAATAAAAATACAGTCAACATAAAACAAGCCACAGATCAATTATTACTTATCATTACTTATCAGCTAAGGCACAGTTAGCTGCAATGTGTCTGGCACGACATGGAGACGCACAGGAAAGCAATCCTTACAGCTACAGGGTGGTACAATGGCGCAGCGGTAGAGTTGCTGCCTTACAGCGCCAGAGACCCAGGGTTGACCCTGACCATGGGTGCTGCCTGTGTGGAGTTTGTACGTCCTCCCCGTGACCGTGTGGGTTTTCTCCGGATGCTCCGGTATCCTCCCACACTAGGGGGCAGAGGTATAAGGTGAGAGGGGGTAAGTTAAACGGAAATGTGTGGGACAAGTTTTTTACACAGAGTGTGGTGGGGGCTTGGAACGCATTGCTGGGGTGGTGGTGGATGCAGATACGACAGTGGTGTTTATGAGCCTTGTAGATAGGTACATGGAAATACACGAAATACAAGGAATAGAGGGAATAGAGAGACATGGATCATGTAGAGGCAGTTGAGATCAGCTTACCTTGCCATCATGTTTGGCACTAACATTGTGGGCTGTGTTGTAGGTAGACAAAAATGCTGGAGAAACTCAGCGGGTGAGGCAGCATCTATGGAGCGAAGGAAATGGGCAAGGTTTTGGGACGAACCCCTTCTTCAGGCCGAATAGAACCGAATGGAAACGAGGCCGAATCACCAATAAACCGAAAGATTACGAAGACGAAACACCTACTAACCGAAAGGCTGCATCGCCTAAATGCAAACTAACCGAAAGGGCGGGACGCCTAAAAGCAAACGAACCGAAAAGCTGCGTCACCTCAAAGCAAACTTACCGAATGGCCACTCTGTCGAAATGCCACCTACCCAAAAGGCGGCGTCACCTACAAGCCAACGAACCGACTGCCGCTCAACAGAAAAGTCCAATAACGGACATGACGTTGCCAGGGGGCGGGACTTGTCAGCGATTGATCCAGACATCCATCACATCACTGTGAAGGCATGAACATTGTCCCAAACCTCCGTTCCACCCGACCTATAGCCCGCGGAGGGTGGCCGTGGGAGAGTGGGGCTGTCCCGAGGGATGCACACCTTCGGCTGCTTTCAACTTGGTGCTTGGGTTCAGATTGCCCAGTCACCTATGGCTTGTGTGGGAAAATGAACCTCACGCTCCCATCTCCCCCTTCTCTCTCCCCTCTTCTCTCTCCTCCTCTCTCTCTCTCCCCTCTTCTCTCTCTCCTCCTCTCTCTCTCCACTCTTCTCTCCTCCTCTCTCTTCCCCTCCTCTCTCCCCCCTCTCTCTCCCTTCTCTCTCTCCCCTTCTCTCCCCCTTCTCTCTCTCTCCTCCGTCTCCACCCGCTGGAGCGTCCCACAGTCACTGACCGCGATGCACCGCAATCGGTCCCCATCCTCCACACCAGAGTGATTCCCCCCCCCCCCCACTCCGACCCCCGGACCCCGACACCCACACCGGGTGATTTACCCCGGCCGCGAGGACAGATGTTTTATTTATTACCGTCTCGGTGCTTGCGGAACGCACCCAAGCTCCCACGCACAAAACAGGCAGCACCTCTGGAGAGAAGGAATGGGTGACATTTTGTGCCGAGACCATTCTTCAGAGTGCGTCTGAAAGGTCTCGACCCGAAACGCCACCCATTTCTTCTCTCCAGAGATGCTGCCTGTTTTGTGTGTGGGAGCTTGGGGTTAGGGAGAGAGAGAAGGGAGAGAGAAGGGGGGGAGAGAGAGAAGGGAGAGAGAAGGGGAGGGGAGAGAGAAGAGGGGAGAGAGAAGGGGGAGACGGGAGCGTGGGGTTCATTTTCCCACACAAGCCATAGGTGACGAGGCAACCTGAACCCATCACCAAGTTGAAAGCGGTCGAAGATGTGCATCGCTCGGGACAGCCCCCACTCTCCCAAGGCCACCCTCCGTGGGCTATGGGTCGGGTGGAGCGGAGGTTTGGGACAATGTTCATCCCTCCACAGTGATGTGATGGACGCGGGGGTCTGGACCAATCGCTGGCAAGTTCCGCCCCCCAGCAACGTCATGTCCGTTATTGGACTTTTCTGTTGAGTGGCAGTCGGTCCTTTGGCTTGTAGCCGACGCCGCCTTTCGGGTAGGTGGCATTTCGACAGAGCGGCCATTCGGTAAGTTTGCTTTGAGGCGACGCAGCTTTTCGGTTCGTTGGCTTTTAGGCATCCCGCCCTTTCGGTTAGTTTGCATTTAGGCATCCCATCCTTTCGGTTAGTAGGCGTTTCGTCTTCGTAATCTTTTGGTTTATTGGCGTTTTGGCCTCGTTTCCATTCGGTTCTTTGGCTTCGACTTATAACCATATAACCATTACAGCACGGAAACAGGCCATCTCGGACCTTCAAGTCCGTACCGAACATTAAAAAAAAAAAAAAAAATACTTCCCCCTAGTCCCATCTACCTGCACTCAGACCATAACCCTCCATTCCTTTCCCGTCCATATACCCATCCAATCTATTTTTAAAGGATAAAATCGAACCAGCCTCCACCACTTCCACTGGAAGCTCATTCCACACAGCTACCACTCTCTGAGTAAAGAAGTTCCCCTAATGTTACCCCTAAACTTCTGTCCCTTAATTCTCAAGTCATTTCCCCTTGTTTGAATCTTCCCTACTCTCAATGGAAAAAGCTTATCTACGTCAACTCTGTCTAACCCGCTCATAATTTTAAAGACCTCTATCAAGTCCCCTCTTAACCTTCTGCGCTCCAAAAAATAAAGACCTAACTTGTTCAACCTTTCTCTGTAACTTAGTTGCTGAAACCCAGGCAACATTCTAGTAAATCTCCTCTGTACTCTCTCTATTTTGTTGACATCCTTCCTATAATTAGGCGACCAAAATTGTACTCCATACTCCAGAATTGGCCTCAGCAATGCCTTGTACAATTTTAACATTACATCCCAACTTCTATATTCAATGCTCTGATTTATAAAGGCCAGCACACCAAAAGCTTTCTTTACCACCTACATGAGATTCCACCTTCAGGGAACTATGCACAGTTATTCCTAGATCCCTCTGTTCAACTGCATTCCTCAATTCTCTACCATTTACCATGTACGTCCTATTTTGATTTGTCCTGCCGAGATGTAGTACCTCACATTTATCAGCATTAAACTCCATCTGCCATCTTTCAGCCCACTCTTCCAAATGGCCTAAATCTCTCTGTAGACTTTGAAAATCTACTTCATTATCCACCACACCACCTATCTTAGTATCATCTGCATACTTACTAATCCAATTTTCCACACCATCATCCAGATCATTGATGTACATGACAAACAACAGTGGACCCAACACAGACCCCTGAGGCACCCCACTAGTCACCGGCCTCCAACCTGACAAACAGCCATCCACCATTACTCTCTGGCATCTCCCATTCAGCCACTGTTGAATCCATCTTGCTACTCCACCATTAATACCCAACAATGTAATCTTCTTAACCAACCTTCCATGAGGAATCTTGTCAAAGGCCTTACTGAAGTCCATATAGACAACATCCACTGCTTTACCCTCATCAATTTCCCTAGTAACCTCGTCGAAAAATTCTAGAAGATTAGTCAAACATGACCTTCCAGGCACAAATCCATGTTGACTGTTCCTAATCAGACCCTGCTTATCCAGATGCTTATATATATTATCTCTAAGTATCCTTTCCATTAATTTGCCCACAACTGACGTCAAACTAACAGGTCTATAATTGCTAGGTTTACTCTTAGAACCCTTTTTAAACAACGGAACAACATGCGCAGTACGCCAATCCTCCGGCACTATTCCCGTTTCTAATGACATTTGAAATATTTCTGTCATAGCCCCTGCTATTTCTACACTAACTTCCCTCAATGTCCTCGGGAATATCCTGTCAGGACCTGGAGACTTATCCGTTTTCATATTTTTCAAAAGTGTCCGCATCTCCTCTTCTTTGAATCTCATAGTTTCCATTGCTACTTTGCTTGTTTCCCTTACCTCACATAATTCCACATCCTTCTCCTTGGTGAATACCGAAGACTTCTTTGCTTCGGCTTCTTGTCTGTCGGCGCCACGTCCGGGTACCATGTTTAACTGGTACAGTAACTGGTGTAAAACCAACAGAGAAAAATCACCTTTGTGCTGGACTCAGCATCAACCATCTGTTAAATGGTCGGTAAGGTGATTGGATAATTCCACTTTGTGCTCCTGACAAAGGGACCGTTTGCTAGTCATAGCTTGCTCTTGGCATTTCAATGATAATTCCAATGATACTTTATGGTCACATGTACCTAGGTACAGTGAAAATCTTTGTCTATGCATATAATTGACAATGTACGCAAAGTGTAGTATCTGGTAGTGACAAAGTTACAAAGTACACATTATAGTCCCTCTGCTCCCTCGTTATTCGCAGCAGCAATCCCTACCCTCCCTCCTCCCACACGCCACCCCCCTTGCCAGGTTCCCCTTTGTTCTTTTGTTCACAACCCCCCACTTCCCGCTGGGTACCACTTTGATCTCGCCGAAAGGGCCTGTTTCCACGCTGTATCTCTAAACTAAAGTAAACTGCTATCTGCTTCATTGAAGACTTTCAGACTATCTTTAACTGGATTTTACTGGACTTTATGTTGCACTAAACATTATTCCTTTTATTATTATTTATCTGTACACTGTGGATGGCTTGATCGTAATCATGGATAGTCTTTGCAACAAAAGCTTTTCACTGTACCTCAGTACACATGACAATAAACTGCACTAAACTAACCATCTATCTCAGTACTACAGGAGCTGTGGTATCGATTGTTTGCAGCAGTTTCTAAATTCAATCACCTATTTACCTCACGTCACCCTCCTTCAATAGTGTTACACGGCTCCTTTTGCAGAAGGTGATTACATTATTTCTATGCGATGTGGCACATTTGTGCTTTGAAAAAAAAGTCAATTAATGAGGAAAATACATCCTTGGTGAATATTCTTGAAAGGCCAGAAAATCCTTCAATACTGCAATGTTCACAGAGTGCTCATTTGCAAATCTCATCCTCTTCCCCTCTCTGCCCTGCTCTTTCTGTGGGCTCTCGTTATTAGCTTAATTTAGCTGAATTCAACCAGACCAGAGGACATCGGTTTAAGGTGAAGGGGAAAAGACCTAATAGGAATCTGATGAGTAAATTTTTCACACAAAGGGTGGTGTGTGAGTAGAACAAGCTGCCAGAGGAGGTAGTTGATGCTGGGACTATCCCAACATTTAAGAAACAGTTACACAGGTACATGGATATGACAGATTTGGAGGGATATGGGCCAAACAGAGGCAGGTGGGACTAGTGTAGCTGGGACATGTTGGCGGGTGTTGGCGTTGGGCCTAAGGGGCTGTTTCCACACTGTATCACTCTATGACTATGACTCAACAATAGATGAGATAGCCAGCTGAAAAAGCAAATAGATTGTAGTTTTAAATACCATTTAAAACAGCAGCACCTTCGACAGTATATCAAGCTGTGGTTAAGTGCTAGACTGATATTCGTGTTTGTTCCCAGAGTGAAGATCAATACAAAAAAATGTTTTTAATGAAGATGTTACAAATCTGAAATAAAAACAGACAATGCTGAAAGAAAATCACTCAGCGTGTCAGTCAGCATTTATGGAAAGTTTTGTTTAGTTTATTGTCATGTGTACCGAGGTACAGTGAAAAGCTTGCGTGCTAACTAGTCAGCGGAAAGACAATGCATGATTACAATTGAGCTATCCACTGTGTACAGATACATGATAAAAGGAATCATGCAAGGTAAAGTCCGATTAATGATAGTCCGATGGTCTGCTGCGAGGTAGATGGTAGCTCAGGACCGCTTGCTCTAGTTGGTGATAGGATGGTTCGTAGGGGTGCAGCGTAGGTCACCAGGTTAATTCCAAGGATGGCGGGACTGTCATATGTTGATAGAATGGAGCGGCTGGGCTTGTATACTCTGGAATTTAGAAGCATGGGATCTTATTGAAACATATGATTATGAGGGGTTTGGATACGCTGGAGACAGGAAACATGTTCCCGATGTTGGGGGAGTCCAGAACTAGGGGCCACAGTTTAAGAATAAGGGGTTAGCCATTTAGAACGGAGATGAGGAAAAACGTTTTCACACAGAGAGTTGTGAGTCTGTGGAATTCTCTGCCTCAGAGGGCAGTGGAGGCCGGTTCTCTGGATGCATTCAAGAGAGAGCTTGACAGAGCTCTTAAAGATAGCGGAGTCAAGGGATATGGGGAGAAGGCAGGAACAGGGTACTGATTGTGGATGATCAGCCATGATCACATTGAATGGTGGTGTTGGCTTGAAGTGCCGAATGGCCTACTCCTGCATCTCTCGTCTATTGTCTATTGCCTGATAACAGCTGGGAAGAAACTGTCCCTCAATCTGGAGGTGTGTGTTTTCACACTTCTGCACCTCTTGCCTGATGGGAAAGGGGAGAGGATGGAGTGACTGGTCCTTGATTATGCTCCTGGCCGTGCCGAGGCAGTGTGAGGTGTAAATGGAGTCAATGGAAGGGAGGTTGGTTTGTGTGATAATCTGGGCCGCATCCACAATTCTCTGCAATTTCTTGTAGTATTGTATGGAGATTGGAATCATATAAAGCATTCTTCTTTCAGGTCATTGGCCTTTCATCAGTGTGAATGTGGGAAGACAATACTTTCAATTTTCCTCATAGCTCAATTTTCTCTCATTTTTTTCTTTGCAATCTAATGTTAACTGGCTTGATTTATACAAATGGCAGGAAGATGCTGGATCCTCAACGAAGATAAATCCAGTCAGAGCTGACACATGATTAGCACTTCATCTACAAAGATAGAACTCTGTAATACAATAAAATCAATAATGGAATATTTTACCGAGTAGAATTTATTCTCAGCTGCCAAGTGCTTATCCGTGCAGATAACCCAACTAAATAACAGTAATGTCCCCGAATGCTAATCACTTTACAGGCTAAAAGTGTCGCAAATCAATTCCAAAAATGTAAGAGTCATTTCTTTAGGAACTGATTTTAGCAAAATACCCAGCAGGAATGCTGAAAAGGTGGATTTTTATTCATTTAATCCTTTGTGGCAACAGCAGTATTGTGAGGCGTAGCATCTTGCAAACAATGCAAAGGACTCCAATATTAAGAGGCATGGTCACAGCATGCACTCTGATGCACGGGAGTGATTCATGTGGCAGCAATGGTGCTGGGAGCAGTTATATTGGCCACGATGCAAGGCACAAGTGCATGAAATGCAGTGCAACCTACCAAACGCACAGTTCTGGAATATCAAACCAATACTCAACATTAGTGTATATTTATTCAAGATTCTAGAGAGTCAAGAGTGTTTGATTGTAACATGTACAGAACAATGGAATTCTGACGTAGCAGCTTAACAGGCACGTAAGTGCAATACACAAGATAATATATAACTTGACTAAGTGGGACCCGTCGGGTCCCAGCTTCACACAGGAGGGCTGGTCCCCCAATGCAATATTCCACCTCTCACACACACACAGACTCACACACACACATGCACACATACACACACCCTCCACCTCACACACACACATACACTCACATACATACACTCACTCACACACACACACACTCACTCTCACACACACACTCACACACACACACACACATATTCACTCATACACACACATACACTCTCACATACACACACACACAGACTCACACACACTCACACACTCACACATACACTCACACACTCACACACACAGACTCACACACACACACACAGACACATATACATTCTCACACACACACACACTCACACATACACTCACACACTCACATATACACTCACTCATACACTCACACACACACGCATACACTCACACACACACACACACTCATGCACACACTCACGCACACACATACACACACACACAGACACACACGCATACACTCACACACACACATACACTCACACTCACACTCACACATACACTCACACACACATACACACTCACTCGCACTCACATACGCACTCACGCACACACACACACTGACTCACACACCATATATATGACAGTAAACTTTCTTGAATCTACTCACATGGCTGAGCGCGGCCTCTCTTCTGTGGGGCTTCCACAGTCAGCAGCACCTCCACAATCAGCGTGACCTCTACACTTACCAGAAATTACGCAATCAGTGCGACCTCTGCACTCACCGGAAATTACTCATTCAGCACGACCTGTTCACTAAGCGGGAGTCACGAAATGAGCGAGACTTTTGGACTAAACACAGTCGGACCTAATAAAGCATTTATTCCTTCCAAATACAGTCAGACCTAATAAACCATTTATTCCTTCCAAACACAGTCAGACCTAATAAAGCATTTATTCCTTCCAAACACAGTTGGACCTAATAAAGCATTTATTCCTTCCAAACACAGTCAGACCTAATAAAGCCTTTATTCCTTCCAAACATTGTTGGACCTAATAAAGCATTTATTCCTTCCAAACCAGTAGGACCTAATAAAGCATTTATTCCTTCCAAACACAGTCAGACCTAATAAACCATTTATTCCTTCCAAACACAGTCGGACCTAATAAAGCATTTATTCCTTCCAAACACTGTTGGACCTAATTAAGCATTTATTCCTTCCAACACAGTCGGACCTAATAAAGCATTTATTCCTTCCAAACACAGTCAGACCTAATAAACCATTTATTCCTTCCAAACACAGTCGGACCTAATAAAGCATTTATTCCTTCCAAATACAGTAGGACCTAATAAAGCATTTATTCCTTCCAAACACAGTCGGACCTAATAAAGCATTGCAGTTTCAAGCACAGGCAGGGCCAAACAACTCATGGCATTGTCATTAAGGGCTAACAAATCATTTATTGCAAGTACATAGCAGACTCACAGTTCAGTTGATTCACAGTTTAGAATGACATTCGTGACCTCTCCCCCGCGATCTTGCAGAGTGACTGACTCACATCCAGGCATCTTGGGTTTCATAGTCCTGCCTCCCCTGGTCTGCGCGGACTTGGTTGGATGAACGGCCTGTTTACGCACTGTATCTCTAAACTAAACTAAACTAAACAATAACAAATTAATACCTTTGGTGCGTTTTAATCCTTGCAATCTTGATTACCTTATTGCACTTGATGAGAGTTTACTGAGAAAAGATTAGAATATCTATTTTGATCCAGGTCATATTATAGAGAATACTGAGCGAAAATGATTCATTTATTAGTTTACAGATTCAGATTGAGGTTCAATTTCAAACTCAAATTAGTTTATTGTTATATACACGAGGCTGCAATGACAATTCTTGGTCAATGAGGTTCAGAGTAAACAGCATACATGACAATGATAAATACAACAATAAATACAACCATGAATGCAAACCAGCAAAATGGTGCAGAGATTGTAGTGCAATCTGAAGTGAAGCAAAAAAAAATGAAAGTGCAGTAACAGAATAACCGAATGAGGGAGAGTAAAGGCCCTGTCCCACTTTCCCGAGTTAATCACGAACTCTCCCGAGTTTTCCCCTTAATTCGAACTTGTGGAATGTCGGGGAATGTCGGTAGTGAGCTCGTGGGAGGCCGTAGGAGTCCATAGATGTTTCATAATGGCTGCCGTAGGAACTCGGGGCATCAAGTAAGTCGGGACGTTTTTTCAACATGTTGAAAAATGTCCAGGAGTTAAAAGAATAGCCCCGAGTACCTACGAACGGCTATTACCGTAATTCCCCAAGTTCGAATCAAGGGGAAAACTCGGGAGAGTTCGTGAGTAACTCGGGAAAGTGGGCCAGGGCCTTTAAGAGTATTTCTCCTGTAAAGGGATGAGGGAGGAAACCGGAGCACCCGAAGAAAACCCATGCTGTCACAGGGAGAATGTACAAATTCCATACAGACAGCACCCGTAGTCAGGATCGAACCTGAGTGTCTGGCAGCTGTGTGGCCACCGTGCTACAAACAAGGTGTTGGACTAACTCAGCAGGTCATGCTTTTCAGCATCTGTTCAATTTGCAATATCTGTGGGACCAAACTATAGAAGTCAATGGAAACAAAATTAAGAAATGAAGTTTCATTTGTGTACACTTCCACATCACTTGGTGACCAGATAAAAACAAGACAATTTTTTATCATGCGACTTTTGACTCAGAGTCATCCTGCTAATCCAACCCTGACGATTTACCCCTGAAACAGTAGAACATCTATGGAATGTTCTTATCAAATATTTTTGCAGTGTTACAATGTTTAGAGCGAGGGTGAGGTCTGCTATACAGACGTTGCATTGTAAGTGCAACTGAGGGTTACCCAAAGCACTAACTTTTGCCTAAAGAGTGTTGGAGTAACTCAGCGGGTCAGGCAGCATCTCTGAAGAAGGGTTCTGACCAGAAAAGTCACCAATTCTTTTTCTCCAGAGATGCTACTTGACCCGCTGAGTGTTTCTAGTATTTATATCTATCTCTGGAGAACATGGATAGGTGAGGTTTTGAGTCGGGACCCTTCCTCAGATTGATTGTAGGTTGCAGTAATAAAACTGGGAGGAGAGGCAGGATAAATCCTGGCAAGTAACAGGTTGATCCCAGGGGAGGAGGAGAGGGGTTTTATACGATGGTTGGACTAAGGTCCCAACCTGAAATGTCACCAACAATCAGTCTGAAGAAAGGTCCCGACACAAAACATCACCAATCCATGTTCTCCAGAGATGCTGACTAACCCACTAAATTACTCCAGCATTGGTGTCTTTTTGTGTAATCCGGCATCTACTGTTCCTTGTTTCAACATTAACATGCCTTTCCAGATATAGACGGTGCAATTAGATATATTTTTCCTCATTATTCAACATTTTCTGTTTTTATTTTTGCCTCACGTATGTTTGGATCTCCAAAGTCTCACCATAAATTAATATCTTGTCATGAAAAGGAATACTATAAAATATGCACACAATCATGGCACGGTGGCACAGTGGTAGAGTTGCTGCCTTACAGTGTCAGAGACCCAGGTTCAATCCTGACTATGAGTGCTGTCTATATGGAGTTTGTACCTTCTCCCCATGACCTGTGTGGGTTTTCTCCGGGTGCTCCGGTTTCCTCCCACATTACAAAGATGTGCAGGTTTGTAGGTTAATTGGCTTCGGTAAAATTGTAAATTGTCCCTAGTGTGTAGGATAGTGTTAGTGTTCAGGGATCACCGGTGCTAACTCGGTGGGCCGAACGGCTTTTTTGCATGCTGCATCTCTAAACTAAACTAAACTAAGCATATAGAGGCCAGACAAGCCAAACAGAGATTGACAAAAAGCTAAATTTCAATAAACTTACATAAGGATTCCCGAAGAGATAAGCATTTTCTTTACTGAGAATGAAGCCTGGATTAGTGGGTATTAGCTTTAGGGAGCGGTTGGACAGAATTGGATTGTTTTCTTTGGATCGCTGGATGTTGCAGCCAGATCAGCTAGAAGTATATAAAATTACTAGACTAAGTGGGACCCATTGGGTCCCATGTTCACACGCGAGGGCTGGTCCCCCAACGCAATATTCCACCTCTCCACCAATTCCGATATTGCTGGCCAGTGGGGGGGCTTTCTGGAGTGCTGGTATGGGTTCTTGGGGTGGCAGCTCAGTCCCTCAAGCCTGATGTGCTGGCAGCTCACTCACGGCTGGTGGGCTGGCAGTTGACTCACGGCTATTCCTTGAAATTCCATTTCAAGCAGAGTGCAAGGCCACCAAATTCAAATCCATTTTCCTACCATTTCAAGCAGGGTGCAAGGCCACCAAATTAAAGTGCAGTTTCTTACCACTTCGAGCAGGGTGCAAGGCCACCAAATTCAAGTGCAGTTTCCTACCACTTCAAGCAGGGAGCAAGGCCACCGAATTCAAGTGCAGTTTCCTACCACTTCAAGCAGGGTGCAAGGCCATCGAATTCAAGTGCAGTTTCCAACCACTTCAAGCAGGGTGCAAGGCCACCGAATTCAAGTGCAGTTTCATACCACTTCAAGCAGGGTGCAAGGCCACCAAATTCAAGTGCAGTTTCATACCACTTCAAGCTGGATCCAAGGCCACCAAATTCAAGTGCAGTTTCATACCACTTTCAGCAGGGTGCAAGGCCACCAAATTCAGTGCAGTTTCATACCACTTCAAGCAGGGTGCAAGGCCGCCAAATTCAAATGCAGTTTAATTCCACTTCAAGCAGGGTGCAAGGCCACCAAATTCAAGTGCAGTTTCATACCATTTCAAGCAGGGTGCAAGGCCACCAAATTCCAATGCAGCTTCATACCATTTCATGCAGGGTGCAACGCCACCACATTCAAATGCAGTTTCATACCATTTCATGCAGGGTGCAAGGCCACCACATTCAAATGCAGTTTCATACCATTTCAAGCAGGCTGAAACCACCATAAAACCACACAAAACACCAAACTCACAGTTCAGTAGACATTCAGTGTGTTCAGTTGATTCACAGCTCAGACAGAGTCATGACCTCTCCCTCCCCCATCATGCAGAGACTGAGCCACACCCACACTTCCGGGTTTTATAACCCCTCCCCCTCCCACCGGAAAAGGTGTGGCCTTCATGGCGTGATTGACAGGAGAGAGATTCTCAACATTTTTTAAACACTAATAACACTTTTATTTTTCATTGATGGGAAGAATCCTCTGCACCTGCTAAACAGAGGGGGACTGAGTAAGATGGCCAAAATTCACAGCCGTAAGTGGTACCGTTTTATCTAAAATCAATATACAGTGCAAACAGGAGCATCAAAATGCACCTGCATTAGACCCATGGACTGTGTGAACTACAGCATTAAGCAAGGACCATTCATTCCTACACGGTTGATGGAGATGAGATAATCTGCACTAAAGCCATTGTTTCCTGCAGGTTTGGGCAGATGCGATCAGAAGCAATGTCGAAGCAGAGATTAAATTGACTCTGGTCTGGGTTTCAACCACGAATAAACATTCTGTTTGCACCAGGCTGTCAGTGATAATAATCAATCTGTGTGATGATATAACAATGAGCGGCTGAAGATCGAAATGGAAACACACTTTTAATTGTAACCATTCCGGGATACTCTTGCTTCAAGCCTTGCTTTATATTCTTTGCAAAAGAAGCTGCTGCAATATTGTTCATATAAAAATAAATTGAGAAAGAGGGGGACTTTCTCCGCTGTTCTGGTAGCCAGAATTTCCAAGAATTCAGCTAGAATTTTGAAGGTAAAACATAGGGGCATTAAAACGAATAATTTTCATTCATGTTCTTTTTATTATATTTGCTAGTTAGCAATTATAAGAAATTAGGAGAAATGGATTTCCTCCTGGTGCTCCTATTTCCTCCCACATCCCAAAGACGTGCGGATTTGCAGGTTAATTGGCTTCTGTAAATGGTCACTAGTGTGCAGGGAGTGGATGAGTAAGTGGGATAACATAGAACTAATGTGAAAACGGGTGAACAATAGTTGGGTGTTGATGATTTGGTCTCCCTTTATCGCCTTTTTACAAGCATATGGTGCAACAAAACCGTAGAAATTAAATGTTTCAGAACCGGGTGAGGGGGTGGGTAAAGTTATTAGATAGGTATATCTCTCTTAATCTCTCTCTTTTTATTTCCTTCCTTTTTTTTTTTTCTTTACTTCTTTTTTCTTCTTTTTCTTTTTTTTTCTCTCTTTACCATTTTCTACCTTTTTGTTTACCTGTTTCTTTCTTCGGGCTTTCTTTACTATTTCACGAACTAACACTTTCACCACTTTTTACGATACTTTCTTTTCCTCTATCTTTCCTATCTTCATTTTCTGTTTAAAATTTTTTTTTAAATAAAAAAAATAAAAAAATAGTTGGGTATAGACAGGAACTGTAGATGTGCAGGAAGGAACTGCAGATGCTGGTTTAAACCGAAGATAGACACAAAAAGCTGGAGTAACTCAGCGGGTCAGGCAGCATCTCTGGAGAAAAGGAATAGGTGATGTTTTGGGTCGAGACCCTTCTTCAGAGTGAGAGTCAGGGTAAAGAAAAATGAGAGATATAGACGGTGATGTAAAGAGATATAGAACAAATGAATTAAAGTTATGCAAAATAACAATGATAAAGGAAACAGGCCATCATTAGCTGTGGCCTAGGTGAAAACGAGTACAGACAATGAGACTCAACAAGATGACTTTGAAGCTGGTACGACTTGGGTGGGGGAAGCAAAGAGAGAGGTACAACGGGTGGGGAAGGGATGGAGAGAGGGAGACGCTGGTTTATACTGAAGATAAACACAAAGAGCTGGAGTAACTCAGCGGATCAGGCAGCATCTCTGGAGAGAATGGATGGGTGAAGTTTTGGGCAAGGACTCCTGACCCTCCCTTGAGGTCGGATGTGAAAGGTGTCCTCCCGGGGTACAAGGGATGAAGAGGGCCAGGGGGAGAGGGCCTGGTGGAGAGGGCCATGCAAGGAGAGGGGCATCGGTTCGCGGGACAACCAAAATGGAGGCGACGGCTGCAATTTGAATGAATGAATGAATAAGTTTATTGGCGAAGTATGTACACATACAAGGAATGTGCCTTTGTGGCCACCTGCAGCCGGGATTGTAAAATGGCCAAAATGGCGACCCTTGCATATGGATTCAGTGGGCTGTTCTGTAGACTCTGCACTAACCGGGGGGTGATTGTGCTAATGTACGGGGATATTCTTGCTGAGCTGTCTGCAGAAAATGTACTTCACTGTACCTGGTACACATGACAATAAAGAAACCATTGGTAGATTTATGAGCATTTTACAGAAAGGCAGATGATGGATGGATTTAATGGCGGACCAGGCATCAATGGCAGGGCTAACAAAATAGCATGTGTGCAGGAATCTGCAGATGGAGGAGGGAAGGGAAAGTAGAAGTAGGAGACAACAAGGAAAGATCACGGAGGGCATTGTAAAAAAGGATGAAGACCTTAAAGTGAAGGCTTCGCATGAATGGGCGCCAGTTTGGTTCAGCAAGCACATGGGGAGATGGATGCACAGTGCAGTTATGATGCCAAGTGTCGAGTGCTGCGTGAGATAATCAAGATGGGACTCAGCCAGGTGTCAGCAGTGGTCCTAATCAAAAGGTAACAACGTTAGGGCTTTCAGCAGCAGGTAAAACAAAACGATCCAAAACTCTGTCAGAAACGGCAGCAATAAAGATGAAATAATGGATGAGGGGGTTACAATTACTTAACCTAATGTAAAAAATGTCCTCAAGTGTAACACTACACAAATGCAGCTGAAGCTCTCACCCAAAGTAGACTGGCTGCAGCCCAAGAAAAAATGATGGAGAACAGCCCAGTTGTATCGTTCCCTTATATTGGGATGATGTTGGAAGACGAGCAAAGCCCTCCGTGGAATTTCACAACTACCTGTAATATACCATCTCCTAGAATAGGCACCTCGTTTTAGTTTACGTGCTCTATCACCCACTTTAAAGTATAATTAAAATTTATTGGTGCCAGCAACACTCAGTTTAATGGATTGAAATATTAAACAGATCATGATTTCTCTACAATTGGGAAGTTATGTTTCACTGGGGTACATTGCAGGAAGGTTGTGTTAACACTAAAACTGAGAGAAAGTGAGAGAGAAAAAGGTGGAGAGGGAGGGTAAGGGAGTGAGAGAGAGTGGCACGGTGGCGCTGTGTTAGAGTTACTGCCTTACAGCGCCTGAGTCCCAGGTTCGATCCTGATTATGGGTGTCGTCTGTACGGAGTTTGTACGTTCTCCCTGCGGGTTTTCTCTGGGTGCTCCGGTTCCCTTTTGCACTCCAAAGATTTGCAGGTTTGAGGGTTAATTGGCTTTGGTAAAATTATAAATGATAAAGAATAGAACTAGTGTACGTGGTGATCCTGGTTGGCACGGACTGGGTGGGCCGAAGGGCCTTTTTCCGAGCTGTATTTCTAAAGTAAAGTCTAAAAGAGAGAAAGGGAGAGAAAGCGATTAAGAGAAAGGGAGAGAGAGAAATAGAGAGGGGGAGGGAGGGAGAGAGAGGGAGGGGGAGAGACAGAGGGAGAAAAATCATTGTGACTTCATTTAAAAGAACCTTTTAAATGCCATCTTCTAGATCCATGCTTTGGATTTACTTTTGCAATTATTAAAATCTACAAGGCTGTAAAACACAACACCACAATATCATGCTCAACTGTTATTTATTGTAGCCACCGCAGCTCTTTTATAACCTTAAACAGATTACAAGAATATTTGAATGATTACAATCATAACTTATATATTGCAAGTTGTATGAAAGAAATAAACAAATATAAATAATCAACCTTGCACAGAGACACTCTCTGATGGTTTCATTTGTCAATTTGTTTCCATGACATGGGGCAGATTTCATTCATTTCCCACGATGTCAGCATTGATTGGGATATGGCCAGTTAAAGCCCTGTCCCACGGTATGAGTTCATTCCAAGAGCTCTCCCGAGTTTAAAAAAACCCAAACTCGTGGTAAGCATGGAGAATGAACGTAGCGGGTACGTCGGAGCTCGGGGACGTCTCTTAGCGGCTCGTAACGCTAACGGCAGGTACTCGGGAAGACTCGCTACCGGCAGGTAAGCACGGAAAGACTCGTGAAGATTTTTCAACATGTTGAAAAATGTCCACGAGAGCCCCGAGTACCGACGAGTGGCCATTACCGTAAATCTCTGAGTAAATCAGGGCAAACACGGGGGAGCTCTTGGAATGAACTTGTACCGTGGGACAGGGCTTTTAATTGGAACAAGCTGTAAGCAATAGCTGGTAATGACAGATTTTGTGCCTTTAATATTGGAGTAACACTCATGATAACTTGAAACAATTCAAGACCCTTGACAGATTCTCAGAACTGAAGTTTGTGTCGGAGTAGAATTTTGGAGGAGTGCGGTTCACTCCAGATAAAATATTAATATAATGAAAAGCAGTAAAAGCATTCAATTCATTAGAGGTCAGCAATTACCAGAGCAGAATTATATTCATTAATCTTTCTTATTCTTCCAATCTGCTTCTTGATAGTAGCCTCTTAACTGTGCTGATCGCAGCAAACCGTACTGGGGTGCTTTGAGTAGACCACCTCAGCACCATGTGGAACAGCACATGTCATGATGGAGATAACTTCCAATGTTGGAACACTGCTGATGCACTACACTGCTCCCCAACAACGGACATTCACAGAAAAGCACTGAAGCAAATGAACAACCTCCATATCCTGGTGAAGGCAGATATCAATGATGATGGTCACCGTGTTTTCAACGCACTTGCACTGCCTTTGGACATGTGTGGAAAGGGATATTAGAAGATCAAGACCTGAGACATGACACGTTCACTCAAGCTCTACCAAGCATCAGTGAACCCTGCCCTCCTAGTCCAGGTGGAAGCTGCTTCTTACACCTGGACTATCCTAGGCAAAGAACTTAAGGCATTGGAAAATCATTAATTCATACCCCTAAATCTTCCAAATCCTCTGGGAAGATATGGGAACCAACATTAAGATTCACTCCTACGCTTGTTTCCAACGCTAGGGTTTCAGTTGCACCTAGTCATCTATATTGGCAGGCCATGTCATTGGCATGACCAACGTGAAGCTCCCAAAGCTGGTACTCTGTTCTGAGCTCTGTCACGGGAGGAGATTATCAGGCAGACAGAGAACGATCTTCAAGGTTGTACTCAAAGCTTCCTTGAGGAAATGCAATGATCCTATTGACCCTCTGATGCAGAGAGGAGGTGGAGCATTTGGGATGTTATTGAGAACCTCAAGGCAAGGCCAGACCAGCAGCATTATCAAGCACGAAAAGCACCCCAGCCACTCCCTTTTCTCCCCTCTCCCATCAGGCAAATGGTACAGATGTGTGAAAACGCACACCTCCAGATTCAGGGGTAGTTTCTTGCCAGCTGTTATCAGGCAACTGAACCATCCTACCACAACCAGAGAGCGGTGCTGAACTACTATCTATCTCTTTGGTGACCCTCAAACTATCCTTAATCGGACCTTGCTGGCTTTACTTTGCACTGAACATTATTCCCTTATCATGTATCTTGTAAATGGCTCGCTTGTAATCATGTATTGTCTTTCTGTTGAAGATACACACAAAAAGCTGGAGTAACTCAACAGGACTGGGAGTATCTCTGGAGAGAAGGAATGGGTGAAGTTTCGGGTCTGTTGAAGACCCTTCTTCAGTCTTTCTGCTGACTGGTTAGCACGCAACAAAAGCTTTTCACTGTACCTTGGTACATGTGCCAATAAAACAGACAGTATTGGATAAGGTAAACACTGCATTCCATCAGCCTCTGTGTTAGTTATCCTTGTGCATTATTTGTCCCCTTTTTTAATTGAAGGCTTCAAACCAAGATGGTTTGGTGCCATTTTTAGTATAGCAGGTATTTGGATTTTATCTGAACAAGTTGAGCATGTGTATGCTGCTTAGCACCAGCTATAGAGTCTAATGTTGTGTGGGTGTCTCTGAAGGACAGGCCTCTGTCTTTCCATGCTGGAGATGTACTGCATGCAGCTCTGCCTATTCTTTCTGACAGAAGAGGAGTGAAGCTTTCGCCCACGTTCTCAGGGAGCCTGGCGCCGGCAGTGGGTGAAAATAATCGGCCGGTGACGTGTCAGGATAACTTTGACAATACATCGGTAAATAAGGACCAGATGTGAGCGAACAATGAAATACAATGTAAAATAAAATGCATTTATGGCTTCCCTGAATATGAAACGGAAGAGAAGAAACCACCTTGGGATATTTCAATGGTGCAATGGTGCTTTTTGTCAACACGTACCTAGATACAGTGAAATTATTTGCTTTGTATACAATTCAGTAGCTTAGTTTGGTTTAGCTTAGTTTAATTTAGTTCAGTTTTGTTTAGTTTAAATTCTAGTTTAGTTTAGTTTAGTTTATTATTGTCTCATGTACCGAGGTACAGTGAAAAGCATTTGTTTGTGTGCTATCCAGTCAAAGAAAAGTCTATACATGATTACAATCAAGGATAAAAGATACAACATTTTGTGCAAGATATAATATTGACATTGAAGTCCAATTAAAAAATGTGCAAAGGTCTCTAATTAGGTAGATGGGAGATCAGGACCACACTCTAGCTGATCAGAGGACTGTTCAGTTGCCTGATAACAGCTAGGAAGAAATTGTTCCTGAATTTGGAGGTGTGCATTTTCAAACTTCTGTACCTCTTGCCTGATGGTGTAATTCTGCTCCTATTCTCACCCCGTTAGTCTGGTTCAGTAAAACACAGAGTCAAGCACTGGATCAACTAACTTTATTTTCCAATCACAAACACACTACCCTATACGATACCTAACCAACATCGCGGGTCCGATCCTTGTCTCTACTCGTCCAAGCCCTTCAGCCTCGTGCGAGTAGACACCTCCAGCAGGTCAGCACTGTCCCAAGTGCTCCCCCAGAAGATCGACACAGAATAATATACTCTCCCCTCTTATATACTACATCGGAACCATGGTGCGAAGTATATGGGGAGGGGGGGGGGGGCAACCCCTACAAACCAATCATAAATAAAGATCTTACAATACATTCATTGACAGTTCCCTAATCCAATCACAAAATATCCTATTACATTGTTTCTACAGAAAGTTCCTAGTGGAAGACAGTTCCCTTAAGTAAAGAAACATTTTATCAGGTAATGTAAACAACTTGGGCAAGGCCCCTCTCCTTGACCAATCACAAATAACAGTGCAAAGACCATGCAACATAGTTAACAATAGTATTATAACTTACCATTCCCCAACCAATCCTGATCATGAATTTGCAGCAGGACTCAGCTCCTTCTGCAAAACCCTCAGACATATTAACAATTAAAGGACATCTGGACATCACCCTGTACTTAACTTCCTCCCAGGACCCAGACATTCTGGAGCCATGATCCTCAGATGCCAAGCAGGTTTTGCAAAGGCAGAAATCCTCCATTTTGTCAGACACTAAAATGGCCAATATTATCAATGGCAGAGGGGAGAAGAGGGAATGACTGAGGAGAGATTGGTCCTTGATTCTGCTGGTTGTCGTGCGAGGCAGTGTGAAGTGTAGATGGACTCAATGGAAGAAAGATTGGTTTGTGTCATGGTCTGGGCTGCTACCACAACTCTCTGCAATTTCTAGCGGTCTCGGATGGAGCTGTTTCCAAACCAGGCTGTGATGCATCCCAAAAAAGATGCTTTCTTCTGCACATCTGTACACGTTGGTGAGGGTTGTTGGGAACATGCCAAACTTCCTTACCCTTCCAAGGAAGTAGAGGCATTGGTGTGCTTTCCTGACCAAAACTTTGCAGTAAAATCATATTATATATAGGCACAATCAGAAAAATATATAAAAGTGCACTGATTGTAGTATAAGAATAGCAGACTTCACTGAGGCAGTACACAAAGAGTCACATTGTTTCCAACATCATCTTGTGCCCTTCAAGTTTCAAGTTGCTAAAAGTATGGAGTCTTATCTTGACCTTAAAGTTTGTTGTTGTGGCAGTGGAGCTGGGTCAGAGATGCAAGGGTCAGCCTGGCCTGGCGATGTTGGCGGTGTCCTTCACCGCTGCAGGCCGCATCCGATCCGCACACTCACCCTCTGTGGAGCCACCAGCGCAACCCTGCTGGAAAATACCCGGCACCCTGGACAGTGCGTCTGACTGAGTGGAGGCCACAGCCAGGGGAACAACAGTTGCAACCAATTAACTGGGATTGGATTAACTAACCTGCACCTTGTCACCACTACTCCTTAAAACCAAGGAAGTGAAAGGAAAATAGCAAGCAGGGCTTCCTCTTGGAGGCCAAGACTGAGCTGCTGGGACAAGCCCTGATTGAATGGCGGAATGGACACACTATACACTGGGGGAAATTTACAATTCTTACCAAAGAAAATTAGACTACAGACCTGCACGTCTTTGGAGTGTGGGAAGAAACCGGAGCACCCGGGAAAAACCCATGCAAGTCATGGGGAGAACGTAAAATTCCATACAGCTAACACCCGTAGTCAGGATCGAACCCGGGTCTCTGGCACTGTTAGGGATGTTCTACATTCATAACAATCCAGTTTTGTTGTGCTCAGTTTAGTTTAGTTTAGAGATACAGCGTGGATAGTTTCGTTTAGTTTAGAGATACAGAATGGCCCACCGAGTCCATGCCGGCCATCGATCACCCGTTCATGCTAGTTCTATGTTATGCCACTTTCTCATCCACTCCCTAGAGAGATTAGAGATTCCTTTATTTGTCATTCAGACCTTTCGGTCTGAACGAAATTTCGTTGCCTGCAGTCATACATATAATAATAAATGACAAAACACACAATAAACACAAATTAACATCCACTACAGTGAGTTCACCAGGCACCTCCTCACTGTGATGGAGGCAAAAGTCTTAAAGTCTCTGTCTCTTCCCGCTTTCTTCTCCCTCTGCGCTGAGGCGATCCAGGCTTCTGATGCTGTGGCCCCGCCGGGCGACGGTAAGCCAGTCCAGCGGCCGAATCCGTGCTCCGCGACGGGCCGGCTCAAACTCCGCGGCCCGGGGTGGTCGAAGCTGCCGAAGCTGCCGCCCTCCAGTCCAGAGGACGCAGCTGTAGTTGCGGGAGCCCCAGAAAAACAGGTCACCAACCTGTGACCTGCGCGCTCCCGACGATGTCGTCCACTGGGCCCGCGGTCGAGCCTCCGGATTCAGGTCACCACCAGTGTCCTCGGTCGCCACCGCCGGAACGCCACCGCAGCCCCGAAGTTGGCCAGCCCCGCGCTCCCGAAGACGTCGTCCACTGGGCCAGCTGCGGCCGAGCCTCCGGATTCAGGTCGCCACCAGTGTCCTCGGTCGCCCCCGCCGGAACGCCACCGCAGCCCCGAAGTTGGCCAGCCTCGCGCTGGTAAGTCCTGGCTCTGCCTCCGGAGCCTCGAGGTCGGTCGGTCGCTCGCAGTTGGAGTTGGAGGCCGGCAGCTCGCAGTTGGAGTTGGAGGCCGGCAGCTCCGCCATTTTGGCCTCGGCACAGACGGAGGCAGAGAAGGGGGATACGACAAGAAAAAGTCACATTCCCCCGAAGGAAGAGACAAAAGTCATGTTTCACCCCCCCACCCCCCGACCCCACACATACACAACCCAATAAACTAAAATTTAACTGAAACAGGACAAAAGAAAACAACAAAAAAAGTAAAAACAGACGGACTGCAGGCGAGCCGCTGCTGTACGACAGCGCCGCCACTTCCGCCGCTACACACTAGGAGGCAATTTACAGAAGCCAATAAACCTACAATACGTGTACGTCTTTGGGATGTGGGAGGAAACCGGAGCACCCGGACAAAACCCATGTCGTCACAGGGAGAACGTGCAAACACCGCATAGAGAGTACCCATACTCAGGATAGAATCTGGGTCTCTGGTGTTGTGAGGTAGCAATTCTACTAGCTGTGCCACTGTGGATGTGCATGTTTCCCTCAGTTGAAAGTGAGGTTAAATATAGGCATATCATGTGTGAGATATCTCTCATCAGCTCCAGGTATTTTTGTGTTGTGCTCAACATTGGTCCCAAAGGAGTTTAACAGTCTCGTTCAGGTACAAAACATCATCTTATTGATTCGACAGAAACCGCAGGATTAAAATAACAATTTTCCTCACTTCACTAGCAGCTTCTTTTGCATTTGCTCTGTGAAAACCAACCAGAACCCTTAACAGACTATATGGCTCAAAGTGGGCCACCCAAATGAAAGAAATAAAAATCACTATAGCAGAAACAGCTAAATATATTATTGATTCCATTGGCAGAAAAATCTCCATTGGCGATTCACTTGGGCAATTCTCTGGAAGCAGTTTAATCGCGATGAAAGCAAATAAGATGCATTAATTCTACTTTTTGGTTATCGGATCCTATTTATAGGTCAGTGCTAACTGTCCCATTTTTAGTTGGTCTGCAGAGTGGAGTCAAAGGAACTGGAGGAAGCCAATTAGTTCCTCTAGCCTGTTTCATTGCTTAGAGGGATTCTCAGTTTGACATATACTGTATCTATACGTGCGTGTGTGTACACTTACACACACACAAATATTATATATATTTACACATATGTGCATATATGCATATACATACATGCACGCACACACACACGCAAATGTTATATTTATATTATATGTACATATATATAACATTTGTATATAGCCCATAAGACAAGAGCAGAATGAGGCCATTGAGCCCATTGAGTCTAATCCGCCATTCAATCATGGCTGATCTATTTTTCCTTCTCAATCCCATTCTCCTGCCTTCTTCCTGTATCCTGAGATAGTGCATATATGTGTGTACTTTAGTTCAGTTTATTATTGTCATGTGAACCGAGGTGCAGTGAAAAGCTTTTGTTTGCATGCTATCCATTCAAAGAGAAGTCTATTCGTGATTACATTCAAGCCATCCACGGTGCGCAAATAAAGGATAAAAGATACAACATTCATTGCAAGATATCACATTAACATTTAAGTCCGATAAAGTCCGATTCAAAGTTCAAAGGTCTCCACTAAGGAAAATGAGAGATCAGGAACGCACTCGAGCTGATGAGGGGACTGATCAGTTGCCTGATGACAGCTGGGAAAAAACTGTCCTTGAATCTGAAGGTTGTTGTCAAACTTCTGTACCTCTTGCCTGATGGGAGAGGGAAGAAGAGGGAGTGAGACTGGTCCATATAAATAGTGAAATGTGTATAATTGATTAATCGTCTCCACCAAGCCAGCAAGGTCATAGTGCTTTGGGGGGCTTATATCCTTGTTTTGATCTTTGGCGGGTACTATCTTGGTTGATGTTGGCATCTTGGTGGGTAGTTCAGGACAACGATTAATCAAATGAACGCATTTCCCAGATATTGGAGACACCTTCTCTTCAGGTGAGGAACAAACCAAAGTGTGCCTCAGTCCACGCAATATTTCCCACCAGAACCAGATATAGGCGGCAATTTATCATGCCATGAGTGCAGTAGGAGACAACCAAATGGATAGTTAAACTGGACATCTCACCATAATACATCAGCCCTGCAGCATCAGAGACCTACTCTATCCACCAGGTAGAAGTGAAGGCCAGGAGAACACAGGAAGATCCTTTGGGACGAGGTGGTCCCGGTGAGAGGGTTTTGTCGGTAATTTCTCATGAAGCCTTTTTACCTTCCTTTATTGGAGATGATTTTTGCAAAATGGACAACCCTTTATTTTTAAGCACTTTATTTTGAAGTTCTTGCTTGTCTGGGCGCAATCCAGACACCGGGTGACAATAGACAATAGACAATAGACAATAGACAATAGGTGCAGGATAGGGCCATTCGGACTTTCGAGCCAGCACCGCCATTCAATGTGATCATCGCTGATCATCCCCAATCAGTACCCCGTTCCTGCCTTCTCCCCATATCCCCTGACTCCGCTATTTTTAAGAACCCTATCTAGCTCTCTCTTGAAAGCATCCAGAGAACCTGCCTCCACCACCCTCTGAAGCAGAGAATTCCACAGAGGGCGCCGCGGTGGCAGCCTCGCCAACAGTCTGTTCTGTCTTTTCGTCTTTTTTCTGTTATTTTTTGTGTGTTTTAAAAGTATGTGTTATTCTCTGGTTTGTTTTATGTGAGTGGTGGGTGGGGGGGTCGGCGAAAACTTTTTTTCAATCTCTTATCTTGCTGGAGATGGGATTGTTTTCCAGATCGTATCACCGGTCACTCTGCGGCCTAACAACATAGAGTTGGTGGCCTTGCTCGGGACTGACTTTGAGCACCACCGCGGGGACATGGACTCACCATCGGAGCCGATCCCTTCTCTGGGATCGACACTCTAACCGCGGCCTGCGGATTTCATCATTGAGGATCTCGCAGTCTCAGGTAGAGACCGAAGTCGGGAAGCTTCAACGACGCAGAAGGTTTCGAACAGCCCTGACCCGGGGTCCAATCGCCCGGTGCGGGGGAGCGGAGATTCCCCTGCGTTGCTGGAGCTTGATTGCTCTGACACGGAAGGCCAAAACACCGCTGGCCACGGGAGTCAAGATCGTCCCATCATTTTGTGTGTTTTGTTGCTTTTTATTGGTATGACTGTATGGCAAATCAAATTCCTCGTATGTTGCAAAACATACTTGGCTAATAAAGTACTATTATGATTATGATTATGATTATTATGATCCCGTTAAGAGTGAACGTTGTGATGTGGCCAGGAATATAGTTAGTCCCCGAGTTACAATACAATACTCAGAGCTCCCGTGGATTTGGAAGCAACAGCAACAAAGAGAAGCAGGAGAAAACACTGATTGGCTCTAGCCCGAGTGGGAGGAGAGTTAGAAGTGAGTCAGAGGGGGAAAACAGTTGAAAACTGAGAAATTTGGTTTGTAAATTGGTAAATTAGGCAATTTATCGGTCAATATAAGCAAGACGGCACTAAGGGAGCGGCCTTGTGAGGGAAGTGCCCTGTGAGAAAAGTGTAAGTCTTTGGCTCGAGAGTCTTCGGCGAGGAGGCTGAGGAGAGGAGGTTACGCAAAACGCTGGAGAGGGAGAGACGAAAGAAGGAGATGTCAGGCAAGCTGATTCAGTGTGATGCTTGCAGTATGTGGGAGGTCAAGGATACTGCTGGTGCCTCTGGCTGCTACAAATGTGAGAAGTGCATCCAGGTACAGCTCCTGAAGGACCGTGTTGGGGAACTGGAGAAGCAAGTGGATGACCTCAGGTTCGTCCGAGAAACTGAGTCATTCCTCGACAAGTCCTACAGTAAGATTGTTACACCTAAGGTACTGGAAGAGAGAAGGTGGGTGATGGTGAGAAAGGGAGGGAAGCATGGAATGCAAACGTCCCCGGGTGTTGTACCTCTTGTGAACAGGTTCACCCACTTAGAAGCTGTCGGACAGAAGACGTTATTATACTGAGCGGTGGACTGGCTTGCGAAGCAAAAAGGGCTGTTGAGCCAAATCCAAAGAGGCCAACATCAGGCAACGCCATTGTAGTGGGAGACTCCATTGTGAGAGGTACGGACAGGGGTTTCTGCGGCAACAGACGGGATTCAAGGATGGTGTGCTGCCTTCCTGGTGCCAGGATCCAGGATGTCACGGACAGAGTGCAGAAAATTCTCATGGGCGAAGGTGAACAGCCGGAAGTGGTAGTGCATGTCGGCACAAACGATGTCGGAAAGAAGGGGATGAATATTCTGCAGCGTGACTTTAGAGAGCTCGGAAAAATGCTGAAAAGCAGGACCTCCAGGGTACTTATCTCCGGTTTGCTACCAGTTCCTCGTGCTGGCGAGAGCAGGAACAGGGAGATATGGGACCTGAATGTGTGGCTGAGAAACTGGTGCACGGGGCAGGGATTTAGATTCTTAGATCACTGGGATCTGTTTTGGAGTAAGGGGGAACTGTACAAAAGGGACGGATTGCATCTTAACAGGTGGGGGACCAGCATTCTGGCAGGCAGGTTTGCCACTGCTACACGGGTGGTTTTAAACTGAATAAGGGGGGTGGGGTGTCAAATGGGATAGTCGAGGATGGAGTTAAAGGGAAAGGGTTTCTTAAATGTGTGAGCAGAGAGACAGAGGGGTGTAAAATGAGGGTAGAAGCAATAGGTAGCAAGGTGAAAAGTAAAAAGTGGCAGGCAGACAAATCCAGGGCAAAAATCAAAAAGGGCCACTTTTCATAATTGTATAAGGGGTAAGAGTGTTGTAAAAACAAGCCTGAAGGCTTTGTGTCTCAATGCAAGGAGCATTCGTAATAAGGTGGATGAGTTGTATGTGCAGATAGCTATTAATGACTATTATATAGTTGGGATCACGGAGACATGGTTACAGGGTGACCAAGGCTGGGAGCTGAACATCCAGGGATATTCAATATTCAGGAGGGATAGACAGAAAGGAAAATGAGGTGGGGTAGCGTTGCTGGTTAGAGAGGAGATTAAAGCAATAGGAAGGAAGGACATTAGCTTGGAGGATGTGGAATCGATATGGGTAGAGCTGCGAAACACTAAGGGGCAGAAAACGCTAGTGGGAGTTGTGTACAGGCCACCTAACAGTAGTAGTGGAGTTGGGGATGGCATCAAACAGGAAATTAGAAATGCATGCAACAAAGGTAAAACAGTTATAATGGGTGACTTCAATCTACATATAGATTGGGTGAATCAAATTGGCAGGGGTGCTGAGGAAGAGGATTTCTTGGAATGTATGCGGGATAGTTTTCTAAACCAACATGTAGAGGAACCAACGAGAGAGCAGGCTATTCTAGACTGGGTATTGAGTAATGAGGAAGGGTTAGTTAGCAGTCTTGTTGTGCGTGGCCCCTTGGGCAAGAGTGACCATAATATGGTTGAGTTCTTCATTAGGATGGAGAGTGACATAATTAATTCAGAAACAAGGGTTCTGAACTTAAAGAAAGGTAACTTTGAGGGTATGAGACGTGAATTGGCCAAGATAGACTGGCAATTGATTCTTAAAGGGTTGATGGTGGATATGCAATGGAAGGCATTTAAAGGCTGCATGGATGAACTACAACAATTGTTCATCCCAGTTTGGCAAAAGAATAAATAGTATCAAAACAAAAGATGAAGCATACAACTTAGCCTGAAAAAGCAGCCTACCAGAGGACTGGGAGAAATTCAGAGTCCAGCAGAGGAGGACAAAGGGCTTAATTAGGAAATGGAAAATAGATTATGAAAGAAAACTGGCAGGGAACATAAAAACTGATTGCAAAAGTTTTTATAGATATGTGAAGAGAAAAAGATTAGTTAAAACAAATGTAGGTCCCTTGCAGTCAGAAACAGGTGAATTAATCATGGGGAACAAGGACATGGCAGACCAATTGAATAACTACTTTGGTTCTGTCTTCACTAAGGAAGACATAAATAATCTGCCGGAAATAGCAGGGGACCGGGGGTCAAATGAGATGGAGGATCTGAGTGAAATCAAGGTTAGCCAGGAAGTGGTGTTAGGTAAATTGAATGGATTAAAGGCAGATAAATCCCCAGGGCCAGATAGGCTGCATCCCAGAGTACTTAAGGAAGTAGCCCCAGAAATAGAGGATGAATTTGTGATAATTTTTCAAAACTCCTTAGATTCTGGAGTAGTTCCTGAGGATTGGAGGGTAGCTAATGTAACCCCACTTTTTAAAAAGGGAGGGAGAGAGAAAACGGGGAATTACAGACCAGTTAGTCTAACATCGGTAGTGGGGAAACTGCCAGAGTCAGTTATTAAAGATGGGATAGCAGCACATTTGGAAAGTGGTGAAATCATTGGACAAAGTCAGCAAGGGTTTATGAAAGGTAAATCATGTCTGACGAATCTTATAGAATTTTTCGAGGATGTAACTAGTAGAGTGGATAAGGGAGAACCAGTGGATGTGTTATATCTGGACTTTCAGAAGGCTTTCGACAAGGTCCCACATAAGAGATTAGTATACAAACTTAAAGCACACGGTATTGGGGGTTCAGTATTGATGTGGATAGAGAACTGGCTGGCAGACAGGAAGCAAAGAGTAGGAGTAAACGGGTCCTTTTCAGAATGGCAGGCAGTGACTAGTGGGGTACCACAAGGCTCAGTGCTGGGACCCCAGCTATTTACAATATATATTAATGATTTGGACGAGGTGCTTAGATCAGGTGCAGCAGCGCCTGATCTAAGCAATGTCCCGTCTGCTGCGGGGCCTCAAGCGGCCTACTCCATGTACACACTGACCTGCAAACACTCCGCCCATCGCCTCCTAGGGCTACCTGCAGCAAAGTTTCCTCCCGCAGCCGAACTCTGAACCACCCAGAGCACCTCCGAGGTTGCGGGAGGTGAACCCACAGCCGCATACAGGAAACGGATCCTCTCCTCCATCCACTGCTGTCGCCATCTTGAATGTCCCCCTACAACACTACCCATAATTAAACCAATGGAAAAAATAGTGTAACCAACCATTAATAAATACCATTAAATATTTTATGATTAATATTACTACTTGGAAATATTATTTAAAAATGCATGGGAGCATTTATGTAGAGTCAGATTTTCTTAAGTCAAGTCATTTATAATCTAGGGAGTTATTGATTTCTTTGAAAGCCTTCAACAAAGCCCAAGTGGCTGCTTGTGGTGATTGACGCTGAAAGGGCTGAATTCTTCTCACACATTAAACATTCACATTAAAACTAAGCGTATTTCTCTGGAGATCTGAAATACATACATTGGAGATCTGAAATACATTGACTGTAAAATCATGGGCCAGGAAATTAAATCATCTAACGTTTGTTCTTAACAATTGTAAAATGTCCAGACTGTACTCCTAAAACCTTTGTTTAAATTCTGATTCTTTTAATAAACAGGTCTAGTAACCCTGCATTGATACACGTGGCAGAGTGCGTCTGTAAACACTGGTAAATCTCTCCCTGGGGGACTGAGGCGAGGTTTACCTGAGCTGACATTAAATGGCGATTGCCGCAAGCTACAAGCGAATTATAAAAAAACATTTACTGTTAAATCTTTCACCTAACTGAGAAGTGAGCTAGTTTGCCCACGCTATTTAACAGCTGGATCAGGGACTGCTTGTCCCTGCTATTTTAAGAGACCCAGTTTGTCACTGCTAGGTTTATGAGAATGATCCCAGGGATGATTGGGTTAACGTATGATGAGCGTTTGATGGCACTGAGCCTGTACTCGCTGGAGTTTAGAAAGGATGAGGGGGATCTCACTGAAATTTACTGAAAGGCCTGGATAGTGCAGATGTGGAGAGGATGTTTCCACTAGTGGGAGAGTCTAGGACCAGAGGGCACAGGGCTCAGACTAAAATGACAGGCCTTTAAAATGGAGAAGAGGAGGAATTTATTTCGCCAGAGGGTGGTGAATCTGTGGATTTCACAAGTGGCTGTGGAGGCCAAGTCATTGGGTAATTATAAAGTGGAGATTGACAGATTCTTGATTAATAAGGGTGTCAAGGGTTATGGTGAGAAGGGATGAGAATGGGGTTGAGAGGGAAAGATAGATCAGCCATGGTAGACTCGATGGGCTGAATGGCCTAATTCTGCTCCTATGACGTCAACTTATGAACTTACGAACCATCACTTTTGGGAAGGGTCTGATGACGATGTGAGATGATGGGGAATGTAGTGGAGTGGTGTGGATCATTAATAATGAAGCACATCTGTAGAGATGGCATTCTGTTTCTGGGCTGTAAACATATTGCCATGGTTGATTCACAAGCCTGAAAATGGTGACCATGAGGTTCAAGAACAGCTTCTCCCTAGCAACCATAAAGCTTTTGAGCACTAACCTTATCAGAGATGAACTTCGATGGACTATGTCTTTGATCTCACCACGGACTTCTTGTTCTGTACTATCATGGATATCTGGTATCCAATCCAAGTTTGTCCATTCGTTCCTTATGGCTAATACACTCTAACCCAAACATCATTCTGGCACACCTTTCCTGCACCTTCTCCAAAGCTTCACATCCTTCCTGTAATGGGGCAACCAGAACTGCTTGCAACACTGTAAATGCAGCCTGACTTACTGTAAGTCCTGTAAAGCTGCATCATGACTTCCTGTCTCTTATATTCAGTGCCCGAACCAGTGACGACAAACATGTAATGCATCTTTTTTACCACTCTATCTACTTGTGTTGCTACTTTCAGGTAGTTATGGACTTGGACCTCAACATCCATCTGTACATTAATGCTGTTAAGGGTCTTGCCTTTAAGTATGTATTTTCCCTTTACAATTGAACTTCGAAAGTGCAACAATTGAAACTTGCTCAGATTAAACTCCATTTACAATTTTGCTGGCCATTTCTGTAACTGATCTATGCCTTGGATAGACACAAAAAGCTGGAGTAACTCAGCGGGTCAGACAGCATCTCTGGAGAAAAGGAATAGGTGACCCTTTGGGATGAGACCCTTCTTCAGACTGCTGTCAGGGGAGAGGGAGATACATAGATAAGGAAGTGGCTGGTGTGAAATCAGGACAAAGGGGATGAAGAACAAGGAAAATGTAGAATAGATCATTGTTAGCTGGGAGAAGGTAACAACAAAGCAAACAGATAAAATTTAGTCGGAGACAGTAAGACTGGTCGGAGAGCTGGGAAGGGGGAGGAATGGAGAGAGAGGGAAAGCAAGGGTAACGAAGTTAGAAAAGTTAATGTTCATACCGTTGGGGTATAAGCTGCCAAAACAAAATATGAAGTGCAGAGAAGAAGGGTCTCTTCCACCCTCAGTCTGAAGAAGGGTCTCGACCCAAATCGTCGCCCATTCCTTCTTTCCAGAGATGCTGCCTGTCCCGCTGAGTTACTCCAGCATTTTGTGACTATCTTCTCTTCTACCCTTCTTCTATGTTGTCTATCTTCAGTACAAACCAGCATCTACAGTTCCTTCCTACACACTGTTCTATATCTTGTCGTATACTTTGACAGCTTTCCTCACAGAATGCAATCCCAGCAATCTTGATGTCATCAGCAAATTTGCTAATGAACCCATTTAGATTTATGTCCAAGAAATTGGAGCATTCGCTTGCAAATGGGAGTAAATTCTAGCCCAAAGTATCCTTTCAAGTGGCTTCCCTACCATTTATGTTAGGCTCACTGGCTTATTATTCACTGCATTCTCTCTACTTCCCTTCTTAAACAATGGAATAACAGTGACTACTCTCCAGTCCTCCGGGATTTTGCCTGTGGCTGAAGAAGACGCAAAGATCTTTGTCAAGGCTCCTGCATTCTCTTTGCTTGCCTCTCTTAATAACCTGCGTTAAATCCCACCAAGCATCGGCGATTTATCCACCTTAATGCTCTTCAAGAGCCCCAACACCACCTCCTTCTGAATCTCAAACTGCCCTTGCAAAGTAATATTCTGAGTGAAATATTTTCTCCTCCTTTAAGTTCTGAACATTTGGCTGTTTATCCTAGATCTAGGCCCTCCTACTGGCGGAAGCAACCTCTGAGCATCTAGCTGAAGAATTTCATCCCAAGTGTGTGATTTAAACAAATAACTTAGCCTCACACTTTAATCACAGATCACAACAGAGGGACCATCCCGGAAAGTAGTTAACAATCACCAAAAATTGCCAAAATATCATTATCCAATTAAAATAATTCTCTGAATGATTAATTGTCATTATTATTAACTTAATTTGTAATTCAACCATTTTGCTGTTTCTTGTACGGTCTGATCCCAGATGAATCTATCATTCCTCTGTTTCAAACTGTGCCTTCATTTATTCTCACTTTTGTTTCCTTCAAAAGCATCATCTAAGCTATTCATCCCCCCGACAATCAAGAAATTAATTTCCGGCATATCTCCGCAATTTACGAATCACCTCAGAATTTGTTTTTTAGGCACTATGTTACTCGAACGCTCAATCTGGAAGCATGCTTGAGATGCCCAGGTTTCCAGCTCCTCGGAAAGGTGTGTACAAATTTCATTTCATATCAGTCCGTTATACAGTAACAAAGAAGTGACAGTGACTTACATAACCATGTTGCAGACTTGTGCATTGTTGCCACACTTGACTGAATTAAAGCTGCTTCTGTATCCAAGATTTGACGTCTTTGTGCACAAATTACTGAGCAGGTAGTGGTTGGGGAAAGGTCACTGCAAGCCTTAAGCAACTGTAAATCAATATTGGTGCAAACTAGAAGCTTTGTTTCTCAACCCTTTCATAGGCTGCCAGGTCAAACTCTGTGATTCTGTAAAAGGAGCAAGAGGAATTTTTTCTCTTGGAGGGTGGTGGGTATACGGAACGAGCTGCCAGAGGAGGTAGTTGAGGCACGTACTATAACATTATTTCAAGACAATAAAGCACTGTTGTAGGGGAAAGAATAGTGAGGGCTAATAACTGGTAAATAGGGATGTGGATTGTGCTAATGGGGTTACATGGAACCGCGGACACAGCCTAAACATAGACACGTGGAATGCAGCAGTGATGACACCCAAGTTTCAGGAACGTCATTGATGATGTTATAGCGTGCATCCATCATTGTAACAGAAAATTGGATCCACTGTCGGCTAAGTTAGACTTTGTGGATAATCATTTTATTCTGTAAGCAAGACCCAAGTTTGTTCCCTAATTAAGGCCTTCTGTAACCTCCATTCTATAATCAAGACCTGGTTTCACTGTTAGTCACGTTTCCGTATAATCTTGACAGATGAGGATGTAAAAGCTGTACCAAAGACACACTCAGCAGATCAGCTTTAACTGGTCTCCGGGTGCGCACCAGCTGTAATAAATCGTTCTTTATTTCGATCACCAGCTCCTGTTAATTCTGGCCAAATTGGAGATGCCAGGACACTAAAATTGAGTAAAGGCTTCTGGGTTGCTAGGCCATTTGGTAAATTTAAATGTGCCTTCTGCAGAAATGGGACAAGCTGCAGAATGGTGCCAGCTTGTCTAGAGCCTAGATAAGAGTTGCAGGAAGAGAATGGAACATCTGCACATTCTGACAATTAGGTGTAAATTGCATGAAACGGATTGGATGAATACAAACCAGACATACACATTGTAAATATTGTTGCAAAGCTTTACTTTGCTGGATGTTGATTGGGTTAAGTGTTGAGCCTTGTCTGGGTTTCTTGAACATCTAGGCACATGTTGCATAATTCATCTCTGTTAAATTGCATCTAGAAACTTTGTCAGATACATTGTATTAGTCACTGTTATTGGGTTAGGGAAATGTCGATCATGTACTGTGTTAATCGATATATGTTATTGGACTGTATAGAGACCACCCCCATGTGGTTCGGCCCCTCAAGGTTCAGGGACCTATAAAAGGCCGCTCCCACAAGGTCCTGTGTTGATCTTCTGGAAGAACGCTTGGGACTGCGTGACCTTTTGGAGTGTCTCTGCTTGCATGAGGCTAGAGGGCTTGGCCAAGCAGATACAAGGATCAAAGATTAGGTATAGTAGCAATGTTACAAAATTTTGAGATTTAAAAAATCAAGTCTGCAATTTATCCCATCAGATAAAGCATAAAAATAAGTTTAATTTTACACCTAATGCACTTTCATAACTTCAGTATTAAAAAAGTTATGGCCATTTTCATACTCTGAAATTAGCATCTTGTTCCCTATTGCTTTTCCATTGACTTAACTCAAAAGCTGTGATCGAGGACAGGCAAAAGCCCATAACTTTCTTAATAAGAGAACTGAATAAAATGTTCAGTTATTATAGATTGAAGCATTCTGAAACAAATATGAAACAATCTTACTTGGATAACCTGAAATTAAAGCATATAATTAGTTAGTTACCTAATTGTAGCTAATTACAAAACTCAATTACTAGATCTAAACATCAATCCATTTCTTAAGAAAAGGTTAACATTTTTAAATAGCCTAAGTGTTCAAATAACATTCACACAAGAATTCGCAATATAACATGATTTTTAAATCTCTTTGTCATGAATTTATAGGCCAAATGGAAGGAATTTAGTGTTTCATTCCCTTAAATTAATGGCCATTTAAATCATCTTGCGAGTGGGATTTTGTGGAACGCGATTGATTGGAACGTTGCATTTGAGGTGAATTTAAACCCCATATCGGCAGGAAAAACACTGCCGGTTCGTATGGAACCTGTCACCTTTTTGCAATGTAAAATTTGGATTAATGTAATCCTAAAAAGCACGTTTATATGTAAAATAAACGGCTTACCTTTATCTGTGCCGTACGTGAGATCCATCCCGTTGTCGGCATTGACGGCTTTAGAAGTCGATTTTTATTTTACTCCTGCTATTAAATTTTACTCCTGCTATGCGATGTTTTTAAAAACTTGATAAAACGCAAGTCGGATTGATTATTCTTCAGCAGCTAAACAGCCTGACAAAGATCGACTTCGACAGGCAGGAGAAAATGGCATTGTAATCCCGCCCCCCTCTCAAAGGCGCCAAAGTCGTGCACACGGCCAGTGGCAGAACTGCAGCGCCACTGAAGGTAAGTTTTGTAACATACCTAGGTATAGTAGTGGGGAACTGTTAATCTGCTTAACTCAGTATTTTATTGACTGAAACTAGACTGGGGGGAAGCTTAGAACGAGCTATTTACACTCCGCATGGCCTTTACATTTGCTCCTACACCAGGTAAATATGGAGCCATGGGAGACGGACAAAGTCTTTTAAATGAATAATTCTCATCAGGTCTTACCGTGAAGGTCATCAAAGCTAGTGGGTTCAAGGTAGAGAACAGTGATGCCCAGAAACATATTGATATTATGAAAGAGGAGGTATGAGTGGTCTTGAGGCACTTAATGACGGATACATCCCCAGTACCTGACCAAGTGTATCCTAGAATGTCATAGGAAACAAGGGAAGAAATTGCTTGGTCCCTGGCAGTGATTTCTGTAGCTTTCTAAGGTATGAGAGAGGTACCAGAAAACTGGAAGATAGTTAATAGGGTCATAGAATCATAGTCATACAGCACGGAAATAGGCCCTTCAGCACAACTCATTCATGCCACCCGTATGCCCCATCTGAGCTCAGCATTTGGTCCATATCCTCTAAACGTCTCCTATCCATGTCCCTGTCTAACTGACTTTTAAATGTTGTAATAGTATGTGTCTCAACTACTTCCTCTGGCAATATATTTCATATACCCGCCATCCTCTGAATGAAGAAATTACCCCTCAGGTTCCCATTATATTTCCCCCCTCTCACCTTAAACCTATGCCCTCTGGATCTTGATCCCCTTACTCTGAGTAAAAGACCCTGTGATATTCAGCCTCTTAATTCCCCTCATGATTTTATACCCCTCCATAAGCTTACCCCTCAGCCTGCTGCACTGCGACGAATAAAGTCTTAATTTTCCCAATTTCTCCCCATAGCTGAAGCCCTTTAGTCCAGGCAACATCCTCATAAATCTTCTCTGCACTCTTCCAGGTTAATGACATCCTTCCTAAAGCAGGGTGACCAAAACTGAACACAATACTCTAAATGCACCCTCACCAATATCTTTTACAACAGAACGTCTATACTCAATACCCTGATTGATGAAGGCCAATGTACCAAAAGCCGTATTTCCTACCTTATCTACTTGTGATGCCACTTTCAGGGAACTGTGTATCTGTACTCCTAGATCACTGTGCATCCCAGGGCCTTACCATTCACTTTCCAGGTTCTGCCCTAGGCAGCATCTCTGGAGAACATGGATAGGTGATGTTTTGGTTTGGGACCCTTCTTCAAACTGATTGTGGTGTGGGGGTGGGGTGGAAAGCTGGAATAGGGGGGGCATGTCAAAGCCTGGCAAGTGTAGATGCATGCCCGTAAGAGGGGGTTTTAATAGGCAGATGGTTGGACAAAGGCCAGAGATGAAAAGACGGAAGGTGTGAGATAAAAGGATTCAAGGGTAGCAAATTGTGAAGCCAGAGGAAAGAATGTAGGTTGAATGGGGAAATGGAGGGGAAAATAGGTGCAAGTCTAAGTGGGGAAAGGAGAGAGAGGAGAGAGAGGAGAGAGAGGAGGGATCGGTAAGAAAGGAGGGCGGGAGGGTGTAGAAAGAAGGGGCCTGGGTTTGCATCTAGTAAATGGGTTGGCAAGTTGTCAATGAATTGTATTAGGGTGGAGGCAGTGTCAGAGATTGAGGAAGTCTTAGGGAGGTGAGGGGTGGACATAAGAGGTTTCAGGTGTTGAGGGTTGTGTGGACATTGTTGGATGGGGAAGAAGCCCATGGAATAAAAAGAAGAAAGTGTAGGATAAAGCTACAGTGCATCCTGAAGTGCTGATAGTCCCAAAATTGCCCAGCAATCGTCACTGGGAGGACAGGTTGGTCATTTTGCCCCCACAAATACTCTAGCAGGTATTTGGTGTTACTTGACTGTCCACACTCAAGAAGGAAAACCGACTAGAGAAAACGCCAAACACAGACACAAAAAGCTGGAGTAACTCAGCGGGTCAGGCAGCATCTCTGAAGAAATGGAATAGGTGATGTTTCGGGTCGAGATCCTTCCCCAGACTGAGGGTCACGGGAGTGGGAAACTAGTGGTATGAAAAGGTACAGAACAAATCAGAGCCAGCAGCAATGACTCAGGAAAAGTGGAGCCTACAACGGTTGATTGTTGGCTGTGGAAGAGGTGATAACGAAGGGATATGAACAGTGGAACTAGCAGGCTGGGTTGTAACCTGCCCAAGCGAAATATGAGGTGCTGTTCCTCCAATTTGCATTTGGCCTCACTCTGACAGTGGAGGAGGCCCTGGTTTAATACATGGAGTGGCATAAATAACAGAGAAATGTTCCTTATTGCATTTCACTCTTTGGCAAGTACATTGTTAGTCACATAGCAGTGAACAAACAGTAACACACAGGCAGTAAAACTATTATCATAAGCCCTGCCCACATTAGCCCTGGGCTTGGGCCTGTTATATGAGCTCCAACAGAACAAGACATGCTTTTAAGGAGGAACGTGTAAATTTGCTTTCACCACAAGCCTCCTATAAAACAAATGTAAGTCGCCAGTGCCTTGTAACATGTTTCTTTTGTTGCATTCAGAGCAAAGTGCATTTTCCATGAGGATATATGACCTTCTAAATTTTAATATAATAATGTACAAAGTCATCCAAGCACAACCAATGAAAGAAATATATTGTAGGATGACAGCAATACTCTGAAGTCTAGCCCGAAGGAATCTGAAGACACGTGGAGATGATTAAATCCTTTCATTCACAATATAGATGTAAAGAGAATAAGTGATGAGGGCAGCTCTATAAAGACAGGCTATAACTCGGGAATATGTAACTGTTTTGTGCTGAGGGAATGTTTCCATTGAGTAGTGCAGGCTGAGAATGGAAGCTGTTTAGGCAAGGGAGGAAGAATATCACTCATCAGTGTGCGTGTTTAGAGAGTAGATGAGGAGGAATTTCTTTAGCCAGAGGATGGTGAATCTGTGGAATTCAATGACATGGACGGTTCAGGAGGGGGCACAGTGGCGCAGCGGTAGAGTTGCTGCCTTACTGCGCCCGAGACCCTGGTTCGATCTTGACTATGGGTGCTGCCTGTATGGAGGTTGTACATTCTCCCTGTGACCGCGTGGGTTTTCCCCAGGCAATCCGGTTTCCTCCCACACTCCAAAGACGTACAGGTTTGTAGGTTAATTGGCTTCGATAAAATTGTAAATTGTTCCCCAAGTTTTAGTGTATGGGGTGATCGCAAATCAGCATGGACTCGGTGGGCCGAAGGGTCTGTTTCTGCGCTGTATCTCTAAAGTCTAAAAGATGGCTGTGGAGGCAAAGCTTTTGGGTATTTTTAAAGCAGAGATTGATAGGTTTCGTCATTAGTAAGGGTGTCAAAGGTTATGAGGAGAAGGCAAAAAAATGGGGTTGAGAAGGAAAGATAGATCTGCTATAATTGAATGGTGAGTAGACCCGATGGGCTGAATGGCCTAATTCTGCTCCTATGACATGAGAATGTTATGAGTTTGGCATCAAGCCAGTTATATGGAAGGACTGGCAATTGCAATTTGTGAAGGATCAGTAAAGAGAATGAGGATCAATGGCACACAGTGGGTTTAACCAACACAATCACTCATTGGAAGAGCAAAAAGTGTCTAGACATTTGTGTAATGAGGAAAATCTCCTCTGAATACAACAATCAAGGAGGTAGCCGCAGTGCTGCCTCTAAACAATGTGTGACTTCAGGCTTATGTCGTTCCTGCCCAATACTAGCAGTGAGAAGAGAGCGGCCCAGATGGTGGGCATCCTAGATGATAGATGCTGTCACTGAAGGCAGTGTCTCACGTAGAAGCTTTTATGGTGATAAGGGCTGTTGTTCATGATAGACCACACTGAGTCCACTACTCTCTGCCACCTCTTGCATTCCTGTGCATTGGAATGGCCATAACAGGCCATTATGCAACCAGTCAGGATACTTTCTATAATGCATCTGTAAAGGTTTGTCAGAGATATACAGAATGCTTTTGAACTTTTAAGAAAGCAGAGGCATCATTATACGCCTCCTTTGTTATTACATCTAATGCTGGGCCCAGGACAGATCATGCGAGATGTTAACTTCCAGGAAGTTAAAGCTGCTAACTTTCTCCACCACCAAACCACTGGTGAAATTTGGAGGGTTGTCTTCCAACCTCCCTTTTCCAAAGTCAACGATGAGTTTCTTGTTTAAGAAGGAACTGCAGATGCTGGAAAATCGAAGGTAGACAAAAGTGCTGGAGAAACACAGCAGGTGCGGCAGCATCTATGGAGCGAAGGAAATAGGCAACGTTTCGGGCCGAAACTCTTCTTCAGACTGGATGAGTTTTTTGGTCTTGTTGACATTGAGCAAGAGGTTGTTGTTGCAGCACCAGTCAACTCTGGTTCTATTCTATCTCTCTCCTGTATCTTGACTCATCAACATCAGTGATTCAGCAAACAACAGTGGTGTTATCAGCCAATCTATTCAATGGCATTGGAGCTGTGTTTATACCACACAGTCATGGGTGTAAGAGAGTAGATTAGAGGGTAGTGAATCTGTGGAATTCTTTGCCACAGAAGGCTGTGGAGACAAAGTCGGTTGATATTTAAGGCAAAGATAGATACATTCTTGATTGTCAGAGGTTTTAGGGAGAAGGCAGGAGAATGGGAGAATGGGATTAGGAGGGAGAGATAGATCAGCCATGATTGGATGGTGGAGTAGACTTGATGGGCTGAATGACCTAATTCTACTCCTATCACATGATCAAGGGGCTAAGCACATATCCTTGAGGTGCACCCATGTTAATGCTCAGTATTGAGGAGATGCTGTTACCGATCTGCACTGGTTGAGGTCTGCCGATGAGGAAGTCAACGATCCAGTTGAAAAGGGAATACCGAGGATCAGGTCCTGGAGCCTGGAAGATGATTTTCAGGCAGGAAACACAAGCACAAAATCAGAATCTGCTAGACAATATATATTAATATGGTGCAAAAATTAAGCTGTTCACAATCAAGGGCCAGGAAAGGTCATGTACATGCAGGCTTTATCCTGCCGTTGGATGGAATTGTTGTTCTGAAACCTACCTGTCTGTTCCGCCTCACACCAACAGAACGATAAATCACTTTCTAAATTTGTGCTCCACGCCACTGGGACAGAAACTTCTTAGACTGGAACCAACTCATTAAAGACTGTGGTCTGTACGATGGGAACTTGAGGCCTTGGAGGGTTCTCTCAAGAAATGCTTGGGAATATAAAATGATGTGGCAAGAATGAATAGAGATGCAGCAATAGCCTGTGCCCAAACGATCCAGAGTACGTGCTGAAATGAAAGCACAATTGAAATGAAAGCCTGACAATGCAGGAATGCCTTTTCTGCTCAGATGCATCAAGGACACGAGGATAATACATATCGTGTTGCAGTAATTCCCACACACAAGTGTCCACAATGTAAAGCCTGCGAGTTTTTCTGACTCCCATTAACTGAGTAGGTCAATATCATTGAGGCGACCAATTGTTTTTGATAGCTCGACATAGAGAAAGAATAAAAAGACCATACTTACCATGAACATTTTACATAAAAGTAGAAACGACAGTAAAAAAAACACATAGGAATTATTCTACATAGGATTGCTACAGAGAAATTTAAATATCTGGGTATTCAAATCACCAGAAAATATAAAGCTTTATTCAATGCAAACTATATGCCCTTACTTACTAAATTAAATGCTTTGATTAAATTTTGGAAAACACTACCAATGTCTTTAATAGGCAGAATAAATGCCATAAAAATGTTTTTTTTTGCCACAAATCTTATATTTATTTCAATCAATACCAATATATTTACCGAAAATCTTTTTTTTTTAAACTCGACTCTGATATCACAAATTTCATATGGGACTATAAATCCCACAGAATTCACAGAAGACACCTGTGTAAATCCAAAGAATTCGGAGAACTGACACTACCCAATTTTTTGTACTATCACTGGGCAACGAATATCAAAAATGTAATTTACTTGTTGGACAATTCTGCCCAACAGGTAGATTGGATAGTAATGGAAAGTGAGGATTGCTCTCCTTTTAATATGGGAGCGATCCTTCTTTCACCGATAAAATTGAATAATACAATATACAAGAAAAATCCAATTATTCATAGTACAATACAAACTTGGAAACAAATAAAATTAACTTTCAAATTAAGAAACCTATCGCTTCTCTCTCCCATTGTTAATAATCCGTCATTTAAACCATCTATTATCGACAAAACGTTTACACACTGGGAAAGAATAGGAATGAAAACGTTTGGAGATATGTATGAAATGGGAAACCTTTTAACATTCCAACAACTACAACTTAAATACAACCTGAAAAGTAATCAAGACTTTAAATACCTTCAAATCCATGACTACTTGAAAAAACATACACAAGAACATAAAACTTCGACTTCAGATATATTAGATGAAGCTATGAACAGAAAGGCAGACTCAACAAATTTAATATCATATTTGTATAATATCATTTTAAACATAGAGATACCACCATCTGATGCAATTAGAAGAGATTGGGAACAAGAATTATCTATAAAAATCTCGAAAGACAGATGGGATAAATATTTGCTACATGTACACAAATGTTCGATTAATGTAAGACACACCTTAATTCAATTCAAAATTTTACACAGATTATATTACTCGAAAACTAAATTGAATAAAATGTTTCCAAATGTGTCTCCCATCTGCGACAAATGCTCATCTCAAGATGCACATTCTTTTGTCTCTTGCATAAAACTTCAGAAATTTTGGAAGGAAATCTTCGAAATGTTTATAAAAGTATTTAAAATAAAACTGAACCCCAACGCAGAACTGATTATCTTTGGAACAACGGAGGTCGGCCCTGAGCTGACTTCGTTCCAAAAGAGTTTCCTTAATTATGGCTTAATAACGGCAAACAAATTATATTAAAATTCTGGAAAAATCCACCAACACCAACGCTTAAAATGTGGATCTCAAATATGTCTGAAATGTTACATCTAGAAGACATGAGATTTGTCCTAGCAGGCAAATCAGACCAATTCTTAAAGAGGTGGTCTCCCTTTATCGATTTATTACAAGCATATGGGGCAACATAACCCTGGAAATTAACTTTCAGAACCGGGTGAGGGGTGCGCAAAGATATGAAGCAGCTATATCCCTTTTATTATCTTTTAAATGTTTTCTTTTTTTTTTCTCTTTTCTCTTCTCTCTCTTTTTACTGCACTCTTTCACAATCTATTACTTTCACCACCTTATCTAACTTTCTTTTTCTCTCTTTTTGCTTCTACTACTTTTCTATTATTAAATTTAAAAACAAGAAGTTGTACATGAAATGTATTATATTATTCTTGGTTTATACTATTGTGTATGACTTCTAATAAAAATATTATAAAAAAACGGAAAAAAACCCACATAGGAATTATTCTACAGTTCAAGCATTTCAAAAGGACAATATCGTCATTCCAAATCTTGGAACTTGGAGCAAAAAAAGTAAGTAGCAGTGTATTCTAAGTAGGGGTGTATTCTTCACCCATTGGCATTCATTTGTTATCCAGTGATAGTCACGGGTCAATTGGTCATGGCCGAGGTATTTGCTTAGGGATTCAAAACACAAGGAACTGAGGATGACAAGAAATGACACAAGGTGCATTGGTTAGACTCAAAGTCTTTAAACATCTCACCATTGCCAATCATATGACCTCCTGTGAGATATGCCTTCGCTTGTTTGAGGGGTGTCCACACCGCTATCTACCCCCCAATGTCCAGAAGCAGAAGGATCCTAGACTGTGGTCCTCCCAGTTGGCAACATTCCCTCACAGAAATCTCGCTTGCTGAGAGACCAACAAGTTTCAGGCAAACTAATGTATGTCTTTCATTGCGTTGATTGATAGTCTTCCAGCAACCGATTTGGACATGTACAATACATGGATAGGAGGAAGTAAGCCGAAGGGCAGGTTTTCATGCTATATGATTCTATGGCTCTATGACTCCATCTGGCAAGTCCATTTCAGAACCATGGTTGTCCTAATTCAGCCATCGTGCCGCAGTCTACAATGATACTTGAATTTGCACGTTTGGATACATTTGGATTATGTACTCCGAGTCATCGTTGACTTGTTCACTGAAGAAAATGAGAGGATAAGCCTTACATTCAATATCCGCACACCTAAGGTCTTGTACTAAACTGCCCCACCATACAACATGATCCTCTGACAATAAAAGTTCAGATGGAAACCCTTTAAAACTGGGTGGACACGGGAAAAGATTCAGGGACATCTGCAAAACCTCCTTGACAAATTGCAACAGCCTCTGACTTCTAGGAGTCCCTGGCTCGTGACTGCCCAAAGTAGGGAAGTAATACTTTATTTGGCATTGAGAAGCCTGAGCCCATGCAGTTTAGACATTAGACCTTAGAGACACAGTGTCGAAACAGGCCCTGTTGATACAACAGACAGCAGCCATAGAATCAAATCTGGGTCTCTGGCGCTGTTAGGCAGCAACTCTACCACTACACCACTGTGTCATCCTTGAAGTGCACAGAAGTCCAGCATATACTAGCAATGTTACAAAATTTTGAGATTTTAAAAATCAAGTCTGTAATTTATCCCATCAGATAAATGATAAAAAGAAGTATAATTTGACACCTAATTCACTTTCATATCTTCAGTATTAAAAATGTTATGGCCATTTTCATACTCGGAAATTAGCATCTTGTTCCCTATTGCTTTTCCATTGACTTAACACAAAAGCTGTGATCGAGGACAGTCAAAAGCCCATAACTTTCTTAAAAATTAAGAGAACTGAAAGAAATTTTCAGTTATTATAGATTGAAGCATTCTGAAACAAATATGAAACAATCTTACTTAGATGACATGAAATTAAAGCATATAATTAGTTAGTTACCTAATTGTAGCTAATTACAAAATTCAATTACTAGATCTAAACATCTATCAATTTCTTAAGAATAGATTAACATTTTTAAATAGCCTAAGTGTCCAAAAAACATTCACACAAGAATTCACAATATAACATAATTTTTAAATCTCATTGTCATGGATTTATAGGCCAAATGGAAGGAATTTAATGTTTAATACCTGTAAATTAATGGCCATTTAAATCATCTTGCGAGTGGGTTTTTCTGGAACGCGATCATTTGGAACGTTGCGGTTTGCGGTGAATTTAACCCCGTATCGGCATAAAAAATACTGCCAGTTCGTTCGGGGGGACAAATCACCGTTTCGCAACTTAAAATGTGAATTAAAGGCATCTTAAGGAGCACTTTTATACATAAAATAAACGGCTTTCGTTTACCTGTCCCGTGCGTGAAATTGGTCGCCGTTGTCGGCATTGACGGCTTTAGAAGCTGATTTTAAAATTGCTCCAGCGCTGAAATTGTCGGGCGAATAAAAAAAAATACACAGAACGCCCGTCGGAACGATTCTTCAGCAAAAGCTTGCACTCCAACAAAATATAATCCAGGACAAGGTAGGAGAAACCCGCGTTTTAACCCCGCCCCCCCTCAAAGGCGCCAAAATCACGCACACGGCCAGTGGCAGAATTGCAGCGCCACTGAAGGTAAGTATTGTAACATACCTACATATACACCAAAAGAGGTGGGGCAACACCTCAGAATCTGTCTACATACCCATCCAGCAACTGTATTACCTGTGGAATGGATCTTGGTTCCCATTTTGTCCTGATTAGTCACTTCAGAACTGAAGATGATGCACGTCATCTTTGCTCCTGGGGGACTGATCAAAATCAACATTAAACCGGAAGACGAGCAAATGAAATACGGCCTCATATCTAAAGAGACTGTTCCCTCTGCAACATCCAAGTTCCCTCTTCTTCTCCACCAACCCCTATTCCCTTATCAATTGTACCTCTCCACACTACTGCAGAGACGCAACACCTGTCCTTTCACCTCTTCTCTTCCAACCATCCTGTGCAGCAAATGAAAGCATAAACTGCGAGAAATACTCAAGCAGTCAGGCAGCATCTGTGGAGAGAGAAGTAGAAGCGACACCTTCAATTCAATGACCCTGAGTGTCAACATAACCCAATCACTATCAGTGTGTAGGAAAGAACTGCAGATGCTGGTTTACACCGAAGATAGACACAAAAAGCTGGAGTAACAGCAGGTCGGCAACATCTCTGGAGCAAAATGAATAGGTGACATTTTGGGTCGAGACCATTCTTCACACTTTGTCTATCACAAAGAAGACTATTGTGTCTAAGACATTTCCACAACAATGTTGGTCTATTTCTTTTCAAGCCTGTTATATGTAATGGGTTTAGAAAAATTCAGTAGCGTTTTGCTAAACAAGTTTAAATATTTCTCCTGTTTATTTGGAGATACTGTAAATCTGATTCTGGGCAGCTGGCCTGTGACACAGTGGGACTCTGGCAATAAGACAGTGTTGGAGACTTGCTTTGCTGTGGCAATTAATTACACAGTAGGTTCCCAGATTCAAAGGGACCATTGGAGCAGACATCAAGCGAAGGCTAGAAACTGCTCGGCAGAAAGCCTAACAGAAATCCGAGCTTGAGTCACCCCTGGTCCCTCCCACACTATGCCTGTATCTACACCAGAGCTGCTGTCACTGCAGTCTTAGAACAGGTGTCTGCTCCCCATCCTGACCTGAAAATAGAGCCTGGCATAGGCAAAACTGAAGCAGATAGTGACTAGTCAAGCAGAGAGCAGTGCATGTCACAATCCTGCATTGTGCAAAGAAGCACCTTCTGATGTCTGCTATGGAACATAAATCATATTTAACATTGCAGCATGAATTCAGACCTAATTACACTTCTCTAAAAAAAGGCACACCATTTCTAAAACAATAAAAACTGATGACAGCAACCTTCCAAAAAAAGATTTATATCCCATGATTAAGCAACGGCAATTTCTCTGTATGAGAGATAATATGAATAATTTGCCTTTATGTGGACCCTTTACCACAGTAAAGTATGCCCAAGCACTAAGTGCTCACATCTATGAAGATGCATCATCACCCAAAATTTGACTCCAAAAATTGCAAAACATCCACAACTGAGGAAAATAGCCAAACTTATGATCATAAGATCACATGAAATATGATTTGCAGGACTAGGCCTTTCAAGATATGGATTAAGGTGTGGATTGCCTGCAGTTGAGACAGTGCAGGAAGCCAGAATAGAAAATGTCCAAAGGATTCAGAAACAGTAGGTCAGAACTGTGGTGGAGCCAATAGAGCTGCTACCTCACAGCTTCTGTGATCCAGGTTCAATCATGATCACCGGTCCTGCCTGTGTGCAGTTTGCACGTTCTCCCCATGACCGCAAAGGTTTTTACCGAGTACTCTGGTTTCCTCCCTCGCCTGAAAGACATGTGAGTTGGTAGGTGTGTCTGAAGAAGGGTCTCGACCCGAAACCTCTCCTATTCCTTCTCTCCATAGATGCTGCCTCACCCGCTGAGTTTCTCCAGCATTTATGTCTACCTTGGGTCGGTAGGTCGATTGGTTGCTGTAAATTGTACTTGGTTTGTAGATGAATGGGAGATTTGGTAGGGCTAAGGGCATGGGGTTAATGGAAATATGAAGATAATGCATTACTGGGATAATTGGGGAGAATGGGATGACTCTGTGAGCCAGTATAAATCTATGGTCTGAAATGGTCTCCTTCTATATCATGTGGAAATATGGAGGAGATTGTTTGGAGAAGAAGGGGCAAAGCCATGGAGGGATTTGGGAAAAAAAATAGACTTTTGGATTGATTGAAATACACAGCATGGAAACAGGACCTTCAGCTCACAGAGTCCATGCTGACCATTGAGCACCCATTCACACTAGTTCTTTGATATCCCACATTGTTATCCCGCTTTCAGATCTGCGGTACAGTGGCGCAGTGATAGAGCTACTGCCTTACAACGCCAGAGACCCGGGTTCGATCCTGACTACGGGTGCTTGTCTGTCCAGAGTTTGTACATTCTCCCCGTGACCTGCTTGGATTTTCTCCGAGATCTTCAGTTTCCTCCCATACTCCAATGACATAGAGGTTTGTAGGTTAATTGGCTTGGTTATTAATATAAAATTGTCCCTAGTGTGTGTAGGGTAGTGTTAATGTGTGGGGATCGCTGGTCAGTGCGGACTGGGTGGGCCGAAGGGCCTGTTTCCATGCTGCATCTCTAAACTAAACTAAACTAATCTAATCAAGGTTCTATTAAATGGAAGTCACGAAATCTGGTGCATGCACTGATGTGAAGAACATTATTAAGATAATCTGAAGTTAATGGAGAGCTGAGTGAGACGGGAATGTGTGTAGGTAGTCAAATACAGGGGCATGCATGAGAGTTTTAGCAGTCAAAGAACTGAAGCAAGAATGGAAAAGGATGATACCACATGGCAATACATTATGTTACATGAGCCAGAAATATGGTATCAAGATTTTATTGAAAGGAGTTAAACGAGAGGTATGGATATGAAACAGTAAACCAGATTTTTGCAACTTTTAATGCCTGGATTTCACCAACATCAATTTTGAGGTTTAAATTTGCATTGCGACTTAAATGAAGAAAACATAATTAGGTGGGAATAAGTTGACTGAACAACATTCCTTCTGTTTCCTTCAAATGTTCAATGGGCCTAAACATTTGGATAATTTAAGTCTGCATGACATGCAAAAAATGTAATTTTCTCAGAAAGGAAATTTGTGTCATGGGGGACTTAAAAAGACACAGGGAATTAATGGTCCACATAGGAATTGGTGTCTATCTCTGCATAGCCAATTAAGAATGACCAGCTAGACCATCACACAAATTAACCTCCCTTCCATTGACTCCATTTATCCCTCAGACTGCCTCGGCAAGGCCACCAGCATAATCAAGGGCAAGTCACACCTTCTCCCCTCTCCCATCGGGCCAGGGACGGAAATCCGGGGGGGGGGGGGGGCAGGGGTGACGCGTCCCCCCACCCCCCCCCCCCCCAATGTTTTGTGCGTGCGTGCGTGCGTGCGTGTGTGTGTGTGTGTGTGTGTGTGTGTGTGTGTGTGTGTGTGTGTGTGTGTGTGTGTGTGTGCGTTCGCGCGCGCGCGCGTGCTTGCGTGCGTGCGTGTTGCCCGGTCCCCTCCATGTTTTGATAGCAATTTCCGTGCCTGCATCGGGCAAAAGGTATAGAAATGTGAAAATGCACACCTCCAGCTTCAGGGACAGTTTCTTCCCAGCTGTTATCAGGCAACTGAACCATCCTACTAACAACTCGAGAGCAGTCCTGAGCTACTAGCTACCTCATTGGAGACCAGCAGACTATCTTGGGAATGCGAAGGAGAATTAAAATGTTTAGCAACGGGAGGTCAGGTTGGTTCAGGCGGACTGAGCGAAGGTGTTCAACGAAATGATCGCCCAGTCCCGCACAGATCTTTCTGTCCTAAGTCTCCTCCTTTGTCAGTGAGGCTAAACACAAATTGGAGGAACAGCATCTCATATTTCGCCTGGGCAGCTTACAGCCCAGTGGTATGACTTGATTTCTCTAACTACAGTTAGCCCCGGCATTCCCTCTCTCTCTCTATCCCTCCCCACACCGTCACACTAGCTTCTCGTTTTCACCCAACAAACAGCTAACAATGGCCTGTTAGCTTATCATTGTTACTTGTTTGCATATCTTTCATCCATTGTTCTTTCTCTCCACATCATCGCTTATATCTCTCGTTTCCCTTATCCCTAACCAGTCTGAAGAAGGGTCTCAAACTAAAAGTCACCCATTCCTTCTCTCCAGAGATGCTGCCTGTCCCGCTGAGTTCTTCCAACTTTTTGTGTCTAACCTAGACAAGCCTAGACGAAACTTAACGACCATGGAAACTGCCTCTGGTGCTCAGGTTCAGGTACGGCTTGTAGCCCTGGTCTCAGTCAATCCATACGAGTTCATCCATGTAATAAAAGTCCTGTCATGACTAAAACACTGAACCTTTGCGTTTACAGATACTGTATATTATCTTACAAGAGCAATCCTGCAAAATTGGCTACTGTATAAACATGCAATTTGTTGCGGAATAATCAACAAATCAGCAACTATTCAATCAGTTGTAGTTATACACAAGAGAGTTTCTTAAGTGTTAAAACTGTTCAAACACGTTATTTTAAAATTAATAGTGGACTCCATTGTAGGTGCAATGTTAAAATTCACTCAATTAATCTAACGGTCCCCAGATCATACTTGAGCCAGCATTTAGTTTACAAAGGTCCCAACCCTCTTGAGGCTCCGGAGTTGTACATAATTTTGAATGATGCATTAAATTTTAGTGATGGCCAGGGATTTCTAAAGCTAATTTGCTCTCTCAAACATCAAATTAGAAGTCAATCACATCAAATCTCTCAGACATCAAGGGCAGCACAGTGGCACAGCGTAGAGTTGCTGCCTCACGGCGCTTGCAGTGCCAGAGACCCGGGTTCGATCCTGACTACGGGTGCTGTCTGTACGGAGTTTGTACGTTCTACCCATGACCTGCGTGGGTTTTCTCTGAGATCTTCGGTTTCCTCCCACACTCCAAAGACGTACAGGTATGTAGGTAAATTGGCTTGGTAAATGTACAAATTGTCCCTAGTTTGTGTAGGATAGTGTTAATATGTGGAGATCGCTGGTCGGCCGAAGGGCCTGTTTCTGTGCTGTATCTTTAAACAACAATTTTTTTAATTGTTGAATTCATCATGGCTGATGATTGTGGCTTCAGTGAAGCTGTGTTGCAACAGTTCTTGTTCTTTGCAATTGTTTCAATGCAGCTAGAGGACATTAATCCTTGGGTTACTCCAAGCGTTAGATTTAGCTCTTAGCGGCTAAAAGAATCAAGCGATATGGGGTACTGATTTTAGGTGATCAGCCATGATCATATTGAATGGTGGTGCTGGTTCGAAGGGCCGAACGGCCTACTCCTGCACCTATTTTTCCATGTTTTCTATGTTCTAATATTTATCAAGCGCATCCTACGCTGATTATTCCCTTGCTGTTTGCAGGAGCTTCCTCTGCATAAATCAACGGCTGTTTGGTTCATTATAACCATGCCTACATTTCAACAACATCTTGTTGGTTGTAAACCACACTGAGTGTATGCTGAAAGGGGCGTGAAAGGCACTGCAACTTTATCTTTCTTCTTCAGGCAGCTACAGAAGACAATTAGCACTGTGAATAAGTCTGGGACTAGCTCGATTAGGTAACTTGCTTGACATGGAAGAGTTGAGCAAATGCTGCGTAACATTCTGACTATGCTTAAGAAATATTACTTACTGATATAACTCTGTGTTCCCAGTATATTTTGTAACACCAACTAAAACATTTACTTTAAGAATATGGCTTTTTAAATGTGCATAGACACAAAAAGCTGGAGTAGCATATCTGGAGAAAAGGAATAGGTGACATCTCGGGTCAATACCCTTCTTTAAATGTGCATACAGTATATATATAGGCAAATGACATGTAGCATTTGTTTGTGGGCTTGTAATGGAATACATCAGTCATTGAAATGTTAGGTTAATCTAGCCTGCGGAAAATAAATCCAGCTTTAGTGCAGTCACTGGTGGCATGGACAATGTTGAACGTGCTGACTTTATCAGAACGAATGTACAGATCACCCTTGTTATAACGGACCATGGGGCGGGGAATGGTGTCCATTATTGCCAGTTGTTACTATAACCGATTAAGGGGGGGGGTCTTCTTCTTCTTTTCGTGTCCATCTTGTTAAAAATGTTGGCTTCGCTGTCATCGTTGGTCCTGAAAAAGACGCAAGCTTCCAGCGACAATCAGTGGGAGCCATCACTTGTCGCATAGATGATGGTGGTAGCAGAATTAGCTCAGGATACTTCCTGTTTCCAGCCCCGCGACATGGACGTTTCTGCTATGGGGCCAGGGTGGGGGGGGGGGGGGGGAATATGTACAATATTATAAAGACAGCCAATAAACATACACTAAACAAGACACACAATAAACAGGAACGGACACAAAATACGTAATACTTTAAACATTGTAAAGAAACACAGACTGAGACATGATGCACTCCAACCACCTTGTGGACACTCCATGAAACAATGAACAATTGTTCCTGATATGAACGGAAGCCTCAATTACAACAGATTTTGTCCGCTACAACCAAAATCTGTTATAAAGAGGTCTGTAATAATGAAGGGAGACTGCAGTTGCAATTTATTATTGAAACTGAAAGGTTATGTATTTTGTTAACATTTCATTTTAAAAAAAAAGAAGAAAATACCAGATTTTACCAAACAAAGAGAATGGCCAGAAAAACACTCTGAACTGGACCAAAAATAAGAACTAAAAATTTGATCTGAATACATTTAGTGATTCAATTCTAGCTTTCTAGGGATGGAGAATGCCAGAAATTCTCAAAAAGCCCTGAATATCGTTAAATGAGTTAAGGTTAGGAAAATATCTGGCATAGGTCATAAAAGTTAGCATGAATTAAAAATAATTATCCATAGTACAGCCATGAAATTACAAACTGTTCGCTTAAGACAAATGCCACCACTGCAGTGACGGGTTTTCTGCCTACAGTGTGAAGTACTAAATTAACTTACCAAGAGCCAGATGTCCAAGACATGTGTTTACTCAAATGCCTCTTTCACACTGAGTCTGGGAGCTTCCACAACCAAAGCTTCAACTAGACAAGCTGTGGGTGGCACGGTGGCGCAGCGTTAGACTTGCAGCGCCGGAGACCCGGGTTCGATCCCGACTACGGGTGCTGTTTGTATGGAGTTTGTGCATTCGCCCCATGACCGCGTGGGTTTTCTCCGAGATCTTCTGTTTCCTCCCACACTCCAACGACGTACAGGTATGGAGGTTAATCGGCTTGGTGTATGCGTAAATTGTCCCTAGTCTGTGTTGGATAGTGTTAATGTGCGGGGATCGCTGGTCGGTGCGGAATCGGTGGGCTGAATGGCCTGTTTCTGCGCTGTATCTCTAAACTAAACTAATCTAAAGTCAGAACTCTGAATTTTAGGAGGTAGCAACCTTTAAGCAACAATTATCCTTTTACCATCAATACCTTTTCCACCAATTCCTTAATGTCAGCGAATGAAGGAGCTAGTTATCAACTTTAGGAAGTTGATCAGCATCAAGCAGCCAACCTGATCAAGGACCTTTCCCACCCAGGTCATTCCTTCTTCTTCGCATTGGGCAGAAGATTCAGAAGCTTGAAAACACAAAACATCAGATTCAGGAACAGCTTCTACCCCTCTGTCGTCAGTCTTCTGAACGGTCCTTCCATAAGCTAGTGTACGGACCATATTTTCCAAGCTACCTCATTGGGGACGATGGACTTGTTATCTGGAACTGTTTTGCCATAATGCTTAGAAAGGATATTTTGGACTTGTATTTTTCTACCTTTTGCGCTTGTATTGGTTTAATTATATTCATGTACTAGACTAAGTGGGACCCGTTGGGTCCCATGTCTACAAGGGAGGGCTGGTCCCCCAACGCAATATTCCACCTCTCCACCAATTCCAATATTGATGGCCAGTGGGGGGGTGGGAGGAGGGGGAGGGCTTTCTGGAGCACTAGTATGGATGTTGTGGGCTGAAGGGACTGGTTTCCAGAGGGCTAGTATGGACATTGTGGGCCAAATGGATTCTTGGGGTGGCAGCTCAGTCACTCAAGCCTGATGTGCTGGCAGCTCACTCACGGCTGGTGGGCTGGCAGCTGAGTAACGGCTATTCCTTGAAATTCCATTTCAAGCAGGGTGCAAGGCCACCAAATTCAAATGCAGTTTCCTACCATTTCAAGCAGGGTGCAAGGCCACCAAATTCAAGTGCAGTTTCTTACCACTTCAAGCAGGGTGCAAGGCCACCAAATTCAAGTGCAGTTTCATACCACTTCAAGCAGGGTGCAAGGCCACCAAATTCAGGTGCAGTTTCCTACAACTTCAAGCAGGGTGCAAGACCACCAAATTCAAGTGCCGTTTCATACCACTTCAAGCAGCGTGCAAGGCCACCAAATTCAGGTGCAGTTTCCTACAACTTCAAGCAGGGTGCAAGGCCACCGAATTCAAGTGCAGTTTCATACCACTTCAAGCAGGGTGCAAGGCCACCAAATTCAAGTGCAGTTTCATGCCCCTTCAAGCAAGGTGCAAGGCCACCATATTCAAGTGCAGTTTCATACCACTTCAAGCAGGGTGCAAGACAACCAAATTCAAGTGCAGTTTCATACCATTTCAAGCAGGGTGCAAGGCCTCCAAATTCAAGTGCATTTTCCGACCACTTCAAACAGGGAGCAAGGCCACCACATTCAAGTGCAGTTTCGTACCACTTCAAGCAGGGTGCAAGGCCACCAAATTCAAGACCAGTTTCATACCACTTCAAGCAGGGTACAAGGCCACCAAATTCAAGTGCACTTTCTTACCACTTCAAGCAGGCTGCAAGGCCACCAAATTCAAGTGCAGTTTCATACCACTTCAAGCAGGGTGCAAAGCCACCAAATTCAAATGCAGTTTCATACCATTTATGCACGGTGCAAGACCACCAAATTTAAATGCAGTTTCATACCATTTCATGCAGGGTGCAAGGCCACCACATTCAAATGCAGTTTCACGCCATTTCAAGCAGGGTGAAACCACAATTTCTAACCAACCACCACCAACTATTTGCTGTGCTTTTATTTCAAACCAACCACCACCAACCATTTGATGTGCTTTTATTTCAAACCAACCACCACCAACCATAAAACCACACAAAACACCACAAAACACCACACTCACAGTTCAGTAGACATTCAGTGTGTTCAGTTGATTCACAGCTCAGACATAGTCGTGACCTCTCCCTCCCCCATCTTGCGGAGACTGAGCCACACCCACACTTCCGGGTTTTATAATTCCTCCCCCTCCCACCGGAAGGGGCGTGGCCTTCATGGCGTGATTGACAGGAGAGAGATTCTCAACATTTTTTAAACACTAATAACACTTTTATTTTTCATTGATGGGAAGAATCCTCTGCACCTGATGAGCGGAGGGGGACTGAGTAAGATGGCCAAAAATCACAGCCGTAAGTGGTAACGTTTTATCTGAAAACAATATAGAGTGCAAACAGGAAGTTGGACTTTTAATAATTTGCCATTTCAAACCAACCACCACCAACCATTTGCTGTGCTTTTATTTCAAACCAACCACACCAACCATTTGGTGTGCTTTTATTTCATACCAACCACCACCAACCATTTGCTGTGCTTTTATTTCAAACCAACCACACCAACCATTTGGTGTGCTTTTATTTCATACCAACCACCACCAACCATTTGCTGTGCTTTTATTTCAAACTAACCACCACCAACTATTTGCTGTGATTTCAAACCAACCACCACCAACCATTTGCTGTGCTTTTATTATAAACCAACCACCACCAACCGTTTGCTGTGCTTTTATTTCAAACCAACCACATTTTCATTTTCAAACCACATTAAGGGCACTCAAGGTCAGTAAAACCACACTCACAGTTAAGTAGACATGTGTTCAGTGTTATTCACAGCTCTGACTGAGAGATGTGACCCTCTCCCTCCCCCATCTAGCAGAGACTGACTGAGGCACTCAACTCTTCCGGGTTTTATAGTCCCTCCGGAAGGGGCGTGGCCTTCAGGAGAGAGAATCTCAACATTTTTTAAACACTAATAACTCTTTTATTTGATGGGGAAAATCCTCTTGTCCTGCGGAGCGTAGGGGGACTCTGAGTAAGATGGCCAAAAATCACAGCCGTAAGTGGCAGCGTTTTTTCTAAAATCAATATACAGAACAACAGGAAGTGGTCAAGATTTCCACTTCAGTGCCAATTATGCTGATCGGGGTGCTTCCTGAAATTTATAACTAGCTCCTTCATCTTAGAAAAAAACACGTTTATTATCGTCACGTGCCTCAGTACAACTACTGCACACACACACAGAAAAACAGAGGCTAGAGAAAGGCTCCAATAAACCTGCATCGCTAGTTTCTAGTAAAATACAAATGGAAACATTTCGAAGGTGAACAGAGAACAATAATGTTCCTAAAATCGTAGACATTTAAATTATGACCTTCAAGCACAAGAGAGCCAATCATATATTTGAATCTCTGTGAATTAACTGCAGAGCTATTCTATAAAAAGGACTTCATTCAATGATAACCATACTGAAAATATCCCAAGTGGTTTGAATTGAAACTAAATACAATTTTCATGTTGCTCATGCATAACCAACCTTTATTAACATCTTAATAATTCAATTTCCTCACATTAATATTCAAAATAGTTTATTAATTTAATTTATGTAGAAATTGGATGTATATGGAACAAGCAAACATGACAATGTTTCCTTTAGAATGTTGTTGCAGCAGAACTTATTTTCATGACCTAGGAGAAATAATATTCTCACTTCCCCACCACCGAGACCATTTTTGCTTGTGATATCTGTGTTTTTGCATTTAATACAGCACAGGAAGTCATTTGGTCCACTGACTCATTGCTGGTTCCCAACAGCAAGAGGTAACTTTTGGTGAAGATAGACGCAAAATGCTGGAGTAACTCAGCGGGTCAAGCAGCATTTTTGGGGAAAAAAGGAATAGGCGACGTTTCGGGTCGAGACCCTTCCTCAGACTGAGAGTCAGGGGAGAAGGAAACTACAGGTATGAAAAGGTGCAAAGAACAAAAGAAGGAAAGGAATATGGAAAGAATAAAATCAAGGCCAGCAAGAATGATCATGATAGGTGCAGCCCACAATGGTCCATTGTTGGTTGTGGAAGAGGTGGTAACGAGGGAGTACGAACAGTGAAACTATTCAGGACAACAGTGAAACTAGTAGGAAGACCAGGATGGGGAAGGGATGGAGAGAGTGGGAATGGAAGGGTTACTTGAAGTTAGAGAAAAAGCTGTCCAAGCGAAATATTAAGTGCTGTTCGTCCAATTTGCTTTTGGCCTCACTCTGACAGTGGAAGCGACATGAGTGAGGGCTTCATCTATGATATTGTGAGGTAGTCATGTGGTCTATTGCAACACCACAGTGTTACCTGTATCACACTTTGCGTAACTAATGGTAGCGGATTTACCTACCAACACATGTGGATGGCACGTTGGCGCAGCAGTATGGTTGCTGCCTTTCAGCGCCAGCGACGCAGGTTCAAACCTGACCACAGGTCCTGTCTGAATGGAGTTTGTATGTTCTCACCGTGACCAAGTGGGATTTCTCCGGGTGCTCCGGTTTCCTCCCACATTCCAAAGACATACAGGTTTGTAGGTTAATTGGCTTTGGTAAAAATTGCAAATTGTCCATAATGTGTAGGATAGTGCTGGTTTCTTGGCAAATTCACAGCATTTTAAAGTAGACATTCTTTAACACTGCCCATGTGAAGTAAAAAGTTCATAAAGCATAAACATAGCTCTTGGAATGCAGAATTACGGGGAAGAAAGTAATCAGGTGACATTAGGTCACAACTGAAATTAGAACATTAAAACATTAGAAGTAAACAGCAGATTGCAAAACAGGAATGAAAGAACAAGTGTTAAGAACATACAGTAATTGAGTAAATAAAGTCAGCCAATGCAAACTCAACTGAAAACAAACGTCAAACAAAATGGTAGCAGCAAAATACACTTAGAACAGAGAACCGACTAAAGATGCATACCTTCAGATTCAGAGACAGTTTCTTCCCAGCTGTTATCAGGCATCTGAACCATCCTCTCACCAACTAGAGAGCAGTCCTCACCTCCCATCAACTGCATTGGAGACCTTTGAACTATCTTTAATTGTTTTTTACTGGACTTTATCTTGCACTAAACATTATAACTTTCATCCTGCATCTGTACACTGTGCACGGCTTGATTGTAATCGCGTATAGTCTTTTCGCTGACTGGATAGCACGCAACAAAAAGCTTTTCACTGTACCTGTGCACGTGACATAATTAACTAAACTAAACAGAAACAGTAAACACAAGGACAGGCCTTTCAGCTCACAATGTCTGTACCGAACATGATGCCAAGACCAACTCTTATCTGCCTGCACATACTCCATATCCCTCCATTGCCTGCATTTCCATATGCCTATTCAAAAGCCTTTTAAATGCTACTATCCTATCTGAATGCAACACCACCACCGGCAGTGCATTCTAGGCACTCATCACCCTCTGTGTAAAATACTAGCCCAGCACATCACCTTTAAACTTGCCCTTCTCACATTAAAGCTGTGCCCTCTATGTTTGATATTTCCATCCTGGGAAAGTTTCTGACTGTCGACCCTATCTCTGCCTCTTATCATTTTATGTAGTTCTATCAGTTCTCCCTGCAACATTGGGCATTCCAGAGAAAACAATCTAAATCTGTCCAACCTCTCTCTGTAGCTAATACCTCCTACTCCAGGCATCATTAGGATTATCCGCTTCTGCGCCCTTTCCAAAGCCTCCACATCCTTCCTATTTTTGGGGACCAGGACCACGCAATAGTCCAAAATCCTACAAAACTGCATCATAACTACATGAATCTTATACTCAATGCCCCAACCTATCTACTTCTTGCGTATGGCGTGCACAGCCAAAAGTTGTAGGACAACTTGTTCTATTTGATCTTATTTGATTGCATTCGTTGAAACAGGGTGGACCACGTGAAGGTTGCAATCTTCCACCACCCCCCCCCCAACCTATGAAAGGAAGCATACCGTATGCCATTGTTACCATTCTATCTAGTTATATTGCCACTTTTATGAAGTTATGAAGAAAATGAAGAAACGGTAGGTGGTTGCCACATCTCATCTAAAGATGACACTTCCAACGAGGCCACTAATTCACTGGAGAGCAAAACTGGTACACATGTGCTCAAGCCTTAGAAGTGCAATTAATTTGCATCCCAGTTGACACTGCAGCAAAGTAAAATGATATTTAAAAATAATGAAATGAAGCCAATTGTCGAATTTACAAATCACAAATCTGACTGCCAAAAGTATAGTGCATTACAAATACTGCCCTGTGCCCCGTAGGAAGCAAAGATGGATGCAACATAGGGCACCAATTTAGTGTACCCTCCCAATCTCAGACTATTTCTACTCCCTAATATTAAAAGCAAATGTAATGTTATTGACGGTTCAACATGCACAGCATGTTTAGAGATACTGTGCGGAAACGGGCCCTTTGGCCCACCGAGTCCGTGCCGACCAGCGATCCCCACACACATTAACACTATCCTACACACACTTGGGACAATTTGCACATACACCAAGCCAATTAACCTACATACCTGTATGTTTTACACTTTATGTGATTCGGTCGAGGGTGATGGAGGAAGGCCCTGCAGGAGCCTAGGGCTTTCCAGGATTTGGAACCACTCCAGTAGACCAAACACTGGAGTTTGGCCTTGTGGTAAAGGCGGCGCCTGCATGTGTAAATATGCTCTCAGGGATTTCACTCTGCAGTTGCATATGTGACAATTAAAACACCTTTGACATCCCATGTTAAGCAACAGCCATTTATCAATGATAGGCATAAAAAGCTGGGGTAACTCAGCGGGTCAGGCACCATCCTTGGAGAAAAGGAATAGGTAGCGTTTGTGGTCAAGTCCCTTCCTCAGACTCACCGGAGTTGGAATCTCCCAGGCAGAATATGGAGGTGCAGGCAAGCACCGAGAAAACAAATATGGCTGTGCTAGTGAGTCTGGGTTAGAACGTGGTCGTAGAACCGGTGAGCAGGATGAACCACAGAGGGGGTGCAGTGAGAGAGGGTATTGCACAACTCTTATCAGAGAGAGGAGGAGAACGTCTTCAATGTACAGTTGTTATCTTACAGTGCCAAAGGCCCGGGTTACATCCTGACTACGGGTGCTGTCTGTATGGAGTTTGTATGTTCTCCACGTGACCATATGGGTTTTTTCCGCGTGCTCTGGTTTCCTCCCACACTCCAAAGACATACAGGTTTGTAGGTTAATTGGCTTTGGTAAAAATGATAAATTGTCCCTGGTATGTAGGATAGTGTTAGTTCATGGGGATTGCTGGTCGGCACGGACTCGGTGGGCCGAAGGGCCTGTTTCCGAGTTGCATCTCTAGACTATTCTGAACTAAATGCATCTAATTTCAGGATTCCCTCTCTGACAGTGCACGAAGGAGGCTGTTCACTTTCCCAACCCTACAATAGACCGTCACAGTTTTTTATTGGCAACTTTTTAAACTTCATATTTTAGAAGCCTGGAGGTACGAGCACACCATCAGGTATGAGCATTCACACATCAATTTAACTGTTAATCATTCTAAAACTGTGAGGCAAGTTCAAATAAATCAGTCGACTGACAAAGTAATTATTTTAACACCACTGCAAAACTCTATCATGTTGAAATTAAGAAAATCCCCCCCAATTGGAATGTGAATACCAGACGCACAGTAGACCTTAGGCGTTTGGTACTGAGCAGCCCAATTATCTTTAGTTTTTAGTTTAATTTAAAGATAAAGTGCGGAAACAGGCCCTTCAGCCCACCGGGTCCGCGCCGACCAGCGATGCCCGCAATCTAACACTATCCTACACCCACTAGGAACAATTTTTACATTTACCAAGCCAATTACCCGACAAACCTGTATGTCTTTGGAGTGTGGGAAGAAAAAGAAGATCTCGGAGAAAACCCACGTGGTCACGGGGAGAATGTGCCAACTCCATACAGACAACACCCGCAGTCGGGATCGAATCCGGGTCTACGGCGCTGCATTCGCTGTAAGGCAGCAACTCTACCGCTGCACCACCGTGCTGTCCTGTAATCTCTCTGGTTTTTAATTACCTTATGCACAGAGGTCCCCACTGCTAAACTTGTGGGGAATTCAGTAACTGAGGTAAAGATTCTTCTTATGATTCTATTGTGGACTAAAAAGTGGCAGAGTTTTATTTTCTACCTCCTTTCCAACTTCAAGAAGTCCATTCAGCCCAAATTGTTTGTGCTGGTTCTTTGAATTAGATTCATGGTCAGAGAAAGATACACTGTGGGAATAGGTCTTTTGGCCCACTGAATCCACACTAAATTAGTGCCACTCATTTTTCCTCCCCAAGTCCCTGCAATTTTTTCTCATTCTATATGTACCTCATTTATATTAAACAGTCAGATCTTAACGGGCTGCTGTATGAAACATTCCTGCATGCCATCCATGGTCCTATTGTCATAACATAGAAACATAGAAAATTGGTGCAGGATTAGGGCAATCTGCCCTTCGAGCCAGCATCGCCATTCAATATGATCTTGCTTGATCATCCAGAATCACTACCCTGTTCCTGCTTTCCCCCCATATTCCTTGATTCCGTTAGCACAAAGAGCTATATCTAACTCTCTCTTGAATATACACACCACCAGGTCTGCTGGTACCTCATCTCTCTCTGCAGATGTGAACAGAACCTCCTCATGTATTTGATCAAAAACCCTCATGATTTTGAATTGCCAGTGGGCAGGAGGCACCAAGTTAGAACAGGGAAAGACACAAAGTGTTGGAGTAACTCAGCGGTCAGGCAGCATCCCTGGAGAACTTGGACAGGTGACGTTTCAGGTATCGGAACTCTTCTTCAGACTGATTGCCAGGTGGGGGATGAATAAAGCCTGGCAGGTCAGAGCAGGGTTAGAACTTGAAGAAAATTAACCTGAGGAGGTGTCAGTTTACTCGTGTTGGATTCCGTGAGTTGGTATGGACTCAGGCAGGTAATCAATGCAGAGCGTGCTTTGTATGCGTTTTAAAAAAAAAAAGATTTATTCATGTGTTTATAATGCTATTTACAATACGTAATAATTCAAAACAAAACCCACCACCATTATACAAGTAAAACAAATATTCTTCAATATCAAATATATATTATTAAACAACTATTTCCCCATCCTTATCAAGGATGCATTCTACCCCCCGCGGTGCCCAGCGGTCCCGGAAATCCCCCCGTGGACAGTGCGTAGTCCCTCTCTAAAACCACCCGGGCACGGACGTAACCCTGGAAAAGGGGCAGGCAGCTGGCTCGGGCAGAGCCCTCATCCAGCTGTCTCCGTGTATCACGGATGGCCAGCTTGTCCAGGCCCAGGAGCAACCCAACCAGGACATCTCCAGCCTTACCCTCTCCCCCATGCACAAGGGTGTCCAAAGATGAGGATGGTGGGTGTGAAGTGCAGCCAGAAGACAAGGTGCCTTTAGTTATTGGAATAGGGGCTGCAACCTCACACACTCCATGCACACGTGGAACACAGACTCTTCCAGCCCGCAAAGGTGGCAGGCGGCTGGCGAGTCTGTGAACCGCGAGAGAAACAGGTTGCAAGGGACTCCTCAGTGTAGTACCCTCCACCCCAGGTCCCCAATGTAGAGAGGGAAAATCCCCGCATAGAGAGACCCCCACTGAGGGGCCCTTTTGCGACCAAAAGGCAGCACCGACCGCCACTTTGTGGCTTTGTATGCATTGGTAGATTCACGTGAGTGCTAAAGACACAAAGGTGACATCCAGACCTGCACTGCACACAGTTGGACATCTCTCTGTGTCAGAGCTTCTTTGGGATTTGGTGCTTCAGCCATACAGAAGACTGAGAAGGATAATTATACACTGTATGTAACTCGCAGTGGGTTTCCCATTTGCGTTCCATTTATCATTGAATTTGAATAAATAGTTGCATTTCGCAAGCCAGTTTCTAGCTGTTGCCCTTTCTCTTCCTGAACCATCTTATTTTCAGTAAATAATCTTTTGCGGATATATTTTTGACCTGCAACCTTCAGTGGCTTTCCAGCGTTTATGTGGAAGTGTTTTAATTTAATCTGTACACGCAGCATGAATGATGGTGAAATGAACTTGGCGATGAAATACTTACAGCCGGGATGTCAAATATGGAAGCAGCTCTGTTCAACAGAACGAGACTTCTGCAAGACTTCGCTGGTGACAAGGTGGATACTGTAAACCGTCGCTGCACTACAGGTACACGAGAGAAACATAGAAACATTGAAAATGGGTGCAGGAGGAGGTCATTCGGTCCTTCGAGCCAACACCGCCATTCATTGCGATCATGGCTGATCGTCCCCAATCAATAACCCGTGCCTGCCTTTTCCCCATATCCCTTGATTCCACTAGCCGAGCAGACAGGATGAAGGATATAACGAGGTAGGAACAAGAGGAGTCATCTCCCGGTGAGCACAGTGCAGCCGACCAGGCCACGGGGCGGCAGAGTGAGGTGAGACGCGCGGTGGTGGTATCCCGGGCCTTTAGACCGAGGGCTCGCTGGGAAAGTCCAGCTCACCCACCAGAGACTCGGGACTCACCAGGTAGGCCTGACTCGCCCACCACAGAAGGAGGATCCATGCCTCACCATTTTTTTTTCACCAAAGATAATTTAATAAATTATCTACAATAATATGTACAGTACGAAATAAATCAAAACATAACCCACAACCAAAATGCAAGTCAAACAAATATACTAAATAAACTACTATATAACTATATCACCATCATTATTGAGGATGCATTCCACCCCCCGCGGTGCCCAGCAGTCCCGGAAATCCCCCAGGGCGCCCGCGGACAGCGCGATGTCCCTCTCTAGTACCAACCAGTCGCGGACGTAACACCGGAAAAGGGGCAGGCTGCTGGTTTGGGCAACCATGTCTAACCGTGGGGTGTGGAATGTGCATCCTTCATAAGGACGGTGATATACCTGCTGTTGCTTTAAAGAGTGCATTTGACATTGAAGAATATTTGTTTATATAATTGGGTGATTTTGTATTATTGTGGTGGGTTTGTTGGGTATTGTTTTGTATTGTATATATTATTCTTGTAATAATTGATTACATTTATTTTTGTGAAAAAATAATGGCGGCTCCATGCCGCGGACCAGAACCCGCACAGTAGGCCCGGCTCTCCTGCTGCGGATTGACGACCCACCGGGAGCCCACCTGGAGGGCCAGTGGCCAGACCAGCTGCGGGAGGGAGTGCACAGACCCGGCGGGGGACTAGGCCGCTGGAAGCCCTGCAGCAGCCTGGGGCTCGGTTGCACCGGGAGCCACTCCCAGAGGCTGAGCGCGTGGACCGGACGTAGCCTGCAGCGGTGGAGCAGGAGTGGAGGACACCACGGCTACACTTGGCCAGGCCGACACTGCAACGTCGCCATGACAATGGGCCATCATGGTCAGGTCAAGATCCCTGCACTTACAACAACAGTCACGAAGGCGCAGCGGTAAAGTTGCTGCCTTACAGCGAATGCAGTGCCGGGAGACCCGGGTTCGATCCCCATTACGGGTGCCGTCTAGATGGAGTTTGTACGTTCTCCCCGTGACCTGCATGGGGTTTTCTCTGGGATCTTCTGTTTCCTCCCACATTCCAAAGACGTACAGGTTTGTAGGTTAATTGGCTTGGTAAATGTAAAAATTGTCCCTAGTGGGTGTAGGATAGTGTTAATGTGCGGGGATCGCTGGTTGGCGCGGACCCGGTGTGCCGAAGGGCCTGTTTCCATGCTGTATCTCTAAACTAAACTAAACTAAACTAAACTAAACTAAACTAAACTGGGTCTCGAAAATGACACCAAACCTTGAGACTGTCTCAGTGTACTGCTGCTGTACACTCATACTGTATCTGAGATGCTTCTCTAAGATGTATCTATGTGCTTATGTATAGTGATACTTGTACTGTGCCCAAACATTAATTTCACTGTACCTCGGTACCTGTGAGAAATAAACTACCGTACCATACCATACAAGAGGTATCGGTGTGTACTCTGCATCAGGAACCTTCAAGATGCAAGCTCTACATGATGGGTGAGGAGGCTGGAAATGGTTGAAGTCCTGACCTCCACCATTATTCTCAGCTTGTTATTATGCCTTAACACCCATTCCATGTCTCCATTTCCAGGACACGCAGCTGAGTCATGAAACCAGGTGGTGGGCATCAAGTTGAAAAACAGCTTAATCACACTCAGAATTGCCGTCAATGATCCTCAAGTTCCCAGGCGCAACCACCCATTTCCCCTCCTGCTGTACAGATTGTCCCTTTGACTTATTTAGGAACCTAAATCATAAAACACTGCAGCACAGAGACAGGTCCATCGGCCCACAATGACAGTGCCAATCCCAGACCCTTCACAAAACTTCGTGAAATTGTGCATAAATACTTTAAAAGCAAAGCTGTGCCTGTCTCCGTGTCACAGCTCCCAAATTGTCGCTGCCTCAGAGTTCCCACGTGTGACAAATAAAGTACCATGCCATACCATACAAGAGGTCTCAGTGCATACAGGGAGCTGGTGGGAAGGATGGAGGATGGGGAGGCAGGAGAGACAGTCGTCCCGAGTTCCCATGAGTTGGAGCTCCCAAATGGTCTCCGCGTCAGACCCCTCTAATTAGTCTCATAAACTGTACAGTCGCACAGTCATGTCACGGTGGTATAAAACACAAAGTGCTGGAGTAACTCAGCAGGTCAGGCAGCATCTATTCAGGGAACGGATAGGCGATGTTTCGTGTCGGGACCCATCTTCCGACTTCAGAGTCTAAAGAAGAATCCCGTCTCGAAACTTCACCTATTCATTTCATCCACGGATTCTGCCTGACCTGCTGAATTACTCCAGCACTTTGAGTTATACTCCACAGTTGACTCTGGGAATAGATTGGATGGAGTAAGCTGAATCACCAAGAGATGTCCCTGGTCAATATATCAATGGGAACGATTTCACCCTGAAATTATTGCAAGCGTGTTCTAACCAGAGCAAAATCACTTTTAGGCACAATTAGTGGTTTAAAAAAGGATGGTAAACAATCCAATTTCTAGGCTTTAGTTCTTTGTTCAGCAACACAATGTGGCTATTCTCTCTTTTAATGAAGAAGGAAGCTGATAAAATGCATGCTTCAATTCTCTCACATTTTCACAATTCATCTCCCTCCCAACATCACAATCTACAGTTTAGGCAACGATTCGCGTTCAACTAAATAAAAAATGCTCAATTTGTCCAGGATTGGGGTGGTGCCGAGATGGCAGCCTTGCCAGCGGCCTGTGTGTTATTTCGAATTTTTTTGTATTTTTAGTGTGTCTAAAACGTATGTTTTAACGTTTCTCGGTATGTTTTTATGTGGGGGGTTTGGGGGGGGGGGGGGAATAGGGGGAAACCGTTTTCAGTCACTTACCTCAACGGAGATGTGATCTTTCTCCGTCCCCCCCTTTGCGGCCAATCAACTGGATTGGTGCGTCCTTTCCTGGAGACTGGTCCGGAACTTCAAGCCGCAAGTGCGGCGCAAACTTACCATCATGGAGCGGGCGATCCTTTGCCTAGGATCACTGTGGAAGTGCTCCGACCGTGGGGCATGTGGACTTTAACACCGTGAAGCCGCGGTCTCCGGTAAGAAAAGGCCGATTCGGGAGCTCCATGCCGGAGTGTTCCGATCCGTCCCGACGCCGGAGTTTCCATCATCCCGACGAGAGGGCTTGAACAGCAGACTGTCGGCGACGGCTCCGTTCAAAGACCCTGACCACCACGGGTGAAAAAAAGGAGGAAGATGACTGAACTTTATGGCCTTCCAGTTGATTCCACTGTGGTGGATGTTTATGTTAAATTTATTGTGTATTGCGTTCTTATGGCTGTATGGCAACACAAATATCACTATACCTTAATTGGTACTACTTACTTACTGCCTATTATGCCTCCTGGCATGTAGGGCAGCAACGAAGGTCCTCCACTCCTTGTTGATTCCTTCAGTTGCTGTTTCCATAATATATTTGTTTTACGAGACAGGATTGTTAGTATGGTAACACAAATATCTCTGTACCTTAATTGGTGTATGTGACAATAAATGTGAGCTTGAACTTGAGCTTGAAAAATATTTCTACAGGCCTGGACACTGAAAGCAGATTTTGATACATGCATTTAATCGGGAACTCTGCAGAACCAATCAAAACTGGCAGGTTGTTAGTTCTCATGACAAAAGGTAATGAATGTGTTTATTAGAATAGTCCAGCTGATGTAGAGAGATTACAGTAATGTACCTCACTTTAGCTGTCAATAGCAATTGAAGTCCTTACAGTTCTCTGTTATTATTTGGGTCATGTGTTTGTGAAGAGAAATCTTCCTGACAATTAAATGAGTTCAAAATGCCCCTGTGGCTCTCAGCACAAACAGTGGAACAGCAGGTTAATGCAATACTGAGAGATCTGAATGAACAGCCTAGACTATATGTCTTCCTTCCTTTTTCAAGCCCAAAGTAGCACTGGAGAAGCTAGTGCGTCAAAGCTAATACTGCGTGCATGCAGTATTGTGCTGTTGAAGTAGCTTCACCCCAATTCAGGTTCATGGAGTTATAGAGTCTTACAGCACGGCAACAGGCCCTTTGGCCCAACCTGTCCATGCCGACCAAGATGCCCCATCTACGTTAGACCCACCATCCATTCAAGAGGCGGCTGGAAATCTGGAACACCACCCCTGAAAAGGAAGCTGAGGCCATTGAAATTACTAAAACCAAAACAGTGAGGTGCTGACAGGTCTTCGACCTTTTACTCATTGAAAGATTAACTGTTTCAATTTCCATGGGTCCCATCTGGCCTGTTTAGCATGTCTATCATTTTCAGTTTTTATTTCAGATTTCTGGGATCTGCAGTTTTTCGCTTTGTGATATAAGGCTGTTGAGGTTTGCAGATGCAAGGGTTACAGACGGTATGAAGATGAAGGTCAAACATGAGTTAAGTGAATGGTGGAACAAATTTCATCTTGACATCGAAGGGAGCCATGTGGCCCATCGAGATCCTGCCAGTTCACTAAGCAGATGCACAGAACTGCAGATGCTGGGTTCTTGCATAGAACATAAAGTGTTGGAGTAACTCAGAGGGTCAGGCAGTAAACCCTGGGGGACATGGATAGCTGTCATCTCGGGTCGAGACGTTACCTATCCATGTCCTCCAGAGATGCTACCAGACCTGCTGCCTGAGCTCTTTTGTATTTCACACAGTTCACATAGCAATCCCATTCCCCCCCATTAATTTTCCTTGTAATCTATTCTCTCTGCATCCCTATCAACTCGCCCAAGATTCTGACCCTCACCGACACATTTAGCTACGTTATAGAGGCCAATTAACCTACCAACCCACACGTCTTTGGGATGTGGGTGGAAACACACATGGTCACAGGGAGAATGTGTGCAATCTCCAAACAGGATTGAACCCAAGTTACCGGAGCTGTGACTTTAGTTTAGTTTAGTTGAGTTTAGTTTATTGTCGCGTGAACCGACGTACAGTGAAAAGCTTTTGTTGCGTGCTAACCAGTCAGCGGAAAGACTATACATGATCACAATCTCGCCATCCACAGTGTACAGATACATGATAAAGGGAATAACGTGAATAACGTTTAGTGCAAGATAACGTCCAGTAAAGTCCAATTAAAAATAGTCCGAGAATCTCAAATGAGGTAGATGGTAGCTCAGGACTGCTCTCTAGTTGTTGGTAGGATGGTTCGGTTGCCTGTTAATAGCTGGGAAGAAACTGTCCCTGAATCTGGAGGTGTGCGTTTTCACACTTCTGTACATTTGCCCGATGAGAGAGGGGAGATGAGGGAGTGTCCGCAGTGTGACTCAACCTTGGTGTAAAAACTAGTCCCCCTCGGTGAGGGAATGGGAGTGTGCTTCCCCAGGCTTGAGGGGCCAAACAGCCTATTTCTGTAATCAAGGGCTTATATTTCAACATGGTCCTTCATCACGAGTAAGTCCCAGCAGTCTGAAAATCATCTTGTCCTGTAAAACCCTGCTTGCACTCTTGACACCCAAGTCCGCTGGATCTCCCGGTTGCCAATCATTTTAACTCCCTTTCCCATTCCCATACTGACCTTTCTTTCCTGGGCTTTCTCCAGTGCCAGAGTGAGGCCTCGCACCTCATATGCCATTTGGCTCATGGTATGAACATTACATTCCCCAATTTTAATAACTAACCAACAAATAACCCCCAGTTCCACCCCCCCCCCCCCCACTCTCTTCCCTGTACCCCAACTGGGCTTGCATCCATTTCTCTTCCCCCTCCCCTTCCACCTTTATTCCTTCCACAATTTTCACCACTTCTATCCTTATCTTACACTTTTTGCCTTTTCATCTCTGCCTTTTTTCCATCTATCTGCCTGAGCTACCAACTACCTCACTGGAGACCCTCGGACTATCTTTGATCGGACTTTAATGGACTTTATCTTGCACTAAACATTATTTCCTTTATCGTGTATCTGTACGCAGTGGATGGCTCAATTGTAATCATGTATGGCACATAACAAAAGCCTTTCACAGTACGTCGGTACATGTGGCAATAAAGTAAACAAAACCATACTAAACTAAACTATCCCCCCCACCCCCCCCCCCCGACCTGTATCCACCTATCACTTGCCAAGCATTTTCCTTCCCCTCCTCTCTTTAGCTTTCTCCCCCATTCCCCACCCCCCCCCCCACCACCACAGTCAGTCTGAAGAAGGGTCCCAACCCGAAACATCACCTATCCATGTTCTCCAGAGATGCTGCCTGACCCCTTGAGTTACTCCAGCTTTCTTCCACACATTATAACAGCAGCTTCATTCTTTCTGTGAGGCCTTGACCTGCCAACAGCCACTATCAGGATGCAGCAGAGCTCCTGTACAGTGGAGAATTGATGCAAAGCTCCCCGCAATCCAAGGACCTCATTGAAAAGAGTCCTGCACCAGATAAGAAAATAATCAGTCCAGCAGCAGATTCTCAGGAGAAATGAACTTGTCACAGAGAGATGTACAACATCAATATCCCAAATAGCTACCAAAAAAAAAGGGAATTACTTGGGAGGAACTGAGAGCATAGCAGTGGGGCGCCGTATGAAATCAGAGTATCGGGTGATTCAGTGCAGGAGCAGAGAGCTGGAGGAAACGGCGGTGAAAAATGAGAGCTTCAGAACAAACTGCTGCAGAAGAATCTCTGTGGCAAATCTCAGCAGGGATATAATGGCACAAGGCGCTTCATTGATAATGCAATGACAGGCCAATATAACACAGAATGGAAGCACTGTAGCACAGTGAGGGTCTAATGGTGTACAGAATCTAAAGGATTGACGCTCAGTCCTCAAATACAAGGACAGAGGAAGATGTCAGAATCAGCCATAGTGCAGAAGAAGCAAGTCCCTGGGGCTCTTACTACTCTGTCGCAATCCCTCTTCCTCCTGGAGGTCTGGCAGTGAGTAAAACCATAAGATCATAAGACATAGGAGCAGAATTAGGCCATTCGGCCAATCGAGTCTACTCCGCCATTCAATTGTTGCTATTTTCCCTCTCAATCCAATTCTCCTGCCTTCTCCCTGTAACTGTTGACGGCATTACTAATCAATAGAGCCAGGGTTTTGCCATGTGACTTTTCATGCCTTTTCTGATGATTTCACAAGGATAATGCCTTTTTCATGATCGAGTGCTTAAATCAGCCTTTTTATGCCATTTTGCTAAAAGGTCGAGCTATTTCTTCTCGTTGTACCATGATTACAATGACGTTTTCTATGTTAACACGTTAATATTAATGTTATTATTAACGTTTTAGCATAGTGTAACTTACAAGAAAACTTCCACCACCGGGGCAAAACCGGGGGCGCCACCATCGGTCGTTTTTTCGTTCATGCCACTGCCCGCTGGTTCAGTCTTCTCCAAGATCTATTTAAGAAAGAACTGCAGATGCTGGAAAAATCAAAGGTAAACAAAAAATGCTGGAGAAACTCAGCGGGTGAGGCAGTATCTATGGAGAGAAAGAATAGGCAACGTTTCGGGTCGAGACCCTTCTTCAGACTGATGCGGGAAAAAGAAAGAAGAGGCGGAGACAGTAGGACTAGAAGGAGAGCTGTGAAGGGGAGGAGGAGGAGGGAGAAGATAAGGGCTATCTAAAATTAAAGAAGTCCATGTTGATACCACTGGGGTGTAGACTACCCAAGCGAAATACCCAGGCTTGTCTCCTCACTACATTTACTGCTGGCTCCAGTCGCAAATTGGCGTTTTCGGTTGATCTGTGCAAGGCATTCATTGATGCTGGAATTCCACTGTGGAAATTGGAAAACAAATCTCAGAGGTCCTTTAGAGAAATACACAGGGAACATATACCAAGCGAGTCATCATTACGGAAAAATTATGTTGACAGCAACTTCAACATTGTTGTGCAGAAAATGAGAGATGAAGTTGCATGCAACAAAATATGGATCTCAATAGATGACACAACTGATGCTGTGGGGAGATATGTTGCCAATGTGGTCATCGGTACACTGGAGGCAGGTCAACCATCAAAGGAGTATTTGTTGACATCGGAAGTATTGGAGAAGTCAAACAGCTCAACTATTGCTCAGTTGTTTATATCTTCACTTGCTGTACTTTGGCCAGAAGGTATAAAACACGAGAATGTTCTTCTGTTTGTGACTTAAATTTTATTCCCCAAAATGTTGCATTTGACATGCTTAGCTCAAGGACTTCATAGAATTGCCAAGCACATACGTAGCTTGTTTCCAAATGCCGATCGCCTAGTTTCCAATGTCAAGAAAATCTTCCTCAAAGCACTGTCACGTGTGCAGTTGTTCAAGGTAATGGCACCCGATATTCCGCTACCTCCTCAGCCATTTTGACTAGGTGGGGTACATGGCTCGCTGCTGTACTCTACAATGCTGAAAATTTTGAATAGATAAAAGAAATCGTCAACTCTTTTGAAGAAGAAGAATCTGCTGCAGTCAGGATCATCAGTGAAATCATGCAGAAAAAGTCCCTCCACCGCGATCTTGGGTTTATTGCTTCCAATTTTGCAAAATTCCCACAAGCTATCACTTCCCTTGAGAAACGTGGCGAAACATAAGTGAATAACTTGCAGGTTTTCAACAAAGTAACTGACGATATTCGTAAAGTTCCTGGCAATGTCGGTAAAGACATACAAGGAAAATGTGAGAGAATGATTTTAGCTAACAAAGATCTTGAAGAAATACAAAACATAGCTAAAGTTCTCAAAGGTAATTGTAATGCACAAGATATCGACATGAATATAGAGTCTGTAGCTTGTTTCAGGTATGCACCAGTGACCTCAGCTGAGGTAGAAATAAGTTTTTCACAACTGAAGCATTTTCTGTCTGACAGACGGCATAGTTTAACACCAGATAATTTGAAAAAAATGCTAGTAATTATGTGCAACAAGGCAACTTTGGTCATTTAATGTTGTATACCTTTATATTATCATTTTAAACCATATTTTGGTGGTGGAAATAAATGCCTTTTCATGCCTTTTTTGTAATTTTATTATGCCTTTTTGCCTGCCTATTTCAGTGTTTTTAGTGCCTAAACATCCTGGCTCTACTAATCAAGACCCTATCAATCTCCGCTTTAAAAAATACCCGATGACTTGACCTCCACAGCTGTCTGTGGCAATGAATGTGGCCGAGATAGATTCTTGCACCAAAATGTTTGTAGAATCAAAGGTTATAGGATTTGGCAATGAACTTGAGATCAAGAATCAGTTCAGCAATAGGCCAAGTTCTTAAGTTTAACTATTCCAACTTCACTGGAACGTCATCAATCTCCAACAGTGCTTGTTTTCACTCTCCACAGATGAACTGCTGCATACTTCCAATATCTCCAGGTTTTTTTTATTTTGGATCTAAATTAAATGAATCTTCAACAGGAAAAGACACAGAGGGTCTGGATTAACTCAGGAAAAGACGCACACTGGATTAACTCAGAGGGTCAGGCAGCAGTCCTGGAGAACATGAATAGGTGATATTTAGGGTTGGGACCCTTCTTCAGACCCTTGTCCCGACTCGAGATGTCACCTATCCATGTTCTCCAGAGATGCCATCTGATCTGCTGTGTTCCTCCAGCACTTTTCTTTGGTAAAATGGTTTCCTTGGTAAACCAACTTCTGCAGTTCCATCCTTCTAATCTTCAACAGCCATGATCATATTGAATGGCGGTGCGGCTCGAAGGGCCGAATGGCCTACTCCTGCACCTATTTTCTATGTTTCTATGTTTAACAGGCAAGCCTTGGTATTAAGGACAACTGCTTCATATCACAGGTGGTTCATTACATCAAGTCAAATCAAGTCAAGTTTACTGTCATTTCCACATGTAAATGTACAATGAAAATCTACATCTGGAAGCATTAAAAGATGGGTTTACTAACCTCAATAAACTTGTACCTCTCAGTAAAAATGTCTAGATCATAGGATGCACGGGTGGGCAGCAGATTGGCACAGCTGTAGAGCTACTGTCTTACAGCACCACAGACCCAGGTTTGATGCTGACTACGGGTGCTTGTTTGTAGAGTCTGTACATTCTCCCCGTGACCTGTGTGGGTTTTCTCCGAGATCTTCGGTTTCCTCCCACACTCCAAAGACGTACAGGTTTATAGGTTAATTGGCTTGGTATAAATGTAAATTGTCCCTAGAGTGTGCAGGATAGTGTTTGTGTACGGGCTCGGTGGGTCGAAGTGCCTGTTTCCGCGCTGTATCACTAAACTAAGTTAAACTAAATGCATGAACATACCTCACAACATGTTTTTGGCGAGAAAATAAACATAAATAAACGTGTCAGTGTCACAGAAGTGGGATGTTTATACAAAATATCAGTTTCCTAACTACCACTAACTGACACACTGAAAGGGTGGGATACAGGAAGGGGTAAACACCAGTTTATGTAAAGATTACTGTTTTCAGAGTGCTTAGATTGCAGGCAATTTTACAGCACGAATGCAGCTGATTTTTATGATCTCCTTTCCATTGTGTTTAGATTGTGGTTACTGAATCCTGGTCCAACCTGTGATTGTCAATGAGAAAAAGAGGAATGCGCATCATTTATTGGTTTTGTGTTTCTATCACAAACATGGCAAAGTATGAACAGTGAAGAGGATTTGACACACTGCGGCCTCACTGAGTTCTGATCCAGTTCTAATAAGGGTGGCACGGTGGCACACCGGTAGAGTTGCTGCCTTACAGCACGTGCAGCGCCGGAGACCTGGGTTCGATTCTGACTACGGGTGCTGTCTGCACGGAGTTTGTATGTTCTCCCTGTGACCGTGTGGGTTTTCTCCGAGATCTTCGGTTTCCTCCCACACTCCAAAGACGAACAGGTTTGTACATTAATTGGCTTGGTGTAAATTATAATATAAGTGTAAATTTTCCCAAGTGTGTGCAGGATGGTGTTGATGTGCGGGGATTGCTGGTCGGTGCAGACTCAGTGGGCTGAAGGGCCTGTTGCCGTGCTGTATCTCTAAATTTAAAAAAAAGTTATAAGAATGTGTGAAATAGGAACAGACATTGACCATGCAGCCCATCGAGTTTTCTCCATCGCTCAACGAGATCACAGATAGACCTCAATCATTCCACTTTCTATACTATCCCCATAAGGCTGATTGTCCGAGTGCAAAGCAAATCTGCCAACATCACCATAGATACCACCCTTCCATCAGACCTGCTGTAAGGGTAACTCTGATTATGCCAAGGGCCCAGATAACTATACCTGTGAAGTGGTGAAACTTGCAGCCCAGTTGAAAGAATCCAAGGTCAATTCATTCTTGTGGCATTGATGGATCAGTGGATAGACAGGTCAGCCCACCCTCTCTATTTTTGTTCAAAGCTCTATCAAAACTAAGCACAGCTGAATCGATGTCCCTATCACAACATTTCTGATCTTTCTGTTCTGGGCCTCTTCTGCTGTCAGAATTCAAAGGCAAACTGGAGGAACACCACCTCATATTTCTCTTGGGCAGCTTACACCCCAGCGGCATAAGTGTTGATTTCTCTCACTTCAAGTAACCCTTGCATCTCCCCTCTGTCCGCCCCTCCCCCACCCTAGTCGTCGCACTAGTTTCACTGTCGTCCTGCTGAGTTTCACTGTTCGTTGCACTCGTTATCACCTTCTCCACAGTGGACCATTATGGCCCACACCTTTCCATGATCATCGTTGTTGGCTTTGATTTGTTCTTTTGCACATCTTTCATTCATTTGCTCTATGTACCTTTCCATGTCCCTCGTTTCCCTCTCCCCGCACTCTCAGTTGGAAGAAGGGTTCCTACTCCTACCCCTTATGACCTTAGGGTATTGTTTCTGTTTTTTGTCAAAGCAGGGCTGTGGGGATCAGGTACTCTGGAGAGCAGACAGGACCATAGCCTAATGCCTAACTAGAGAAATGGCAATCCCTTCCCACCCATACCACTCCTCCCCGGGTATTTTCCACTGCAACCACAGGAGATGCAACACCTGTCCATATACCTCAACCCTCGACTCTATACAGGGACCACGACAGTCCTTACAGGTTAGGCAGAGGTTCACTTGCTCTTCCTCCTACCTCATCTACTGTTTCCATTGTTCTCAGTGTTGGCTCCTATTTATCAGCGAGACTAAGTGCAGACTGGGCAATCGTTTTGCTGAATACCTACACTCAGTCCGCCTTGGCCTATGCGATCTCCCAGTTGCCAAATATTTTAACTCCCCATTCTATTCCCATACTGACCTTTCAGTCCAGGGCCTCCTCCACTGTAAGAATGAGGCTGCACACAAAAATTGGAGGAACAGCATCTCATATATCGCTAGGGCAGCTTCCAGTGGTATCAATATTGATGTCTCAAAATTCAAGCATTCCCCCTCTCTCCATCCCTCCCCCACCCTGGACATGATGCTAGTTTCATTGTTCATATCCCTTCGTGATCACCTCTTCCACAGCCAACAATGAACCATTGTGGGCTCCACCTTTCCTGGGTCATCGGTACCGGCTCTGATTTTTATTTGTAGCTTTTCATACCTCTAGTTTCCCTTTCCCCTGACTCTCAGCCTGAAGAATGGTCTCGACCCGAAACGTCACCGATTCCTTTTCTCCACAGATGCTGCCCGACCCGCTGAGTTATCCCATCATTTTGTGTCCATGTTCGGTGTAAACCGGCATCCGCAGTTCCTTCCTACACAGAGAAATGGCAAATGCAGCTTCCTCTCCTCCGGGCAATGGAGCATCAGCCAAGATATCTCACACAACTCTACCCAAATCATTTACACTCATCCTGCATTTATCCCATTTTTTTAAATTCATTTTCCCCACATTCCCATCAATTTCCTCCAGATGTTATAACTCACCTCCACACATTCACAGTGATTATTGCACTGTGATTAACTGAGGCCAATTAACCCACCCCCGCACATCTTTGGGATGTGGAAGAAGTTGGTGCATCTGGAAGAACTCCACGTGGCCAGAGGGAGGATGTGCAACACAGGGAACAGCGAGGTCAGGATTGTACCCATGTTAGACACAAAATGCTGCAGTAACTCAGCGGGTCAGAATTGTACCCATGTTAGACACAAAGTGCTGCAGTAACTCAGCGGGTCAGAATTGTACCCATGTTAGACACAAAATGCTGCAGTAACTCAGCGGGTCAGAATTGTACCCATGTTAGACACAAAGTGCTGCAGTAACTCAGCGGGTCGGGCACCACCTCTGAAGGAAAAGGATGGGTGACATTTCGGGTCGAGACCCTTCTACAGACTGAAAGTAGAAGGGAGGGAACTGGAGGTAAGAAAATGCCAGGGCCAACAACAGATGACCAAGGGATGGTGAAGCACATAATAGCACATAATAAGCACACAAAATGCTGGAGTAACTCAGCGGGTCAGGCAGCATCTCTGGAGAGAAGGAATGGGTGACGTATCCTGAAGAAGGGTCTCGACCCGAAACGTCACCCATTCCTTCTCTCCAGAGATGCTGCCTGACCACTGAGTTGCTCCAGCATTTTGTGGTTCCCTTCGATTTAAACCTGCATCTGGAGTTCTTTCCTACACATTTTGAAGCGCATAATGGCCCATTGTTGGCTGGGGAAGAAGTGCTAACAGAGGGATACAAGGATGGGAGTGGTGGATCTAATAGGACGGCTAGGGTGGGGAGTGGGGGGGGGGGAGTGGGAATGCAAGGGGGGTGGGGGGGGGAGGGAAGGAAGGGAACGCAGTACCCATGATTTACGGGCACAGGTTTATTGGCTGCACCACTGTGCCGACCCACACCAGGTCTCCGGGATTGCAGTCACAAGCTTCTGACTCTAAGACAAGAGTGAGCCATGTTGAGTAAGGGCGGAAATGGAAAATAAGAACAATGGGGAAATCCCTATTGAAAAATTACGAATGGACATTCTTTGCTTGTCCCAAATCAATATCATCACTGTTGATAGACACAAAATGCTGGAGTAACTCAGCGAGACAGGTAGCATCTATGGATAGAAGATATGGGTGACGTTCACAGTCGTAACCCTTCTTCTCGACCGGAAACGTCATCCATACTTTCTCTCCAGAGATGCTGCCTGTCCCGCTGAGTTACTCCAGCATTTTGTGTCTATCTTCGGTGTAAACCAGCATAAGAGATTAGGATACAAACTTAAATCACACGGTATTGGGGGTTCAGTATTGATGTGGATAGAGAACTGGCTGGCAAACAGGAAGCAAAGAGTAGGAGTAAACGGGTCCTTTTCACAATGGCAGGCAGTGACTAGTGGGGTACCGCAAGGCTCAGTGCTGGGACCCCAGCTATTTACAATTTATATTAATGATCTGGACGAGGGAATTGAAAGCAACATCTGCAAGTTTGCGGATGACACTAAGCTGGGGGGCAGTGTTAGCTGTGAGGAGGATGCTAGGAGACTGCAAGGTGACTTGGATAGGCTGGGTGAGTGGGCAAATGTTTGGCAGATGCATTATAATGTGGATAAATGTGAGGTTATCCACTTTGGTGGCAAAAACGGGAAGGCAGACTATTATCTAAATGGTGGCCGATTAGGAAATGGGGAGATGCAGCGAGACCTGGGTGTCATGGTACACCAGTCATTGAAAGTAGGCATGCAGGTGCAGCAGGCAGTGAAGAAAGCGAATGGTATGTTGGCCTTCATAGCAAGAGGATTTGAGTATAGGAGCAGGGAGGTTCTACTGCAGTTGTACAGGGTCTTGGTGAGACCACACCTGGAGTATTGCGTACAGTTTTGGTCTCCAAATCTGAGGAAGGACATTATAGCCATAGAGGGAGTGCAGAGAAGGTTCACCAGACTGATTCCTGGGATGTCAGGACTTTCATATGAAGAAAGACTGGATAGACTTGGCTTATACTCGCTAGAATTTAGGAGATTGAGAGGGGATCTTATATAAACGTACAAAATTCTTATGGGGTTGGACAGGCTAGATGCAGGAAGATTGTTCCCGATGTTGGGGAAGTCCAGGACAAGGGGTCACAGCTTAAGGATAAGGGGGAAATCCTTTAGGACCGAGATGAGGAAAAACTTTTTCACACAGAGAGTGGTGAATCTCTGGAACTCTCTGCCACAGAGGGTAGTTGAGGCCAGTTCATTGGCTATATTTAAGAGGGAGTTAGATGTGGCCCTTGTGGCTAAGGGGATCAGGGGGTATGGAGAGAAGGCAGGTACGGGATACTGAGTTGGATGATCAGCCATGATCATATTGAATGGCGGTGCAGGCTCGAAGGGCCGAATGGCCTACTCCTGCACCTATTTTCTATGTATCTATGTATCTATGTATCTGCAGTTCCTTCCTACTCGATATCATCACTCACAGGCTGAAGCACCTAAACTACATTTGAAGATACAAGGAACTGCAGATGCTGGTTTACAACAAAAAAAAGACACAAAGTGCTGGAGTAACTCAACAGGTCAGGCCGCATCTCTGGAGAATCATTCGATTCACCAGAGAGGTACGTACCCTCGAATAGGAAGCAGTAAAGGGCTGCAACAACATACTCTCCCAAACCAAGAAGACAAATGTCCCTGTTATTATTATCAATCCAGTCTATATTAAAAAAAGACGCAGAGCTGGTATATCACTCACATTTCAAAAAGTGCTAAAAATAGAAGGAGACAAATTATACGTTACTGCATTTTCTCAACAGGAATATTCTGAATGCATCAATTTTCTTGATGGGACCCCACCAAGGGTTGTGATCATTATAGCTGACACTGAAATTGCTAGTCACATTGCAGGCAAGTAGTTACTGAAATATAGAATAAAGATATAGGGTGTCAAAGTTACATCAATAATAGCATCCATTTTAGCTGCAAATAGCAGGAACATGTTTATTATTATTTTTAATGTTTATTTTACTTATTAGTTTTTGCTCTCAGATTAAAGCATCTGCAGTTTCCTGTGTCTCCATTTTACTCTGTCATGGTGAGATCTCTTCAAGGTCATAAGTGATAGGAGTAGAATTAGGCCATCCGGCCTTTCAAGCCTGTGCCATTCAATCATGGCTGATCTATCTCTCTCTCCTATTCCCATTCTCCTGCCTTCTCCCCATAAACCTCTGACACCACTAAGGTGTGCCCACTTTGAAGAAGCTTTCCTTTGCTCTTGAACGACAGCTCTGTAAATCCCTCTCTCACTGCCCTGCGATTTCTACTGCTCTTTTGCTCTTCGATCACATTCCTTTGAGACTGTGTATCACGGTTTGTGGTTTCTGCCAGCTTCTGCCTATCACTTCATGCTCACCCCCTTAATCCTAGCGGGCTTTACACTCTCCATCCTGATGCAGGGTCTTGATCCAAAACGCCTCCACAGACCTTCCATTGACTCCATCTACACTTCACGCTGCCACGGCAAGGCCACCAGTGTAATCAAGGACGAGTCTCACCCCGGTCACTCCCTCTTCTCCCCTCTCCAATCAGGCAAGAAGTACAGAAGTGTGAAAACACACACTTCCAGATCCAGGGACAGCTTCTTCCCAGCTGCAATCAGGCAACTGAACCGTCCTCTCACCAAGTAGAGAATGGTCCTGACCTACCATCTACCTCATTGGAGACCCTCGGACTATCTTTAAACAGACTACTGGATCTTATCTTGCATATAGTTATCATATCTTATGCAGTCTTTCCGCTGACTGGATATAGCACTCAGCAAAAAAGCTCTTCACTGGACCTCAATGCACGAGACAATCTACTAAACTAAACTAAACTAAACTAAACTAAACTAAACTAAACTAAACTAAATTAAACCTACTGTATTCCTCCAACGTAGACAAAAATGCTGGAGAAACTCAGCGGGTGAGGCAGCATCTATGGAGCGAAGGAATAGGCGACGTTTCGGGTCAAGACCCTTCTTCAGACTGATGTCGGGGTGGGGGGGACGGGAAGAAGAAAGGAAGAGGCAGAGACAGTGGGCTGTGGGAGAGCTGGGACGGGGAGGGGGAGGAGGGAGAAAGCAAGGGCTACATGAAATTGGAGAAGTCAATGTTCATACCGCTGGGGAGTAAACTACCCAAGCAAAATATGAAGTGCTGTTCCTCCAATTAACAGTGGGACTCACTCTGGCAATGGAGGAGGACCAGGACAGAAACATCAGATTCGGAAGTGGAGGGGGAGTTGAAGTGCTGAGCCACCGGGAGATCAGGTTGGTTATTGCGATCTGAGTGGAGGTGTTGGGCAAAGCGATCGCCAAGCCTGCGCTTGGTCTCACCGATGTAGAGCAATTGACACCTAGAACAGCGGATGCAATAGACGAGGTTGGAGGAGGTGCAGGTGAACCTCTGCCCCACCTGGAAAGACGGCTTGGCTCCTTGGATGGAGTCGAGGGAGGAGGTAAAGTGACAAGTGTAGCATTTCCTGCGGTTGCAAGGGAAAGTACAGGGGAGGGGGTGGTTTGGGTGGGAAGGGACGAATTGACCAGGGTTACCAACATTTATTTTGTTTTTGCTCCAGATTAAAGTGACTGTAGCCCCTTGTGTCTCTTGTTTTTTGTCGGAAGGAACTGCAGATGCTGGTTTAAACCGAAGATAGGCACAAGAAGCTGGAGTAACTCAGCGGGACAGGCAGCATCTCTGGAGAGAAGGAAGAGGTGACTTTTCAGGTCGAGCTGAAACGTCACCCAGTGATGCTGCCAGCATCTCCAGTGATGCTGCCTGTCCCGCTGAGTTACTCCAGCTTCTTGTGTCTATCTCTTGTTTCTTTGTCAGGTTTACTTTAAAACTTAACAAGCCCTAATAAATCAATGATTATTTGCCCCATCAATCTGTGCACGTTGTACATAATCCTGTCCAACAGTTTTACTTCCTCTTGACGCTGGTAGCTGTGCTTTTGTATCAACTGTACAATTGTAAATCTCTTTGTCGTTATTTCCTTTGCTGTATAAATGCCCAGAGTCATTGGTTGTAAAGTTACCTTGACTATCCCGAGGCTTTAAAAAGAGCTGTGTAAAGACATGTTCCTTCACTTGTAACAAAGGTTCAGACTCTGACCGCGTTACAGCAGGCAGCAGCCCAGATTTGATATTCCACACAATGAAGTTGTGGCAAGTGGGTTGCTCCACACATCAAATTGTCTGCCACAGGGTTCAGTCGGAACGTTATCCTTTTGTCTCTGTGATGTTCAATTTAGAGATGCAGCATTGAGACAGGACCTTCAGCCCACTAAGTCCATGCCGATCATCGATCACCCCCTTCACATTAATTCTACATTACCTCACTTTCTACTCCACTCCCTACAGGCTAAGTGTGTTGAAAGGAACTGCAGATGCTGGCACATACCAAAGATAGACACAACATGCTGGATGGAGTAACTCAGCGGGTCAGGCAGCATCTCTGGAGAAAAAGGATGGGTGGACGTTTCGGGTCGGGACATGAAGAAGAAAAAGGGTACATTTGTATTTGGAATCGGAATTTGCGCCCAAGGCAGCAGACAAGATGCGGAATAAACTTATTCACTTGCGAGGGGGCGGCACAGTAGCACAAGGGACGGCACGATGATGCAGCCCGTAAAGCTGCTGCCTCACTGCACCAGACATCCAGGTTCAATCCTGACCTCAGCTGCTGTCTGTGTGGAGTTTGCACATTCTCTCTGTCACTGCATGGGTTTCCTTCGAACTATTTGGTTTCCTCCCACATGCCAAAGATGTGCGGGCTTGTAGGTTAATTGGCTTGTGTAAAGTGCTCCTAGTGTGTAAGGAGTGGATGAGAAAGTGGAATTACATAGAACAAGTGGGAAGGGGTGAACATTGGTCAGCATGGACTCAGTGGGCTGAAAAGCCTTTTTCCATGCTGTATCATTCATTCATTCATTCATTCATTCATTCATTCATTCATTCATACAAAACTGTTTACAAAACAATAGAGGTGCAAGGGACTGAGTTGCACAATCTCATGATTCAGTGTTAGACATCAGACGTGAAAATTGGTGATGAATATATCAAAACCCAGTTGTCTACCCATATGGGCCATGTGGTTGCATCCTCTGTGTAAAGGTCATGACTACTTGCAACTCGTTGGAGAAGCGTATGTGTATAACCCACTGGCATCTTGTCAAGGGAACTCAGTGTCAATTCTGTAAAATTGTCTGTTTAGTTCAAAACATTTATGTTTGATATCTCTCCCCATTCTCAATTCACCATTGACATTAGCAGGGGGTTATAATGGATGGCCGATCTCACATAATCCATTTTTTGCTGTCATCAGTTTTAGGGAATCTGAACAAGAAGAACTCGTTGATACAAATTATTCACCTCTAGGTTTTTTGTTTCAATTCAGCTCCATGATATCCTCATTTTGATCTCCTTACTAGACCTCAGCATCAATTCAGACACACTCCCATTCCTAATATGGGGCAGTTTTAGAATCAGAGTTTAGTTTAGTTTAGAGAAACAGCGTGGAAACATGCCCTTCAACCCACCAAGTCCACGGCGACCAGCGATCGCCCCATCGTAAAGTAGCTCTATCCTAAAGACTAGGGACAATTTACAATCTTCACTGAAGACAATTAACCTACAAACCTGTACGTCTTTGGATTATGGAGGAAATCGGAGCACCCAGAGAAAACCCACACGCTGATAGAGAGAACATACACTGTACAGACAGGACCCATAGTCAGGGTCGAGCCCGGGTCTCTGGCGCCATGCAGGTATGTAGGTTAATTGGCCGGTAAAAATTGTAAATTGTCCCTAGTGTGTAGGCTAATGCTAGTGTACAGGGATCGCTGGACAGTATGGGCCAAAGGACCTGTTTCCACAATGTATCTCTAACCTAAAACTAAACTGAACACAACTGCATAGAAATCCAGTCAGCAATGCAGATTGGTCTCATCCAGAAGCACCAAGTCAAATTTCCGGAGCATGGCATAAAAAAACGGAAATGGTAATTTAATCCTTACACTCGCTGTTAAATCAGTTTTGAATGGCATAATGCTGAAACAACATCTTTTCATAATTTCATGTTTTATCCAGATGTCAACAATGTCAATGTTTCACATGTCAATTCACTTCCAGCTTTCTTCTCCCTTCCTACAATCAGTCTGAAGAAGGGCCCCGACCCAAAACGTCAACCTATCCATGTTCTCCAGAGATGCTGTCTGACCCGTTGAGTTACTCCAGCACTTTGTGTCATTTCAACAATAGTCCACTTAGTCCACTTGCTATTGTGATTCTGCCATCCTAGCGAAAAGACAGTAATAAATAGACATTGTTCTGCACAACAAAATAAAACTTCATATGTCCTTGTTGCTACATTACAGACTGAAAGACGTGGGGCGCACGGTGGCGCAGTGGTAGAGTTGTCACCTTACAACACCAGAGACCCAGGTTCGATCTTGACTGCGGGTGCTGTCTGTACAGAGATTGTACGTTCTCCCCGTGACCTGCGTAGGTTTTCTCCAGGTGCTCCAGTATCCCCCCACACTCCAAAGGCGTACAGGCTTGTAGGTTAATTGACTTCTGTAAAATTGTAAATTGTCCCTAGTGTGTGTAGGATAGCGTTAAAGTACGGGGATCGCTGGTCAGCGCAGACTCGGTGGGCCGGAGGGTCTGTTTCTGTGCTGTATCTCTAAACTAAACTTATAATCGACTACTTGAAGCAATTCTTCCAGTAATTCACAAGCAGCATTCAGTTATGCTGCAGAGGTCCATCACGTTTGACAGAGGTTTGACAAAATTACCAGGTGGCTCATGTTTTGATGCCCGTGTGAAGGGGATGTCAGCACTCGGACTGCACAAGGCAGTTCTGTTCATGATCCAGTCTGCCACTAGCATCTGATTTTCTTTCTGTACTGCTTGTTATTCATCAACAGTGCAATGTGGTGATAGTGTTGGGAGGTGAGGCCTTCACTACCAGAGAACCGATCAAATGAATGTTGCTACACATCTTTGCCTCTGCTTTGTATGTTCCAGGTAATTATTTGATAGCCTATTAAAAATGCCACTGGCCTTATAAACAAAAACATTTATTTTGAAGCTTTTACCTTCCAACACATGCTTTGTGTATGCAGACCTTTAAGGTTAATTAGAATTTTTTTTTACAGTTCCTAATCTTTCAGGAGCATGTTGTAAGTCTAACCAGTTAAATAGAGTAGCTACATATATAATATATACATATATATTGAGCAAATAACATAAAGGATCTGGGCAGGAGTAACGGTTTGACAAAATGGAGCATGGCAGCAATTGATATTACTGCACATAAAAACTAATAGCTAATGTGTACTTTCTCAGCAGTCTAGAATCCTTTGCCTCAACTAACACATAGTGCTGTGCAGTCTCTGTCCTTTCCATTTCACAGCTTGACCTGAAATAAAGTTTTGCTTCATAAAGTCTATTCCCCAACATGTGCACGTCTATAGAACTGCAGTTATTATGTTCATCAAAAATCGATTATAATAAGATGGACTCAAGGGAGCCTTGCCTTCAGTAAGCTGAGTAACCTAACACCTATCTTTAAAGAACCACATCATCATCATCTCTCCATTTTCCTCTCTTTGGACTTTAGACTTTTAGACTTCAGAGACACAGCGTGGAAACAGGCCCTTCAGCCCACTGAGTCCACGCTGACCAGCGCTCACCCCGTACACTAACACTATCCTACATGCTAGGAACAATTTACAAATTTACCGAAGCCAATTAACCTACAAACCTGTACATCTTTGGAGAGTGAAAGGAAACCAGAGCACGCAGAGAAAACCCACGTGGTCACACGGAGAATGTACAAATTCTGCACAGGCAACACTCATAGTCAGGATCGAACCCGGGTCTCTGGCATTGTAAGGCAGCAATTCTACCACTGTGCCACTGTGTCTCATTCCATCTAATAGTTCTAAATACCAACAGTGATCTAATTACCAACAACATTCATGAATTGTCAGGTGAGATTTTCCAACTACAACCAGAGCTTTGCTCTATCGTGGTTTGTCATGACTGAATGGAAGACTGCGCTTTGCGGGGTTAAGGAATATAATTCTGGAGATAGTGATGGGAGATTGGATTGGAGGGAAAGCCAAAGAGGACGGATCAAACACGGACCAGAGTTTTATCCCACTCATTGCTGGCAAGGCCACCATTTACTGCCCTTCCTGAATTGGCCCTGAGAAAATAGTGGTGATCAGCTTTCTTGAACCACTAGGGCGAAGACAGCCCTCTGGTGACGTTCCAGACCAGAAGTTCATTAGTTCTAGAAGCAGCATTAGGCCATTCGGCCCATCAAGTCTAGACCACCATTCAATCATGGCTGATCTATCTTTCATTCCCTACCCTATTCTGCTGCCTTCTCCAAATAGCCCCTGACACCCATACTAATCAAAAATCTGTCAATCTCCACCTTAAAAATATCCTTTGACATGGCCTCCATAGCCTTCTGTGGCAATGCATTCCGCAAATTCATCACCCTCTGACTAAAGAAATTCCTTCTCATCTCCTTTCTAAAGGAACGTCCTTTTATTCTGAGGCTTTGGCCTCTGGTCCTAGACTCTCCTAGACTGGATAGAGTGGATGTGGAAATATCTCCACATCCACTCTATCCAGGCCTTTCACTATTCGGTAAGTTTCAATAAGGTACTCCCTCATCCTTCTAAACGGATGCGTGTTCCAGGATTTAGATCGGGTGGTGAAAAAGGACTGGAAATATATTTCCGAGTCAGGAGGATTTGCAAATGCTGGTTCTTGAAGTCCTTTTTCTTTTCTGTGCAGCAGCTTAGGGAGGTACAGTCTGTGTAGCCCAGCCAACATGTTGTAACTGCATTTGACAAACTACATTTGTGGGAGGCACGGTGGCACAGCAGTAGAGTTGCTGCCTTGCAGCGCTTGCAGCGTCAGAGACCCGGGTTCGATCCCGACTACGGGTGCTGTCTGTACGGAGTTTTACGTTCTCCCCGTGACCGCATGGGTTTTCTCCGAGATCTTCGGTTTCCTCCCACATTCCAAAGATGTACAGGTATGTAGGTTAATTTGCTCGGTATATATGTAATATCGTCCCTAGTGTGTGTAGGATAGTGTTTGTGTGCTGAGATCGCTGGTCAGTGCGGACTCCGTGGGCCGAAGTATCTCTAAATTAATCTAAAACTAAACTAAGATGGCACATTTTTGATTGATTGAAAAATATAGCATGGAAACAGGCCCTTCGACACATCGAGTCCACTCCAACCATCAACCACCCGTTCCTATTAGTTCTGCGTTATCCCAATTTCTCAACCACTCATACACATCTTTGGGATGTGGAAGGAAACCTGAGCACCCTTGAAAAACCCACATGGTCACAGGGAGAAGGTAGAAACTCTGTGTAGATTGTACCATAATCTGGGTCGAAACTAGGTCTCTGATGCTGTGAGGCTGCAGCTCTACTGCTTCGCCACCATGCCGCCCAACTTACAGCTGAATCCTCTCCACCCCCCCCCCCCCCCCCCCCCACCAATTAAAGGATCAAAAATATCACTTTCCAATGTTTCCACTATATCACCAAGCAAATCTATCCATGCAGCACACCTCTTTAAGCTTCAATGTGTTGATTTAGCCATCACTCAACACTTGCTGGAGATGATTATCAGGAATCCGCCATTAGTTTTTAAGTCAAGCATGCATATACATTTGTCTTATGTAATGTGTAGGAAGGAACTGCAGATGCTGGTTTACAACGAAGATAGATACAAAATGCTGGAGTAACTCAGCGGGTCAGTCAGCATCTCTGAAGAAAAGGAATAGGTGACAATTCGGGTCGAGACCCTTCTTCAGACTTCAGAGGGAAACTAGAGATATGAAAAGGTACAGAACAGATCAGTCGGCACCGATGACCCAGGAGCCCACAATGGTCCATTGTTGGCTGTGGAGGAAGCGATAACAAGGAGATACGAACAGATACACTAGCAGGACAACTGGGGTGGGGAGGGTCAGAGAGACCCCTACCATCCCCTGCAGGCGCAGCTATTATTTAATTTATTATTTAATGTATTATTTAATGACAACTCAAGGTCAATATTGATCGAGGATTCATGCTTAATATTGAAAACTATTAGGCTGAGATGAAGTTTATCCCATATATTAAAAGGCAGTAACATGGCTGATGCAGAGTTCAGTTCCAAGGCATGACCTTGTCATATAATTTCTTGGCAAATGTAAGTTCAATCACAATTATCCTTTCCTGCGGAATAATATAAAGAAGTAATCCACTAACCGGGGAATGAATTCAGTTCAGACAGCAATTATGAGTAGATTTTTGTGTTAATACTGCCCTCTACTGAAATGTGGATGCAATCTATGTGTGAATCCACAGAGTGAGAAGTTGAAAGTGGCAGTATTTGCTAGGAATCTAGTTTTTCCCCTGAGAAATCCTTTAATAAGGAGGGATATGGATCATGTGCAGGCAGAGGAGACTTGTTAATCAGGTATCATGTTCAGCATGGATATTGTGGGCCGAAGGGCCTGTTCCTGTGCCATACTGTTCTATGTTCCAGTGGCATCGCAAATAGATAGGGTGGTCAAAATGGCTTTCAGCACATTGACTTTCACCAGTCAGAGTATTCGGTATAGAGGTTGGGGGGTTATGTTTCTGTTATATAAGAAGTTGGTGAAGCCACATTTAGAGTATCATGTTCACTTTTGGTCACCATGTTATAGGAAAGATGTTGTCAAACTGAAAAGGTTGCAGAGAAGATTTACGAGGATGTTGCCAGGACTCAAGGGCCTGAGCTATAGGAAGAGGTTGAGCAGGCTCGGACTCAATTCCTTAGAACACAGGAGGATGACGGGTGATCTTAAAGAGGTGTACAAAATGATAAGAGGAACAAATCGGGTAAACTCATAAAGTCTCTTGCCTAGAGAAGGGAAATCGAGAACCAGGGCACATAGGTAACTTTTTTACACAAAGGATGGTGTGTGTATGGAACGAGCTGCCAGAGGAGGTAGTTGAGGGAGATATTATTGCAATGTTTAAGAAACATTTAGACAGGTACATGGACAGGATAGGATTAGTGGGATATGGGCCAAACGCAGGCAGGTGGGACTAATAATAATAATAATAATGGATGGGATTTATATAGCGCCTTTCTAATACTCAAGGCGCTATATAGATAGGACATGTTGGTCGGTGTGGGCAAGTTGTCCACAATGGAGCACATGTGAATCGAACAGTACCCACGTTTATGGAAGATCCTGCCAGACAGGAGCAAGGAGAAGAAGGAATGACATGGGTGGACAAGTCTTTGATTTTCTTGACTGCTTTTCCAAGGCAGTTGCAAGTGTAGATGGAGTCAATGGTAGGAAGTCTGGTCTGTGTAATGGACTGGGTCACATCCACAACTCTCTGAAATTTCTTGTGGTCTTGGGCAGAGCTGTTCCAAACCAAGCTGTGATGTAACCTGACGGTACGTTTTCTATGTGTAGAAATTTGTAAGAGTCATTGGAGTCATGCTGAATTTCCTCAGTCTCCTGAGGAATTGGATCCTCGACTTCCTCTTTCACAGACCACATTGTCCGTATTGGTGGAGATGTGTCAGCCTCGATAACAATCAGCACGTGAGCACCTCAAAGCTGCGTGCTCAGCCCCCTGCTGTACTCACTCTATACTCATAACTGCGTAGCCAGTCATAGTGCGAACTCCATCATCAAGTTCGCTGACTATATCACTGTTGTGGGACGTATCACTGATGGGGATGAGTCAGAGTATAGAAGAGAGATCGAGCGACTGTCCATATGGTGCCAGCACAATAACCTGGCCCTCAACACCAGCAAAACCAAGGAACTGATTGTGGACTTTGGAAAGGGGAGGATGGGGACCCACAGTCCCGTTTATATCAACGGGTCGATGGTGGAGAGGGTCAAGAGCTTCAAATTCCTGGGCGTGCACATCTCTGAAGATCTTTCCTGGTCCGAGAACACTGATGCAATCATAAAGAAAGCACATCAGCGCCTCTACTTCCTGAGAAGATTACGGAGAGTCGGTATGTCAAGGAGGACTCTCTCTAACTTCTACAGGTGCACAGTAGAGAGCATGCTGACTGGTTGCATCGTGGCTTGATTCGGAAACTTGAGCGCCCTGGAACGGAAAAGACTACTAAAAGTAGTAAACACTGCCCAGTCCATCATCGGCTCTGACCTCCCTTCCAACAAGGGGATCTATCGCAGTCGCTGCCTCAAAAAGGCTGGTAGCATCATCAAGGACCCATACTACACCATACACTCATCTCCCCACTACCTTCAGGTAGAAGGTACAGGAGCCTGAAGACTGCAACGACCAGGTTCAGGAATAGCTACTTCCCTACAGCCATCAGGCTATTAAGCTCGGCTCGGACAAAACTCTGAACATTAATGGTCCGTAATCTGTTTATTTGCACTTTATCAGTTTATTTATTCATGCCTGTTTATATTTATACAATGGTATATGGACACACTGATCTGTTCTGTATTCGTGCCTACTGTGTTCTGTTGTGCTAAAGCAAAGCAAGAATTTCATTGTCCTATCAGGGACACATGACAATAAACTCTCTTGAACTCTCTTGAACTCTTGAACTTGAAGTAGAGGCATTGTGTGACTTCTTGGCTGACACATCCATGTTGTTGGTTCACAACAGATCGTTGGTAAGATTAACACTGCGGAGATTGATGCTCACGAGCATTTCCACTTCTGTACCATTGATGCTGTTAGGGACATGTACTCCACCGAGCTTCCAGGGGTCGATAAGTAGCTCCGTCGTCTCACTGACAATGAGGAAGAGGGTATTGTCTGCACTCCATGTTACCAGGGGTGTCGGTGGAAGCAGATATGATAATGGCATTTAAGAGGCTTTTAGACTTTATAGGTACTGCGCAGAAACAGGCGTTTCAGCCCACCGAGTCCATGCCGACCAGTAATCACCCCATACACTAGCACTATCCTACACGCTAGGGACAATTCACAATTTTACTGAAACTAATTACCCTACAAACCTGTACATCTTTAGAGTGTGGGAGGACACCAGAGCACATGGAGAAAACCAACCTGATCACAGGGAGAACGTATAAAGTTCGTACAAACAGCACCCGTAGTCAGGATCGAAGCCGGGTCTCTGGCGCTGTACGGCAACAACTCTACTGTTGCGCCACTACAGATGCAGGTTTATGTCGAAGGTAGACACAAAATGCTGGAGCAACTCAGCGGGTCAGGCAGCATCTCTGGAGAAAAGTTTGCCTCTCCCCTGGCTCTCAGTCTGAAGAAGGGTCTCGACCCAAAACATCACCTGTTCCTTTTCTCCTGAGATGTTGCCTGACCCGCTGAGTTACCCCAACATTTGGTGTCTACGTTTGCTATGTCACCCTGTTGTCCTAGTGCCTGGCAACAGTACAAACATAGACCAGTTGAGCAATTTCAAACTAAGACCCTACAGAAGGGCAACACCCAGCTGAGCCACCAACAGAGCCCAATCTATTCTTACCATTAGTCTATGGGCAAGGAGCAAGAATCAAAGAATCAACACAAGACAACCAAACAAGACTGGGTTTTCACTATACCAGATGGCATTGTGTGTGTGTGTGTGTGTGTGTGCATAAAGAAGTTAATGAATTACTTAAACAGATAACTACATTTATAATGATTGGGGAGAAACATGCCTTTCTGCCTGACGCGCTTATTTTCTGTTTATGCATACGCCAAGCTTTGAAATGTTGCTCATTTATATTTATCACTGGTTGCCCTGAATAGAGGTCCCAAATTAAGTTTGCTAGATCGAGCAGCATAATTATCGTTTGACTGTTGTGCTTGAGATAGTAATTGGAGGTTTATAGCGACAGTGCAAAGCCAGTAAATAGACACAGCGAGTCACAGGAGCAGAATCCAAGGGGATGATTTATGAGGTCTTCGCCCTGCTCTGGATGTTTCCTGCGCTGAAGCACCGCTTCCATTGTATTCTTGGAGTTGTTCAGGCTGTTAGCATCGCCTCATCTGAAGCAACACAATCTCCAGGTGTTATTTATCATAGTCCTCATAATGTGGTCATCTTAATCCGTGGTGTGCTAATCTCAGGCTCTCTGGATGCACACCTCCAGTTTCGGGGACAGCTTCTTCCCAGCTGTTATCAGGCAACTGAATCATCCTACCACAACAGAGAACAGTCCTGAACTTCTATCTGCCTCATTGGTGACCCTCGCACTATCTTTGATCAGACTTTACAGGCTTAACCTTGCACTAAACGTTATCCCCTTATCATGTATCTCTACACAGTAAATGGCTCGATTATAATCATGTGTTTACGAAGGAACTGCAGATGCTGGAAAATCGAAGGTACACAAAAATGCTGGAGAAACTCAGCGGATGCAGCAGCATCTATGGAGCAAAGGTGATAGGCAACGTTTCGGCCCGAAACGTTGCCTATCTCCTTCGCTCCATAGATGCTGCTGCACCCGCTGAGTTTCTCCAGCATTTTTGTGTACCTTCGATTATAATCATGTATTGTCTTTCCGCTAACTGGTTAGCGCACAACTAAAGCTTTTCACTGTACCTCGGCACATGTGACAATAAACTGAACTGAAACCTAAACTAATGATAATGATCACGGTTCTAATCCCATTATCATCACAAACGGCACAGTGGTGCAGCGGGTGGAGCTGCTGCCTCACAGCGCCAGAAGCCCTGGTTCGATCCTGAATTTGGGTGCTGTCTGTGTAGGATTTGCACATTCTCCCCGTGACTGCGTGAGTTTCCTCTGGGTGCTCCGGTTTCCTCCCACATCCCAAAGACCCGAAACATCGCCCATTCCTTCTCTCCAGTAATGCAGGAGAGCTTTCCCACTCTCCCACTGAGCTCTCCCACTGAGTTACTCCAGCATTTTGCGTCTACCTTCGATTTAAACCAGCATCTGCAGTCCCTTCATACTGATTTTATCGGTTAATTGGCCCTCTGTAAATTGCCCCTAGTGCGCAGGAAGTGGATGCAAAAGTGGGGTAACATTGGACTAGTGTGAACGGGTGATTGATGGGTGGGCGTGGACTCGGTGGGAGGAAGGGCCTGTTTCCATGCTGTATCTCTGAGACCAACTAAACTAAACTGCTACATGCGTTACCTCAGGGACTGTATATAGTGGTCCTCATCCCATGGTCTCCACAACCTCTCCAAGTGTTTCCCTCAGGGACTATTATTGTGATCCTAATCCCATTGTCGTCTGTATAAATTACACATAACAAAAAAAATACATCTTAGTCTGCTGTCCTTTTTACTTTTGTCTTTCAGTGAACAGTCTGGTGTGTAGGCTATGTCCCAGTAGGTTAGAAATGCATTAACAACACAACAGACAGCCATTATAACTTAATCTGATTTTACTTGCCAGATGACCCCACTCTGACAGAGAAACCTGCCTTAGTTTCACCCTGGCTCTCCCTCAACTTTGCTGTTACCATGGAAAGAATGGTTTCTCTCCAATGTAAAGTCCCCTTCTGAAATATTATGTTTCTCTTGCTATGGCCCAAAGCCACACGCAGCGAGAAGGAGTCCTGGCGAGCTGTGGCCGTATCCCAGCGGCCCGGCCTGGCCCGGCTTATCCGCCACGGGTCCAGGAACCCGCCTGGAGAGAGGGAAGCTGCGGAGAGGAGGGTGGAGAGAGGCGGTGACCGACGCTGGACAAAGGGCCCAGTGAGAAGAACCGGGGGGGGGGGGGCGAGGGGAGGTCTTACCTTCCGCACCCGCAAGGTCCCCCGGGGAACGAGGGCTGAAGAGGACCGGGCAAGGAGAGGGACAACAGTTTACAGGATGACCAAAATGGAGACGACGCTGCATCGGGCCTTTGTGGCCAGCTGTAGCAGGGACTGTAAAAGGGCACCAAAATGGTGACTCTTGCATATAGACTCAGTGAGCTGTTGTGTGCATTCTGTACTAACCGGGGGATTGTGTTTATGTATGGTGATAGTCTTGCTGATCCGCATGTTAAAAAAAATATTTCATTGTACCTTGGTACATGTGATAATAAAAAAAACATTGAACCAATGAAAGTACCCAGGGAAAATCCTGCTTTCCTCAACATCCCCCATTCTCGCCGATACTAGCATTGATTCTAGGTTTATTTAATGAATTGAGTCGTTACTCCCCAGGGGGATTTGAACTCACATTTCCAAAGCATGATCTCTAGATTCCTCTTCCATTAACTTTACCACAGTGCTATCATATTCCACAGAACAAGGCTTGCAGAAACCAAATACATCACTGGGCAGCCATATTATACAACCATGTCCTGACTGATTGCACAGTTTACAGAATGCAGTTGGGGGTTCCTATCAGTAAAGACAAACACCATGATCAAACATCTTTCTTCCCAGCTGTTAACAGGCAACTGAATCAGTCTATCAACAACTAGAGAGCCTAGGAATTAAAACGCTTGGTGACTTGTATGAAACTGGAAAATTACTTTCATTTCAACAATTACAAATAAAATATAAACTCGGAAATAATCAATATTTTAAATACTTTCAAATATGCGACTATTTGAAAAAATATATAAAAGATCATCATAATAACCCAGCAGATGTACTGGACGAGGCAATGCAGATAAAAGCGGAATCAGCAAACTTAATATCATATTTGTACAATATTATCTTAAATGTACAAATACCATCTACGGAGGGTATCAGAAGAGACTGGGAACAAGAGTTAGCTATTAAAATTTCAAAGGAAAGTTGGAATGAATACTTATTAAAAGTACATAAATGCTCGATTAATGTAAGACACACTTTAATACAATTTAAAATTTTACATAGATTATATTATTCGAAAACTAAAATTCATAAAATTTTCCCAAACGTATCATCTATTTGTGATAAATGTCAATCCCAAGAAGCAACTATAGCGCACTCATTTGTCTTCTGTACAAAAATTCAAAAATTTTGGAATGAAATTTTTGAAATCTTTACAAAGTTATTTAAAACAAGACTGATACCCAAAGCAGAATGGATTATCTTCGGAATAACGGAAGATGATCCAGAACTAAATGTGTTTCAAAAGAAATTAATGGATTATGGGTTAATAACTGGAAAAAAGCTAATTCTAAAATTTTGGAAGAAGGCTCCAATACCAACTATAAATATGTGGATTTCAAATATGTTTGAAACACTACACCTTGAAGAGATAAGACTCCTCCTAGCAGGTAAACCAGATCACTTCCACCTGACGTGGTCTGCATTTATAGAATTATTACAAACATAGGGTGCAAAAGTACTTTAAAAAAAATTAAAAAATTGAGGTCGGGTAAGGGGGGATGATAGTTGAAGAGTTGGTATGTCCTATTTACGTGATGCTCAAAAAAAAACATTTGTTTTTCTTTTTTTCTCTTTCTCTTTTCTTTTCTTAGGGCCTATTTCTTAACTCTTTTTCTTTTTGTTTTTAATTTCGCTCTCATAGGGTCTTCGTCCTTTTTTGTTGTTACATTTTCTACACTTTTCTACACTTGCACTTTTTCCTTCACTTTCTTCTCTCTTTCAATCTTTTCTTTCTTTAGTGTAAAAAAATAAATAAAGGGAGTACATTAATTGTAAGAAGATATAAATGACGAGTATTAATGTATGTGGCTGTGATGTAATGTACTTCTAATAAATAAAAATTAAAAAAAAAAAAAAAAAACAACTAGAGAGCCGTCCTCAGCTAATATCTACCTCATTGGAGACCCTTGGACTATCTTTAATCAGGCTTTACTGGACTTTATCTTGCACTGAACATTTATTCCCTCTATCGTGTGTCTATACACTGTGAAAGGCATGATTGCAATCATTCCGCAGACTGGTTAGCACGCAACAAAAGCTTTTCACTGTACCTCGGTACACGTGACCATGAACTAAACTAAACTATATGGTGACAATAAGCTAAACTAATTTATATGTATTAAAGAATTCCATTCTGTCCCTCTCTTCCTCACTTACGGTGGCGTAGTGGTAGAGGTTCTGCCTTATAGAGTCGAAGAGCCAGGTTCGATCCTGACTACGGGTGCTGTCTGTACGTTCTCCCGGTGACCTGCACGGGTTTTCTCCAGGAGCTCCCGTTTCCTCCCACACTCCAAAAACGTACAGGTTTGCAAGTTAATTGGCTTGCTAAAGTTGTAAATTGTCCCTAGTATGTGTAGGATAGTGTTAATGTACGGGGATCCCTGGCCGACGTAGACTCTGTGGGCTGAAGGGCTTGTTTCCACGCTGTATCTCTAATCTAAACTAAACAAAACTAAACTATAATGGTGTGACATTTCAGGAACAGAGCAGCAAGCAGGGCCACTGAAATTACATAATGGCTAAGTACATCCTGACTACCCCATAGTCCATAAGACATAGGAGTAGAATTAAGCCAGTTGGCCTATCGAGTCTGCTCCATAAGTTGCCCCAACCTATATCTCATAGCTCATACAGGGGAGTGCTAAATGCAAAAGGATGCTTTCACCAGAGGATCCCACATGTAAGGTTCATTTGTGGCAGAACCCCAGATCCGAGAAGCAAGGCCTTAGTTGCAAATGATCAGACATTAAGCATTTTCATTCCTTGAAGAATAAAGGAAATCCCATGCCATCACGGGGAGAACGTACAAACTCCATACAGACAGCACCCATAGTCAGGATTGAACATGGGTCTCTGGCGCCGTAAGATAGCAACTTTACTGCTTCGCCACCCTGCCGCCCAATGTGCTGAGAGTAATCCCAATCCAATATTGTGTCAGTGAAAGCATAGAACACAAAGTGCTGGGGTAACTCAACGGGTCAGGCGGCAACTCTGGAGGACATGAGTAGGCAAGACTCAAGTCTGAAGAAGGGTCCCAACCCAAACGTCACCTATCCATGTCCTCCAGAGATGCTGCCTGACCCGCTGAGTTACTCCAGCAATTGTGTTCTACGCAAGATTCCAGCATCTGCAGTTGCTTGCGTGTACAGCTACAGCTTGCGATAGTAAAGCATGATTGTCCATGGACCAACTTCATTTTCTTCACATTGCTCGGAAAGGAATATTGCCGGAATAGGATCACTCCCTGCGTCTTAACACAGAAAACATACCTGGGAAATGAAGTGGATCCAAACTGGATGTAGCAAATCAAATTACCCGAGATTTTCCCATTCAGATAAAGCAAGATTTATTGTCTATCCATAAATACCTAGTGACCCAGTGACAGAAAAGGTAGTTAAAGTTTGTTGGTTTAGAGTCACATTGTGCCAGATTGGATAAGGATGACAGTTTTCACTTTCTGATGGGTATTAATGAATGAGAGAAGTTTTTCATTACGAAATGCCAGTGGTTTCATTGTCACTGTTATCTATACTGACATTTTATTAATTCCAGGTTTAAGTAATTACTCAAATTTAAACTCCTTACTTTCCCCAATGGGATTTGAACTCACGCCTCTGGATCAATGAATTAGATCTTCAGTTGCTAATCCAGCAATGTAACCACAATGTATCCATACCTTCAATGCTAGTGGAGTCTTGGGTCTATTTTTGGTATAAACTAGCATCTACAGTTCCTTCTGATTACATGCCAATGGAGCAATGGAACTGATTCAGAAACAGTGTATCATCATCATCATGTATCTGTACACTGTGAATGGCTCGATTGTAATCATGTTTTGTCTTTCTGCTGACTGGTTAGCACGCAACGAAAGATTATTACTAAATTAACTGATTGCTGTGGGGTGAGAAACAAAATTAACGCGATTGAAATCTTAGGTCACCTCCACATGGCCCCTGTTCCTCCGTAGGCAAAGGATTGTAATTACAGACATGGCAAGTTTACCAAGCCAATTTCCAATGCAGCACATTGAATAAGCATTCAATAAAAACACCCTGCTTTATATTAGATGGAGGAAATTTAAATTCCATTTTTAATTCTGTTTATTGACTCCATGTCGAGCATACCTGAAGACTTCATTGAATCTTCTTCAACTTCTTTCATTATTGCAATGGCTTAACAATAAGCTGCTTCGATCCTGTCCGAAATATTTATCATGCCTATAGGTCAAGCAAGAAGTTGAAATATATCAAAGCCTCATTCTATCTTGAAGTTAAAAATGTTGGAAATGTTCCCTAACTTCTGAGGTGGGAAATAAAAGTGGAGTTTCATTGTTAAAGCTCCATTCACAACCTTGGACTGTCCCAGATGTAGAAACAAGAGACTGGAGATGCTGGTTTACACATAAGGACACAAACTGCTGGAGTAACTCAGCGGGTCCAGAGAACATGGATAGGTGATGTTTTGGGTCAGGACCCTTCTTCAGACTGAGGAAGGGCCCTGACCCGAAACGTCACTTATCCATGTTCTTCAGACTGAAGAAGGGTCCCAATCTGAAACATCACCTACCCATGTTCTCCAGAGATGCAGCCTGTCCTGCTGAGTTACTCAAGCACTTTGTGTCATTTATTGGACCATCAAAGGATGCTTTACGGCCAGTCAACAATTAATTCAAGTATAGACACAAAAAGCTGGAGTAACTCAGTGGGACAGGCAGCATCTTTGGAGAGAAGAAATGGGTGACGTTTTGGGTCGAGACCGTTCTTCAGACTGGTTAGGGATAAGGGAAACGAGAGATATAGACAATGATGTAGAGAGATAAAGACAATTAATAAAAGATGTGCAAAAAAGTAACGATGATAAAGGAAACAGGCCATTGTTGGCTGTTTGTTGGGTGAACGCGAGAAGCTAGTTCAAGTATAACATTTCTGGTGATTCAGGCAACAAAGCAGCCAGTTTGCGTACTGTAAGCTCCCCCAAATAACAATGCACGTGATCGTATGATCCACTTTGAGTGATGCTGATTGAGGGCTACCTCTTGGAAGGACATTGCCTTCGGATTTTCTACATCCATCAGAAGGGATACAGAGCCGTGTTTTAGTTCCTCACTGAAAGACATTACCTCTAATGGTGCAGCACTCCTTCATTGCTGCAATGACAACCTACTCCCATCTGTGAAAAACAGAGATAACCTCTTTAGACCAGAGATCTTCGCAGAACACAGCTACCCACTCATAGTCAAAGAGTCATACAGCACGGAAACAGGCCCTTCGGCCCAGCTTGCCCATGTGTCCCATCTACACTAGTCCCACCTGCCTGCTTTTGGCCCAAATCCCTCTAAACCTTTCCTATGCAAGTACCTGTCCAAATGCTTTTTAAATGTTGTTACAGTTTCTGCCTCAACTACCTCTCAGCTTCTTCTGAGAATTTGCCTCTCAGCTTCTTATTAGATCTTTCCACTGGTCATCTTAAACCCATGTCCTCTGAGTAACAGACTCTGTGCATTTCCCCTGTCTATTCCCCTCATGTTATACGCTCAATAATTAATTCCTCTTTCATCTGACTCTATCTAGTCTATTTGATGCTTCCATTTTTATATTTTTATATTGGAAGTCTAACTTACTTAACAACTAAGTAAGACACCTATTTCAATTATAAGTACTGATTATGTTATATATAAGTAGCATGTCTGTGAGAGTTGCGTTGTCTCATAGCTCCAGATACTCAGGTTAATCCTGACCTGTGCTGTTGTCTGTATGGTGTTTGTATCTTCTCCCTGTGACCTTGTGGGTTTCCCCAGGTACTCTGGTTTCCTACTACATCCCAAAGACATGAGGATTGGTAGGTTAAATGCCCACGTAAATTGGCCCTTCTCACAGGTAGGTGGTAGAATCAGGTGGGGGTTTGATAAGACCGAGGGGCAGGCCGATCAGACGGAAAAATGAGGTGAAGGGATCGTTCTGAGATCCATGTGGACAAAATAGGCTGCATTGCCTTCAATGTTGTATGGAAGTATGGAAACTTATTTAGTTTTAGTTTAGAGATGCAGTGTGGAAACAGGCCATTTGTCCGCACTGACCAGTGATCATCCGCACACTAGTTCTATCCTACACACCAGGGACAATTTACAGAAACCAATTAACCTACAAACCTGCACACCTTTAATGTGTGGGAGGAAATGGTGGCGCAGCGGTAGAGTTGCTTCCCGGTTGCATCCAGGGTCCTGGGTTCAATCCTGATCACGGGTGCTGTCTGTACGGAGTTTGCAAGTTCTTCCCGTGATCACGTGGGTTTTCTCTGGCTGCTCCAGTTTCCTCCCACACTCCAAAGACGTACAGGCTTTGGTAAAAATTGTAAATTGTCCCTAAAGTGCAGGGTATTGCTAGTGCACTTGGGGTCTGTGGGACGAAGGGCGTGCTTCCGCGCTGTATCTCTAAACTAAACCAAACTAAACTGGAGCACCCAGAGAAAACCCATGTCCGAGAACGTGGAAACTCCGTACAGACAGAAACTGCAGACAGGATCGAACCCGGGTCTCTGGTGCTGTGTGGCAGCAACTCTACTTGGCTGCCTTTACACCACTATGCTGCCCCTGCACCACTGTGCCCCCCTAACCTCGAAACTCTGTGGGTTTTTTTACCAGAGTAGGTTATTGTGTAGATCATTGCCAGGCAACATCACTGCATTTCTTAAATTGGACCAGGCACTCCCAGGTATGCCTGACCTTTCCCCAGCATCAGACACACATCAAATTACATCAATGATCATGTAACTCCCACATCCAACTGCACCAGGGGCTGGAGGCTCCATGCTGTGACAGCTGTTGAACAGAAGCAGTTACACTGGGAGCACTTCACGCTGATTTCGTGCTTTGCTCACCATTTAAAGGGACAATAGATGACATCAGGTGCCCTGACTGGGCAGCCTCAGAACTGATTGCAGGCTGCTCGGAAACCTTGCAAGCAGGGAATGCAGGGTTTCTGAAGGGTTCCAAACCCAAAACTTCAACCAACCCTTTTCTCCAGAGATGCTGCCTTGACCCGTTGAGTCACTCCAGCACTTTGTGTCTATCTTCGGTATAAACCAGCATCTCCAGTTCCTTGATAGACACAAAAGGCTGGACTTACTCAGCGGGTCAGACAGCATCCCTGGAGAAGAGGAATAGGTAACGTTTCGGGTCAAGACCCTTCTCCATGGATGCTGTCTGGCCCGCTTGGTTACTCCAGCTTTTCGTGTCTATCTCCACTTCCATTCTACACACTAAATTTACAGATGTTAGGGCACCTGCTTTAGATTCCAAAACAATAGTCTCGTAATCCCTGAATGCATTTTGTGAATATAAACCAGCTCCACATATTAATTCCCGCATGAAACTCCTGGCTTTGTGGTTTACCCACGTGTCTGGGGTACGTTCGGCCACATCATTATGGATCTTATCTCAGAAAATGGCGCCAGATTGTGGCGACACTTTTCCCCAACTGAGCAGAAGAATCTTGAATGGACCCAGTGTAAACAAGGCGGGGATGGTACAGTAACCATCAGGCCTATAAACCATTGCGATGAACTAGGAATCCTATGATCACTTGATGGGCATGGAGTCTCTGACCTGCAGAATGCAAGAACAGTGACTGTAGTCCATGAAAGTGGTGGAGAGGCCTCTGTTGGGCCCTGAAACATGGTCTCCTAAAACATGGTGCCATCTCCAAGCAAGACTCCAACGTCAGGATCTGTGACCCTTACCCACAGCCCCGCACCACCCCCTCCATTCCTCCCCCCCCCCCCCCCCCCCCCACCCCAGTTTATTTTGGGCAAGGTGCAGTCCCTAGAAAATGAGATTGTGGACTTAAATACAAGATTGTTCTACCAAAGAGACATGAAGAATACTGTGTAGTCTGTTTACAGAGACATATGTTCATAAGTTCATAGCTTAGAGCAGCAGATTTACACCATCTCTGACAGGATAGGTCTTAAATTCCTTGCCTACCAAACTTCACCTAGAGTTCAGGCCCTTGAGTCCTGCAACAACCTCAGAAATCCTCTCTGCACTCTTCCCAGCTCAATGGCATCTTTCCTGTAGCAGGCTGACCAAAAACTAAACACTCCAAGTGCAATCTCACCAATGTCTTAAACAACTGTAACGTAATGTCTCAACGTCTATACTCAATACCCTGACGGATGAGTCAATTATTAAAAAATGTTGCCTCATTCAACCGTGGTGGAACAAAAAGTATCTTACGTTTGCTTAAATTTCTGCAATCCATTTTGCAATTCTGGCATCAGGTATTACAATATTAAAAGGAACAAAGAAAATTGATTGAGATAAAAATATTTCCACGGTTTAAGGAGTCTAGGATTAAGGAGCATGTCTTAAAAATCAGAATCAAGTGTTCAAAACTACTTGTACTTACAAAGGGCAGCTGAGGTTTGTCACTTGTAAAGACCTTCCTCTGTCTAATAATTAACACTTGACAAAAGAGATTAAAGAAAATGCAGAAAAGGAGGCTGGATTCCTGGTGTTAATTCACAGATCAGCTATGAAACTGGTTCTGTCCATTCAATGGCCTTCTCCTGTCTTTTGTTTTCAGTCACTAAATTGGAGAACACTACGAGTCATAAAGTGGTAGAATCACACGACTAATCCTAAAACATGCAGGTTTATTTGTCAATTGGCCTCTGTAAATCACCGCTAGTGTGTAGGGAGTAGGTGAGAAAGTAGGTAAACATAGAGCTAGTTTGAATGGGTGATCGATGGTCGGTGTGGACTCGATAAGACGAAGGACCTGTTTCCATACTGTAAAGGCACAGTGGTGCAATGGTAAAGCAGCTGCCTTACAGCACCAGTGACCCGGTTTTGATCCTGACTATGGGTGCTGTCTGTACAATGTTTGTTCGTTCTCCTGTGACTGCGTGGGTTTTAGACAATAGATAATAGACAATAGGTGCTGGAGTAGGCCATTCGGCCCTTCGAGCCAGCACCGGCATTCATTGTGATCATGGATGATCATCCACAATCAGTACCCTGTTTCTGCCTTCTCCCCATATCCCTTGACTCCGCTATCTTTAAGAGCTCTATCTCTCTCTGAAAAGCATCCAGATAATTGGCCTCCACTGCCTTCTGAGGCAGAGAATTCCACAGATTCACAACTTTCTGGGTGAAAACGTTTTTCCTCATCTCCGTTCTAAATGGCCTACCCCTTATTCTTAATCTGTGGCCCTTGGTTCTGGACGCCCCCAACATTGGGAACATGTTTTCTGCCTCTAGCGTGTCCAATCCCTTAATAATCTTATATGTTTCAATAAGATCCCCTCTCATCCTTCTAAATTTGAGTGTATACAAGCTCAGTCGCTCCATTCTTTCAACATATGACAGTCCCGCCATCCCGGGAATTAACCTCGTGAACCTACTCTGCACTCCTTCAATAGCAAGAATGTCCTTCCTCAAATTTGGAGACCAAAACTGAACACAATACTCCAGATGTGGTCTCACTAGGACCCTGTACAATTGCAGAAGGACCTCTTTGCTCATATATTCAACTCCTCTTGTTATGAAAGCCAACATGCCATTCGCTTTCTTGACTGCCTGCTGTACCTGCATGCTTACTTTCAATGACTGATGAACAAGAACAAGTACTTCCCCTTTTCCCAACTTGACCATTCAGATAATAATCTGTCTTCCTGTTCTTGACACCGGAGTGGATAACCTCACATTTACCCACATTAAACTGCATCTGCCATGCATCTGCCCACTCACCCAACCTGTCCAAGTCACCCTGCATCCTCATAGCATCAGTTTTCTCCGGGTGCTCCGGTTTCCTCCCACACTCCAAAGTCATACAGGTTTGTGGGTTAATTGGCATTGATAAAACTGTAAATTGCCCCTAGTGTGTAGAATAGTGCTAGTGCACGGAGTGATCGCTGGTCGGTGTGGACTAGGTGGGCCGAAGGGCCTGTTCCCACACCGTATTTCTAAAGTCTAAAGTCCAAACTGCACTACATTTTAAATTGAAGAAGTTCTTGTAGAATTGCCTCCTGGAGTAGTGCTCTCTCCTTCTGGCACTCTGTGCTTTTGTTGCCTTTATTTTTCTGGTTGAGTTGCCTTGTCAAAACGCTGTTCATTCTCATCCCGATTCCCCGACAAGAAGCACACTCTTACACAGAGAAAATCTTTCTCCCTCGCATATGGCCAACTGAAATCCTCCTGCAGGGCAGTGAGTGTATTACGCAGTGTATTACGCATCTGCGTTTGCTTTTGGCTGTAACATGGCAAGTTTATTTTGAAGCAGAAGATGAACACACTGTTAAGATGCAGCAGACTAGGAAAGAGTCTGTGATTAGGAAATCAGAATTAATGTTCTGATTAAAAGTTCAATGACCTGAGGCACCAACTTCTCTTCTCTCATGCATGGTCACAGTCTGAACTGCTGAGAATTACGTTATGTTTCTGTTTGGATACCTTGCTTTAACCATTCAGTTTACAGTCTGAAGAAGGGTCTCGACCAGAAACGTCACCCACTCCTTCTCTCCAGAGATGCTGCCTGTCCCGCTGAGTTACTCCAGCTTTTTGTGTCTAACGTCGGTGGAAACCAGCACCTGCAGTTACTTCCTACACAGTTTATAGTCACTCTGACTATAGTATTTTTTAGCTTAGTGAGATACGACCCACTGTATACAATAGACAGTGAGAAATAATGTCCATAACAGATAATGGACACCAAAATATGACATCTCTTGTTGCTCTAATGCTACAAGTTTGATCTTTATGGCGAGGCACTAGAATAGGAAGCCTTCAAGCCCATTTCAATAATGGTCCAGAATATTGGGTAGTAAGGCAGCAACTCTACTGCTGTGCCACTGTGCAGCCCTGTGTACATCAGACTAATTTTGAACCAAACATGCATGAGTTATGTGCATTTTGAACCAAACATGCATGAGAGAAGAGTAGTTGGTGCCTCAGGTCATTGAACTTTTAATCATGAGTTATGCATGACATTCAGCAGTCATGCAAAACCAGAGGTATCTTAATGATAGCCTGCCTGGCCAAGTTCCAGGCTGTGGAGTCTGTAAAGGTGAACCCATTTAATATATGTCTTCTTCAAGCAAAAGCCCTACCCTGAACCCTGTGGTGGCATGGTGACGCAGCGATAGAGTTGCTGCATTACAGCGCCAGAGACCCGGATTCGATCCTGACTACGGGTACTGTTTGCACGGATGTTGTACGTTCTCCCCGTGCATGGGTTTTCTCCGGGTCCTCCGGTTTCCTCTCACACTCCAAAGACGTACAAGTTTGTAGGTTAATTGGCTTTGGTAAAACTCTATATTGTCCCTAATGTGTGTAAGATAGTGTGGGGATTGCTGGTTGGCGTGGGCCGAAGGGCCTGTTTCCGCACTGTATCTCTAAACTGAACTAAACGAAACCTCAAAATTCATCAGCTACCCCCCCCCCCCCCCATTCTGCCACCCTACTCCCACAATGGCCAACTACCAACAATCTCTGACCCAACTACTGGTCCCACACCAGTGAAATACCCTTTCCCACCCAATATATAAGCCCACGAACGTTCCAATTTTGTAGCTCACCAACTGAAGATCGGACACTATCAATGAAACCCCCTCCGCTCTCCACCTCCTGTCTGCTTACCCCACCCCCTCCCCCATGATCTCTTACCCCACCCATCCCCAGCAAAGGTACAAGACCTACAGTGCCTTGAACCCACAACATAACATTGCTATTTCGCAGCACACTGCCATTTCAAGGCAATATTATTTTATTGATATTTTGCCGCTTAATGGGCAAATTAAAGTGCAATTCGGAAGGTTATGTTCATCACTTTTAATTTTTAAGGCTTTTAATTAAAACGTTGGAAAGAATCCACACAACATAATTAATGCATGGAGCGGCCTGTGTGTGAATTATTTACAATTTGCAGTATTCATAATTGAACGTTAATGTTGGGAGACATCATGCTTCAGAAGGTTATTGCAGAGCAACAAACCATTTAATAATATTGGCTGCGTTATAACCTGAACATTTTTCAAAGCACAATGTTCATTTCTCACATGAGCAAGCAGCAGTTCTGCCAGGTTATTCATCATTTCATCCCTCTCTCTGATGACCGTGACATTTGAACAGCAGGCTTTCTGGCTCATCACAAGGTTCAGGTACTCTGGTGTGCAACAATGGAACCTTTCGGCCCACAACCTCCATGCCGAGCATGATGCCAGGTTAAACTAATCTCCTCTGCCTGCACGTGATCCATATCCCTCGGTCCCCTGCATCTCCGTGTGTTCAGCTAAAAGCCTCTTAAATGACACTATCGTATCTGCCTCCACCACCAACCCTGACAGCATATTCCAGGCACCTACAACTCTCTGTGTAAAAACCTAGTCCCGCATATCTCTCTTAATGTTTGACCCTCACATCTTAAAGCTATGCCCTCGGTCTTTGACGTTTCTACCCCGGCCTGTTTCCATGCTCTATGATTCCATGGCTCTATGACAACCCACTCATTACCACTACAAGTGAGAAAGACAATGTTCTCATCGAGTTATTGAGCCATACAGCACGGAAACAGAGCATTTGGCCCCACTGGTTGATGCTGATAAAGTTGCCTATCTGAGATGGTCTCATTTGCTAGCATTTGGCCCATATCTCTCTAGACCTGTCCTATCCATGTAAACATGTTAATGTATCCACCTCTACTACATTTTCTGGCAGCTCGTTTAACCCTCTGTGTGAAAAAGTTGCCCCTCAGGTCCTCTTTAAATGTTTCCCTTCTTACCTTAAATCTAAGTCTTCTAATTTTAGATTTCCCTACCCTGGGAGAAAAAAGACTGTGACCATTAATCTTATCAATGCCTCACATGGTTTTATACATCTCTATAACGTCACTCCTCAACTTCCTATTCTCCAGAGGTAAAAGCCCCAGCCTATCTAGCCTCAGCTTGTAACTCAAGCCCTCCAGCCCCACTTATATCCTGGTGAATCTTTTTTTCAGCCTTTTCAGCTTAATGACATCTTCCCTGTAGATAGGCAACCGCAACTGAACACAATACTCCAAGTGTTTTAGAGGAAGTTATAGTCACAGTGTCATACAGCACAGAAACAGGTTGTTGGGCCCAGCTCATCAATGCCGACCAAGATGCCCTATCTAAGCTAGTCCCATTTGCCCACAGTTGGCCCACATCTCTCCAAACCTTTCCTACCTATGCACCATGGGGGAGGTGGAGGTGAGTGGGGATAGAAGAGAAGAAAGGGAAAATGGGGGAAAGGAGAGAAGATTAGAAAAGAGGTCTCGGGCAAACGCAAAAACATGATGAGTTAGATTTAGCTCTTAGGGCTAACGGAATCAATGGATATGGGGAGAAAGCAGGAACGGGGTGCTGATTTTGGATGATCAGCCCTATCATATTGAATGGCAGTGCTGGATCGAAGAGCCGAATGGCCTACTCCTGCACCTGTTTTCTAAGTTTCTATGCTTCTACATGTCCAAGTTCTCCAATATCTACATAATACAATGTGAAATAAAACAAATACGTCAATATTCAACCAAAAATTATCTACTCGGGACTGAAAGTACACGGCAATGCTGTGCATTCAGTCAAAGGTGAAGTCAGAGTGATCATGGAAGTCAATATACTGGAAAACACGGCAGAGCACAGAACTTTATGGATATGGTTTAATATTATTACAGATTTGTATTAGATTCAGTACTGTCACCGTTGCATTAGATTAATAAAATATGGATTTGGATCACCAGGGAGAATATACTCCAGGCACACTGATCTTAGTCAGCGAACACCTCCTTGTGTACAGTGACATAGAGGAGGCAAGTGATTAAAGTTTCAGGTTGAAGACCTTTCAGCAGAACTGGGAAGTTGAGAAAACAGTTGCCGCAAGATTAGAGTTTAGTGTTTAGACTTCAGAGATGCTGAGGAAACAGGCCCTTTAGCCCACCTGGTCCCCGCCAACCAACACACACCATGGACAGTTTTTACAACTTGCCAAAACCCATTAACATGCAAACCTCTATGTCTTTGGAGTGTTGGAGGAAACCGGAGCACCCTGAGAAAACCCACACAGTCACAGGGAGAATGTGCAAACTCCATACAGACAGCATCAATGGTCGGGATCGAACCCGGGTCTCTGGTGCAGTGAGGCAGCGACTCCACCATTGCAGCACCGTGCCGCCCCTTTTGGTGAGGGATTAATGGATAGGATAAAGGGAACATCTTTGAAAGCGCGAGGCCAATATCTCCCAGGCGATTCTAGTATTTATGGGGTCATCTAGCTAATGAAGACAAGTAGGGGCAGCATGGTGACACAGCGGTAGCATTGCTGCCTTGCAGCACTTGCAGGCCAGAGACCCGGGTTCGATCCCAACTACAGATGCTGTCTGTACGGAGTTTGTACGTTCTCCCCGTGACCGCGTGGGTTTTCTCTGAGATCTTCGGTTTCCTCCCACACTGCAAAGACGTCCAGGTTTGTAGGTTAATTGGCTTGGTATACTGTAAAAATTGTCCGTAGGGTGTGTAAGGTTGTGTTAATATGCGGGGATCGCTGGTCGATGTGGATGGTCGGTGGGCCGAAGGGCCTGTTTCCACATTGTATCTCTAAACTAAACTAAACCAAACTAGAGGGAGAAAACATGCACAGAAGAATTTATTAAAGCTTTGAAATGTTGTTCCTGAGTTTGAACCTGAATATTGGAAATGCCCAGCAGATCAGGATGTTGAAATTCGAGGACGATTTCCCAGTCTACGGATGAATGGTGCTCTCTATTGCGCCGTGGATGTTGCTCAAGAGAAGCCAATGGCAATTGCCGCTCGCCCTTAAAACAAGTGGGTGTGGAAATATGCGCCAATCTCAGAAGAAGCACCAGGCATCAAAGAGCGTACAAAATCTTGAGAGGAATAAATCGGGTGTAGGCACAGTCTCTTGTTCAGAGTAGGGGTATCAAGAACCAGAGGTCATAGGTTTAACGTAAGTGGGGGGAGGTGGGATGATTTAATGGGAATGTAAGGAGTAACTATTTTCACACAAAAGGTGGTGGCTGTATGGAACGAGCTGCTGGAGGAGGTAGTTGAGACAGGTACTATCACAATGTTTAAGAAACATTTAGACAGGTACATGGATAGGATAGGTTTCAAGGGATATGGGCAAAACGCAGGCAGGTGGAAATAGTGTAGATGGGACATGTTAGTCGGCGCGGGCAAGTTGAGCCAAATTATTTCACATTGTATTATGTAGTTATTTGAAAACTTGGACAGGTACATGGATAGGAAAGGTTTAGAGAGAAATGAACCAAATGTGGACAAATGGGACTAGCTTAGATGGGGCATCTTGGTCGGCATTGACGAGTTGGGCCGAAAGGCCTGTTTTCATGCTGTATGACTCTATGAGTGTATACCTTCCCCTAAAACACTTGGAGTATTATGTTCCATTATGGTCGCCTATTGGAACTATTGTCATTAAACTGGAAAGGCTGAAAAAAAAGATTTACCAGGATATAACTGGGGCTGGAGGGCTTGAGTTATAAGATAGGCTGGGGCTTTTTTCCCTGGAGCAAAGGAGGCTGAGGAGTGACCTTACAGAGAGAAAAAATCATGAGAGGCAGAGATAAGGTTCATGGTCAGTCTTTGTCTTCCCCATGACACTATTGATTATGACATCATTTTTGGAGTGTAGAATTTCATTTATTTTTGTTATTCATTTCAATCATAGAGCACAAACCGCTGTTGGTGTTTCTGGGTCCCAAATCAGTAATCCAAACCATGGCAACTTCCATAATGCAGAGGTGGATAAACCTAATGCTTTTACTTTACTACCGCATTGAAATATTGCTTCTCTGAATAACATGCATTTGCCGATGTTTTATCCAAATGACCACAAAATGATTCCCCAGTGGACAGTGAAAATACAATCTTCAATTCACAGCTTGCGCTTGATAATTTACAAAATACTGTGAAAATACTGGGCGTAATAAGCCACTTTGATGCGAAAGTGGGAAATTGAGGCAATAGTAAAAGCCTGGCATCTGCACTGATATTTGAAGTGAGGCAGAGGAAAAGCTGGAAGCATCCACGTCGAGAAAATGACACGATAACAAAAGGCAAGACTCGTCTCTTGCTCTAGAAATGGATTTGGAATTGTCCACCTGAAGAGATAAGTCAACAAAAGATCAGGGTACCACACAGTCTTCAGTTCAACAGACAAGAACAAAGTTATAAAACCAAGCTATGTTAATAAGAAGAAACTGTTTAATAAAACTAGTTAGACAGAATATGCAATTGGTGCGTGTGTGTATATGCACATGCACACACACACCAATTGCATATTATGGGGATAGAAATAAATATACATACATACACACACACACATATATATATATGAATATACATATATGCATATATGTGTGGATGTGTATACTTAATACGCAATTGGTGTGTGTGTGTATGTGTATACACACACACACACACACACATACATATGTATACACACACATACACACATACCAATTGCACATTCAGTATATACATATATACACACACACACACACACACGTATATATATGGGAATAGGGAAAAGGAAGATATGAGACTTGAGAGTTTCAGTCTTGCAATAACAAATGTATTTATCCCCATAGGCTTTTCAAAAATAAAGGTTTTTATAACAACTATATGCTTTTTTGGTGATCGCTTGTCAATATCTATGGCTTCCTGTGGTGAAAGCAGCAACTATGTTCTGAAGAGACAATAGTATCTGATTATTGCGGGGAGGTTACCTCCCCGCAATAATGGGGGGGGGGGGAAATCGCCAAGACAGCTTTTTTTTTCTGCTGGCCAATTTCATAAAGTAACTTTTAACTGGTTCTCTAGTTTACCATTAAAATCACATTCTAGCCAAATAATCCCATGTAGTACAAACAATGTTCTTTAATTCATCAATCGTTTTACAGCTGAATCGCACTGTGAACACACATGTTACACAACTACCTGCTCTAGCACCAGATGTTATTAATTCTGTGGAATCAGCATCATCTTGGAATAAACAATCGTAAAATCCCTCCGTCTCATAGCTCATTCCTGACAAGTATCCTGTAGGATACCCACAGTGGCATTATTTAACAAGCCACTGTCTTACCTACATACCTCTCCGAATGACAAAAAAAAAACCTTTAAGCTTCTAACTAAAGCAATTGTCAGTAGTATAAAAACCCACTGCTAATGCAAAAAATCTTTGCTGATCAAATTTATATCAGGCTTGTCACATCAAACTTCCAAGAAATGCTTAACATCTGCCTGTTATGTGTTTGAGAATGATTGAGGGTTTTATGCATACAATGCTTGTGCGTGTTTGAGGGCATCACAGTGGTGCAACTGCTGCCTCACAGCATCAGAGACCCAGGTTCAATCCTTACCTCAGGTGCTGTCTTTGTGTAATTTGTACGTTCTCCCTGTGACCGCGTGAGTTTCCTCCAGGTGCTCCAGTTTCCTCCCACATCCCAAAGACGTGCGGGTTTGTAGGTCAATCGGCCAGTGTAAATTCCCCTCCCCCAGTGTATAGGGAGTGAATTAGAAAGTGGGATAACATAGGTCTAGTGTGAATGGGTGATCGATGATCAGCGTGGACTCGCTGGGCCGAAGGGCCTGTATCTATGTTGTATCTCTGAACTAAAATAAATGCAAACACACATGCAAGCATGATAACATGACTCTTACTCAGGTCCAAAGGACTACATACCATAGATACAAACCTTCTCGTGTAATATTTGTTTGACGGAATACATAATGTAACAGAATAGTGAATTAAAACAGAATCACAACACACCTTTCTATTAGCCAGCAGACATTACTAAGAAATGTTTGTACCTTTACTGGCATTGGGAGCAGCATACTGTGGTGCAACGTAGGCACAAGCAATGTGCAGTACCTGCTGTGAAGAGAGACCATGCAACCACATTAAATTTAGATCCTGTCAGTTCACATTATTTTAATTCCATTTCACTCTCCTCCCCCGCCACCTTGTTCAAAGTTTTAAATCGGCATTGAATTTCGGATACGTGATAGTCCGCAGCAGATATTTTGCATTGCTTTGCCATGTCCATCCTATTCACATGCCCCACCACCCAACTTCATGGACTGATGCCAGCAGATTCTGGCATCAGTGCATGGCCCAATTATACACAAGTCCACCCTCTGTCTGATGGAGGGTCTCAACCCAAAGCATTCCTTTTCTCCAGAGATGCTGCCTAACCCGCTGAGTGACTCCAGCGCTTTGTGTCTGTCTTCAGTGTAAACCAGCATCTGCAGTTCCTTCATACACAGGTTGACAAACCCGTCCAGTGACTTGCTGCTCCCTCACACGGTACTCACTGAAACAGACTATCAGTGATGGGAGAAAACTACACTGTGAGGTGGCACAGTAGCACACTGGTAGAGTTGCTGCCTTACAGCATCAGAGACATAGGTTCGGTCCTGACCTTAGGAGACCTGTCTGTATGCAGTTTGCACATTCTCCCCTTGACCGCCTGGGTTTTCTCTGAATGCTCCAGTTTCCTTTCACATCCCAAAGATTTGCAGGTTTGTAGGTTATTTGGTTTCTATAAATTGTCTCCAGTGCGTAGAATAGAACTAGTATAGCTCTACACTAGACTATACCAATCTGGACTATAACAGCTCTATACCAGACTTCTTTACAGCACATATATATATTATATATGGCCTGTTCTGTGCTGTATCTCTAAACTCTACACGCACTCCCCAACATACATAAGGGGGCTTTAGTAAGGACGTTTTTTAATCTTTTTTTCATGTTTATGTTATAGGAGCAGAATTGCCCATAAGCGGTGAGCTATCTGCTTGAAACGCTGCAATCCATGACATCAAGGTGTACCCAACAATGGCACTGTGGAGGGAATCCCAGGATTTAGACTTAGTTATCACATAGGAACAGTGATACAAGCCAGGATGGAGTGTGACTTGTACGGGAACCCGACTTTTCCCCTGCCCCTCACGGTGACCTGTAGTAAGCATATTCTGTAGCCTTGGTGGTGGGAGAAAATATTTACCAAGCAACTGAACTATCCTACCAACAACTAGAGAACAGTCCCGTGCTATTTTCTACCTCAATGGAGACCCTTGGACTACCTTTGATGGGACTTCACTGGACTTCATCTTGCACTAAACGTTATTCATGTTATTCCCTTCATCATGAATCTGTACACTGTCAATCGCTCGATTAAGATCCTATGATAGGAGCAGCATTAGGCCATTCGGCCCATCAGGTCTGCTCCGCCATTCAATCATGGCTGATCTATCTCTCCATCCTAGATCCCCATAACCCCTGACACCCGTACAAACCAAGAATCTATCATGATTGAAACCATGCATTGTCTTTCCGCTGACTGGTTAGCATGCAACTAAAGCTTTTCACTGCACCTCAGTACACAAGACAATAAACTAAACTAAACTCAACTATGAATGGATGTGGGTCAATACCAAGAACCGTTTAGATTGAGTGGCCAATTCTTGAGCAATGAATCTTTTAAGGTGCATATTATACAATCACTACAATCATTCATCTGATTGCAGTAGAGATTACAATTAAAGGCATGACTCCAGCAATATTCCCCTCTGCCCCATTCCCATTTAATTTCCTTATTAGTCATGCAGCTCCTTAACAGCCTAAAGTTTGTGACTCATTTTAATTTCAAGAGCTCCATAATTTATAATTGCCATATTGCTGAGAACATATTCTAATTAAAGTTATAAAAAGTAACCTAATCAGCAGCATTTAAACTTTCACCTTTCAGTGCCTTGGAAGTAACATTTTATCTTTATGCATTTTAATATGCATTTTAATTCAAGGTGAATTTCACACAAGGATGTTCTAACTGCAGTTTTTAAGCCCCTTCGGGATGTTCCTTTCCTTTAAGGTCACTTCATTTTGCAGCTGTGATCTATTTATTCATGGAGTGTGCAAGGTCACTACGTTTCCTAAACATGTCTTTAAATAAAAAACATTATTTACAGATACGCCCCATCTACCGATCAATGAAGAGGCTGTAAAGTACCACTAGTGGATGGGAACATGTCAGTCGACAATGATAAAGAACTAACCCAAACGTTGATGGAATATACTTATCTCCTTCAAGGAATAGTTCTCAACATTTACCTAAATTCCATTGCTTTGTCTGGGATTTTTGGGGAGTTTCCAACATAATATCAAGCAGAGAGAGACAAACAATTTTACTTCGGTCACGTGAGTGATTCCGTGAAGAAGACCCAGCCAGTCCGCATGCGCATCATTACGTCAGCCGCATTGGCGCACGGACCTGCTGGGAGGAAGAGCTCTGACTCTGGTTAACCCCTTGGAACCTGCTGTTGCTTAATATAAATTGGGGAGTGAAATGTAATAAATGTCGGTGTATAGGTATATACGGGTATATAACTAACATATGTACTGGTATATTTTAGTATATATTTAACGTTAGATTAGTTGAAGATGCATTTAGATATTTAGACTCAAATTGTTCTTTTTCTTATATATATCTCTCAGTTTTGAATCGGCCTGTCTTCTATTTTTACAATATTTGGACAAGGGGGCGGAGCTGAATAAAACAACATCTACGGAAGTTCACAAGAACTTATCTACCACCATTAGGTGTGTTTTTTTTATAGTATCCTCAGATACTATAATACCACTTTTTTAAAAATTATTATTTCTTCATCACTTCACACTTTTTTGTCTTTTTCAAGGTTTACTTTGAAAGGGAGATGCCAACAAAATTTAACAGTTTTGGATGACCACCCAACACCTAGAGGTCTGAGGTACTTGGTTGCACCATATGACTTAAGGGTATCAAAATGATTCATAATGCAAGACGATAAACAAAAGAAAACTGGAGGAATCACGTTTTGTAGCTGGAATATAAGGGGCGCTAATGAGCCAATTAAAAGGGGTAAGATTTTTGCCCAATTAAAATCACTCAATTCTGATATAATTTTTTTACAGGAAACACATTTGAAACATCAAACACAGATAAGATTGAAGGCAAATTGGATCGGGCAAACATATTATTCTTCATTTACTTCTAAATCTAGAAGCACGGCTATTATTTTTCGTAAAGGTATACCATTTAAATCAAAGAATATTATATCAGATAAAGAGGGGAGGCATCTTATAGTTACAGGAGAGATTCACTCTACCCCATTTACTTTGATAAACATTTATGCTCCTAACTTTGATAACCCTCAATTTTCAGATATAATTTCAGAGTTTAATTATCAAAATGTGATAATAGGGGGAGATTTCAACTGTGTTCCAGATCCATATCTAGACAAATCTGCAAAACAAAAGAGGATTAACATAAAATCTAAAATTAGTGAACTCCTAAATACATATATAAAAAACACAAACATAACAGACGTATGGAGGATTGCTAACCCAGTTGGAAGGGAATACTCGTTTTATTCAACGGTACATAAAACTTATTCACGTATCGACTAATTTTTAGTGGATACGAAATTAATTCCATACACAACTAGCCCTAAATATCATAATAGTATTATTTTTTATCACTCCCCATTAACTTTTTTCTTAAAACTAGAAGGAATGACTGATAAAAAATCATTCTGGAGGTTTAACCCCCAAATTTTAAACAAGCCACAAGGTTGCACATATTTAAAACAGCAGATGAAAATTTTCTTTGAGACGAATGACACACCAGGGATCTCACCCACTTTATTATGGGAAGCTTTTAAGGCATTCATTAGAGGAGTTATAATTTCATATCAAGCTTTCCAAAATAAAAAGAACAATACTGAACAATTGCAGCTAGAACAACAAATTAGACAATTAGATCTAGATAATGCCAAAGACCCAACCATAGACAAACATAATAAGATAACAATATTGAAATTTAAATTAAATAAAATTTTATCGGCAAGAGTCATAAGATTATTTCAAATTACAAAACAGGAAAACTTTGAATTCGGCGATAAACCACATAAACTTTTAGCACGTCAACTGAAAAAACGGGAAAAGGAAAATACAATTACCAAAATTAAATCAGATAAAGGTGAATTATTAACAGTGCCTAAAAACATTAACAAAAGATTTGCCCAATTTTATCAACATTTATATACATCTAAAACCTCAGCAGATAACACTAAAATCATAAATTTCTTAGACAACTGTAATCTCCCAAAACTTAATCCGTTGGAACAAGAGGATTTAGGAGCTCAGATTACACTTAAAGAAATAGAAGAAACGATAAATTCGTTCAAGAATGGTAAAACGCCAGGACCAGATGGCTTTAGTAATGAATTCTATAAATGATTTTACGAGATAATTTCCCCACGCTTACAAAAATTATACACACATGCTTTTAAAGAAAATATATTACCAGAAACACTAGCCGAATCAACTATTACACTTATACCTATAAAAGATAAAGATCTAGAAGAACCAGATTCATATAGAGCCATAGCACTCTTAAATACAGATCAGAAAATATTAGCAAAGGCCCTAGTGAGAAGATTGAGTAAATACATTAGTAAGCTAATAAACCCGGATCAAACGGGGTTTATACCCAAGAGATACTCATCCAACAATTTGAGACGTTTGTCTAATATACTGTATTCACATAAAACTGAAGAAGATTTATCAATTATTTCAATGGATGCAAAAAAAGCATTTGATCAAATAGAATGGCAATATCTGTTTAAAATATTGCAAAAATTTAATATGGGAGAGAACTTTATCTCATGGGTAAAATTATTATATGATAAGCCGACTGCTAGAATACTGACCAATAACATGTTATCTTCAAAATTTCAATTAACAAGGGGCAATAGACAGGGGTGTGCATTATCGCCCCTGCTATTTGCTCTTGTGATAGAGCCACTAGCAGAAAGTATAAGAAGCCATCAGTATATTCATGGTTATAATACCAAACATTCTAATAATAAAATTTCATTATACGCAGACGATGTATTATTATACATTACAAATTCACAAATTAGTATACCAAATATATTAAATTTAATAGAGGAATTTGGCTCCTTTTCAGGATATAGAATAAATTGGAATAAAAGCGAAATTATGACGGAAAAAACCTCAAGAGCCGACACATTGTTAAAATTCCCCTTTAGGATTGCAACTGAAAAATTTAAGTATTTGGGTATCCAAATTATCTAGAAAATATAAATCATTATTTAATGCAAACTGCATGCCTTTACTAACTAAATTGAATGCGTTGATTAAATTCTGGAAAACACTGCCGATGTCTTTAATAGGCAGAATAAATGCTACAAAAATGATCTTTCTACCACAAATTCTGTATCTATTTCAATCAATACCAATATATTTACCAAAAAATGTCTTTAAAAAAATTACTCTGATATTACAAATTTCATATGGGACTATAGATCACATAGAATTCAAAGAAAACGTTTGTGTAAACCTAAAGAATTATTGGTTGGACAGTTCTGCCCAACAAGTAGACTGGATAAGAATGGAGAAAGAGGATTGCTTTCCTTTTAACATAGGAGCGATCCTTCTCTCCCCGATAAAATTGAACAATACAATATATAAGAAGAATCCAATTATTCACAGCACAATACGAATTTGGAAACAGATAAAATTAACTTTAAAATTAAGAAATTTATCGCTTCTTTCCCCAATAGTTAACAATCCCTCATTCAAACCATCTATTATTGATAAAACGTTTACCCATTGGGAAAGAATAGGAATTTAAATGATTGGAGATATGTATGAAATGGGAAACCTTCTATCATTTCAACAATTACAATTAAAATACAGCCTGAAAAGTAATCAATATTTCAAATATCTCCAAATCCGAGATTATTTGAAAAAACATATACAAGGATATCAAACTCTAACTTCAGACTTACTCGATGAAGAAATGAACAGAAAGGCAGAATCAAGCAATTTAATATCATATTTATATAATATCATTTTAAATATAGAAATACCATCAACAGAAGTAATTAGAATGGACTGGGAACGAGAATTATTGATAAAAATTCCAAAAGACAGATGGGAAAAATACTTGCTATATGTACACAAATGTTCGATTAATGTAAGACATAACTTAATTCAATTTAAAATTTTACATAGATTATATTACTCGAAAACTAGACTGAATAAAATGTTTCCACATGTCTCCTCCATTTGTGACAAATGCTTATCTCAAAATGCCACTATAACACACTCTTTTGTCTCCTGCACAAAACTTTATAAATTCTGGAATTAAATTTTTTGGAATTTTTACAAAACTATTTAATATTGAACTGAATCCCAATACTGAACTGATTATCTTCGGATCAATGGAAGACGGATGTAAGCTAACTACGTTTCAAAAATCTCTCTTTAATTATGGCTTAATAACGGCAAAAAAACATACTTAAATTTTGGAAAAAAACATCTACACCAATGCTTAAAATGTGGATTTAAAATATGTCGGAAATGTTACATCTTGAAGAAATGAGATTCCTCCCATCAGGCAAAGCAGACCTTTATCGACTTTTTACAAGCATATGGTGCAACACAATCTTAGAAATTATATGTTTCAGAACCGGGTGAGGGGTGGGTAAAGATATTTAATAGGTATATCTCTATTAATCTTTCTCTTTTTATTTCCTTCTTTTTTTCTACTTCCTTTTTCTCTTTCTTTTCCTTTCTCTTTTTTTTCCTTACCCCTTTCAACCTTTTTGTTTACCTGTTTCTTTCTTCGGGCTTTCTTTACTATTTCACTAACTAACACTATCACCACTTCTTAAGATACTCTCTATTCCTCTTTCTTTCCTTTCTTCATTTTCTGTTTTATGGTTAAATTAAAAATAAGAAGTTGTACATGAATTGTAATATCTCAGTGTGTATTAGGTACTTATGTACTACATTATTGTACTTACTTCTAATAAAAATTAAAAAAAATTAAAAATAAAAAAAAAACAATTTTACTTCGGAGTCACGAGAGTGATTCTGTGAAGAAGGCCAGCCAGTCCGCATGCGCGTCATTACGTCAGCCGTATTGGCGCACGGACCTGCTGGGAGGAAGAGCTCCTCCAGCGGTAAGTATTAAAAAAATTCAGGTAAGTGAAAACTTAGCCTGAGTTCGTTTTGCCGTGGTGTGAAGTGTGTTTACAGGAAGTGCCATGGACAAAGCGAGCAAGGGCAGGAGGCGAGCCGGTGCAAAGTCAGTGGAGAACCGCGGGGCAGCGGTCAGTGAACGGCTGCCTCGTACCCCTTCCCAGTCGCCGGTAGGGAGCGGGGCGACTACAGACTTAGTGCTGCAGAGCACTGAGGCAGCACCAGTCGGGCACAAGGCCGTGGAAAAGTCTGTGCGGCCCATAGACTCAGCGGAGTCGGGCCGGGATGATTCCCCTCCAGGATTAGATACCGTTTTTCAACGGTTATCTCAAATGGAGCACCTGATACAAGGGTTGCTCCAGCAGGGCAGACTCCGGGAGGAGGAGAGGTGTCGGCGCCAGCCGGATGAAGAGGCCGCGCCAGCAGCGCCTGGTGGAGGGCTGCTCAATCGCTCCCTCATTAATGAGGTGAGTGTAATGGGTCAGCAAAGTTCTGACTCCAACTCTGATGGGGAATTCACCCCACGGGACCAAGGGCAAGCGCCAGAAGTCCCATCCCTGGCAGCACGATTTGCCGTCCCAAAAGAGTCAGGGTAGCCACTTGATGATGAGCTGGCTTCCTCAATCAATTATTCAGTCTCCCATCAGCTGCAGGAGCTGACTATGGACGAGACCGCAAAGAAACATGAGACCCCGGTGAACTGCGTTTTATTGAAAGTGCCAGCAGTCAACCAAGTGATATGGGGTCAGATGGGTCTGGGCATTCGTGCCCAGGAGATGAAGCTGCAGAGAATCCTGAAGCTGCTCGGTTCGGGGATCACGGCGTTCACCAGAACGATGGATGGAAGGCACCTGTCGGACACGCAGCAGGAGGCACTAGGTTTGATGTGCAGTGCGCACTTCAAAATTAACTGTTTACGTAAGAGTGCCATTCGCCCGACCATCAACCCAAATTTTGCAGCGCTCTGCAAGACAAATACTATACAGCCGCCCAATTTACTCTTCAGTGTGGACCTCGCCAAGCGAGTGAAGGAGTTGGATGACGAGGCTAAGACGGTCGGCATGATTAAGACACAGGTGGTCGGCAAACCTGTTTGGAAGCATCACCCTTACAGACGAGCAGCAGAGTCGGGATCTGCTCCAGGAACAAGCCGGCCGCCTACGCAGATGCGCAGTTGGCGTCCTCCAACGTGGACACGGACCAACATGGATTTTCCTGCCAGGAATCGGGGACAGCAGAATCCACCATTCCATAAGGAGGTAGGTGGGCCTGGTTCTCATGGGAACATATTAACTGCAACACAGCTAAAAATTGGCGGTAGATTACACCTATTCTTAGAGGAATGGCAGCAAATAACATCAGATCCGTTTATACTGAATATTATCCAAGGGTTTCGAATTGAGTTCGATCCAAATTGTGATTTGCCCATTCAACATGTTCCTAGGAGAACACTCACTCTCTCGCAAACAGAGAATATGCAGGTTCAGGCAGAACTTGAAAATCTGGGTAAAAAAGGGGTAATTGAGAAGTCGGTTCGACAACCCCATCAATTTGTGTCTAATATATTTCCCCGGCCAAAAAAGGACGGAGGATGTAGAATTATTCTTGATCTAACAAGTCTTAACCCTTTTGTACAGTATAGACATTTCAAAATGGAAACGTTTGTTACGGCCAAACAACTAGTTTCCAGAGGATGCTATATGGCAAGTATAGATCTGAAAGATGCGTATTACTCAGTGTCTGTTCATTTGGAGGATAGAAGATACTTGAAATTTAGCTGGATGAATCAATTATGGCAATTCAAGGCACTGCCTAATGGGTTAACTTCAGCCCCTAGGATATTCACAAAATTGTTAAAACCAGTACTGGGGCTACTTAGAGCCCAGGGTCATGTTGTTATGGCTTATTTGGATGATATTTTAATTACAGGTTAAACTAGGGAAATAGCTGAAGCATCCGTGGCTGTTTATTAAACTCACTTTTGAAAAATTGGGCTTCATCATTCATCCAGAAAAATCTAAATTAACACCAGTAACAACAATTGATTATTTGGGGTTCACTATTAACTCAAATCACATGGTAGTGACTCTGCCCAGGAAAAAAAGGCTGGAGTTAATTGAAGGTTGTATTAAGCTCATTGAGGAACCACACCCTTCAATTGGACAGGTGGCCAGCTTGCTTGGAAAATTAGTGGCAGCTTTTCCGGCAGTCCAGTATAGACCAGTGCACTACCAACAGTTACAGAGGGCAAAAGAACAGGCACTGAGGATACATTGGGGCTATTATGATAGGTCCATGCAATTATCAGCAGAATCTGTTACTGAACTGCAATGGTGGATACTAAATGTCTCCAGTTGTTCCAGTAAAGTTTTGCTTGAACAGCCTTCCATGGTCTTACAGACTGATGTCAGTGCACTAGGATGGGGTGCCACTGATACCAATTCCAGCTGTGGAGGCAGATGGAATGCGGAAGAGGCATCGCTTCTGCAGTCATTTGGGATTAATTACTTAGAGCTTTTGGGAGCTTTTTATGACATTGCTCTACTAAATGTCATCTGCATGTTCAGCTTCAGATTGACAACACTACAGCAGTTGTGTATGTTAATCACATGGGTGGAATCAAGTCGGTATCTTGTGACAAATTGGCTAATCAGATATGGAATTGGAGTATTGACAGAAACATTTGGCTTTCAGCTATTTACCTACCAGGTAGATTCAACATAGTCGCAGACACCAGGTCACGAAAATTCAATGACAATACAGAATGGATGTTGAATCAGGAGGTATTCAATAATATAGTTGTTAGATATGGAATGCCAGATATCGATTTGTTTGCATCCAGACTCAACCACCAGCTACCTAAATATGTGTCATGGGAACCAGATCCTGGGGCAGTAGCGATTGATGCATTCTCGCTACATTGGGGAGGTATGTTTTTATATGTATTACCCCCGTTCTGCCTCATGTCGATGTCTGCTAAAAATCAAGCAGGACTCCGCTTCAGGAGTGTTGGTGATACCCGACTGGCCTACTCAGCCATGGTTCCCTTTGGTATTGGAGCTGATGACACAACCTCTTATGGTTGTTCCTAAACGGAGAAATTTACTGGTGCACCCGGTAACTGGCGAACGGCATCCTTTATATGACCGTATTGATTTGTTAATTTGCAGATTTTAAGAAGGCCATATCTGGGTCGAGGACTGCCTGGGCAAACTGTGGATATGCTCACTGCAGCCTGGAGAAAGAGCACCCAAAAGCAATATACCTCTTATATTAAAAAATGGGAGGAATTCTGTGTACAAAATAATATTGAATACCATTCGGCAGGTATTTCGGATGTTCTGGAGTTCCTGTCGACACTCTACTACGATGAAGGGTTGAGTTATAGTGCGATCAATTCAGCTAGAAGTGCATTGTCCTCGTACTTGTTGATGGGGACAGAAGAATTTCCTATTGGGTCTCACCCTCTCATATCTCGATTAATGAAAGGAGTTTTTCATTCCAGGCCTCCTAAACCCAGGTATATGGCAATCTGGAATGTAAGCTTTGTCCTGAAGCTACTGCGTCAGTGGACTCCTGTCACCTCTCTGTCTTTGGCCAAACTCACCATGAAGGTGGTAATGCTCATGGCGCTGGTATCAGCACAAAGAGTGCAGACATTGCAAAAACTGCAGCTAGACAGGATGGAAGTAGCTGCAGACACCGTTACGTTCTACATTTATGATCTGCTGAAACAGAGCAGGCCAAGGGTGACAGGATTTTAAATTGTTTTTTCGGCATATCCTACAGAGCTATGTCTATGTGTAAGGACATATTTACTACATTATATCGATGCCACGATGGCCTTAAGAAATGTGGAAACAGCATTGTTTATCAGTCACTAGAAACCACACAAGAGAGTGTCAGTGCAGACTATCTCGAGGTGGTTGAAACAAGTGATGGTTTATGCAGGTATTAATACTGACGTTTTTACATCTCATTCTACTAGAGCGGCATCAACGTCCGCGGCCAGGGCGATGGACGTCCCCATCGACCATATACTCGCAGCCGCCGGGTGGTCAAATGAATTGGTTTTTCAACAATTTTATCACAGGTCGATTACTGACTCGGGGCTGTTTGCCAATTCTGTATTAAGTTCTGTTTAAGTTTCCCCTGGGGTACAGGGGTTGCTGTTGTGTTTTGGTTATTCAAATAAATCGTTATTGCATTTAATTCAATGTCATGATTAATGCATTGTTGATTATTTACTCATCTTGAGTCAATCGATGCAGTGAGACGCCGGGATTTGAATCTGCGACATGAAATCACAGAGCTTTGAACTCTTCACGGAATCACTCACGTGACTCCGAAGTAAAATAGTAAGATTAAACGAGAACTTACCAAGTTTGAAGTTTGATCTTTATTTTATGAGGAGTTACGTTGGTGATTACGTGCCCTCCACTCCCAACCCTCTCTCATAAAAGGTCATCTGGTAGTTCTCAAGTCGCTGTTCTTACTATGTTACTTCAATTACTGTTACCTGTGATTTCATACCGCTGCTTTGAAGATTGACGCGCATGTGGACTGGCTGGGTCTTCTTCATGTAATCACCAACGTAACTCCTCAAAAAATAAAGATCAAACTTCAAACTTGGTAAGTTCTCGTTTAATCTTACTATTATTATGGAGCTTTGTGTCAAGTATTGTTTCAAGAGCTCTTGGAGTTGTCTAGCACAGAAGCAGCCCCTTTGTTCCACCATGTCTATGCCAGACATTGTATCTATCAATACTAGGACCGTTTGCCCACACTAGGACCATAGCCTCCTAGGCCCTGGCTGGATACTGGTGCCTGCCCGGAAGGCTCATCGGTCGGCAGGACCGGGAACCCACCCGAAGACATGTCAGCGGCTTAACCGGGAGGGAGCTAAAGATGTCGGACGTGAGGAGCACGGGCCGGTAGGAGGGTGAACCAGGGTAGTGCCTCCAGCACCTTCAAGGTCGACTGCAGGAGGTGCCCCTGGGACACAAAGACGTCCGGGGGAGGAGAGGGACATCGGTTCATGGGAACTACGCCAATACATCGAGCCCTCCTAACGGACTTTGGACTTTGAACAATGGCGTAAAAAATGCTATTATTAGCAGCTTCTTTCAGTGACTAAAATGCAAAATAATTTAATTTTTATTGGTGTTTGTGATTTTAACCAGATGGGAATTTTGTCTTGGAATGTTTTTTTCATAAAATATAATCAATCCATTCAAGGGATGTTGATTTTGCATCATTGGTAGGTTCTTGTTCTAAGACAGTTTGAATTAAGGGTTAGTTCAGTAAATGATAGATTATGCCATTGAGTTTGTCAACAGTGTTTCACATTCCATAAAATTATCATTCTTTGTATGCAGGTTCCGCTGATTTATGGGGAAAAATATGGTATCGATCTTGAAAATCTTAGTTTTTCTGTTCTCCTGACTTAAGTGGTGTGTAGTACCAGCTGACAACTCAGAGGTTCATTTGTTTGGCCAGCTATGGGTTTTTTGTGATAAGTTTAGTTTTTTTAGTTCAGAGATACAGCGCAAACACAGGCCCTTCAGCCCACCGAGTCCGCACTGGCCAGCGATCCTCGCACACTGACACCATCCTACACACACTAGGGATACTTTTAGAATTATACCAAGCTAATTAAACTACAAACCTGCACGAGTTTGGAGTGTGGGAAGAAACCGGAGATTCCGGAGAAAACCCACTCGGTCACGGGGAGAACGTACAATCTCCATACAGACAGCACCCATTGTCAGGATTGAACATCAGGTCTCTGGCGCTGTGATGCAGCAACTCTACCGTGCCACCCCGAATGTTGCTGGACTTTCAAACTCCTACATAACTAACCTTCCATTCATGATGATATTCCTGCAGCTACACATCTGCTCAACCACACACTCACCTCCGCCTATGATGTTCCTGATGTCGTTAAGTTCCAATCCTCTTCTACCTAATCAGTTACCGAGGGTTGGCATTATCAGATGGACGGAATGCATGATAACTGGTTCAGACTTGCATTGTCAGATCTGGCTGGAGCACATTAGGAAACATCAGGCACATCTTTCCCCTGCTATTGCAGAATATTCATCCAGCAATATTGTGGAATGTAAAGATATTGCTGGGTTTTGTTGCTTTGTTAGTGTGCCTTAAAATCCTTTTCACTGCTCCTCCACTCATCACACTCAAGAAAGCCCATCAACGCCTCTACTCCCTTGTAATATTGTGGAGATTTGGTATGTCGACAAATATGCTCTTGAACTTCCACAGGCGTACAGTAGAGAGCATATTAACTGGTTTCTTCATGGCCTGGTTCGGCAACTCGAACGCCTAGTAATTAAAAAGATTGCAAAAAGTGGTGAACACTGCCCGGTCCATTGCGGGTCTGACCTCCCCACCATCGAAAGGGTCTACAGGGGTCTAGGCAGCCAGTGTCATCAGAGACCCACACCACCCTGGCCACCCTCTCATTTCAGTCTTGCCCTTCAGGAAGAAGCTATCGGAGCCTGAAAACTGTAACATCCAGGTTCAGAAGCAGCTTCTTCCCAAAAACCATCAGGTTATTAAACACTACAACCTCCAAATAAACTCCCAACTACAGAGACTTGGGGGACATAGTTTTTTGTCTATGGCTATTATTGTTTGTTAATTTTTTTTTAATATACTGAACTTAATTTTTTGTTGATTATTACGGTGTTTACATTGTACTGTGTTAACTTATCTGTTGTGCTGCTGCAAGTCCAAATGTCATTGTTCCATTTCGGAATATTTGACAATAAAACTCCTCTTGACTCTCTTAACTCTCTTGAAGATTGAGATCATTGCAAAGTTAACTGAAGCACTTCGTACTGTCCGAGAGTTATACAACATGGAGAGAGCCCCATTCAGCCCACTGAGTCCGTGCTGATCGTCAAGCACCCACCAACACTAATCCTACACTCATTTTGCTTCCTCCCTTCGCATAGACTGTCAAACAATCATTGTCCGAGATATCCCTGCCCTGGCCTTGATCCCACTCCTTCTAGCCCATGTTCTTTTCAACTTATTTTGTAAACAAAAGAGAACCATCTTGGGGGCGGCACAGTGGCACAGCGGTAGAGTTGCGGCCTTACAGCGGCAGAGACCCACGTTTGAGCCTGACTACAGGTGTTTTCTGTACGGAGTTTGTACGTTCTCCCTGTGACCATGTGGGATTTCTCTGGCTGCTGCATTTTCCTCCCACACTCCCAAGACATAGAAGTTTGTAGGTTAATTGGCTTCAGTAAGTTGTGAAATTGCACTGAGTGTTTTTCCACTGAAAGAAGCTCCTAATAACAGACAGAAGGTTGTTTCTTTAATATTTGATTTCTTCCCACAACTGATTCTCTCTGACCCCTTGCTAACTAGCAATTACCAAATCTTACAAAACTCAAACATTCATTAAATCAAAGTTGAGGACTGAATGTTAAGCTCGATTTTTTGTTAAGGATACAAAAATTAGGTCACGTTATCACAAAATTCAATGTGTGTACTCACATGTTACAGTTGTACAAAACATTGGTTAGGCCACATTTGGAGTATTGTATACAGTTCAGGTGTAAAGAGGTGGCACAGTGGCGTATCTGTCGTGTTGCTGCCTTACAGCGCCAGAGACCCAGGTTCGATCTTGACTAGGGTGGTCTGTACGGAGTTTGTACGTTCTCCGCCTTAATTGCGTGGGTTTTCTCTAGCTGCTCCAGTTTCCTCCCACACTCCAACGGCATACAGGTTTGTAGGTTGTAAAATTGCCCCTAGTGTGGTGTGTTTAGGTTAATGTACAGGTTGATCATTGGTTGGTGCAGACGCAGTGGCCAAAGGGCTTATTTCCGCTCTTTCTCTGTAAGTCTAATAAAAAGTTTGAAAATAACTAATCAATAATGATTGTGCAATAATAGTGCAAAGTCAAAAATAATGCCCCCTATATATTGTTTGCAGGCTATTTGGAAGCTCATAAGTTCAGGACTGATAGGAGCAGAATGAAGCCATTTAACTCATCAAGTCTACTCTGCCATTCAATCATGGTCGATCTATCTTTCCTCTCAACCCCATTCTCCTGCCTTCTCCCCATAGCCCCTGACACCCGTAGTTTGTTAACAAAACATTGGTTAGACTACAATTGGTGTATTGTATACAGTTCAAGTCACCACATTACAGAAAAAAATGTGATTAGGCTAGAATGGTGCAGAAAGAATTCACTAAGATGTTCCCTGGATAGGGTAACTTGAGTTAAGGGTAGAGATTGGATCAGCTGGGTCTGTTTCCTCTGAATAAGGTGGTTAAGTGGTGACATAACTGAGGGATATAAAATGATGAGAGGTGTAGATAGGAGAGATAGCCAGAGTCTGTTCATCACGATAGAGGTGTTTAAAACTAGAGGGCATGGGTTTAAGGTGAGTGGAAGGAGGTTTAAAGGAGATGTGAGGAACAAATGTCTCACACATCGTGAACAATAGCTGCAATCTGAATGGGCTAATGAGGAGGTGGTGGAGACAGGAACAGTAACAACATTTAGGAGACACGAGGACACGTGTTTAAGTGAGCAAAGCACAGGAGATATGGTATTAATATGGAATTTTACTTCGGAGTCACGTGAGTGACTACGTGAAGAACCCCGTCAGGGCGCATGCGCGTCATTACGTCGGACGCATCGGTGCGAACGGCAGCGGGAGCTCGGAGCTCCTGCTGCAACGTGAGTAATTACAGCTCCACCAAAGTCGGGGAGACTTTGGAGGAGTTAGGAAAAAGTAAAGAAAGTGTTTCTGTCTGTTTTTTCCCCCACATACAGGAACAAGGAAAAGGTGCAGGTCTGCTGCCGACAAGGAGAGAGAGAGAGAGCTGCGGGACGCAGTCTCTGAAAGGCAGCCTGTCACCTCGGGGGAGTCGCAAGCCGGTAGCGGTGCGGCGACAGACTTCGGAAAGTGCCCAGCCGGGTACACAGCCAACGCCAGTCGGGCGGTAGGCATAAGCTAAGTCTGTCAGGGCTATAGACTCCGCAGAGTCGGGCCACGAGAGTCCCGTCGGGGACAGGATACCGTTCCCCAGCGGTTATCCAAAAGGAGCAGCTCATACAGGGGCTGCTCCACAGAGACGCTCCAGGAGGAGTAGTGCTGGAGGGAAGCCACAGAGAAGGCTCCGCTGGCAGTGCCTAGGAGAGGTTCTGCTTCATAAAGCCACACTCCAGGAGGAGTAGTGCAGGCGGGAAGCCTTAGGGAAGGCTCCGCTGGCAGTGCCTAGGAGAGGTCTGCTTCACAAAGCCACACTCCAGGAGGAGTTGTGCAGGCGGGAGGCCGTGGGGACGGCTCCGCTGGCAGTGCCTAGTAGAGGCCTGCTTGAAAGCACCCTCTTTGCAAGAGGTGAGTGCAGAAGGGCAGATACGCTCTGACCCTGAGTCCGACGACTTCCAAAGGGAGGGCAGGCAGCTGTCAGAGCTGACACCGTGTGCAGCACGGTTTGCCATGTCGTCGGATGCTGGTGAGCCTCTGGGTGAGGAACTTGCCACCAGCATAAATTACCAAGTCTCACATCAGCTACAGGAGCTGACAATGGATGAGACAGTAACAAAGTATGAAGCCCCAATCAACTGTGGACTGTTAAAAGTTCCTGTTGGGAACAGGAAGAATTGGGGCAAGATGGGCATACTAATGAAAGCCCAGGAGCATGTGAAGCTCCAGCATATTTTTAAAGTTGCTGGCATCTGGTATAACGAGCTTTGCCAGGATGGTGGATGGAGAGGCCATGACAAATTACAACAAAAGGCGCTATTGTGGAGTGCCCACTTTGAGATCAACTGCCTCCGCAAGATGCGATTAGACCAACCATCAATGCTAAATATGCTTCACTCTGCCAGCCTGGCACAGTGCAACCGGCACAGCTGTTTGGCGAGGATTTCGCACAGCAGGTGAAGGAGCTGGAGGAGGAGGCTAAGACGGCAGCCACATATTCACCAAAGCGGAAGTATCCCTATAAGGGAGCAGACTGGTCTGGGCAAGGGACGAGTCCAGCTACGATGCAGCGCAGTTGGCGTTCGGCTGTAGCACCGCCACGGAGGTGAGATATCCAGCTCAAGGCCGGGGAAGAATGCCAGGTGGTAAGGAGGTAAGAGGGTCTGGTTCTCATGTAGACAGATCTAATGTGATACAATTAAATGTTTACCTCAGATATGTTTATACTGAAGGTTATTCAAGGGCATCGAATAAAGCTTAATGCAAATTCTGATTTACCCATGCAACATGTTCCAAAAAAGGAGTTTGACTTCAGTATCACTGAACAATTGGAAGTTCAGCTGGAACTTGCAAGCTTATGTAATAAAGGTGTAATTGCTAAGGCAGTTTACCAAAGCCATCAGTTTGTGTCCAATATCTTTCCCAGACCAAAAAAGGATGGGGGGATGCAGAATTATACAGACCTGAATAGGCTTAACCCTTTTGTACGGTATAGACATTTTAAGATGGAAACGTTTGTGAAGGAGATCTTAAAGATGCGGATTCAGTGTCTGTTCATTTGCAGGATAGAAGATTTAAAATTCAGCTGGATGGGGAATTATGCCAATACAATCCACTGCCTAATGGTTTCTCTTCAGCTCCTAGAGGGATTACAAAGTTGTTAAAACCTATTCTAGGCATGATGAGAAGTCAAGGTCATGTGCTCATGGCTTAGCTAGATAATATCTTGATTGTAGGACAATCAAAGGAAACAGCTGAAGCATCAGTGGCAGTTGGTAAAAACCATTTTTTAATTGGGCTGTATAAGCTATCCAGAGAAATCTAAATTTATACCTGTGACACAAATTGACTAGTTGGGTTCACAATGGACTTAATCAACATCATTGTGACCTTGCCCAGGCAAAAAAAGGTAGAGCTAATTAAGAGCTATATCAAGTTAATTGCTGACACACAGCCTTCAATTAGCCAGGTGACAAGTCTGCTGTGGTAATGGCTGGCAGCATTTCCAGCAGTTCAATATGGCCACTTTATTATCTACAATTACAAAGGTCAAAGGAACAAGCATTGAGGATACATTGGGGTCATTATAATAAACCTATGCTTCTATCAATAGAGGCTGTTGCTGATGTACAATGGTGGATTCAGCATGTGTCCACTAGTAGTTCCAAAGTGTTATTGGACCAAGCTTCCATGATTTGCAGACAGATGTCAGAGCACTTGGGTAGGGTGCTACTGATACAAGATACAGCGGTGGAGACAGATGAACATTGCTTCTGCAAACATGGGGAATTAACCAAGAGTATTTTATGGACTCAAGGCTTATGGCACTAACTAAACTAGTTTGCATGTGCAGTGCAAAATAGACAACACTACAGCAGTTGCTGATATGAATCACATGGGTGGAATCAAATTGTTATCATGTGACAGGTTGGCAAATACAATTGGACCTGGAGTAGGGATAGAGAGATTTGGATTGGAGCTATCTATCTGCCAGGGAAAATTAATGTAGTACCAGATGGCAGCTCACGAAAATTCCATCATAACACAGAGTGGATGTGGAACCAGGATGTGTTCAAGAACATAGTACTTCTATATGGAAGGCCAAAATATGTTTCATAGGCACCAGATCCAGGGGCAGTGGCAATTGATGCTTTTTCACTAAATTGGGATGATATGTTTGTGTACTTTTTCCCACCATTCTGCCTCATAGGTCGGTGTTTGAGGAAATCAAGCAGGATGCCGCTTCAGGGGTTTTGGTGATACCAAATTGCCTGATTCAACCATGGTTCCCTTTGATGTTACAGAGAGCGATCCAACCTCTTTTTGCTGATTCCAAACAGTAGGAATTTGCTGGAGCATCCAGTAACGCATTAAGTTCATCCGTTATGTGATGGTATGGATCTGTTAATTTGCAGGTTTTAAGAATGCCTTACATTGGTCGAGGACTTTCTAGGCCAACGGTGGATATACTCACTGCAGCCTGGAGAAACAGTACTCAAAAACAGTCCGCAATAACCAACCTGAACTCCCGGTGGCTCAGCACTTCAACTCCCCCTCCCATTCCGTATCTGACCTCTCTGTCCTGGGTCTCCTCCATGGCCACAGCGAGCAACACCGTAAATTGGAGGAAATGCACCTCATATTCCGCTTGGGCAGTCTACATCCTGGTGGCCTGAACGTTGAATTCTCCCAATTCTGCTAGCCCTGGCTGTCCCCTCCCCTTCATCAGCCATCTGGTTGTCTCCTCCCCTCCCCCAGCCCTCGGACTCCTCCTCCGCCTTTTCCTTTTTTCCTTTCTTCTCCCCACCCCCTATCAGTCTGAAGAAGGGTTTCGGCCCGAAACGTTACCTATTTCCTTCGCTCCATAGATGCTGCTGCACCCGCTGAGTTTCTCCAGCATTTTTGTGTACCTTCGATTTTCCAGCATCTGCAGTTCCTTCTTTAACACTTTGTCTACTCCACTGCGAAATCTCGTCAAGGTATGCCTACTTTGAAGAAGTTCTCCTCCTCTCTCCGGAGACTGTTCCACACCCAACTCGCTAACTGCCCCATCTCTGTGATCCCCCCTGCCCTCCAACTCTACGACCACATCCTTACCCAAACTCGATACCACAGCCACATCTGCTTCCTCGGGGCATGCCTGCGCCTCCATCTCATACCTCATGGCTTCCAGCTCCAGTTCCCTACTTCCCAGTTCGGACCTCAGCCGGACTATCGGTACCGACTGGCTATCTACCGGCATACCCAACAATTCTCCACCCGGGCACTGAGATCCACACTGACTGCGATGCGCCGGCACCAGCAGGACCTCGCATTGACCCTCCCGGAACTTCGGGCCTCATTCACCCAGACCTGCAACGGTCCTCAACTATACTTTATCCGCCGGAAGATCCACCTCTTCAATAAAAGATTCCTGGCCCACCTCAATTCCACCAAGGACCTTAAATTAGCCCGCTTCCAGGCCGCTCCCACCGCCGACTCTCCGCGACTCGACCGCCCGCTGGCTCCGGGCCCCAACTCCGGCCCGCATCGCCTGCCCCGGTCCCGCGACGCCATCTTGTCCATGGGGAGCGCCTCCAGTACTCACCAGGACGCCATCTTGTCCACGGGGAGCGCCTCCAGTACTCACCAGGACGCCGCCTTCACCGACCTCCACGTCGATGCTGCCGCCGACCTTCACCTGCCTACCGATGACGCCCAGGCTCGCCGCTTCTACGGTAACTCGGACTTCCTTCCCCTCGCCGATTCCTCCGAACCTCGCCGCCCCCCGGGACCTCCCAGCATCGCCGGCGGACCGGGCCCACTCTACACGGCCGCCGGACCGGGGATCCACGAACTTGGCCGCCGCACCGCACCCTATTCACCCCGTCGCCTCACCGGGCTGGTCGAACCGCGCCGCCCCACCGACCATCCGCCTACCGGGACCTCCCACGCATCGCCCGTGGACCCCGACTCTACTGCCCACGGACCCCGACCATCGGGTCCGCCGACCCTCGCCACTGCAACGACCTCCAGCCCCACCGACCCCGACTCCACTGCCCACGGACCCCGACCGTCGGGTCCGCTGACCCTCGCCACTGCACCTCCCTCCAGCAGCCCGCAGCCGTCGCCTTACCTGCAAACTGGACTCTGTACTGGGCCTGAAGCCTCCACGCTGCTCACTCCCACTCTCCTGGGTTTGACTCCACTGGGTCCTAGCGCTAGTCTGCCTAGCCCTGGTTATCTCAGTGGCAGTTCCACTGATTCTTCCCCATCCCTCTCCAACTATGGGACCACTTCTCTTCCACACCCACACCACTGCCCTCTCACCCCCCCACCCCCTGACCACCCACCACCCCCCCACCACACATCGCCTCGTCCCCATTCCACCCACCTGCCTTCCTCCGGCCCCAACCCCCATCCCTGCCGGGTGTTCACCATCCCCCCCGACCTCCCCTCTCCGACATCGAACGGTCTGTCCTCAGCAGAGGTCTTACCTTTGTCCCCCTCCGTCCCCATCTCAATGAGTTCCGTGCCCTCCATGACTTGGAACGCTTCTACCGTCGCCTCTGCCTCACAGCTCACTTCCATGGGAAGGAGTCCTCGCTCCCCACTGATGACCCCTTTTCCCGTCTCCAACGCACCCCATCCTCATGGAACCCTCCTCGTAGCCTTCCGGCTTTAGAACTCTTTATTAAAAACTGCCGCCGTGACATCAACCGCCTCAACTTCTCCACTCCCCTGTCTCACTCCAATCTCTCCCCCCTGAACGCACTGCCATCGACTCACTCCGCAACAACCTAGATTGGGTTATCAAACCCGCCGACAAGGGAGGTGCCGTGGTAGTCTGGCGTGTCGACCTCTACAAAGCTGAGGCCACGCGCCAACTCTCGGACACCTCTTCCTACTTACCCTTGGACCATGACCCCACTGACGAGCACCAGGCCACCATCTCCAGCACCATCACCAACTTCATCCACTCCCACGCCCTGCCCGAACGAGCCTCCAACCTCATCGTTCCCCAGCCCTGCACAGCCCGCTTTTACCTTCTCCCCAAAATCCACAAACCTGACTGTCCCGGTAGACCCATTGTCTCTGCCTGTTCTTGCCCCACCGAACTCATCTCCACCTACCTCGACTCCATACTATCCCCCTTGGTTAAATCCCTCCCCACCTATGTTCAAGACACCTCAGACACTCTCCGTCATCTCCGCGCATTCCACTCTCTAGGCCCTCACCCCCTCATCTTCACCATGGACGTCCAGTCAGTGTACACCTCCATCCCCCACCAGGATGGTCTCAAAGCCCTCCGTTTTTTCCTCGACCGTAGAAGCAATCTATACCCGGCCACTGACACCCTCCTCCGCCTAGCGGAGCTGGTACTTACACTTAATAACTTTTCATTTGACTCTTCCCATTTCCTCCAAATACAAGGCGTAGCTATGGGCACACGCATGGGCCCCAGCTACGCCTGCCTCTTTGTCGGGTACGTAGAACAATCCTTGTTCAATGCGTACCAGGGCCCCATCCCCGACCTCTACCTCCGCTACATCGATGATTGTTTTGGTGCCACATCCTGCACCCACACACAACTGACTGACTTCATCCGCTTCACCACCAACTTCCATCCGGCACTCAAATACACCTGGACCATTTCCGACACTTCCCTACCATTCCTTGACCTCACTATCTCCATCGCAGGTGATAGACTCCTTACCGACATCCACTACAAACCTACCGACTCCCATGGCTATCTGGACTACACTTCTTCCCACCCTGCTTCCTGTAAGGACTCCATCCCCCACTCCCAATTCCTCCGTCTACGCCGCATCTGCTCCCAGGATGAGGCGTTCCACACCAGGGCATCTGAAATGTCCTCATTCTTCAGGGAACGGGGGTTCCCCTCCTCCACCATAGATGAGGCTCGCACCAGGGTCTCTGCCATACCCCGCAACACAGCTCTCTCTCCCCATCCCCCCACTCACAACAAAGGCAGAGTCCCCCTAGTCCTCACCTTTCACCCCACCAGCCGTCACATACAACAAGTGATCCTCCGTCAGTTTCGCCACCTCCAACGTGACCCCACCACTCGCCACATCTTCCCATCTCCCCCTATGTCTGCCTTCCGCAAAGACCGCTCCCTCCATAACTCCCTTGTCAATTCTTCCCTTCCCTCCCATACCACCCCCTCCCCTGGTACTTTCCCTTGCAACCGCAAGAGATGCAACACTTGTCCCTTCACTTCCCCCCTCCACTCCATTCAAGGACCCAAGCATTCGTTCCAGGTGCGACAGAGGTTCACCTGCATCTCCTCCAACCTCATCTATTGCATTCGCTGCTCTAGATGCCAGCTGATCTACATCGGTGAGACCAAGCGGAGGCTTGGCGATCGTTTCGCCGAACACCTCCGGTCGGTCCGCAATAACCAACCTGAACTCCCGGTGGCTCCGCACTTCAACTCCCCCTCCCATTCCGTATCTGACCTCTCTGTCCTGGGTCTCCTCCATGGCCACAGCGAGCAACACCGTAAATTGGAGGAAATGCACCTCATATTCCGCTTGGGCAGTCTACATCCTGGTGGCCTGAACGTTGAATTCTCCCAATTCTGCTAGCCCTGTCTGTCCCCTCCCCTTCATCAGCCATCTGGTTGTCTCCTCCCCTCCCCCAGCCCTCGGGCTCCTCCTCCGCCTTTTCCTTTTTTCCTTTCTTCTCCCCACCCCCTATCAGTCTGAAGAAGGGTTTCAGCCTGAAACGTTACCTATTTCCTTCGCTCCATAGATGCTGCTGCACCCGCTGAGTTTCTCCAGCATTTTTGTGTACCCTCAAAAACAGTATATGACTTATGAAAAAAAAAAAAAAAAAAAAAAAAATGGGAACAATATTGTGTTCAAAAGAATATTCAATATGATACTGTAGTTATTGAAAATGTGTTAGAGTTTATCTACACTTTATTACGATGAGGGTCTTAGCTATACTGCTATCAATACAGCTAGAAGTGCTTGGTCGGCATATCTTGTAATAGGTACACGGACACAAAGTATAGGTTCTCACCCTCTCATATCTAGGTTGATGAAAGGAATCTTTAATTCCAAACTGCCTAAGCCTAGGTATATGGTAATCTGCGAGGTAAGTGTTGTTCGTAACATACTTCGTCATTGGGTCCCTGTCACGTCTATAACTTTGTTAAAATTAACCATGAAATTGGCTATGCTAATGGCATTGGTGTCAGTACAGAGAGTGCAGACTTTCCAAAAACTTCAGTTCGAGAGAATGGAAGTGAATACAGAGAATGTTCTGTTTTATATTTCTGACCTGCTCAAACAAAGCAGGCCAGGTGTGACAGGTTTTAAGATTGAGTTCTCAGCATATCCTACAGCTCCATGTTTATGTGTAAGGACACATTTGTTACATTACATTGAAGCCACAAGGGCTTTAAGACAAGAAGAAACAGGATTATTTGTCAGTTACAAAAAGCCAACATAAAAGAGTGGCAGTTCAGACTATCTCAAGGTGGTTAAAGCAAGAGTTGGTTCAGGCAGGAATTAACATTTATGTGTTTACATCTCATTCCACTAGCGCAGTAGCAACATCCGCAGCCAGGGCGATGGACGTTCCCATCGACCATATATTAAAAGCCGCAGGTTGGAAAAATGAACTTGTGTTTCAGCAATACTACCATCGGCCGATTGCCGATGGAGGGCTGTTTGCCAACTCAATATTGAATGCTGTTGCTATTGTTTAAAGTCTGTTTTCAATACTGTTTCATTCTGTTTCGTTTGTTGCCCTACATTAAGAGGGTTTATTGGTTGTTTTATGACCAAAAATAAAACTGTTTTGTTTTTGCATGATATGCAATGTCATGTTTACAGCATTATTGATGATACTCAGAGTCAATCGATGCAGTGAGAAGCCGGGATTTCGATCTGCGGCATAAAAATCACAGAGCTTTAAAATCTTCACGTAGTTACTCACGTGACTCCGAAGTAAAATAGTAAGATTAAACGAGAACTTACCAGTTTGAAGTTTAATCTTTATTTTATGAGGAGTTACGTTGGTGATTACGTGCCCGCCACGCCCAACCCTCTCTCATAGAAAAAAGGTCATAATGGTAGTTCTCATGTTGATCATCTTAATATGTTACTTCAATTATGGTGTTGTCTGTGATTTCATACCGCTGCTTTGAAGATTGACGCGCATGCGCCCTGACGGGGTTCTTCACGTAATCACCAACGTAACTCCTCATAAAATAAAGATCAAACTTCAAACTGGTAAGTTCTCGTTTAATCTTACTATTAATGCAGGCAAGTGGAACTAATATAGATAGGCATGATAGTCAGCATGGATGCAGTGGGCTGAAGGGTCTGTTTCTATACAGCGCAATTCTGATGCTAGGAGTCTAGTGTCAAGAGTCAAGTGTGTTCAATTGTCACATGTACCAAAAGGAATCAATGAAATTCTTACTTGCCTCCCCACCATCGAAGGGATCTATCGCAGTCGCTGCCTCCAAAAGGCAGCCAACATCATCCAAGGCCCACACCATCCTGGCCACACACTCATTTCACCATTGCCATCGGGAAGAAGGTACGGGAGCCTGACAACTGTAACGTCTAGGTTCAAGAACAGCTTCTAGTACTCAATAATACACAGGACTATGTTATTGAGAATACTAAAACTTCAGAGATATATAGCATGGAAACAGGCCGTTTGGCTCACCGAATCCGCGCCGACCAGCGATCACCCAGTGCACGAGCACTATCCTACACACCAGGGGCAATTTATAATTTACAGAAGCCAATTAATCTACAACCTGCACGTCTTTGGAGTGTGGGAGGAAGCCAGAGCACCCGGAGAAAACCAACACGGTCAAGGGGAGAATGTACAAACTCTGTACAGCCAGCACCTGTAGTCAGGATTTTTGGCGCTCGAAGGCAGCAACACTACCACCGAGCCACTGTGCCGCCCTATAGAATCAGAAAAGTAAATCAATTAAGTATACTCACTGTCAATATAGAAATTTTATCTATTAACATTTAACTTCCAGTGGGAACTGCAAAAGCTACCTGTTGTAAATTTTACAGATTGCAAATAATTTAATAGTGATCATTCTGAAATATATAAGAACTGAAAGTCAAAGCAGGAACTTTCCTGAGCTAAACCTTCATTGTCGATTTACTTTGGCAGCAGGTCTCACACAAAGCCAGAAGCCTTTTTACCCATTATGTCGCAGTGTGGCACTGAAGTCAAAACCTTTGTCAGGACAAATTAAGTGGGTGTCAGATGTGTCTGTGTGAAATGCTGACTTTGGCAAGTTGCTGCAGAACTGTATTGAACATCTTGCTAGCTGCTTGTTTCATTAAATGGTTGACCTAGCCTGGTGGTATTTATCACATACATTTGTAGTGTGGAATTGAAGACATTGCCTTGATTATTTCTGTGGGATGTGATATTGTGCCCCATCTGCATGGTAAATAGGCGAGTACCATCTTTGTAGAAGTGTACAAAATAGTGAGAGGATTAGATCGGGTAAACGCATAGAGTCTCTTGCCCAGTGTAGGGGAATCGAGAACCAGAAGACATAGGTTTAAGATGAGGGGGTAAAGATTTAATAGGAACCTGAGAGGTAACTTTTGACACAAAGGGTGGTGGGTATATGGAACAAGCTTGGGAGTATTGTGAGCAATTTTGGGCCCCTTATCTGAGGAAGGATGTGCTGGTGCTGGAGAGGGTCCAGAAGAGGTTTATGAGAATGACCCCAGGAATAATTGGGTTAACGTATGATGAGCGTTTGATGGCACTGGGCCTCTACTCGCTGTAGTTTAGAAGGATGAGGGAGGACCTCATTGAAACTTACCAAATACTAAAAAGGCCTGGATAGAGTGGATGTAGAGAGGATGTTTCCACTAGTAGGAGAGTCTAAGACCTGAGGTCATAGCCTCTGAATTAAAGGATGTTCCGTTAGGAAGGAGATGAGAAGGAATTTCTTTAGTCAGAGGGTGGTGAATCTGTGGAATGTGGAGGCCAAGTCCATGGATATTTTTAAGGCAGAGATAGATAGATTCTTGATTAATACAGGTATCAGGGGTTATGGGGAGAAGGCAGGAGAATGGGGTTAGGAGGGAAAGATAGATCAACCATGATTGAATGGCAGAGTAGACTTGACAGGGCCGAATTCTGCTCCTATCACATGAACATGAGCTGACGGAGGAGGTAGTTGAGGCAGGGACTATTGCAACGTATAAGAAACATTTAGAAGGATTCATGGACAGGATAGGGTAAGAGGGATATTGGTCAAATGCAGGCAAGTGGGACTAGTATCGATAGGCCATGTTGGTCATTGTGGGCAAGTTGGGCTGAAAAGCCTGTTTCCACGAGGCACTCAGTACTTTTTACAATCAGAAAAGGTTTCACTTTTCTATCTGAAGGCAGGCATTGTTATGCATTCAGTTATCCTTAAATTAAAATGCTTTGAAATGTAACAAAAATAAATACTGTAAATTCAGCAACGTTGATAGCAAACTCTAATTGGAACATGTTTTGTTTTAATTAGCAAGGCTAATCGAGATATTCTGGTTGCCTATGGCTTTAATTCCTTGCCCCTCTCCCCGTCTCTGTCCCTGTCCCAGTGCCACACCCATTCCCACTCCCACTCACACTCCCAACTCTACTCCCACTCTTCCTCCCACTACTACTCCCCAAAAAACTACAAATCGATCATTACCTGAGGCGACACAGTACAGAAACAGGCCCTTCAGCTCAACCCGTCCATGCCGACTAAGATCTAAGCTAGTCCTCAAAGCTGGGACTGTAAAATGGTGTTAAAATGGCTCCTCTTGCATCTGGACACAGTGGGCTGTTCTGTACATTCTGTACTAACCGGGGGATTGTGCTTATGTGTGGTGATAGTCTTGCTGAGCTGTATGCACAAGATGTATTTCACTGTTCCTTGGTACACATAATAATAAAGAAACCATTGAACCGTTGAACTATTTGCCTGTGTTTCACCCATATCCCTCTAAACCTTTTCTATCCATGTACCTGACCAGGAGACTTTTAAATGCTTTAATTCTACCTGCCTTATCTACTTCCACTGACAGCTCGTTGTATATACCCGCCACCCTCTGAGTGAAAAAGGTTCCCTTTAAATCGTGCCCCTCTCACCTTAAACCTATGTCCTCTGCTTTGTGATTCCACCACCCAGGGTAAAAGTGGTGGTGGATTGACCCTGTCTATTCCCCACGTGTTTTTAAACATGCCAATAAGATCACTCCTCAGCCTCCTGCACTCCAAGGAATGAATTCCAACCTTTCCCAATGCCTCAGGCCCTCGAGTCCTGGTAAAATCCTGTCCAAGTTTCTTGTAGACGTCGTTATAGTAACTGCCTCGACTACCTGATCTGACAGCTCATTCCATATACCCAGCATCCTCTGAGGGAAAATGTTGTCCCTCAGATTCCCATTAAATCTTTCCCCTGGATCAAAATCTTTCATTCACCAATAGATCTTACAAAATGATCTGCATCATCTATCTAAAGCTACATTATTTTGTTGATGATGCATGTACTAACAGGACCATCAGTGCGGTGGCGGCATGGTGTTGCTGTAGCAGGTGGTTCTGTTGTCTCACAGCTTTAGAGACCTGGATTTAGTCCTAGCCTCCAGTGCTGTCTGTGTGAAGTTAGCACGTTCTCCCTGTGACCATGTGACGTCCCTTGGACGCTCCGGGTTCCTCCAATGTTCCTAAGGTGTGACGGCTGTTAGCTTAAATGGCCACTGGCAAAATCTGGGAAGGGTTAATGGACATATGAAATAAATGGGAAACGAATAGGAAAGTGGGGAAAGGGATTTAATGAGATTGTTCCAAAAACTGGCATAGACTCGTTGAAACAAGGGACCCGCAGATCCTGGATTCCAAAAAAGACAAAAGTGCTGGAGTAACTCAGCGGGTCAGGCAGCATCCCTGGACAACATGGGTAGGTGACGTTTCAATCTGAAGAAGGGTCCTGACCTGAAACAACACCTTCAGGTATGCTGCCTGATCTGCTGAGTTCCTCCAGCACTTTGTGTCTTCTTCTGCTGGTATAGACTTGATGGGGCCAAACTGCCTCCTAATATATCATAAGAAATATAAAATACGAACAAGTAAGTAAATACTGAGCGCTGCAAATTGGCTGCCAAGCAGAGAAGCTGTTTTGTCCTGGATGGTGTCAATTTGTTGAACTTTATTGGAAGTGCACTCGTTCAGGCTTGGGTGTGAAAGTATTGCTTGCGTGGAAAACAGGACAAGCACTTAACTGTCCCATTTGCGAAACCTTTGAATGATTATCCTTTGGGAGTACAAAGAATGATGCTTGTGATGCGAAATCTGCTCTATTAAACATACCAGCCTGCTGGCGCCTTGGGAAAAGAGGGTCAGAACAAAGTTAATGGAAACACTGGGAAAAAATACTCACATTCATTTACATTTTCCACATGAATGGATTTACAATATTGAGAAAACTGCACAATAATTTCCTCCTTTCTACATTTTATGCTGTGGAAAAGTCCATAGCAAAATGACAGGTTTGGGCATTCTCAAAACAAAGGTATTGCTGTACTGAATGTATCTGGAGATTGAAGAGGGCATTGTCCCAGGCCCGGTGGCGCAGTGGTGGAGTTGCTTGTTACAGCGTCAGAGAGCCGGGTTCGATCCTGACTACGTGTGCTGTCTGTATGGAGTTTGCGCGGTCTCCCCGTGATCCTGTGGGGTTTCCTCCCAAATTCCCACATAAGGCATTCGACAAGGTTCCGCGTGGTAGGCTGCTCTGGAAGGTTAGATCGCATGGGATCCAAGGAGAGATAGCTGAATGGATAGCAAATTGGCTCCATGGAAGGAAGCAGAGGGTGATGGTGGAAGGAAGCTTCTCGGATTGGCGGCCTGTGACTAGTGGTGTGCCTCAGGGTTCGGTGCTGGGCCCGTTACTGTTTGTCATCTACATCAATGATTTGGATGAGAACATACAGGGCAAGATTAGCAAGTTTGCTGATGATACAAAAGTGGGTGGTTTTGCAGATAGTGAAGATGGTTGTGAAAGATTGCAGCAGGATCTGGATCGATTGGCCAGGTGGGCTGAGGAATGGTTGATGGAATTTAATACAGAGAAGTGTGAGGTGTTGCATTTTGGGACGTCTAACAAGGGCAGGACCTACACAGTGAATGGTAGGCCTCTGGGGAATGTTGAAGAGCAGAGGGATCTAGGAGTGCTGGTGCATGGCTCCTTGAAGGCCGAGTCACAGGTAGATAAGGTGGTCAAAAAGACTTTTGGCACATTGGCTTTCATCAGTCAGAGAATAGAATATAGAAGTTGGGAGGTCATGTCAAAGTTGTATAAGGCGCTGGTGAGACGGCATTTAGAATATTGTGTTCAGTTCTGGGCACCATGTTACAGGAAAGATATTGTCAAGCTTGAAAGGGCTCAGAGAAGATTTATGAGGATGTTGCTAGGATTAGGGGGTGTGAGCTATAGGGAGAAGTCGAATAGGCTGGGTCTCTATTCCTTGGAACACAGATGAGGGGTGATCTTATAGAGGTGTACAAAATCATGAGAGGAATAGATTGGGTAGATGCAAAGAGTCTCTTGCCCACAGTAGGGGAATTGAGGACTGGAGGACATAGGTTCAAGGTGAAGGGGAAGAGATTTAATAGGAATCTGAAGGGTAACTTTTTCACACAAAGGGTGGTGAGTGTATGGGACAAGCTGCCAGAGGAGGTAGTTGAGGCTGGGACTATCTCAACGTTTAAGAAACAGTTAGACAGGTACATGGATAGGACAGGTTTGGATGGATTTGGACCAAGCGCAGGCAGGTGGGACTAGTGTAGCTGGGACATGTTGGCCGGTGTGGGTGAGTTGGACCGAAGGGCCTGTTTCCATACTGTATCACTCTATAACTCTATTCCAAAGACGTGAAGGTTAGTAGGTTAATTGGCTTGGTAAAATTGTAAACTGTCCTTAGTGTGTAGGATAGTGTTAGTGTACGGTGTAATTACTGGCCAAAGGGCCTGTTTCCATGCTGTATCTCTAAACTAAACTAAACTAAACACTCTAAACCTCAACTCTACCGATACCAACTCACATGAGGCCTTTCTGCCCTTGGTCTCCTCCATTGTCAGAGTGAGGCTAAACGCAAATTGGAGGAACAGCATCTCATATTTCGCCTGGGCAGCTTACAGACCAGTGGTATAAAATTTGATTTCTCTAACTTCAAGTAACCCTGGCATTCCCTCTCTCTCTATCCCGCCCCCACCCAAGTCGCACTAGCTTCTCATTTTCACCCTACAAACAGCTTACAGGCCCATTTCCTTTATCATCGTTACTTTTTTGCATATCTTTCATGCATTGTTCTTTATCTCTCCACATCACCCTCTATATCTCTTGTTTCCCTTATCCCTAACCAGTCTGAAGAAGGGTCTCGACCCGAAACATCACCCATTCCTTCTCTCCAGGGATGCTGCCTGTCATACTGAGTTACTCCAGCTTTTTGTGTCTATCTTTGGTTTAAACCAGTACCAGCAGATTCCTCATTAATTCCAGGGTCTCGTTCAGCCTGAGGTCTCCAGTACTGGTGATGGCATAGGCCAAATGCCAATGTAAAAGTCAGCAGATTTGAAACTCCATGGGAGCTCAGCTGCCCAATGGGAAATGGGCTTGCCATGTGTTGGGGTACGACCATAAGACATAGCAGCAGAATTAGGCCATTTATGAAGGTATGTCCTGTTATTCTGAGGCTCTCTAAAAATACCCAATGACTTGTCCCTCTGGCTAAAGAATTTTTTTTTTGTATGTTTTGTCTGTCTCTGCCACACACAAATTTTTCATTGCATTTGTACCTCACCGTATTTGTAAGATATGATTAATAAACTCAACATAACTTGAAGCCAATATCATCACAAAATGCCATGTCTTCAGTCAAATCTTCTCCTCTATTGCCAACCATAGAATGATGGTGGATTTCCAACTATTTGGTTTGAAAGGCAATTGAAAGCTTATGTACAATTTGCATTCTTTATAAGGTTGAGTCATAGTCATAGAGTGATACAGCATGGAAACAGGCCCTTCGGCCCGACTTGCCCACACTGGCCAACATGTCCTTGCTACACTAGTCCCACCCGCCCGCTTTTGACTTATATATGAAGTTGAATGAACTTCCAACATTTATTCTTAAGACATACCGGGTGATGAATTGTCTCAGCGGGTGTAGCAATTGCACCATTACAGCCTCCGCATAGACAAGCAACTTCGCCCGTCGAATTGCTTCCAGTCCTGCCAGGTTGAGGAGAATGGATGCTTGAACGTGGGGAGTCTTGCCGTGATGATCATCCATGTAGACATCATACTCTTCTTTGAAGATACGCTATCGTTCTCCGATGTTACTGCCGAAAACAAGTGGATCAAGCTTTCGTAGAGAGTCAGCCATGGCTAATACTGTCAAATGTCATAAAAAATAGCCGCTAATGTTGATCCGAAAAGTTACTCCCGTACTTCTGACACCATGTTGGAAGTTGTGTAAACACCAAGTCATTCAACTTCATATATAAGTTCTTTATTAGCAGAACATAGAGCAAGTATACATAACTGTTGTAGGTTTGAACACCTAGATGAATCTGACAAGTAACCAAACCTGCACCTAAGATGATGTAGTGGAAAACCCGAACAGGATTACGGATCAGGTGTACAACAGTAAAACCCGACGGATCAGATCAGCTAATAATGATTGATCTACAGTGGGCTCCACTGTTCCTTGGTCATCTATTGCCAGCCCTGATTTGTTCTGACCTTTTCCCACTCCTAGTTTCCCCCCCCATCCTCTCCTCTACTTTCAGTCTGAAGAAGGGTCCTGACCTGAAACGTCACCCATCCTTTTTCTCCAGAGATGCTGCCTGACCCGCTGAGTTATTCCAGCACTTTGTGTCTATCTTCATGACAATGTATCATGTCCTCTTTAACTTCTCCCATCATTCGGAACCTAATGCTCGCAGTGTATCCTTGTCAAGTCAAGTCAAGTTTATTTGTCACATACACATACGGGATGTGCAGTGAAATGAAAAGTGGCAATGCATGCGGATTGTGCAAAAAAAACTACAAAGCAGGATAGAACAGAATCAGTAATTACATATTTGTGAGAAAAAAACAGCAATTTTAAAAAGACACAACGCAACAGTAAATTGGTACAGTAAGTTAGTCCCTGGTGAGATAGGAGTTTACAGTCTTAATGGCCTCTGGGAAGAAACTCCTTCCCATCCTCTCTGTTTTCACAGCATGACAGCGGAGGCGTTTGCCTGACCGTAGCAGCTGGAACAGTCTGTTGCTGGGGTGGAAGGGGTCCCCCATAATGTTGCTCACTCTGGATCTGCACCTTCTGATATATAGTTCCTGCAGAAGGGCGAGTGTAGTTCCCATAGTGCATTCGGCCGAACGCACTACTCTCTGCAGAGCCTTCTTGTCCTGGGCAGAGCAGTTCCCAAACCAGATTGTGATGTTTCCGGACAAGATGCTTTCTACAGCCGCTGAGTAGAAGCACTGGAGGATCCTCAGAGACACTCTGAATTTCCTCAGCTGCCTGAGGTGGTAAAGGCGCTGAGTTGCCTTACTCACCAGTGCGGCAGCATGTGATGTCCATGTCAGATCCACTGAGATGTGGACTCCCAGATATTTAAAGCAGCTCACCCTATCCACAGTATCCCCATTTATCGTCAGTGGCGTGTACGTCCTCGGATGTTGTGCCTTCCTAAAGTCCACAATCAGCTCTTTCATTTTTTTGACATTCAAGAGGAGGCTGTTGTCCTGACACCAGAGTGCCAGATCAGCCACCTCTTCCCGGTAGGCTTTCTCATTATTTTCGGTGATCAGGCCCACCACCACAGTGTCATCAGCAAACTTGATTATAGAATTGGAGCTGAACCTAGCCACACAGTCATGTGTGTACAGGGAGTTCAGTAGGGGGCTGAGGACGCAACCCTGGGGGGATCCTGTGCTAAGGGTGAGGGGCTTCGATGTCTTTCCTCCCATTTTGACTACCTGGGGCCTGGCGGTGAGAAAGTCCAGGACCCAGGCACACAGGGGGGTGTTGAGCCCCAATTCCAGCAGCTTCTCAGCAAGTCTGGTGGGGACTATCATGTTGAAGGCTGAACTGAAGTCAATGAACAGCATCCTCACATAGTCCCCCTTCTGGCTGTTAAGGTGAGAGAGAGCGGTGTGCAGAACCTGGGAGACCGCATCGTCCATGGATCTGTTCGGACGGTATGCGAACTGTAGCGGGTCCATGTTGCGAGGGAGGAAGGCGCAGATGTGGTTCTTGATCAGCCTCTCGAAGCATTTCATGACTACCGAGGTGAGGGCCACCGGTCGGTAGTCATTCAAACAAGCTGGAGAGGCATTCTTTGGTACAGGTACAATGATGGATCTTTTGAAGCAGGCAGGGACCACGGACTTGGCCAGGGAGAGGTTGAATATTGTAGTGAGCAACGGAGCTAGCTGAGTAGCACAAGACTTAAGTACTCGCCCAGATATGTCATCTGGGCCTCCAGCTTTCCTCGTGTTCACCCCTGTCAGGGCCCTCCTCACGTCGTGCTCGGACAACGAGAATGTGTCTCCATCCCCAGCGGACCTCCCTCCAGCCTCGCTAGTCAGTGCGCAGGCAGTGTTGTCGTTAGCCGGCAAGCCTGGGGTGATGTTGCCCATCTCGAAACGTGCGTAGAAAGAGTTCAGGTCATCAGCTAGGGAGGTGCCTGCACTTCCGGTTGAGGGGGGGCTGCTCTGGTAGTTAGTTATAGTCCGTAGCCCCTGCCTGTCCTCTTTATGCATAGCTTCCCCTTAAATCTGTACATTCTGTTGTATCAACAATTCCTGGAACAATGAGCAAGTTTTTAATACTTACAACGTTCTCCATTGGATTTACGACACAATAACATACTCACCTGGCCTTGAACTAAAGGGAACATTTTAAAAAAAATCCTGTACACCTACCCAATCTCTCAGTTTGTTCCAATAATCTTTGATTGCAAAACCACTCGCTTGCCCTGGGAAGGTTCTCACAAGTTCACATATTATAGGAGTAGGATTAGGCCATTCGCCCCAATGAGTCCACTCCGCCATTCAGTCATGGCTGATCTCTGCCTCCTAATCCCAATTTCCTGCCTTCTCCCCATAACCCTTGACACTTGTTCTAGTGTTACCCTTGAAAAATGCAAAGCTGGTAATACTTTATGAAAAATATAATCAAGGAAGCATGTAGAGTGAGCATTAAGTATTAGCCCTGCTGTAGGCATGTTTCTCCCTGAATTTAAGACGAAATGAGAGATTTTTGGTTTAATGAGAACTGAGGCTTTTTAATACCACTGCAGATAATTTTATCTACGTTGATTAAATGCATCAAAAAAGGTGTCCTTATCAGGTGATAACCTCAATATACAGGTTCCTTAGACAGTATGAAGATTTGCCTATCATTCTTTTGCACCTTATCTAGTATCTCTGGAACAGCTAGAAAGAGAATTCTACAATACATATAAAATAAAAACCTAGGGTTTAATCAGACAAAGCTTGTTTTTAATTCTATTTCATGCTGAACATTGTTCTGCAGAAGTCTCATCAATGAGTGAGTAATGGAGGAGTATTTTATGCTGGAAAGAGTGGATGTGGAGAGAATGTTTCCACTAGTGGGAGAGTCTCAAACCAGAGGGCACAGCCTCATAATAAAAGGACTTACCTTTAGGAAGGATATGAGGATGAATTTCTTTAGTCAGAAGTTGGTGAATCTGTGGAATCCATTACCACAGATGGCTGTGGAGGCCGTCAATGAATATTTTTAAGGTGGAGATTAACAGATTCTTGATTAGTAAGGGTATCAAAGGTTATGCGGAGAAGGCAGGAGAATGAGAGAAAGGATAGATCAGCCATGGTTGAATGGTGGAGAAGACTCGATGGGCCGAATGGCCTACTTCTGCTACTATGACTTATTAACATAAACTTATCTGAAACACTGCTTTTATTTCAGTAAATATTAGCAACCTAAATGTTATTACTGATAACTAAGATGGTCTAAATCTGGCACAAATTGCAATGATTGACCTTCCAGTTCAAATTATAAATTAAATTGATACTGATCGCATCCCTCAGTCCCACATCATAGGATATACAGATATATAAATGAAGATGAGGATTCAATTTTAATCCCAAAGGCAATGGATGTTCTTAAAATGTCAACGAACCCCTGGCTCCTATTTATTCATCTCTCTTTTAATGGAAATACTCATGTTCACAAATTCAAATTCAATCGTGGCTGATCTATCTTTCCCTCTCAACTCCATTCTTCTGCCTTCCTATAACCCCTGACACCCTTGCTAAATAAGAATCTGTAAATCCATTAAAAAATATCCATTGACTTGGCCTCCATACCATCTGCGGCAATGAATTCCACAGATTTACCACTATCTGACTAAAGAAATTCCTCCTCATCTCCTCTCTAAAAGTATGTCCTTTTATTCTGAGGCTATGGCCTCTGGTCCTCTCCACATTCACTCTATCCAGACCTTTCACTATTCGGTAAGTTTCAATGAGGTTCCCCCTCATCCTTCAACACTCCAGCGAGTACAGGCCCAGTGCGTTCAAAAGCTCATCATATGTAGAGATCAGGGATCTTTTCTCAATAGTCTTTAAATATTTATTTGTTTAGCTGTTGGAAATGAATTAGTGGCCACGTGTAATTACAGGCATGGATACACTTCTGCCTTGAAAACAAAATTCTGCTTGAATTGGTAACTGCAATGTATGTGTACAATAAAACCACAGGAAGCCTTAGTTGTTGCTCCATTTCTTTGCAAGGAATGAAAACTTGCCCTGAAACTGTTCTCTCTATTCAACAAGAACAATTGGGCAGCACAGTGGCACAGCTTGTAGAACTGCTGCCTCACAGTGCCAGAGATCCTGACCTCACAGTGCCAGAGATCCTGACACCCTAGTTGTCTGGCCAGTTCTACTGGCCGCATCCATATATCCCTTCATTATCACCTCTTCCACAGCCAACAACGGACCATTGTGGGCTCCACCTTTCCTAGGTTACCGGTGACAGCTCTGATTTGTCTCAAACCTTTTCATACCTCTAAATTCTCTCCCCCCTGACTCTCAGTCTGGGCGGTCACGGTGGCACAAATGGTAGAGTTGCTGCCTTACAGCAAAATGCAGCGCCAGAGACCCAGGTTCGATCCCGACTACGGGTGCTGTCTGTATGGAGTTTGTACGTTCTCCCCGTGATCTGCGTGGGTTTTCTCCGAGATCTTCGGTTTCCTCCCACACTCCAAAGACGTACAGGTTTGTAGGTTAATTGGCTTGATTAATTGGCTTGATAAAAATGTAAAATTGTCCAAGTTGGCGAAATGCAGAGTACTGCCCTGCCGACTACAAAATTCTGAAGGTTCTGAAGGTTCTGAAGAAGGGTCGCAACACGAAACATCACCCATTCCTCTCTCCAAAGATGTCGCGTGACCCGCTGAGTTACTCCAGCATTTTGTGCCTATCCTTGGAGTTTGTACATTCTCCCTGTGATCACATGGGTTTACTCCGGGTGCTCCGGTTTCTTTCCCACATCCCAAAGTTAGTAAATTTATTGGCAGCTGTGAAAATCCCCCTAGTGTGTAGGGATTGGATGCGTAAGGATGTGGAGTCGATGCGAATTATATAGAACTAGGGTGAACAGGTGATCGATGGTCGGCATGGGCTCAGCTTGTTTCGATGCTGTGTCTTTCAGTCAATTCAAATCAAGAGCAATCCCGCTAAATAAGATCATGGCCATCTGATCTTAATCGTCCCGCCTGCTCCACATAATCATTGATTTTTCCCAAAGTTTAAACAGATGGTTAAAAAATGACAGAATTAAATTATGTCATTGAGACTCCGCTGTTGACATTTTTGCTAAACCAAGGATTAATACAACTAAATCTTTATAATCTTTAAATCTAAATCTTTATTAGCTCTCAAGATACTTAAGCATGCATGCAAACCATTGATTTTTAATAACTTGAGTGGCACAGTGGCACAACGGTAGAGATGTTGCCTTACAGCGCCAGAGACCAGCGTTTGATCCTGAGTATGGGTGCTGTCTGTACAGAATTTGTACATTCTCCCTGTGACCGCATGGGTTTTCCCCGGATGCTCTGGTTTCCTCCCACACTCCAAAAACATCCAGGTATGTAGGTAAATTTGCCTTTGTTAAAAAAAAATTGTCCTTCGTGTGTAAGATGGTGCTAGTGTAGGGGGGTTGCTGCAGACTCGATGGGCCGAAGGGCCTGCTTCCACACTGTATCTCTAAACTAAACTAAACAAAATAGGTCAAACAATGTAGCCTCTCAAGTCTGCTGCTTCGTTAAATAAGATCATGGCTATCTGATCTTCATCATCCCTCCTGGTTCACATGACCATTGATTTCCCCCAAAGTTAAAAAAGGTCGTTCAAAAACAATAGTTAAGTTATGTCATTGAGAATCTGCACTGTAACTGACATATCAAGCAATAGACTCTAAACCAAGCCTTAGTATAACTTAAGATAGACACAAAATACTGGAGTAACTCAGCGAGACAGGCAGCATCGCTGGAGAGAAGGAATGGGTGAAGTCGAGACCCTTCTTCAGACATATAAAGAGTATAAAAAGTAAAGAGTATAACTTAGTCTTTATTAGTTCTCGAGTTACTTAAGAATGCATGTAAACCATTGACTTCTAATAACTTCACATTTGATTTATTGTTCCAGCTTCTCACTTACATAAAATCACAAGATTCAAGGCTTGGATTCAAATACTACCCATATGAATGAATAGGCTGGATTCACTGCTCGTACAGGGTAGTCTTCTCTGCACTACTAACTCAGGACCTTCCTTTTTGCCATGTTTCTTCCCAGGTTGTCACCACCAATGTCTCAGACCACCTTTCTTTTG
>CM075981.1:55276542-55356844 GCA_038087875.1 Malacoraja senta
CAAAACATACTTGGCTAATAAATTACGATTATGATTATGATTAGTATGATTATTGTGTGTAGGATAGTGTTAGTGTACGGGGTGATCGCTGGTCGACGAGGACTTAGTGGGCAAAAGTGCACTGTTTCCAGGCTGTATCTCTAAAGTCTAAAGTCTAGAGTTACATTTAGCTCTTAGTGCTAACGGAATCAAGGGATATGGGGAAAAAGCTGGAACGGGGTACTAATTTTGGATGATCACCCATGATCATATTGAATGGTGGAGCTGGCTTGAAGGGCCGGATGGCCTACTCCTGCATCTATGTTCTATGTTTCTATGTTTCTAAAGTAAAGAACTAGTGATCACGGGTGATCCAAGGTCAGAGAGGACTCGGTGCGCCGAAGGGCCTGTTTCCATGCTGTATCTTTAAGCTAAACAAAATGTGTCACCATTAATGGCTTTATATTTGTTGTTGTGACAGTAGCAAACTACTGCTTGGAATTACCAAGTATGGAGGACAGGCAACAGCCATATGACATCGTACAGGCTTGCATCCGACCACACATCACCTGCAAACTTGGATGCATCGCCCATGGTCAGTCATGACTAAGGGGGGGCCTACTACTACTACTACTATTACCAAGTAAATTTGACAACAACTTTCAAGATTTGCACCAAGGAAGATAGGCATGGAAACCTAGAAGCTGTTGGCAGTGACATGCAGCTCCTCCCAAAGGACACAGTGCCTCAAGCTTCATAGAAGCAACCATATCAGTACAAAACCATCAATGCTATTACACGATTCACAATGTGAATGAGTTCAGCCCTAAGTGAATCCATCAATATGAGTTTATAAAGCTGCCCAGGGTGCATTGTCGCTGAAGAACCCTCTCTGTCCCTGAAACACTGAGCTGCATAAACTTTAAGTATTACTCCCTGTTGCTCATGTTTCTATAGATTATTAAAATAATATTTCACGTTTCTATATGATATTTTAACCTTTACCGCTAATCTCATGTGCAGGGACAAATAGAGGCCATGCAGAGCTGGTGTTCGAAGTAATGGGTGATTTATTAAAACTGGTGCACACCAGAAGACCAGACGAAGCTGATCTCATGAGCTTAACTTTGGTACAGCTTTTACATTCTTAGCTGACAAGATTACACAGAAACTTGACTAACAGTAAAACTGGGTCTTGATTACAGAATGGAGGTTGCAGGAAAACTTAACAAACTTGGGTCTTGATTACAGAATAAAATGATTATCTTCAAGTCTAACTTAGTCGACAGTAGATCCAATTTTCTGTTACAATGATGGGTGCACGCTATAACATCATCAATGACGTTCCTGAAACTTGGGTGTCGTCACTGCTGCATTCCATGTGTCTACGTTTAGGCTGTTCCCTGTCACCACATTAGCACAATCCACATCCCTATTTACCAGTTATTACCCCTCACTATTCTTTCCCCTGCAACATCATTCCCCTGAGCGTCTGACCGCACTGGGCCTGTTCTCGCTGGAGTTTAGAAAGATGATGGGGGACCTCATTGAAATTTACCAAATAGTGAAAGGCATGAATTGAGTGAGTGTGAAAAGGATGTTTCCACTAGTGGGAGAGTCTAGGACTAGAGATCATAGCCTCAGCATTAAAGGACATTCTTTAAGAAGGAGATGAGGAGGAATTTCTTTAGTCAGAGGGTGGAGAATCTGTGGAATTCTTTGCCACAGAAGGCTGTGGAGGCCTTCAATTTTTAAGGCAGAGATTGATAGATTCTCGATTAGTACCTGTGTCAGGGGTTATGGGGAGAAGGTAGGAGAATGGGTTCAGGAGGGAGAGATAGATCAGCCATGATTGAATGGTGAAGGAGACGATGGGCCAAATGACCTTATGACGTTATGATATCATGTGTCGATCCCAACTTTCATTTTGTATTCTTCAATGCCCCTGCAGTTTGCATACCAGGCCAATAGATCAGTGGATGACCCAGTCAACTTAGGCCTGCACTTCATCCTCCAGCACCTAGACTGCCAGGGGACATATGTAAGGATTCTGCTTGTGGATTTTAGCTCTGCATTCAACACCATTGTGCCAGAGCTACTACACTCCAAACTCCCGCAGCTGACTGTGCCTGAACCCCTCTGTCAGTGGATCATCAACTTCCTGACAGACAGGAAGCAGCATGTGAGGATGGGAAAGCACATCTTGGACCCGCTGACCCTCAGCATAGGAGCACTGCAAGGTTGCATACTCTCCCCTCTCCTTTACTCTCTCTACACCAACGACTGCACCTCCACTGACTCCTCTGTCAAGCTTATCAAGTTTGCAGACGATACAACCCTGATTGGACTGATCCAGGATGGGGAGGAATCTGCCTACAGACAGGAAGTGACACAGCTGGCGTCCTGATGCCATTGCAACAACCTGGAGCTCAAAGCTCTTAAGGCAGTGGAATTGATTGTAGACTTTAGGAAGCTCCCCCTCCCCTCCCCCCACTCACCATCAACAACACTAAAGTCACAACTGTGGGGACATTTAAGTTACACGGAACCATCATCTCCAAGGACCTTAAATGGGAGGCCACCATCGACTCCACAGTCAAAAAGGCTCAACAGAGGATGTACTTCCTGCAGCAGCTAAGGAAACACAACCTGCCACAGGCAATGATGGTCCAGTTGTACACTACATCATAGAGTCTGTCCTCACCTTCTCCATCATGGTCTGGTTTGGCTCAGCCACCTAGCATGGCATCCGGAGGCTGCAGCGCATCGCTCGATCAGCCGAGAAGGTTGTTGGCTGCAACCTTCCCCCCCATTGACGAACTGCACACTGCAAGGGCCAGGAAGCACAGCTTTATCGGAAATAGACACAAAGTGCTGGAGTAACTCAGCAGGTCAGGCAACATCTCTGAGGAAAAAAGATGGGTGACGTTTCGGGTCAGAACCCTTCTTCGGACTGAAAGTAGAAGGGGAGGAGGAAATGGAGATAGGAAAAGGCTAGAACAAATCAGGGTCAGCAACAGATGACCAAGGAAGGGTGGAGCCCATAATGGTCTATTGTTGGCTGGGGAAGAGGTGATAACGAGAGGGATACAGGAATGCGAACAGTGGAACTGGTAGGACGAGGAGGATGGAGGAGGAGGGGGAAGGGAAAGAATGTTGGGGTTACTTGCAATTAGAGAAATCACTATTCATGCCACTTGGGTGTAAGCTTCCCAAGCGAAATATGAGGTGCTGTTTCTCCAGTTTGCATGTGGCCTCACTGACAATGGAGGAGGCCCAGGACAGAAAGGTCAGTGTGGGAATGGGAAGTGGAGTTAAATTGTTTGGCAACCGGGAGATTGCGTAGGCCAAAACGCACTGTTTATCGGAATCTAATAGTGAATGCAGTCTCTTCACTGTTGAGCACAAATGTCTGCATGTTTTACAATGTTCTAATGAATCACAAAGTGATTTTTTAATGCATTTGCAACTCAATTTGCAGCTAAATAGCAAATAAGATTTTCAAATTGAAAACAATAAGTAGTGTTCTTCAAGCATGTCATTTGTCAAATAAATTAGACATCAAAAGCTAATGTTAAATTTGGGACGGACTAGTGGTGCAGCTGGTAGAGCTGCTGCCTCACAGCACCAGGGTCGCAGGTTAGATCCCGACCTGGGGTGCTGTCTATGCAGAGTTTGCATATTCTCCCTGTGACTGCGTAGGTTTCCTCTGGGTCCTCTGGTTTCTTCCCACATGCCTAAGATGTATGGGTTTGTTGGTTGATTTCCCTCTGAAAATCGCCCCAAATGTGTAGGGAGTGGATGCGGAAGTGGGATGACATAGAGTCAATGAGAACAAGTGATCATGGCTATAGGGCCTGTTTCCATGCTGTATCTTTCAATCAATTAATCTATTAAAGCTGCAGACGTTAAAAATCAGACTCCCTTAACTCGAGGCATCTCTGTATTTCTTTCCTATGCACCTTCCTGCTTGCATTGAATGGAGAAACAGCACAAGGGAGCAAAAGAATAGGCAGCATTTTTCAAATTATTGTGCACCAACAATTATTGATTTCAGGAAAGGAATTCCTACAGTCTGTCGGGGAGATGAAATGCCTTCTCTAAATCCATCCCTGTTTGCACATATCGTGGAGATCAGAGGGTGGAGTGAACTACCTACTTCAAAGCAACATTATCATCTTGTAAACTCGTTATTATTGGACTGGAATAAGTAAGAACTGGTTTCGAAGGGTTGAGCAATATATGCAGGAGTTCTGTGATTTCCCTTCTTTGATCTTTCACTGCTTTCTCATGTAGGTGACCTCTAGTTTTTTCTGTCAAAATAAATGCAACTGAGGTTCAAGATCTGAATACTAAATCTAGAAGGGATGGAGTTAGAGCAGAGGGGAGTGGAAGAGAACGTAGTTCAAGTTCAAGTTCAAGATCACATTTATTGTCACATGCACCAATTAAGCTACAGTGATATTTGAGTTACCATACAGCCATACAAGTAAAAATAACACAATACACGATAGAGTTTAACATAAACATCCATCACAGTGGAATTTGCATTCCTCACTGTGATGGAAGGCGATAAAGTTTAGTCAATCTTCCTGAAGAAATGGTAAGAAATGAGATGAAAGATCAACATATTTCAAGACATATTTTGGCATTTTTCAACATATTCGAATATCATTCACTGAATCCATAATCTTATGGACATACTGGGAACATGAAGGACATGGTGTAGGAAGGAACTGCAGATGCTGGTTTACACCAAAAATGGACACCAAATTGCTGGAGTAACTCAGCGGGGCAGGCAGCATCTCTGGGTAGAGGAATGGGTGACGTTTCGGGTCGAGACCCTTCTTCAGACTGAGAGTCAGGGGAGAGGGAAACGAGAGATATGGAAAGGTACAAAGAGCTGCAGAACTCTCATCAGAGTGTAGAGAACTTTCCTCGGCACCCATTGCATTTTCTGCAGTAAGGTTTGTTCTTTATATTTTAGCCCCATTGGATAGTAAATGGGCTTTAAACCCAATACCTACCCACTGGACACATCCTGTACACTGTGGTGCACGGCTCTCATTATGCCCACATTCCATCCCAATTCTCACAAACTGAAGGTCATTGTAACAGGAACGGGTTTCCATCTTTGGCATGTTCCCATGGCAATTAGCTGTTGATGAGAAGCTACAAGAAACGTCACCCATTCCTTCTATCCAGAGATGCTGCCCGTCCCGCTGAGTTTCGCCACCATTTTGTGCCTCTCAAGGACATAGTGAACTAGTTTGGAGAGGAGTTGAGGGAGGAGGAGAAGGATGTGAGGGAAGGTAAGAGGCAGGTGGAGCTGTTAAGGGGGGAAGGGAAAGGTGAAGAGTTGGAGATGGCTGGAATGTGGAAGATGGGTGTGACGAATGCTATAGAGTGTAGGGAGGAAGGGAGGATAGATTGTTGGTGGCGATAAGTAGGGGTAATACTGGATGTCTGACATTTCACAACTGCGAAGTTTCAAAACTTTACATTTTATTTCCTGTCAAATAATGCTGGAATATATTGAGTCGATCGTTTAACACGTTAAAATCCCACTGAGACACGAGAATATCAAAATATGTCTCCAGACCAATTAGACGAGACAATGAATATAAAAGCGGAATCAACTAATTTAATATCATACCTGTATAATACCATCCTAAATATAGAAATACCATCATCTGATAGGATTAGAAGAGATTGGGAACAAGAACTAGCTATAAAAATCTCGAAAGAGAGTTGGGATAAACACTTGTTATATGTACATAAATGCTCGATTAACATAAGACGCATTAGAATTCAATTCAAAATCTTACATAGATTATACTATTCAAAAGCTAAAATAAGTAAATTTTACCCAAATGTCTCTTCTATCTGTGATAAATGTCTAACCCAAGAAGCAAATATAGCACATTCTTTTGTTTTTTGTATAAAAATTAAAAAATCTTGGAATGAAATCTTTGAAATTTTCACGAAATTATTTAAAATAAAACTGAAACCGAATGCAGAACTGATCATTTTTGGAACAATCGAAGCCAGTTTGGAGCTTTCTTCGTTTCAAAGGAGCTTTCTTAATTATGGCTTAATAACGGCAAAAATACATACTGAAATTTTGGAAAAAACGCTCCCACGCCAACGACCAAAATGTGGATTTCTAATATGTCGGAACTGTTACACCTAGAAGATATGAGATTCCTCTTAGCAGGTAAACCAGTCCATTTCCAAAAGATTTGGTCTCCATTTATCGACTTATTACATATATAGGGTGCAACAAAATGTTGATAATAAATGGTTTCAGGACCTGGTGAGGGGTGAGTAAAGATATGAAGTAGGTACATCCCTTTTATCTTGTCTTATCTTATCTTACTTTTTTTTCTTTTTCCTTCTTTTGGTTTTTCTCTTTTGTTTAACTCTTTCTTGTGGGTCAGGTCCCTATGGGTGTTCCTGGACCACTCTTTCACTCACTCACTTACTATCTCTGATAACTCTCTCTATCCTTTTTCTTATTAAAGTTTAAATAAGAAGTGGTACAAGAAATGTATAAGTTTATGTTTGTTTGAGATCACTGTACTGTACAATATTTCTAATAAAAAAAAAATAATAATTTTAAAAAAAATAAAAAAAATAAAAATCCCACTGAGACCAAGTAGAAAATCGACAGAGCTTGAACATGTAGTTCAGTGTGACGTGTATACAAAATAAACTGAACTAGAGCTGAGAGAGGCACAAAATGCTGGAGTAACTCAGCGGATTCCCCCCGCCCCTCCCCTCCCCTCCCCCACCCTAATCGCCCCACCATTTGCATCCTTGTATCCCTCTTGTTAACATATCTTCCCCAGCCAACAATGGGCCATTATGGACCATACCCTTGCTGAGGTCATCTGTTGCACCGCCATGATTTGTTCTGGCCTTTCTCGCCTCCAGTCCAAACCACCCCCCACCCCCCACCCACCCACCTCTATCTATTAGTCTGAAGATGGGTTCCGAACCGAACCTTCACCTATTCATTTTCTCCAGAGATGCTGCCTGACCCACTGAGTTACTCCAGCCATTTGTGTCTATCCAGTATAAACCAGCATCTGCAATTCCTTCCGGCACTAATGCTGAGAGGTTGGCTCTATCTCGGTTGCACAGCTAGTCGATAAGACCATAAGACATACAAGTAGAATTAGGCCATTCAGCCCATCGAGATGCACTGTTTCACAGCTCCAGTGGCCTGGGTTCAATGCTGACCTTGGGTGCTGACTGTGCAGAGTTTGCACGTTCTCTATGCGACTGTATGGGTTTCCTCTGGCCTCTCCGATTTCCTCTCATGTCCCAGAGTCATGTGGGCTGGTAGATTAATTGTCCCTAATGTGTACGTGAGTGGTATAATCTGGGGGAGATGATCGGAATGTGGGGAGAATAAAATGTGTCGGTGTAAATGGGTGGCTCATGGTCTGCACAGACTTGGTGGGACGAAGGGCCTGTTCTCACACTGTATGACTCTAAGACTCTTTATCCCTCTCTAGGCAGAGAGGATTTCACGTACCAAAGGACATAGAACAGACCTGAGTCTGAAGAAGGATTCCGACCCAAAACCTATTCCTTTTCTCCAGAGATGCTGCCTGACTCGTTGAGCATTTTGTATCCATCTTCAGTATAAACCAGCATCTGCAGTTCCTTCCTACACATCAAGTCTACTGCGACTTGGCCAGCTGAAGATATGCTGACCAAAGATGAAGAGAAGGGAAGAGGACATGCGCAAAAAGGCCGAGGAATGCAGAAACCAGAGTGGGGATAAGAAGGAGGAAGTTACAGAGGTCAGGAGGGACTCAACATGGTTTTAAATTAGAATTTGATGTAGCTGTTGATTAGAGCGTGAGGCCAATGTCAGACAACAGCAGGGAATAGAAGGATATGGATCATGTACAGGCAGATTAAGTCAGTTTAACTTGGCATCATGTTTAGTGCAAACATTGTGGGCTGAAGGCCCGTTACTGTACTATATTAGGGCCTGTCCCACTAAAGCGATTTTTTCGGCAACTGTCGGCAGCTAGACTGTCGCCACACAGTCGCAGGGGTGTCGCCTGTATGATCGTGAGTAGTCTCCTCTGTCGCCCAAAGAATCGTAGCGTTTTTCTGGTCGCCGCTGGATTTTGAAATGTTCAAAACGATTCAGCGAGTCGTAGACGTGGGCTTGTCGTAGCTCGTCTTGTCCTGTCGTAGGTGCTGTCTTAGGTTTTCGCCAGGATGCCTGCCTAGGTTGTCGCCAGTAGCGACTTTGGAAAAACACAGCCTGCAGCTCACGTGATCAGGTAAAAAAAGCACGTGAACTTGCTGATTTTTTTTGTTTATTATAAATCTTTTTTTGTTGGTAAAACTTTTGTTTGTCTAAATATCAATAAAGGAAAATCTTAATATCAATAAAGATATTATATTTCAGAATAGTGTCTCATGGCATTACTTTCAAATATTTAAATTTCCTATTTTTTGATCAATAAAACAAACACAAACACAAGCATTGCACTGCATTGAGAAAATTACTACCTTTTGGGAGGATGTGGGTGACCCTGAAAATTGCCTTTTCTTGTGGTCTGTTGTGGGCTCTCTTCCTGGTGGTGGATGTCCGTTTGTGGTGTGTGCTGTTTGCTGCTGGTCTTCAGATCATGTTGTCCTGCCATGCTACACTGCCTAGATTGGAGTGGTAGTAAATGCAGAGATGGTCTCTCTGGTCCTTGGCTCTCTTGTTGCAGGTGTTTCCTGGCAATCTCTCCAGTGCCACCATTGATGCAGCCTTTCCTGCAGTTCTCCATGAGCCTGGTGTGATGTTGCCTGTCTGGTTGTCCACCCTCCACCATGGCTGCTGCTGCTGCTGCTGCACTTCTGGTACGGATCAGGCTGTGGAGGACACATGCTGCGTACACAATGGTCTCCACATTCTTGGGCTCCTGCTCCATCGTAGTCAGCAAGCATCTGGATCTGCTGGCGAGGATGCCGAAGGCGTTTTCCACGACCCTCCTAGCCCTGGACAGCCTGTAGTTGAAGATCCTCTGCTCCCTTGACATCTGCCTGTGAGAGTATGGCTTCATCATCTATGACCTGAGTGGGACGGCGTCATCACCAACCAGTGCGTAGGAGATGTCAGGGTTGTCTTCTCCTGGCAGAGGTTCTGGATCAGGAAAGCCTGCTCTTCCTTCTTCCAGTGCTTTCCCAAGGGAGGTCTCTCTCCAGATCCCACCTTCTGCAGCACTGCCAAGTGTGCCCACATCCACAAACAGGAAGTTGTAGTTTGCATCCACCACAGCTAAGAGTACGATGGAATGGAACTTCTTGTAGTTGAAATACATAGAACCTCCCTTGGGTGGACACCTGATGGCCACATGCTTCCCGTCAACTGCCCCACATGTGTGGTGGAAGTTCCATCTGGTATCGAAGCCCTGCGCCACTCTCTTTCACTCATCTGGTGTACTAGGGCAGTCCATGACTTAATCTTCATAAGCATTGATGATGGCCTCATCGGTCTCTCGGACAACCTTGCGGGCCACAAGAAAGTTGTAGGAGAGGTTCTTGTAGTAGTCTCCTGATGCCAGGTAGTGGATGGTGATGGCTAGGCGCAGGCCTGGTTCCAGTGGCTTCATCATGGAGGTCTCCTTTTTCTCCAGGAGAGGGCCCACCCGTGTCTTCAGCTCCTAAAACAGCTCAGGGGGCAGCCTAGTGAAGTTTCTGAAGGCAGCTTCATCTTTTTGCTGGAGCTCAGTCATACTGGCCCAACCTGCATCTCCTCATGGACAAGGCCTTCAACCACACAGACCTCTTCTTGCCTTTCTGTTGCAGATATTTAAGTAATAAGGCTACTGCAAATGTAGGTCCCTTGCAGTCAGAAACAGGTGAATTGATCATGGGGAACAAGGATATGGCAGACCAATTGAATAACTACTTTGGTTCCGTCTTCACTAAGGAAGACATAAATAATCTGCCGGAAATAGCAGGGGGCCGCGGGTCAAAGGAGATGGAGGAACTGAGTGAAATCCAGGTTAGTCGGGAAGTGGTGTTGGGTAAATTGAATGGATTAAAGGCCGATAAATCACCAGGGCCAGATAGGCTGCATCCCAGAGTACTTAAGGAAGTAGCTCCAGAAATAGTGGATGCATTAGTGATAATTTTTCAAAACTCTTTAGATTCTGGAGTAGTTCCTGAGGATTGGAGGGTAGCAAACGTAACCCCACTTTTTAAGAAGGGAGGGAGAGAGAAAACGGGGAATTACAGACCAGTTAGTCTAACATCGGTAGTGGGGAAACTGCTAGAGTCAGTTATTAAAGATGGGATAGCAGCACATTTGGAAAGTGGTGAAATCATTGGACAAAGTCAGCATGGATTTACGAAAGGTAAATCGTGTCTGACGAATCTTATAGAATTTTTCGAGGATGTAACTAGTAGAGTGGATAGGGGAGAACCAGTGGATGTGTTGTATCTGGACTTTCAGAAGGCTTTCGACAAGGTACCACATAAGAGATTAGGATACAAACTTAAATCACACGGTATTGGGGGTTCAGTATTGATGTGGATAGAGAACTGGCTGGCAAACAGGAAGCAAAGAGTAGGAGTAAACGGGTCCTTTTCACAATGGCAGGCAGTGACTAGTGGGGTACCGCAAGGCTCAGTGCTGGGACCCCAGCTATTTACAATTTATATTAATGATCTGGACGAGGGAATTGAAAGCAACATCTCCAAGTTTGCGGATGACACTAAGCTGGGGGGCAGTGTTAGCTGTGAGGAGGATGCTAGGAGACTGCAAGGTGACTTGGATAGGCTGGGTGAGTGGGCAAATGTTTGGCAGATGCAGTATAATGTGGATAAATGTGAGGTTATCCACTTTGGTAGCAAAAACGGGAAGGCAGACTATTATCTAAATGGTGGCCGATTAGGAAATGGGGAGATGCAGCGAGACCTGGGTGTCATGGTACACCAGTCATTGAAAGTAGGCATGCAGGTGCAGCAGGCAGTGAAGAAAGCGAATGGTATGTTGGCCTTCATAGCAAGAGGATTTGAGTATAGGAGCAGCGAGGTTCTACTGCAGTTGTACAGGGTCTTGGTGAGACCACACCTGGAGTATTGCGTACAGTTTTGGTCTCCAAATCTGAGGAAGGACATTATAGCCATAGAGGGAGTGCAGAGAAGGTTCACCAGACTGATTCCTGGGATGTCAGGACTTTCATATGAAGAAAGACTGGATAGACTTGGCTTATACTCGCTAGAATTTAGGAGATTGAGAGGGGATCTTATAGAAACGTACAAGATTCTTATGGGGTTGGACAGGCTAGATGCAGGAAGATTGTTCCCGATGTTGGGGAAGTCCAGGACAAGGGGTCACAGCTTAAGGATAAGGGGGAAATCCTTTAAGACCGAGATGAGGAAAAACTTTTTCACACAGAGAGTGGTGAATCTCTGGAACTCTCTGCCACAGAGGGTAGTTGAGGCCAGTTCATTGGCTATATTTAAGAGGGAATTAGATGTGGCCCTTGTGGCTAAAGGGATCAGGGGGTATGGAGAGAAGGCAGGTACGGGATACTGAGTTGGATGATCAGCCATGATCGTATTGAATGGCGGTGCAGGCTCGAAGGGCCGAATGGCCTACTCCTGCACCTATTTTCTATGTATCTATGTATCTATGCAAGCAGCAGGGCCTCTTCTTCTTCTTGTGAGAGCAATGCCCTCTGTTGTTCCATGGTAGTCATGATGCAGAATGATTGGAAACTGCACCCTACAGCCCCTTTTACAGGACAACTGGGTGATTCCACTGTTTTAGTGGCCAAAATGATGCCACATGTCTTCAGTTGTCTTCAGTTGTCGTGGCTTGCCGTAGCTTGCCGTAGCTTGGCGTAGCTTGCCGTAGCTTGTCGCGGGTGGACATGGGTTATCGTAGGTGTCGTTGTAGGCTATCGTAGGTGTGGTCATAGGTGGAAGTACTACCCGCGACGAGTGGGTCGCCGGTTGTCGGTAGCTTGCCGTAGCTTGACGTCGATTAGGTGGTAGATTGTTGTAGTTGTTGTCGTAGGGGGGTCCAGTCAACGGTATTTCGGCAACCAGCTACGATTATGACAGTCGCCAGCAGTTGCCGAAAAAAATCACCTTAGTGGCACAGGCCCTTTATGTTCTGTTCTATAACCTATTGGTCGATTTTGCCTCACTGTCTGTGAATCAGGAACAACCACCCCTTGAATCAATATTCTGATCCACCAGCTTCAAACAGTGATTGATAATGAACACGCAACCACTCATCCCCCATGCAAGTGAAGAATAAATTATACCAACCAACAGCAAAAACTCACACACAGCAAGATAAGAGAAACAATTTGCATTTTGATAAAGGCTTCGAATAAGAGGCTTAAAATTTTAATTTCATCTTTTCCGTGAATTTGAACTCACTGATACACAAACTCAGTGTGTAAGCACTTCATATTTCACTTGGGCAGCTTACAACCCAGCAGTATGAATATTGATTTCTCTAACATCAAATAACCCTTGCTTTCCCTCTCTCTCTGTCCTGCCCCCACCCTAGTTCTCCGACCAATTTCACTGTCCACCTGATGAATTTTACCGTTTGAATGCCTCGTTGTCACCTTCCTCTCAGCCAACAATGATCCATTGTATGTACACAAAAATGCTGGAGAAACTCAGCGGGTGCAGCAGCATCTATGGAGCGAAGGAAATAGGTAACGTTTCGGGCCGAAACCCTTCTTCAGACTGATAGGGGGTGGGGAGAAGAAAGGAAAAGAGGAAAAGGCGGAGGAGGAGCCCGAGGGCTGGGGGAGGGGAGGAGACAACCAGATGGCTGATGAAGGGGAGTGGACAGCCAGGGCTAGCAGAATTGGGAGAATTCAACGTTCAGGCCACCAGGATGTAGACTGCCCAAGCGGAATATGAGGTGCATTTCCTCCAATTTACGGTGTTGCTCGCTGTGGCCATGGAGGAGACCCAGGACAGAGAGGTCAGATACGGAATGGGAGGGGGAGTTGAAGTGCTGAGCCACCGGGAGTTCAGGTTGGTTATTGCGGACCGACCGGAGGTGTTCGGCGAAACGATCGCCAAGCCTCCGCTTGGTCTCACCGATGTAGATCAGCTGGCATCTAGAGCAGCGAATGCAATAGATGAGGTTGGAGGAGATGCAGGTGAACCTCTGTCGCACCTGGAACGACTGCTTGGGTCCTTGAATGGAGTGGAGGGGGGAAGTGAAGGGACAAGTGTTGCATCTCTTGCGGTTGCAAGGGAAAGTACCAGGGGAGGGGGTGGTATGGAAGGGAAGGGAAGAATTGACAAGGGAGTTACGGAGGGAGCGGTCTTTGCGGAAGGCAGACATAGGGGGAGATGGGAAGATGTGGCGAGTGGTGGGGTCACGTTGGAGGTGGCGAAACTGACGGAGGATCACTTGTTGTATGTGACGGCTGGTGGGGTGAAAGGTGAGGACTAGGGGGACTCTGCCTTTGTTGTGAGTGGGGGGGTGGGGAGAGAGAGCAGTGTTGCGGGGTATGGCAGAGACCCTGGTGCGAGCCTCATCTATGGTGGAGGAGGGGAACCCCCGTTCCCTGAAGAATGAGGACATTTCAGATGCCCTGGTGTGGAACGCCTCATCCTGGGAGCAGATGCGGCGTAGACGGAGGAATTGGGAGTGGGGGATGGAGTCCTTACAGGAAGCAGGGTGGGAAGAAGTGTAGTCCAGATAGCCATGGGAGTCGGTAGGTTTGTAGTGGATGTCGGTAAGGAGTCTATCACCTGCGATGGAGATAGTGAGGTCAAGGAATGGTAGGGAAGTGTCGGAAATGGTCCAGGTGTATTTGAGTGCCGGATGGAAGTGGGTGGTGAAGCGGATGAAGTCAGTCAGTTGTGTGTGGGTGCAGGATGTGGCACCAAAACAATCATCGATGTAGCGGAGGTAGAGGTCGGGGATGGGGCCCTGGTACGCATTGAACAAGGATTGTTCTACGTACCCGACAAAGAGGCAGGCGTAGCTGGGGCCCATGCGTGTGCCCATAGCTACGCCTTGTATTTGGAGGAAATGGCTATCTTTTCATTTGACTCCTCCCATTTCCTCCAAATACAAGGCGTAGCTATGGGCACACGCATGGGCCCCAGCTACGCCTGCCTCTTTGTCGGGTACGTAGAACAATCCTTGTTCAATGCGTACCAGGGCCCCATCCCTGACCTCTACCTCCGCTACATCGATGATTGTTTTGGTGCCACATCCTGCACCCACACACAACTGACTGACTTCATCCGCTTCACCACCCACTTCCATCCGGCACTCAAATACACCTGGACCATTTCCGACACTTCCCTACCATTCCTTGACCTCACTATCTCCATCGCAGGTGATAGACTCCTTACCGACATCCACTACAAACCTACCGACTCCCATGGCTATCTGGACTACACTTCTTCCCACCCTGCTTCCTGTAAGAACTCCATTCCCCCACTCCCAATTCCTCCGTCTACGCCGCATCTGCTCCCAGGATGAGGCGTTCCACACCAGGGCATCTGAAATGTCCTCATTCTTCAGGGAACGGGGGTTCCCCTCCTCCACCATAGATGAGGCTCGCACCAGGGTCTCTGCCATACCCCGCAACACTGCTCTCTCTCCCCATCCCCCCACTCACAACAAAGGCAGAGTCCCCCTAGTCCTCACCTTTCACCCCACCAGCCGTCACATACAACAAGTGATCCTCCGTCAGTTTCGCCACCTCCAACGTGACCCCACCACTCACCACATCTTCCCATCTCCCCCTATGTCTGCCTTCCGCAAAGACCGCTCCCTCCGTAACTCCCTTGTCAATTCTTCCCTTCCCTCCCATACCACCCCCTCCCCTGGTACTTTCCCTTGCAACCGCAAGAGATGCAACACTTGTCCCTTCACTTCCCCCCTCCACTCCATTCAAGGACCCAAGCAGTCGTTCCAGGTGCGACAGAGGTTCACCTGCATCTCCTCCAACCTCATCTATTGCATTCGCTGCTCTAGATGCCAACTGATCTACATCGGTGAGACCAAGCGGAGGCTTGGCGATCGTTTCGCCGAACACCTCCGGTCGGTCCGCAATAACCAACCTGAACTCCCGGTGGCTCAGCACTTCAACTCCCCCTCCCATTCCGTATCTGACCTCTCTGTCCTGGGTCTCCTCCATGGCCACAGCGAGCAACACCGTAAATTGGAGGAAATGCACCTCATATTCCGCTTGGGCAGTCTACATCCTGGTGGTCTGAACGTTGAATTCTCCCAATTCTGCTAGCCCTGGCTGTCCCCTCCCCTTCATCAGCCATCTGGTTGTCTCCTCCCCTCCCCCAGCCCTCGGGCTCCTCCTCCGCCTTTTCCTCTTTTCCTTTCTTCTCCCCACCCCCTATCAGTCTGAAGAAGGGTTTCGGCCCGAAACGTTACCTATTTCCTTCGCTCCATAGATGCTGCTGCACCCGCTGAGTTTCTCCAGCATTTTTGTGTACCTTCGATTTTCCAGCATCTGCAGTTCCTTCTTTAACACATGATCCATTGTATGTTTCCTTGATCATCTTCTGCTTTGATCTGTCCTTTTCACACCTTACATTCTCTTGGTACCCTTTCATATCTCTCATTTCCTCTCCCCTGACACTCAGTCTGAAGAAGCGTCTCGACCCGAAAGGTCACCCATTCCTTCTTTAGTTTAGCTTAGTTTAATTTTAGTTTAGTTTAGTTTAGCGCGGAAATAGGCCCTTCACCCCACCAAGTCTGCACCAACCAGCGGTCCCCGCACATTATCCTACACACACTAGGGGGCAATTTTTACATATATACTAAGCCAATTAACCTACGAGCTTTTACGTCTTTGGAATATGGGAGAAAACCGAAGTTCTCGGAGAAAACCCATGAGGTCACGGGGAGAACGAACAAACTCGGTACACCCGTAGTCAGGATCGAACTCGGGTCTATAGCGCTGTGATGCAGCAACTCTACCGCTGCACCACCGTGCCGGCCATTCTCCCTAGAGATGCTGCCTGTCCCGCTGAGTTACTCCAGCATTTTGTGTCTATCTTCGGTACAAGCTCATTGTGTTGATTCGCAAATATAAGTGGGGGTTTTATGGTTTACTTGGCTCAGCCCCATGCCTGCATCTTAAGCAGGAGATTGCTCCTGGCAGCATTAAGTGGCTCAGAATGGCTGACGCTAACAAATCAGTGTGAGCAAGTGACCTTGACTGGAAATTTACATCAATCAAGTTACTGAGTTCTACCTGAAGTCGGGTGCCAAGTTCTGCAACAATGGATGGGTAGAACAGCATCAGTGAAGTTAAATACAGGATAAGATCACGAAGGATTTGATCTCCTATACTATTGAAGATGGCACTTAAACATTCTTGTCTGTCACAGACTGGGAGCATTCATTACCATCACAACTGTCAGTGTTGATCTTACACAAGAGGTTAATCTCGCACAAATTCTGATCTTACCCAGCAGCGGAAACTCTAAATTGTACCCATGAGGCCAGCCCAGGACTAGCCTGTCACTGAAGCTGGCTTAGTTTACTGGATGAGTTAAGGTTTTGGTTTATTATTGTCATGTGTACCAAGGTACAGTGAAAACGTTGTATTTGCATACTACCAAGCCAGGTACGAGGATAGTGTGTAGGGAGGAACTGCAGATGCTGGGTTAAACCAAAGATAGACACAAAAAACAAAGATAGACACAAGACCTGATGAGGTCTGAATGGTCTGAAGAAGGGCCTCGACCCAAAACTTCACCTATTCCTTTTCTCCAGAGATGTTGCCTGACCCGCTGAGTTACTCCAGCATTTTGTGTCTATCTTCAGGTACGTGGATAGGACTAGGTTTATAGGGATATGGGCCAAATGCAGGCAGGTGGAATTAGTGTAGATGGGACATGTTGGCCAGTGTGGGTAAGTTAGGCCATAGTGGGCAAGTTAGGATGCTTCCACGCTGTACCACTATGACTTTGTGACTCTATCTCTCTATGTCTCTATCCAATCAGATCAGAAAAAAAACTATACTGAAGTGCATTCAAGTCAAACTCAAGTACAGGGAGGAACGGTGGCGCAACAGTAGAGTTGCTGCCTTACAGTGCCAGAGACCCAGATTTGATCCTGACTACGGGTGCTGCTTGTGCGGAATTTGCATGTTCTCCCCGTGACCACGTGAGTTTCCTCCCAAATTTCCACATTGCAAAGACGTTACAGAATTTATCTTCTGTAAATTATCCCTAGTGTGTAGGATGGAACTAGTGTACATGATGATTGTTAGCCATCGTGGACTCAGTGGGCCGAAGGGCCTGTTTCCATGCTGTCCACTGACCACCAAAGGCCGTTTCACACTGGCGCCGTATAGACGTCGCTAAATATGCCGTTAGTGTATAATAAAATTACGAATATGAAATTAGACACAAAAATGACTCAAAAATGCATTTACATATGATTAACCTATTTATCACTATTTCTCTCTGAACCCCTAGCGACCTCTCGCGCAACCCTCGCGTTCCGGGGATCCCCGGTTGAGAAATGCTGGTGTAGAGGAATATGTGCCAAAGAACACAGGAAGTGTGTTCCTCAATCAAAGCCATGGATGAACCAGGAGGTACACTCCCAGGTGAAATCCAAGTCTGCATCGTTCAGGTAAAAGGACCCTGAGTGGAACAAGAAATCTATTTACGACCTTTACAAAGACATCAAGGATACCAGGAAAGAATTCTGGAGCAAGCTAGAGTCCCAAGGCAATTAGCCAAGGCAGTTAATTTGGCTTCGGTAAAAAGTTAAATTGTTCCTAGTGCGTAGGATAATGTCAGTGTGCGGGATTGCTGGCCGGCATGGACTCGGTGGACCGAAGGGCCTGTTTCCACACTGTACCTCTAAACTAAACTAAATAGTCCCATTTGCCTACATTTGGCCCATATCCCTCAAAACCCTTGTTATCCAACTATCCAAACGTCTTTTAAACATTGTAATTTTACCCAACAACCACTTCCTCTGGCAGCTCGTTCCATCTACCACTATCTGCTTAAGAATGTTGACCTTCAGGACCCCCTTTAAATCATTATAGGATTAGAAACAAGCCCTTTGGCCCATCAAGTCCACGCCGACCATTGGTCACAGTAGTTCTCTGTTATCCTACTTTCTCATCCACTCCCTACACATTGGGGATACATTACAGAGGCCAATTAACTGATAAATCCGCACATCTTTGGGATATGGTGGTAAACCTACGCGGTCATAGGGAGAACGTGCAAACTCCATACAGGCAGCACCCAAGGTCAGGATTGAACCCGGGGGTCTGGTGCTGTGTGGCCGCAGATGCGCCACTGTGCCGCCCTCATTTAATTCATTCTGCGGTTTCTGCATAGGTCTTGAACCTCTGATTTTAATGACTTTTTTTGTGGTGCTGAAAATAAATCATTAAATGTTTAAACAGAGCAAATGTGACATGCAACAAAAATAAAGCAGAGCAAATAGCAGTTCCTTGATGGCAAAGATGTCCAAAAAAGCCAATGGTTTCTAATTGCTTTGCTTTTACAAAAAAAGATGTCCAATGAGATTTGGATTCATTTATCTGCCTACATATTTTTAGTTTAATTTAGAGATACAGCACGGAAACAGGCCCCTCAGCTCACCGAGTCCACACCTACCAGCGATCCCCACGCACTAACACTATCCTACACGCCAATTTGCAATTTTTACTGAAGCCAATTAACGTACAAACCTGTACGTCTTTGGAGAGTGGGAGGAAACTGGAGCACCCGGAGAATACCCACCCAGGTCACAGGGAGAATGTGCAAACTCAGTACAGACACCACCCGTGGACAGGATCGAACCTGGAACTCTGGTGATGTGAGGCAGCAACTCTACTGATGTGCCACCGTGCCACCCCACTGTGCCTACCTGCAACAATTAGAGTGGGCTGGTTTTAACGGAAGGTTTTAATGCAGGTTTCAATTGCAGACCGAGTTTGACTGAAAATCTCTTGCCGTGTAAATATTGAGGGGAATCGCGGTCACAATACCTTTGGGAGAACTACACAGATGGTTGACCAGCTCTCTGTGGACTACCTCCAGTTGGCAGATTATTAATTCAGGCCCATTTGGACCCATTCTCACCTGTTTACACAAACCCTGCAAACGCAATCTCCAGTTTGAGAACCACCTCAATCTCAGTCAATTGTCAACTGAGTGAACCTAAACTGGAAAATGAGATAGTTAGGTTAGTTTAGTTTAGTTTAGTTTAGTTTAGTTTAGTTTAGTTTAGTTTAGTTTAGTTTAGTTTAGTTTAGTTTAGTTTAGTTTAGTTTAGTTTAGTTTAGTTTAGTTTAGCAATACAGCACGGAAAGAGGCCCTTCGGCCCACTGAGTCCGCGCCGATCAGTGATCCCCGCACGCTAACTCTATCCTACACATGAGGGACAACTTCCTGTTTTACTGAAGCCAATTAATCTACAAACCTGCATATCTTTGGAGTGAGAGAGGAAACTGGAGCACCTGGAGAAAACCCACATAGCCACAGGGTAAATGTACTAACTCCGCACAGAGAGCACATAGTCAGGATCGAACCCGGGACTCTGGCGCTGTAAGGCAGCAACTCTACCACTGCGCCACTGTGCCAATGTTCTGAGAATCAGAATCAGAATCAGAATCACACTTTATTCGCCAAGTATGTTTTGCAACATACGAAGAATTTCATTGGCCAGGTCAGTCATACAATTAAAAGTAACAGATCACTTCAAAAACACATTTTAACATGAACATCCATCACAGTGACTCCTACACATTCCTCACTGTGATGGAAGGCGAAATAAAGTTCAAGTCCTTCCCCTTAGTTCTTCCTCGGTCATGGGCCTCGAGCCCCCGTTGACAGGATGATCTTAACTGCTGTAGCCAGCGACGTTCTGGCCGTCCGCATCGAGGCGATCTGCTCCTGCATCGGGGGGGATGTCAGCTCCCCCGCGCTGGACGATCGAATCTCGCGTCAGGGCTGGTGAACCTTCCGCGACGTTGGAGCTCCCGACTCGGCCTCACCCGAGACTGCGAGCCCTTGATGTTGATTCCGCGGTGGGAGCGATCTCAGGCAAGGGATCAGCTCCGATGTTAAGTCCGTGCCCCGCGATAGGACTCAAAGTCAGTCCGAGGAGGCTTCCAGCTCCATCGATGGAAGGCCGCAGAGCCCGGAGAATGTGATCCGAAAATTGATCACATCTCCGGGAAGGTAAGAGACTGAAAAAAATAGATTCCCCCGATCCCCTCCCCCCTCCCCCCACATAAAACAAACCGAAGAACATTAAAACAAAACTTTTAACAAACTAAAAAATAACGAAAAGAGTGAAAAGACAAACAGACTGCCGGCAGGGCTGCCATCGCAATGGCGCCCCCTGGTGGTCTTGGCGATAAAGATATAACCAACTTACTAGAGTGCAACTTTGGGGGACGGTGTTTAGAATATGTCCTTCTAGAGTATAGGGGATCCCGGGGATTATTTGGTTAATGAATGAGAAGCATTTGATAGCTCAGGGCCTGTACTCACTGGAGTTTGGAAGGATGAGGGGGATCTCATTGAAACCTATCAGATACTGAAAGGCCCAGATAGAGTGGACGTGGAAAGGATGTTTCCAGTAATAAGGTCATAAGGAATAGGAGTAGAATTAGGCCATTCAGCCCATTAAGTCTATTCCGCCATTCAATCATGGCTGATCTATCTCTCCCTCCTAACCCCATTCTTCTGCTTTCTCCCCATAACCTCTGACACCTGTGCTAATTAAGAATCTATCTATCTCTGCCTTAAAAATATACATTTACTTGGCCTCCACAACCTTCTGTGGCAAAGAATTCGACCAAATTCACCACCCTCTAACTAAAGAAATTCCTCCTCATCTCCTTCCAAAAAGAACATGCTTTAATTCTGAAGCTATGACCTCTAGTCCTAGACTCTCCCACTAGTGGAAACATCCTCTCCACATCCGCTCTATCCAACCCTTTCACTATTCTGTATGTTTCAATGAGGTTCCCCCCTCAATCTTCTAAACTCCAGAGAGTACAGGCCCAGTGGCGTCAAACGCTCATCATAGGTTAACCTACTCATTCCTGTGATCATTCTTGTAAATCTCCTCTGGACTCTCTCCATAGCAAGCACAGCCTTTCTCAGATATGGTGTCCAAAATTGCTCATAATATTCCAACTATTACCAGCGCCTTATAGAGCCTCAACATTGCATCCCTGCTTTTGTATACAAGCCCTCTTGAAATAAATGCTAGCATTGAGTTTGCTTTCTTTACTACCGATAATGGGAGATATTGGAACCAAAGGGCCTAGCCTCAGAACAAAATGATGCACCTTTAGAATGGAGATGAGGAGGAATTTCTTTAGCCAGAGGGTGGTGAATATGTGGAATTCTTTGCCATGCATGGCTATGGAGGCCAAGTCATTTGGTATTTTTTTAAACGGAGATTGATAGGTTCTTGATTAGTAAGGGCGTCAATGGTTACGGGAACGAGACCGAAGAATAGAGGGAAAGATAGATTAGTCATGATTGAATGGCAGAGGAGGCTGGATGGGCCGAATGTCCTACTTCTGCCCCAATGCTTTTTCGTCATAAACTAACCTCCGATGGAAGAGAGTCTCCACATCAGTTTTGGTGACACATAGTACGCAGACTTGATGATTAAGCTGGAAATAGTGTAAAGAAGATTTATGAGGATGATTATTCACATTTTATATGATGGACCACCAGCAACAAGTTAAACAAGCACCTTCACACTATTTTTTTACAAATAGGATACAAATAATCACAGCTAAAACAGCATTATTTAATGATTCAATTATACTTTGTTGACACATATAGCAAGGTACCTTCAGCAAGACACAGGACAGAACGCCACAGGAGATCCTTTTTCCCTGTGGCTATCAAACTGTTCATCTCCTCCCCCTTCTGTCATGGGGTAGTCTGACTCCCCACCCCCCACCTCCCTCCCCAATCTTTGCATATCCCAAGTCCTGGACTTTCCACTCGTCACTTTAATTTCATGTTTCATGTATCTTGTTGTGATTTATGACTGTTGGCAGACCAATTTCCCTCTTGGGATAAATTCAATTATATCGTATCGTATTGTACAAAATGCTTTGTTCTGCATGCAACCAGGTAAAATCAAACAGCAGACCTCATCTAGTCATTACACAAGAGTTGCCACGTTTCAGGCACATTTCCCACAGTCTGTTTGTGTAAATAGGAGTGTTGTTGGAAGGAACTGTAGATGCTGGTTTAAACTGAAGATGGACACAAAATGCTGGCGTAACTCAGCGGGAAAGGCAGCAGTCTGAGGAAGGGACTCGACCATAAAGGTCAACCATTCGTTCTCTCCAGAGATGCTATCTGTCCCGCTGTTACTCACAGCTTTTTGTGAGTAAATAGGAGAATGTTTGAGTTCATGATGTGCCACTCTGACAGAGCGCCTCCTGTGGGAGGAGTTGGCATGTGCAGCTCCACCAGCTGCAGAGGAAGAGGCCACACAGCAGAGTGCCACCATGCAGCAAGGCCGAGAGGAAGTTAACACTGCATTAGTTAAGTTAGTGATTACAATTTACTAGTGGGGTTTTGCATCAAACTGAAGCACTCCAAAAACAACTCTGTTTTGAAAGCTTGGTTTAGTTAAGAGATAGTTCATCACGGGTACTGACCTCCCCACTATCAAAAGGATCTACATGAGTCGCTGCCTCAAAAATGCATTAGACATCATCAGGGACCCAAACCATCCTGACCACACTCTCATTTCACTCCTGCAATCAGGATGAAGGTGTAGGAACATAAATACTGTCATGTCCAGGTTCAGGAGCAGCTTCTTCCCTACAACCATCATGCCACTAAACAATACACCTCCAAATAAGCTCCGAACTACAAGGACTTGGGGCTCTCAGTCTGAAGAGAGGTCACGACCCGAAACATCACTTCTTCCATTTCTCCAGAGATGCTGCCTGACCCAGAGTTACTCCAACAGTTTGTGTTTGTAAACAAGAGACCCAGTCTCACGGACTGGCTTTGGGAAGAAGTGGGACAAAGTACAAAACAGACAGCAGCAATTGTAACCAAGCTCTCCAAGCAGCTCAGGTATAACCAAACATAAATACAATCAGGTCTAACTCAAGTGAAGTACATAGAACAAAGGGGAAGATATAGAGTACAGGACATGATATGCTGACTATCCATAATCAGTCCTTGCCTTTCCCAATTCATGTAGATCCCATCTCTCAGAATTCCCTCCAATAGCTTTCCCATCACCGATGTGAGGCTCACCAGCCTGTAGTTCGCTGACCTGACCTTGAAAAGCCCATTAAGGAACTCAAAATGAGGTTCAATGAGATGCACAGTGGAAGAGCCAATGAAGTCTCAGTGGGGGGAGGCACAAGGTTTTACTCTGTATCATCGTCACTGGGTCTGAATCCTGGACTCCCCCCTCACCAACAGCACAGTGGGAGCACCTTCACCAGGACTGCAGCAATTCAAGGAGGCAACTCACTACCACTTTCTCGGGGGTAATGAGGGGTGAGCAATAAATGAGCCGACTCATAGTGGGAGTCAGATGTCAAAAATAAAAATGAGATGAAAGTCTGCTCCTCTCCTCACTTAGTCCTGTGAGGAACACCAAAGGTCCCAACTCCTTCTGAGGCTAAGTCACCCCGACTTTGACACTCATTTTTCTTTCAAGGCACTAGGAACTGCAGATGCTGGAGTCCTGAGCAAAACACAAAGTACCGGAGTAACTCAGCGGATCTGGCAGCATCTGTAGTGGAAATGGATCGGTGATGTTTCAGATCAGGACCTTTCTTCAGACTCATTTGTTTTTGACTAGGCTTGCATGTTTTTACAGGGGTACTAACACGATGATAGCACTGAATGCAACTTCTAGGCATTAGTGCTCCAATAATTGTAGTGTCATATATTGGGGGTGAAATTGGCACTTTTTATTGCTGGTTCAGTTCAATCGTGATTTATCCGTGTTTGTCGATTAAACCAGATCAAGTATTTTTGAGGTTCATAAGTTATAGGAGCTGAATTAGGCCATTCGGCTCATCAAGTCTACTCCGCCATTCAATCATGGCTGATCTGTCTTTTCCTCTCAACCCCATTCTCCCGCCAACAAAACAATCAACTGTAGAAAACATCAAAATCAGAGTTAGTAATAAAAACAAATAAGAACTATTTCAGGATTTACGTTAGATATTTTTTTTGACAAAATCTTTGTTTTAGAATTCAAGTAATTGTGTTTTACACCCTATGGCTGTATGGAATTTTGATTATCTGCCCATTTTCAGTGCTGCCAGATCACTAATCCATGCCCAAGGGTTTGCTCCATGGCTTAGCTGCACATTTTGAAATCCATGTGGGGAAATCACAAAGTACAGTGGATAAAAATGCAATATATATTTTTGGTTGACATTTATTGCTGGCATTTGGTTTTACCAGTGCATATAAAACCTTCCCTGTTAAACAGTCATTGGTACTCTCCCCAGCTAAAAGTAAAAAACTGGTCACCACATTACAGGAAGGCTGTGATGGCATTTGAAAGGGTCGAGAACAGATTTACAAGAACGATTCCTGGAACAAGGGACCATAGTTACAAGTGTTGGTGGAAGAGGCTGTGACATCTTGCTTCGGAGAAGGCTGAGGGACAACTTCATTGCGTGTAAAAGGTTGAGAGTTGTGGACAGAGAAGAACAGGAGGCTTTTTCTGTTTGTGGATGAGTCAAGGATTAGAGGTCGCAAATTTCAGAAAGTTCGTGTAGATCATGTAGGGCGGCATGGCGGTGCAGCGGTAGAGCGTGTGTGTGTGTATATAATATATGTGTTTCTGTGGGTATGTGTATATAAACACACATGGAACTTTTTTTCTCGTTTGTTATATTGTTTAAAGTTAACCATGTTGCTATTCTGAGGAAGGGTTTCCATGTTGTTATTCTGAAGAAGTCTGAAGAAGGGTTTCGGCCCGAAACGTTGCCCATTTCCTTCGCTCCATAGATGCTGCTGCACCCGCTGAGTTTCTCCAGCATTTTTGTGTACCTTCGATTTTCCAGCATCTGCAGTTCCTTCTTTAACAACATGTTGTTATTCTGTTGTGCTGCCGCAAGTAAGAATTTCAATGTCCTATCTGGGATATATGACAATAAAACACTCTTGACGACTCTTGGATTGCTGCTGTCAGCAACATTCACTCTGACAGATGCCTCACAGCACTAGAAGACCAACAGCTTTCAGACAGAGTAAACTATATCTTTCATTGAGCATATTTTAGTTTTAGTTTAGGGATTCAGCGTGGAAACAGGTCCTTCGGCCCACTGACTCTATGCCAACCCACTACAAAAGTTATATGTTATCCCAGTGTTGCACCCCATACACTTGGGGGGCAATTAACCTACAAATTTGCACGTCTTTGGCATTTGGGTGGAAACCGGAGCACCCAGAGAAAACTCACAAGGTCACAGGGAGAACGCAAAAAACTCTGTCAGAATCGAACCCAGGTCTCTGATGCAGTAAGGCAGCAACTCTAACGCAACTCTACCGCTGCGCCACTGTGCCGCCCTAATGGTGATGATCCTCCTGCAGCTGTTGTTTGTTTCATTATACGTCGCTAGGAACAGTCTGTCAGTCAGAGAACACTATATTATTTTGAATCAATCAATGGGGCGGCACGGTGGTGCAGCGGTAGAGCCTTACAGCGCCAGAGACCCAAGTTCGATCCTGACTACCGTGTAGTCTGTACAGAGTTTGTACGTTCTCCCTGTGACCATGTGGGTTTTCTCCGGGTACTCCGTTTTCCACTAACATTCCAAAGATGTGCAGTTTGTAAGTTAATTGGCTTCAGTAAATTGTCCCTAAAGTGCAGGATAGAACTAGTGTACGGGGTGATTGTGGGTCGGTGCGGACTCGGTGGGCCAAAGGGCCTGTTTCTGCGCTGTATCTCTAAACTAAAGTAAACTAAACACTAGATATGTGTGGAGTCTGAAGAAGGGTCTCGACCTGAAACGTCACCCATTCCTTCCCTCCATAGATGCTGCCTCGCCCACTGAGTTTCTCCAGCATTTTTGTCTACCTACGATTGTTCCAGCATCTGCAGTTCCTTCTTAAACACTAGATATGTGTAAGTTACTCTTCTGACTTTGAGCTCCCTTTGCCCAAGTGATGGTTTCATGTGAGACAATGATTGCACTCTGAGCATGTCCAACATGGAAGTATACAAGCCTGTCACTAACAATTGCTGTACTGTTGTTTTAAAAGTGAAATAGTTTCGTCTAGTTTAGAGATGCAGCATGAAAACAGGCCCCTCGGCCCACTGAGTCCATACTGCCTATCAATCACTCGTTCACACTAGTTCTACAGTATCCCACTATCTCATCCAGTCCCTGGACATGAGGGGCAATATTTTACAGAGGCAAATTCACCTACAGACCCATTTGTCTTGGGGATGTGGGAGGAGACCGGAGCACTCGGAGGAAACCCACGCGATACACGGAGAATGTGCAAACTCCACACAGATAGAAACCAAGGTAGGGTTGAACCCGGGTCTCTGGTGCTGTGAGGTGGCAGCTCTACCAGTTGCACCACTGTGCTGCCCATAATCTGTGCCATCCTTGTTTGAAGGAATGTCAAAGTATTGGAAATGTTGACAAGTTTATGAGTGAACTTTTATACCTCATGAAACAAAAATAAATAATCTGTAGATCTGCATAACCCCACAATTAAGTGGCCTCAAAGTGAAACCCTTTCTATTGATTACCTTAAGATTTTCAATTGCCAAGTCAGATTCCAATCAATAATGATGCATTGTTCATGCTTTGCTATACCAACATGTTAATTAAAATCTTTAAGATTTATTAAACTGAATGTGCAGTCAAGCAAAAATAAACACAATACACTGTGGTTCTACAGCCTGGTAAACACAATTAATTAACACCCAAACCAGCATGAGCTGTTTGAAAAACCACCATGTGGGAAGATTTATTATGGAGGAATAATAGTAGTAAATGGAGTAACTACACTGTCAGCAAATAGAGGCAGTACCGGCTAAAATTAATCCATTCCTTTGTAAAAAAAAAAAGATGGTTTGTATATTTATGTGGTGGCACTTTATATATTTTATTTATCGCCAAGCAAAAGTCGTAATAAAAATAGAAAAGGCAGGCAAAACTCAAGAGGTCAGGTAGCATCTGTGGACAGACAAACATTTAGTGTTTCCGGTCTAACACCATTCATCAGAAGTGTCGAGGAGGAAAATTAGTCAAGATAGCAGAGAAGATGGGGAAGGGAATTTCTCCAATAGGATGAAATAATGTGGCCATTAACTGGCAATCAAGCTCCATGTCCATGTGATCGACTGATCAATTGATCGATTAGTTGATTGATTGAATGATTGAAAAATGCAGCATGGAAACAGGCCCTCAAGCCCATGCTGACAAGCTAAAACCCGTTCCACTATATTATCCCACTTTCGTATCCAATCCCAACAATTAGGAATCATTTTACAGAGGTCAATTACCGTGTTAACCAATACGTCTTTGGGATGTGGAAGGAAGCACCCGGTGGACTGGTGGAGTTTTGACGAAGGTTGTCACAGATCAGTTAAAAACTGCAGCGGGGAAATGGTAGATGGAGTTTAACCTGGACAAGTTTGGAAGGTCAAATGCAAAAGAAAGGTATGCAGTAAATAGCAGGGTCATTGTATGGAGCATTAAAATTGAGAAAGATGTTGGGGTGCAACTCCATAGCTCCCTTCTATGTGCTAGAGGTTGCTAGCACTAAACTCTACTGAGTTCCTCATAGAGAGGCAAAGCAACAAAGGGGTGCCTTGGATACCCCTTTGCTTCTTCCTCATAAAATCATGACAAAGGAGCAGAATTAGGCCATTCGGCAAGTCTGCTCCACCATTCGATCATGGCTGATCCATCTTTCTCTCTCAACCCCATTCTACTGCCTTCTCCCTGTAACCATTTCAAAGTGCAGTCCGCGTTCTAGTTGTTATGAGCGGTGCCCAGGTGAGTCACAGGCTGCTGCGGGCCTCCAGCCATCGCCTTCCTTGGACGTCTGGATCGACCAGCTCATCGTCCCTCTCCGATGTTTTGTGTCAAAGCCATTCTTCCACAACACAATGTGGCAATCCATCCACTTGGGCTGCTTCTCCTTGACCGCCTTCAATCTCACTCACTTAGATTGAGGATGGGTGAAACAAGCCAGGAAGATCCCATTCCAGGACACTTTAGTTTAGTTTAGATACACAGCATGTAAACAGGCCTTTCGGCCCCCTGAGTCCACACCGACCAGCGATCTGCACCCTCATCATCTGAACTTAAATCCCCATAAATTATCCTCAGGAATCATTTGTTATAGAGTCATACAACATGGAAACAGGCCCTTCAGCCCACGAAGTTCATGCCATCAAGTACCTATTTACACTAATTCCCAAAATCTGATTTTATTCTCCCTATATTCCCATCAATTCCTCCCAGAATATACCACACACACAACACATTTGGGGCAATTTAGTAGGCAATTAACCTGTTAATCCACTCATTGATCATCCATTCACACTAGTTCTATATTATCATACTTTCTTATCAACTCCCTACACACTAGGAGTGTTAATCCTGGCCAAATTGGACTTTAAAATGGGGTAAAAGCTTCAGGGCTGCTGGGAGATTTGGTCAATTTGGAATTGCCCTCTGCAGAACTGGGACAAGCTGTGGAGTGGTGCCAGTTTGTCTAGAGCCTAGATACAAGTTGCAAGAAAAGAATAAGAACGTATGCAGACCCTGTCAATTAGGTGCAAAATGCATAGAATGGATTGGATGACTGCAAACCAGACATACACTTTGTAAATAATTGTAAATAATGTTGCAGAGTTCTACTTTATTATTATTATTGGGTTAGGGAAATGTCTGTTATGTATGGGGCTAATCGATATCTGTAATTGGATTGTTCAGAGACCACCCCCATGTGGTTCGGCCCCTCGAGGTCCCGGGACCTATAAAAGTCCGCTGCCACGAGGTCCCATGTCGATCTTCTGGGAGAGCACTTGGGACTGCATGACTTTCTGGAGTGTCTCTGTCTGAGCGAGGCCTTGATCAGGCAGATACGAGGATCGAACCCGCGGTGGGATAGGTACAGTAGTTGAACTGTAATTGTGTTTTGTTAAAATAAAGATTAGTTCAAGTGCTTGATTCAGTGTTTTTGACTGAAACTAGACTGGGGGGAAGCTTAGAACGAGCAATTTACAGGAGCAATGTTACTGAGGCCGAATAACCTACAAACTCACACATCTTTGGAATGTGGGAGGAAACCGGAGCACCCGGAGGAAACCCACAAAGTCACAGGGAGGGCATGCAAACTCCACACAGACACAGGGAGGGCGTGCAAACTCCACACAGATGGACCCCGATGTCAGGATCGAACCTTGGTCTCTGACGCTGTGAGGCAGTAGTTCTACCAATGCCACTATGCTACCCTTGCACCGTGTTGCATTCTGGCGCCTTCCAGTTGCAGCATGGAAGACCCTGCCTGCAATGGGCATGTGAACAGCTGTCCAAACTGACCACAACCTAGGCACCAAATGTTGGAATAACTCAGCAGGCAGGCAGCATCGCTGGAGAAAATGGATAAGCAACGTTTTGGGTCAGGGTCCTTCTTTAGGTCTTTCACACAGAAGGTGGTGGATATTTGGAACAAGCTGCCAGAGGAGGTCGTAGTGGCAGATACGATTACAAGATTTAAAAGGCATTTGGACAGGTCCTTTCATAGGAGAGGCACAGAGAGAGATGGGCTTAACGTGGGCTAATGGGGGGGGGGGGTACAGATAAGCTTCACAGTCAGCATGAACGCGGGGGGGCTGAAAGGGCCTGTTTTTGTGCTGTATGTTTCTATATGTGACCAACAATTAGCTATTCTACTCACAGTATAGAGGGTAGTGTTTCCAGCATAAAGTCCCCTCAGACCTAATCAGATTCCTGCTGTCTTGTCTGTCAGCAGTCACATTGCTGCATCAGCAGTCAGATCCCAAGCACAGTAGTCCTTGCAGGCAACCAATCTCTGAGCCCAAGCATGAAAGGCAACGTCACTGAGCCTTAAGCGGACAGAGGTTTGATGCTGCTTTTAAATCTTTGCAGACACAGCTTTTCTGTATTGGAATATCATTACTTCTTAAAGACACACAACTCTCTGCAGCCTTGGCCACTTCCATCAGACTCCTATTCATAGGCAAAAGCTCTCCCATCCAAGCTCATCTCCAAACTCGTGGAAATGGGATTCAGCACTCACCTCTACAGCTGGATTGTTGACTTCCTCACCAACAGACCACAATCAGCGAGGATAGGTGACAAATCATCCTCTATGATCATTCTCCGCACTGAAGCCCCGCAAGGATACGTTCCCAGTCCCCTACTTTGCTCCATATACACTCACGACTGTGCAGCCAAATGCCAATCCAACTCAATCTACAAGTTTGCAGATGACACCACCATAGTGCTCCAGATATTGAATAATGACGAAGCTGAGTACAGGAAGGTGATTGAGAAGCTTGGAACCTGGTGCCAAAACAACAAACTCACCCTCAATGTCAGCAAGATAAAGGAGATAGTGATTGACTTCAGGAAGTAAAGCAGTACACACACCCTGGTATACATTGATGGCAATGAAGTGAAGATAGTTGAAAGCCTCAATTTCCTAGGACAGAATATCACCAGAAATTTGTCCTGGACCACCCACATTGAAGCTATGACTGAGAAAGCACACCAATGCCTCTACTTCCTTAGAAGGCTTAGGAAGTTCAGCATGTCCCCACCAACCCTCACCTAATGTGCCGTAGAAAGTATCTTATTGCATCACAGCATGGTTTGGGAACAGCTCCATCCAAGACCGCAAGAAAATTGCCGAGAGTTGTGGACATAGCCTCCTAGACCATCACGCAAATCAATTTCTCATCCATTGACTCCATCTACACTTCATGCTTTTCGGCAAGGCCACCAGCATAATCAAGGATGAGTCTCACCCCAATCACTCCCTCTTCTCCCCTCTCCCATCAGGCAAGATATACAGAAGTCTGAAATGACCAGATTCATGGAGAGTTTCCTCCCAGCTGTCATCAGGCAACTGAACCGTCCTCTCATCAGCTCGAGTGTAATTCTGATCTCCCATCTACCTCATTGGAGATCTTTGAACTTCCTTTAATCGGACTTTATTGGCCATCAAGGTTATAACTCTGTACTAAATGTTGTACCCTTTATCATTTATCTGTGCACTGTGGATGGCTTGATTGTACTTAACATCTGTTTCTGTATGGATATGCGTCAAACTCGATTCTCCCCAACTGGCCAGCTCAGGTTATGGACTGCGGCAAAGGTGGAGGCATTGCCGACGTTAATAGACCAGCTCCTTCCTTGCTTCAACGCATTCCCTGCCACAATGACAGCGAACAGGCCTGTTGCTTCTTCCCAGAGAAATCTGCCCAAACTCATTCATCCATGGAGGTTGTGCAGTCTGTCAGTTGTGTGCCATATGTACAGTCTTCACTGGGAGGCCAAGACTGGTGGATATGGACCACCACCGGCAGACTCACAGATTCAGTATCTCTTCACTTGCTGCCTTTTCTTCATATGTTTTAATTTCCTAGCAAAGGACCAATTATTTAATAATATTATGACTTGCTATGGATGAAAATTGTCTGCAATTGATTACGGGCAAGGTATACCAACTCATGCTGAGCTTACCTTCAAGTTTCATGGGTAACTTCATAAATTCTTCCTCGTGGCTGTAAATACTCATTCACCAAACTGAAATGGCTGAATGGCACTCTAGACTCCAACATCAAGAAGATGGCTCAGAGCGGTACAGTGGCGCAGCTGGTAAAGCTGCTGCCTCACAGCGCCAGAGACCCGGGTTCGAACCTGACCTTGGGTGCCATCTGTGTGGAGTTTGCACATTCTCCCTGTGACTGCGTGGGTTTCCTACGGATGCTCCAATTTCCTCCCACATCCCAAAGACATACGGGTTTGTCGGTTAATTGGCCTCTACGAAATTGCCCCTTGTATGTAGGAAGTGGATGAGAAAGTGGGATAAGATTAAAAAAACAGTGTGAGTAGAACATAGAATGATGTAATGACAGAATGATCAAATGATACAATCCAATGGATAGAAACAAGGAACTGCAGATGCTCGTTAACACGAAAGGACTTAAAGTGCGGGAGTAACTCAGTGGTCAGGCAGCATCTCCGGAGAAGATGGGTAGGTGACATTTCAGGTTGAAACTCAATACTCCGATGTAAGTACTCATGCAGTATGTTGAAATGTGCAGAGATGAGGATGACCGACGTTTTATGCCCATGTGATGGAGATCTCACATCCAATGCACCAGGAACTGCCTGATTGGATTTCCATGCTGATGCAACATCATTTGGAAATGGTTGCTTTTACAATTTACCTCATGAGAAGCAGAATGTCAACTGCAAAGAGCTGACATAACAATACCACACGTTCAATAAAGTACCATCCAATTAAATCTCCCCTCACACTCCACTGTCCCAGTGAAATCCATTAAAACTTCCCTCGGAGCCATCGTGTCTTTGTACAGCTGTTGCCTTTAAAGTTACTGTTCGAAAAGTTTCAACAAACTTAATAGATGTCTTTGGGCTCACTAACTGGGATCCCTTAAAAAATCTGGGGCCTTGTCCTTTATACTAAGAGCACCAATTATTCACATTGCTTCCCATTCAGTATACGAACAGAGAACAAATGGCCTCCCAACAATGTTCACGCCTTGATCAAAAAATATTGGACACAAAGTGTTGGAGTAACTCAGCGGGTCAGGCAGCATCTCTAGAGAAAAGGAATAGGTGACGTTTTGGGTCAAAACCCTTCTTCAGGCTGAGAGTCAAGGGAGAGGGAAACTAGAGGTATGAAAAAACAAATCAGAGCCGGCACCAAGGAAAGATGGAGCCAACAATGGTCCCTTGTTGGCTGTGCAAGAGGTGATAACGAAGGGATGTAGGGATGCGAACAGTGGAACTCGCAGGACGACTAGGGTGAGGGAGGGAAAGAGGAGAGGCAAGACAAAGTGTGGCAGGTAATAGGTGGACACAGACAAGGGGAGGTTTAGATAGGCAATTAGTTGGAACAACGGCCAGAGATAAAAGAAGAAGGTGTGAGATAGAAGAAATGGAAAAAGTTGCAAATTGTAAAGCCATTATTACCTGCCATGCTTTATCCTGCCTCCCCTCTCACCCAGCTTTCTTTCCACCCCCACCCTAGAATCAATCTGAAGAAGGGTCCTGACCTGAAGCATCACTGTTTCTCCCGACATACTGCCAGACCCGCTGAGTTATGTCAGCACTTTGTGCCCTTTTGTGTAAACCAGCATTTGCTGTTCCTTGTTTCTGCTCAAAAAAGATTATGTTAACTTTGACCTTTGCATTTCAAACATCGGCAGCTACACACATTATGGCTTAAACAGTAGTAAAACACAACGTATTTTGGTCAATCCCTGTCTCTCCACAATAAACCCATTGTTTAATATATCCTATTATAGTCTCCATTCACTTTTGTTCCAGTCATAGTGACTGCCAGAGTTGTTTGCCCATTGCTGCTCATCAAACCCAGTTATATTCTACACCAAGTATTGGTTAATCATTAGTTACTGAAAGTTGCAGTATCTGCAGTTCCTTCTTAAACATTGGTTAATCCAATTCCATTATTTTAATGAAGATAGACACAAAATGCTGGAGTAACTCAGCAACTCTGGGAAAAAGGAATAGTTGACGTTTTGGTTCAGAACCCTTCTTCAGACTGAAAGATAGAGGTTGGGGGGACTGGAGGCGAAAAAGGGCAGATTAAATCAGGGCCAGCAACAGATGACCTCAGGAAGGGTGGAGTCCATAATAGCCCATTATTTTGTGTCTCTCTTTGGTATAAACCAACATCTGCAGTTTCTTCTGAGAGTCAAAGAGTTTCCACAGTGTGGAATCAGGCCCTTCGGCCCAACTTGCCCACACCGACCAACATATTCCAGCTACACTTGTCCCGCCTGCCTGCATTTGGTCCATATCCCTCCAAACCTCTCCTATCCATGTACCTGTCCAAATGTTTCTTAAATGTTGCAATAGTTCTTGCATCAACTACCTCCTCGCCAGCTCGTTCCGTAACCCTCCACCCTTTGTGTGAAAACGTTATCCCTCAGATTCCTATTAAATATTTCCCCCCTCACCTTAAACCTATGCCCTCTGGTTCTCGATTCCCCTACTCTGGGCAAGAGACTCAGTGTGTCTACCTGATCTATTCCTCGTTCCCTGTCCATTATTTTAATCACAGCACCCTCTCCTGAGGGCTAATTATTCTACTTTTAGTGCAGTCACCAAAAAGTGCATTTATGTTCACAGGTGCATTAACTCTAAATTTATATACGGCATAGAGGTGCAGCATCACAGCAGCAAAGACCCGGGTTCGATCCTGACCTCAGGAACTGTCTGTGTGAAGTTTGCACGTTCTCCCTGTCATCATGTGAGTTTCCCCTGGATGCTCCGGTTTCCTCCCACATCCCAAAGACCACCGAGTCCATGCAGCCATCGATCTCCTGAACACTAGTTCTATGTTATCCCATTTTCGAATCCTACGTAATAGGGACAATTTACAGAAGCCACTTAACCTACAAACCTGCGCGTCTTTGGAATGTGGGAGGAAACCGCAGCACCCGGAGAAAACCCACACAGTCACAGGGAGGGCGTGCAAACTCCGCACAGAGAGCACCCATGATCAGAATCGAACCCGGGACCCTGGCGCAGTAAAGCCCCTGTCCCACTTTCCCAAGTTACTCACGAATTCTCCCGAGTTTTCCCCTTGATTCAAACTCGGGGAATGTCTGTTGCGAGTCCGTAGGAGTCCGTAGATATTTCGTAGCAGCTCGTAATGCCAGCCGTAGGTACTCGGGGCATCGGGTAAGTCGGGACGTTTTTTCAGCATGTTGAAAAATGTCCACGAGTAAAAAAAATAGCCCCGAGTACCCACGGCTGGCTGTTACCATAATTCTCCTAGTTTGAATCACGGGGAAAACTCGGGAGAATTCGTGGTAACTCGGGAAAGTAGGGCAGGGGCTTACACCACTTGCATGTCTCATTCAAATGACAGTGCCCAGAATAATACTGACTAGGGGAAACCAAAAAAGGTGGATACACCCCCTGTAACTACCCTTCATTACGTGACCAATTCAAAATACCACATAAATACCACATGTTTCTAAATAAAGGAATCCACAGCAAGCAGGGGCCCCACACTTTTCCAAAGAGATTTTGTTACTTCCTCTCCTCTTTATGCCTCAAATTAAATGGCTATCATGAAGATTACAGGCAAACGGACACGTTTGATCTGGATGGTAATAAAACATACTTCTGTGCTCTCAATCCCAGCAAAGAGTTGAAGGAAATCCACGCTGAAAACGAGGTTGGAATGAACAATGCCATATATCTCGACCACAGAGGAGACGGGGTAATGGTGGTGGCTGTCACACAATACAATAAACCCACTAGACTGTGTCGTGATGGAATTCTATCAGACATTGCTGCAGGCAGCTCGCTTCCATTTACCATCAGGCTCACTCTTAAAACGTCTCCAGATCATTTAGAAATAATAAGTCTAAATGGCTGGACAGCTTGCTTGATAATGAGTGTGCCTTCAAGCATGGGATTGCTAATGCATTCAGATGCTTTGTCATCATCTTTGAATGGTGAAGGGTAGTTGGGGGAAACAAGGGAGATATACAGGGGCGGCATGGTGGCTCTGCGGTAGAGTTGCTGCCTTACAGCGCCAGAGACCCGGGTTCGATCCCGACTGCGGGTGCTTGTCTGTACGGAGTTTGTATCTTCTCCCCTTGACCTGCATGGGTTTTCTCCGAGATCCTCAGTTTCCTCCCACAATCCAAAGGCATACTGGTTTGTAGATTAATTGGCTTGGTATGAAATGTGAATTGTCCCAAGTGTGTGCAGGACTAGTGTTAGTGTGCAGGGAATGCTGGTCGGTTCCGGACTTGGTGGGCCAAAGGGCCTGTTTCCGTGCTGTATCTCTAAATTAAACTCAACATAGAGCAGGTCATTGTTGGTGAAACATGCACTAAGGATATCATTGTCCATTGGATCACTTCAGACAATCAGCTTGACGAACGGTCCCGACCAGAACCGTCACCTAGTCATGACCTCCAGAGATGTTGCCTAACCCGCTGAATAACTCCAACACATTGTGTTCTACACCAGACTCCAGCACTGCAGTTCCTTCGAGTACTGCGTCGAGTACTCAAAACAGGAGACAAAGGGCACAGAACATCCCGCCATGATAGTTATGCACTCGTTTGGGAAGGAACTGTAGATGCTGGTTTAAACCAAAGATTGACACAAAGATTGACACAAGATTGACTGTAACTCAGCGGGACAGGCAGCACATCTGGAGAGAAGGAATGGGTGACGTTTCGGGTCAGACCCTTAAAGGGTCGACCCAACCTGAAACATCACCCATTCCTTCTCTCCCGAGATGCTGCCTGTTCCACTGAGTTACTCCAGCTTTTTGTGTGTATCTATAATTATGCACTCAATGGTTTCTTAGATTGATCAAATGTGTTTAGTATTTTATCTGTTTAGTTCAAATGACCATAACATAGACCAAATGCAATCTGTCTACTGAGATAACATTCAATGAAAGTGCTTACAGTTTAATAAATGTCTCGGCTAAACTGTAAATTGAACCACCAAACACGGCAAAAGGCTTGGATCCCATCTTCTCACAATGAATGCTATTAATTCTTCAAATGCTGACCTAGATGGGCAATATAAGGACAGGCAAAGCTCAGAATTGCGTGAAGTGTTGATAATGCACAGGTCTGCAAGCAGTTGCATAGAAAATATCAATTGCTAAAAAAGAACCTTTGCTGAATTAAGCGGATTAAAAGAATTAACAGAGTTACTGTGGCCACGCAGCGGTGGGCCTGGTTCGCCACTGCGACCACAAGATAAAACTTTTTGTAACTTTGCCGGCTCCAGAAACACAGCGACTCATAAGGTCACAAGGGATAGGAGTAGAATTAAGCCATTCGACCCATCCAGTCTACTCCACCACTCAATGATGGCTGATCCATCACTCCCTCCTAACCCCATTCTCCTGCCTTCCCATAACTGGACTAATCAAGAATCTATCTCTGCCTTAAAAATATCCACTGACTTGACCTCTTCAGCCTTCCATGGCAAAGAATTCCACAGATTCTCCACCCTCTGACTAAAGAAATTTCTCCTCATCTCCTTCCTAAAAGAACGTCCTTTAATTCTGAGGCTATGACCTCTAGTCCTAGACTCTCCCAGTAGTCAGACTAACCGACTCCTTATGCACTGCCTGGTGAGGTCCGCTGTATGATTTTCCCGGGTTTAGTTTAGTTTAGAGATGCAGCATGGAAACAGGCCCTACGGCCCACCGAGTCCATGACAACCAGCCATCCACATACACCAGCACTATCCTACACACTAGGGACAATTTACAACCAAAGCCAATTAACCTATGAACCTGTCCGTCTTTGGAGTATGGGAGGAAACTGGGGAAAACCCACCTGGTCACAGGGAAACCTACAAACTCCGCACAGACAGCGCTCGTAGTCCAGGATCTCTGGCACTGTCAGGCAGCAACTCTACTGCTGCGTCACTGGGTTGTATGTAAAACAAAACATTCCACTGTACCGATGTACATGTGAGAATAAAGTCTCATTGAATCATTGAATTGTTTTTGAAAAAGACTGATCCTGAACCACAAGTGAGACATCAGAAAAATACCAAAGAAAAATCATGGCCCTGAAACGTTAACGATTTCTCTCCTTGTGGGTGCTGACTGACCTCCTGAGCATTTCCACAATGTTCCTCTTTTGTGTTTTCTATTTCAGATTTCCAGTATCTGCCATATTTGGCTTGTGTAATAGATTGACTTTTATCAAATGTTGAATAGAGCACATTCTTAAAGGTGAGGTATAAAGAAGGAACTCGACCGAAACGTCACCTATTCGTCACCTATTCCTTTTCTCCAGTGATGCTGCCTGACCCGCTGAGTTACTCCAGCATTTTGTGTCTATCTTTGGTGTAAACCAGCATCTGCAGTTCCTTCCTACACATTTTGTCTGCTCCACTGCGCAAGTTCCTCAAGGAAAGCTCCTCCTCTCTCTGACAAGAGTTCTGCAACACAATCTCTCCCAATGTGATTCCTGCTGCTCTTTATGTAAAAACGTTGTCCCTCAGGTTCCAATTAAATCTTACCTCTCTCATCTTAACCTTATAATATTTAGTTTTTTGGAGAAGTAACTAAAAAGATTGATGAGGGCAAAGCCATATACGTTGTTAATATGGTCTTCAGCAAGGCACTTGATTAGGTGCCGCATGGTAGGTTGCACTGGAAGGGTAGATCACAGGGGATCCAGGGAGAACTAGCAGAGTGGAGAGAGAATTGGCTTCATGAAAAGAAGTAGAGGGTGATGGTGGAAGATTATTTTTCAGACTGGAGGTGTGTGACTAGCAGTGTGCGTCGGGATTGGTGTGGTCCCATTGCTGCTTGTGATTTAAATCCAATGATTTGGATGAGAATGTACAAGGCATGATTACTGGGTATGCAGATGACAGGTGAGTGGGTGGCGTTGTAGATAGTGAAGATGGTTATCAAATATCGCAGCAGGATCGTGATCAGTTGGATGGGTGGACTGAGGGGTGCCGTATGATGGCAGCCTCTGCCTACAGTCTGTCTGTCTTTCCATCTTTTTGTTATTTTTAGTCTGTTTAAAAAAGTATGTTTCGGAGGTTTCTTAGTATTTTTATGTGGGGGAGGTGGGGAGGGGAAGGGGGAAACCGTTTCTCAGTCATTCCAGGCGAAGATGCGACTATTCTCCGAGTCGCATTTTTGCCCCCCCCCTCGCGGCCTACCAAGTGGATTGGCGCGGCCTTTCCGGCGCAGCACTGGATTCATCGCGGAGCAGGCGATGCCTTTGCTGGGAGTGATGGGCCTGCTGCTTCAACATCGTAAAGCTGTGGTTTGCGGAGCTCCCAGCTGTGGGCAGCGCTGACTTCAACATCGCGGAGTCCTGGGATCCCTTTGCCGAGAGCCGCCAGTGTGAATCTCCGCCCAGCTCAGCCTGAGGACTTCGGGAGCCGCGGTCTCCTGTAAGAAGTGGCCGATTCGGAAGAAGTGGTCGGTTCCATCATCCCGGCGAGAGGGCCTGAACATCGGACTGCCTGTAGCGGCAACTCCTGGGGCTCGGGAGGCCCCGACCACGGGTGAACAACAAAGAGGAGGATGACTGAACTTTGGTGCCTTCCCTCACAGTGCGAAACTTTGATTCCGCTGTGTGGGGATGTTTATATTAAAGTCTATCGTGTGTTGTGTTCTTTCTTATTCGTATGGCTGTATGGTAACCCAAATTTCACTGTACCAATTGGTGCATGTGACAATAAATGCCTCTTGAACTCTTGAACTCTTGAATGGTTAATGGGGTTTAATGCAGATAGGTTCGAGGTGTTGCATTTCGGGAAGTCAAACCAGGGCAGGACTTTCACAGTGGATGGCAGGGCTCCAGAGAATGTTGTGGAGCAGAGGGATCATGGAATGCAGGTATATAGTTCCTTGAAAGTGGTATCAGACGTAGATAGAGTGGTCAAGAAGGGTTTCGGCACATTGCCCTTCAGCAGTCAGAGTACAAAGTAGAGAAGTTGAGATGTTTTGTTACGGTTGTACAAGATGTTGGTGAGGCCACATTTGGAGTATTGTGTTCAGTTTTGGTTACCATGTTGTAAGAAAGATGTTGTAAAGCTGGAAAGGGTGCAGAGAAGATTTAGGATGCTGTTGCCAAGGCTCGAGGGCCTGAGCTATAGGGAGAGGTTGAGCAGACTAAGACTCTATTTCATGGAGCACAGGAGGATGAGGGGTGATCTTATAGAGATGTATAAGATCATGAGGGGTATAGATAGGGTGAATACACAAAGTCTTTAACCCAGAGTTGGGGAATCAAGAACCAGAAGGCATAGTTGAGAGAGGAAAGATTTGATGTAACCTGATGGGCAACCTTTCCACGAATAGTGTGGTCGGTACATGGAATGAGCTGCCAGAAGAGATAGTTAAGGCAGATACTATCACAACATTCAAAAGACATTTGGACTGGTATGTAGGTAGGAAATAATTAGAAGAATATGGGCCAAACGCACGCAGGTGGGACCAGTGTAAATAAGGCGTCTTGGACAGCATGGGCAAGTTGGGCAGAAGGGCCTGTTACCATGTGGTATGACTGTATGACTCTAAATGGCCTCTAGTTCTTGATTCCTCAACCCTGGGAAGAAGGCTATGGGCATTCACATTCACCCTATCTATGCCACTCCATTCTGCTCCGCCATTTAATAAGATCATGGCTGATCTGATTGGTACTCTGATTGAATCTAATTCGATGGCTCGATTGTAATCAGGTACTAGATTAAGTGGGACCCGTTGGGTGCCAGCATCACTCGGGAGGGCTGGTCACCCAACGCAATATTCCACCTCTCCACCAATTCCAATATTGCTGGCCAGTGGGGGAGGGGGGGCGCTTTCTGTTGTGCTAGTATGTGTGGCCGAAGGGTCTGGTTTCCAGAGGGCTAGTATGGATATTGTGGGCCGAATGGATTCTTGGACTGGCAGCTCAGTCACTGAGGCTAGGCAGCTCAGTCACTAAGGCCTGGCAGTACAGTCACTCGGACCTGGCAGGCTGGCAGCTGAGAAACTGCTAGAAATTCTGCCCAAAACAGGTGACAGACTCTGTGAGAGAGAAGGGGGAGAGCATGGACTGAATGGATTATTGGGCTGGCACTTCAGTCATTTACGGCTGGTGGGCTGGCAGTTCACTTACTCACGGCTGGTGGGCTGGCAGTACAGTCACTCGCGGCTGGTGGGCTGGCAGTTCAGTCACTTACAGCTGGTGGGCTGGCAGTTCACTTAGTCATGGCTGGTGGGCTGGCAGTTCAGTCACTTACAGCTGGTGGGCTGGCAGTTCACTTACTCACTGTTGGTGGGCTGGCAGTTCACTTACTCACGGCTGGTGGACTGGCAGTGCAGTCACTCATGGCTGGTGGACTGGCAGTGCAGTCACTCACAGCTGATGGGCTGGAAGTATCCTTTTAAAAAAATCGCAAACCGTACGTGGGTTTTGAATTACATTTTAATCAGATGTAAGGCAAGCAATGGCATAATTGTTAGCTGTTAATTGGACATAATCAACCTCAGCAAATTGACAATATCCTATTGAAAGGGAGTGGGTGTTTAAGCTGTCAGGACATTTTATTATTTGCCAAAATATACATCTCATTACCATAATGATAGAAAACTTACTTTTCCACACCACTCGTAAGTCTGGAGATTTTTTAATGATAAATTTAGCTTCAGAAGCGTTTTCTTTTTCCATGTAAAACCCCACTTCAGAACCATGGGCGATTTTAAAATTTTACAGCCAGATTTATCACTTCTGAAACTTTTTAGATACCAAAGGAATCAAGAAAAAACACAAATAATGCCTTACTGTTGATGAAATGCAGTGAGCAAATGCGATAATTCCCAATATTTTCAATTTCGATATCTGCACGGCCAATGTTCGCCAAGCACTTTAGCTGTTGTTGTCCCTTCAGCTCTTGCTTCTCTTTACCTTCATTTCTCTTCACTTTTGGAATTCTGAAGTAGGATAGATGTCTCTCACAGTTACCCCGACTTCCACAATTATTTACAGCGCAAAAATTCACCATTTTGGCGGTTTTTATCAGGTAGGGAAGTACGCGTTTCGTGTATTAACAACATATACCGGAAGCTGTGATGTCCTCCAGATGGATTGAGCGGTTCCGTTCGTCAAGCCCTTTCACCCGGAGACCTTACGTGCAACCCCCCTATACACACACACGGACTCTCAGACACACACTCACACACAGACTCACTCACACACAGACTCTCACACACAGGCTCACGCACACACAGGCTCACTCACACACAGGCTCACTCACACACACACACACACACACAGACAGACTCACACACACAGACTCACTCACACACAGAGACTCACACACTCACTCACTACCAATACTAAAATGCCAAGTAACTTCAGAACATGGTGAACATACAGTGCGTAAACCGAATGATTCAAATGCTTAAAGCCTCCTGTCGAGGCTGCTGCTGAAGCAAAAACGTGCTTTAAATAACATCCAACAAACACACTCACCATAGACAGAGCAGTAAACTCTCTTGAATTATTCAACGATGTCTTCACTCTGTGCCTTCCGCAGTCAGCATCATCTTGCCATGAACGGGAAATGACGCACTCAGCGCCAGCATGCCGCTAACCGGAAATGACGTCATCGGTGCCATCTTGCAACTAAGCTAAAATCACAGAATGAGCGCCAATTTTGAAATTAAACAGTCATCTAATAAAATGTTTATTCACGCTTTATCCATCCGAAAACTGTTGCAAGCAAGCCCTTTAAAAGCCAAGCCAATTGGGCAAACACTTTGCAAGCCAACAAAACACATTTTCTGAAAGCCCTTTAAAGCCAAGCCAATTGGGCAAACACTTGCAAGCCAACAAAACACATTTTCTGAAAGCCCTTTAAAAAGCCAAAAGCCAATTGGGCAAACACTTTGCATCCCAACTAAACACATTTTCTGAAAGCCCTTTAAAAACCAAAAAGCCAATTGGGCAAACACTTTGCATCCCAACAAAACACATTTTCTGAAAGCCCTTTAAAAAGCCAAAAACCCAATTGGGCAAACACTTTGCAAGCCAACAAAACATATTTCTGAAAGCCCTTTAAAAAGCCAAAAAGCCAATTGGGCAAACACTTTGCAAGCCAACAAAACATATTTTCTGAAAGCCCTTTAAAAAGCCAAAAAGCCAATTGGGCAAACACTTTGTAAGCCAACAAAACACATCTTCTGAAAGCCCTTTAAAAAGCCAAAAAGCCAATTGGGCAAACATTTTGCAAGCCAACAAAACACGTTTTCTGAAAGCCCCTTAATAGCCAAAAAGCCAATTGGGCAAACATTTTGCAATCCAACAAAACACGTTTTCTGAGAGCCCTTTAATAGCCAAGCCAATTGGGCAAACACTTTGCATGCCAACAAAACACGTTTTCTGAGAGCCCTTTAATTGCCAAGCCAATTGGGCAAACACTTTGCAAGCCAACAAAACATGTTTTCTGAGAGCCCTTTAATAGCCAATTGGGCAAACACTTTGCAAGCCAACAAAATGCATTTTCTGAAAGCTCTTTAAAAAGCCAAAAAGCCAATTGGGCAAACACTTTGCAAGCCAACAAACACGTTTTCTGAGAGCCCTTTAATAGAGAAGACAATTATGCAAACAATTGCAAGCCAACAAAACACGTTTTCTGTAAATCCCTTTGAAAAGCCAAAAAAACAATTGGTCAAACACTTTGCAAGCCAACAAAACACATTTTCTTGTAAGCCCTTTGTAGATTGATGACTGCATGTGAACCAATCACACTTAGCCAGCATCACCAACTCCACCCCATTATAACACTTACACTAACGCCCATTCCCCAGCACCGTCAGTCTAAGCAACTAGGATGGAACTGACAACACCTTGTCTTTTAATGCTGCCAAGTTACAGTGCTGATTAAAGATGTGTGTAAATCTTATACTGTCTCAGGCGATGATTTACATGGTGTCAGAAGTGGGATTAATGCACAGGCGGATTTCATCCTTTCCCTTCTTGACTGTGGCAATCATGGTTGAGACCCAGTCGGTGGGGTCGCTGACTGCTTCAATTACGCCTTTGGAGACCATGTCCTTCAGCATAGAGTGAACCATGTCAGTCATGGCAAATGACAATCGGCGCGGGGGGCGGATTACGGGTGTCACATCGGGGTCAGTAATAATCGTGTAGGACACAGGCAACTTGCCTAGGTTGTTGTCGAAGAGACCAGGGAATTCATGCAGTGGATCAAAAGAAACTTGCAGTTTGTGGACAATTTTGTCAAAGGAAATTAGCCCCAGTTCCTGACAGGCACGATTGCCAAGCAGAGTAACTGAATTAAAGTTCAACACATAGAAGGTCAATTCCCTCATTGTTTTCTTCAGTACACATTTCAAGTTGGTTTTGCCCAGGTGAACCAGCACCTCCCCTCCAAAAGCATGTAAAGTGGATGCGTCCTTGACAAGTGGCTCGCTAGCTCTAATCTTGTTAAAGAGATTGATTGACATAGTGTTGACCTTCACCCCAAGCAACTGCGCATTCTGGCCGCGCACACTGCCAATGATGATACGCTTCAAGCCCTCTCATCCATCATCAAAAGAGGCTTGCCAGACAAACAATCCAACACGCCCACAGAGGTGCAGCCGTACTTATTGGTCCGTGATGAACTGGTGGTTCAGTTTGGTGTGGTCGTTAAGGGTCACAAGGTAGTGATACCTTCATCGCTACAAGACGAATACTTCAAAGAGGTACACAGCGGTCACCCAGGAGCCGACTCCACACTGGTACGCGCCCGGGATCTGTTCTACTGGCCCGGAATGGCCACGTACATCCGGGACCGCATAGCCTCCTGCCCCACTTGCAACAATCTTGCACCTCATCAGCAGCGGCAACCTCTTCTGCAACAACCTCCACCAGCACTGCCTTGGTCGTCGCTGGCTGCAAACATTTTTGAATGGTGCGGTAAGCACTACCTCGTTCTGGTCGACTCTTTTTCCAACTGGTTTGAACTTGACCAACTGACCTCCCTCACGTCTGAGATGGTCATCAAGAAGCTGAAAAGACACTTCTCAGTCTATGGCGCTCCTGTCATCCTGAGAACCGACAACAGTCGACAGTTCACCAGCCACTTGTTCAAGCTTTTCGCAGACCGATGGAACTTCCAGCACGTCACAAGCAATCCCGAGTATCCACAGAGTAATGGACTTGCTGAACGCGCTGTCAGAAGCGCCAAGCACTTGCTGGAGGGAGCGCGCATTTCAAAGTCAGACGTCTATCTCGATCTCCTGAATCTCAGAAACATCGCCAGAGACGGAACCTTGGGGTCACCAGCACAGCGTCTGCTGTCGAGAGTGACGAGGTCTCCGGTCCCCATCGCACAACAGCAGCTGGTTCCTCGGGTGCTGAAGCCCGCCACTATCCAGCAACGTCTCCAAGAGAAGCACGACTTCCAGAAACGGTCATACGACAGTTCCAGCCGACCATTCAAGCCTCTACTGCCGGGCCAGGTCGTCCGTCTACGAACTTCAACTGGACATTCTCGTCTGGGCACTGTTGTACGCCCGACTGATGAGCCGCGATCGTACCTTGTGGACTGTGAGGGAGCGGTATACCGGAGAAGTCGACAGCACCTGCTTGCTGTGAAGGAGCCCCGACCACCGCCTGCTGATCCCTATGCTCCGCCGCTCCAGTTCCAGCCGCCTTGCGCAGTGTCTCCCGCCCATCCCCGCATGCCTTGCACCCCCCCACGTCCCTCGGTCTCCACGAACCACGGGGTTACACCTACCGCATGTTTCCCCTCTCGGCCACCACAAGCCTCTCCCGTGCGATTTTCACCTTGAGCCTCTCCGCCTAATCCTTCAGTGGAGGGAGGGGATGGTTGGGTCCACACGCGCTCGGGCCGTGTTAGTAGACCACCAGACAGGTATGGCAAGTATGTTTAATACACTTCCTTTCCACATTTAATCTTTAGGGGGAAGGATGTAGATTGATGATGCATGTGAACCAATCACACTTAGCCAGCATCACCAACTCCACCCCATTATAACACTTATACTAACGCCCATTCCCAGCACCGTCAGTCTAAGCAGCTAGGATGAACTGACAGCACCTTGTCTTTTAATGCTGCCAAGTTATAGTGCTGATTAAAGATGTGTGTAAATCTTATACTGTCTCAGGCGATGATTTACACCCTTTAAAAAGCCAAAAAGCCAATTGGGCAAACACTTTGCAAGCCAACAAAATACATTTTCTGAAAGCCCTTTAAAAAGCCAAAAAGCCAATTGGGCAAACACTTTGCAAGCCAACAAAACACATTTTCTGAAATCCCTTTAAAAAGCCAAAAAGCCAATTGGGCAAACACTTTGCAAGCAACAAACAAATTTTCTGAAAACCACATCCCGGGGACTCACCGTGGAGTAGACTTGCATTCAGTGTTATTCGCAGCTCAGAGAGCCGTGACCCTCTTGCTTCCTCCGTCTGGCAGAGACTGAGTGAGCCACAACACTTCCGGGTTTTATAGTCCCTCCCCCCTGCCGCCAGCGGGGGCAGCAGAGAGAATGGCAATTTTTGTTTTATCATTAATATCTCTCTGATTTTTCATCGATGGGAAAAATCCTCCAGTCCAGTCCGGCGGAGAGGGGCTCTGAGCAAGGTGGCCAAATATGACGCCCGTAAGTGGCGGAGTTCTCTCGGAAATCATGAAACAGTAAGTCAAAAGCGGTCAAGATCTTAGTTTTAGTAATATAGATTGTCTTCCCACTAACTGGTTAGCATGCAACAAAAGCTTTCCACTGTACCTCGGTACACGTGACAATAAAATAATAAACTAATAACGTCAACCACATTCGTATCTTCCCATGATAATCTTTCACATACAATCAATCTATCTCCGTCGTAAAACATATTCATATTTTGTGCTTCTCTTCATGAAAGAGAATTCCAAAGACTCATGAGAGAAAACCCATTCATCCCCATCTCCTTCTTATAGGAGTGACTTCTTACTTTGAGCAGTGGCCTCTACTTCTTTATTCTCCAGGATATACATTTTCGTCAAAGTACTCTGGTTTCATCCCACATCTCAAAAATGTGTAGGTTGATAAATTAATTAATGATGGGCGGCACAATGGTGCAACGGTAGAGTTGCTGCCTTACAGCACCTGACACCCGGGTTCGATCCTGAGTATGGGTGCTGTTTGTACGGAGTTTGTACTTTCTCCCTGAGACTGTGTGGGTTTTCTTCGGGTGCTCCGGTTTCCTCCCTCACTCCAAAGACGCACAGGTTTGTAGGTTAATTGGCTTCAGTAAGTTGTAAATTTGTCCCTAGTGCATGTAGGTTAGTGTACAGCGTGATCACTGGTCAGCGTGGACTCGGTGGGCCGAAGGGCCTGTTTCCACGCCGTATCTCCAAAGTCCAAAATCTAAAATTGTTACTGTAAATTGCCCCTAGCGGTTGAATCTTGAGGGAAGTTGATGGGAATGTGAAGGGGGGGTATTCTAAATGGGTGTGAAAGTCAGCGCAGATTTGGCAGGCTGAAAGGCCTGTTACCATGCTGTATGATGCTGTGTGGAGTCACGGGGTCATCCAACACATGAAGAAGCCCTAACCCCATATCGTACCATTGTGCACTGCTCCATTTTGTGATGTTTTTGCCCATTTGTTTTTAGTGATTTTTTCATAACTGTTAAATTGTATCGTAAACTCTTGTTCCCCTCAGCACAGATGTTGCTTGGCCTGCAGAGCATTTCCAGCATTTGCTGCTTTATTTCAATTTTATACCACCTACAGACTTTTGATTTTGAAAAGGGCTGCACGGTGGCGCAGCAGTAGAGCTACTGCCTTACAGCGCCAGAGACCTGGGTTCGATCCTGACTACAGGTGCTGTCTGTGTGGGTTTTTTCCGAGATCTTCGCTCCTCCCATACATCAAAGGTGTGTTGGTTGATTGGTTTTGTGTTTATGTAAAATTGTCCCTCGTTTGTATAGGATAGTGTTAGGGTGCTGGGATTGCTGGTCGGCGCGGACTCGGTGGGCCGAAGGGCCTGTTTCTGCGCTGTATCTCTAAACTAAACTAAAGCAGAATCCTGTAAATGGCTTCTCATTCCATGTAATCCTCATTAATGGACTGCTTTGAAATCCACTCAACCAAGCTATTTCGGAATTGGTATTTTAGCGGAAGGATGACACATCTTCCTGCTGACAGTCACTGAATGAATAATCTAACATCTTCGGGGAAGGTTAGATTTAAAGAAAGCATGACAACTTAAAAAGAACTATAAATAGTAGGAAATATATAAAAGGCTTTGAAAGAACTCAAGTCAAATCTGTTCTAATCTAACAGGATAGACTGGGCTTTGTGAGAAATGGATAAGAAGAGTAAAAATATGCTTGTAACGTGGGCTTGAAAGCCAATTATTGAGGTTGCAGACCAGTAAACTAACAAAAGGAAACTAGATGTTCTCTGGCTACATCTATACTTGACAAATAGACAGATAAACTCTTACTTTCAATCCACCTTGACTTAGCGTCATCGAGTTATAGAGGCACAGAGTTTCGTTGCATTTAGAGATACAGCGCGGAAACAGGCCCTTCAGCCCATCGAGTCCGCACCGACCAGCAATCCCCGAACATTAACACTACCCTACACACACAAGGGACAATATTGCACATATACCAAGCCAATTAACCTACATACCTGTACGTCTTTGGAGTGTGGGAGGAAACGAGTTGTTGGAGAAAACCCACGCGGTCACTGGGAGAACGTACAAACTCCGTGCAGACAGCACCCATAGTCGGGATAGAACCCGGGTGTCTAGCGCTGTAAGAGCTGTAAGGCAGCATCTCTACCGCTGTACCATCCTGCTAGATTAGAATTGATTTGACTTGATTTCTTTCAAAGCCTTTTATATATTTCCTACTATTTTATAGTTCTTTTTAAGTTGTCATATAGCATGGAAACAGGTCCTTCAGCCCAACTTGCCTATGCCGACCAAGATGTCCCTTCTCAACTGGTTCCTCTTACCTGTGTTTGGCCCATACCCTTCTGAACCTTTCCCATCCATGTACATGTCCTTGGTACATGACTTGCCCAGCAAACCCTATTTTACCCAAAGCAATCTTGCACAGTGCATTGTTTTTCATAAGATCATAAGCGATAGGAGCAGAATTGGGCCATTCGGCCCATCAAGTCTACTCCGCCATTCAATAATGGCTGATCTATCTCTCCCTCTTAACCCCATTCTCCTGCCTTCTCCCCATAACCTCTGACCCCCGGACTAATCAAGAATCTATCTATCTCCCTTAAAAATATCCACTGACTTTACCACTACAGCCTTCTGTAGCAAAGCATTCCACAGATTCACCACCAATATTTTTAATTATGAAGCTGATGTCAGGTGGTGCTAAACTAAAATATGTCGATTATGCTGCGGTGCTATTAAAATATATTGTTGTTTGGAAATGGTGACATGAATGGTGATATCATCCTGCTTAAATAAAGACAGACTGTTTTTAGTACACAGCGTATCACTTGCTAATTCAAAGGTAAGCAAATATTAGACTGTACCTCAAGCCCTCATGTACTTAATTCTCATCGGTAGCTGAAGGCAGTTTGATCTTTTAATTATAATCTCTTTTGGCTTTATGTCAAAAAATGAGCTAAATTCAGCATCCCACATAAAACCCTTGACAAAAGTTAATTCTGGTCCTTCACGTTCACAGAATCTACTCATCAGGCTTGAAAAAGTAGCGACATATATTGTTCAATAATGTGACAGTCTTGGAATTAACACGCACGAGGAATCGGAGAGTTAAATAGGGAATTATTTTCCTTCAGGTTAAATAGGAGCATCCTAATCTTCACAAAATGGCTGCACCTTATCACTAGGAAGCCACTCAATGTGTTCAGCAGAACCTGAAGAAGTGTCACAACCCAAAACGCCACCCATTCCTTCTTTCCAGAGTGAGCAGAGAGCAAGTGTTCTAGCCACCATAAGTATTGTCATATTAGAACAGCAGAAAGCTACCTTAATATCACCATCCCTTGCATACCTGGTCTTCACAAATGGCCTGAAGCAATACTTGCTGCAAAACTGATGGAGGAAAAGGGGAAAGAAAGTTAAATTCTGATTCCAAGTTTTAAAGAGGGTGGGGTCACGCCTCACTCTGAGGTGTGGCACGGTGGCGCAGCGGTAGAGTTGCTGCCTTACAGCGCCTGAGACCCAGGTTCAATCCTGACTACGGTGCTGTCTGCATGGAGTTTATACGTTCTCCCTGTGACCGCACGGGTTTTCTCTGGGTGCTGCAGTTTCCTCCCACACTCCAAAGATGTACAAGTTTGTAGGTTAATTGGCTTTGGTAAAAATTGTAAATTGGCCCCTAGTGTGTAGGATAGTGCTAGTGTGCGGGGATCGCTGGTCGGCACGGATGAAGTGGGCCAAAGGGCCTGTTTCCATGCTGTATCTCTAAACTAAACTAAACTCTAGAGAGGGTGCAAAGGAGATCAGTCCATGATATCACCAGGGTGAAATATTCACTGATTTTGCGAGACATTAGCTTGACTGGGATTGTTTTCTATGAACTAAAAGATACTATAACATCCTTTGAAATGGCACTTGGACCAAGGCAAGGATGGGAAAGATCTAGCGGAGTACGGGCCAAATGCAGGCAAATGGGACTAGCTAAGATGGGGCATTTTGGTTGAGTTGGGCCGAAGGGCCCATTTCCATGCTGTATGATCCAATGACAGTACTCTGAAAGAGGGATGCAAGCAGAAGCCTCCACGTGGCACATCCCGGGCAATGCTGACGACAGGAACTGTACCACAGTGACTGACTGAAGTAGCCAATTCTGCAACCACCGACCGTCAACCGTCACTGAACGACCGGAAAGACGTGATATAGAAGATGGCCGGACATGAAGAAGAAGACTCTGAAAGAGCTGTGGTGGAGATGTATGGAATTCTGTGAAACCGAGACATGGTGGATATTCAAGATGAAATTGCTGGATGTTTAGACATTGAGGGACTTAGGGTTTAAGAGATGCTGAGATATAATGTCAACCACAACCTTGTAGAATGGTGGAGCACACAGGGGAGGCTGAATGGCCTACTTCAGCTTCTGTTTCTTACAGGTCTCTGTTCTCGGAAGAAACGGAGAGATCTGAGGCTGTCCTGATGGGGAATGGTGGTGTAAAGGGATAGACCTCCAATGGTAAAGATGAGGCACCTCTTCTCCTCAGCAAACGCTTCCCCCTGCAACCTGTCCCCACATAGACACAAAAAGCTGGAGTAACTCATTGGGACAGGCAGCACACCCGGAGAAAAGGAATAGGTGACGTTTCGGGTCGCGACCCTTCTGCATGTCTCGACCCGAAATGTCACCCATTCCTTCTCGCCAGAGATGCTGCCTGTCCCACTGAGTTACTCCAGCATTTTGTGTCTATCTTCGGTGTAAACCAGCACCCTTCCTACATCCTCTCACCTCCATTCAAGGATTCCAATGAGCCCATTCGGGTGAGACAGAGGTTTACATGCACCTCCTCCAACTTTGTCATAGAGTCATATAGAGTGGAAACAGGCCTTCAGCCCAACTTGCCCTCACCGACCAACATGTCCCATCTGTATTTGTCCTACCTGTCTGCATTTGGCCCATATCCCTCTAAACCGGTCCGACCCATGTAAACCTATCCTCAAGTTCAAGTTCAAGTTACATTTATTGTCACACACACCAATTGGTACAGTCAGATTTGAGTTACCAGACAGCCACACAATAAAAAGAACACAATACACGATAGAGTTTAACGTAAACATCCCCACACAGCGGAATCAACATTTCCCACTGTGAGGAAAGGCAATAAAGTTCAGTCATCTTCCTCTTTGATCACCCGTGGTCGGGGCCTTTGCGCCCTCCGCAGTCGCCACTACAGGCGGTCCGATGTACCAGCCCTCTCGCCGGGATGATGGAACTCCAACGTCGGAACGGAAGAACCCTCTCAGCGGCTTGGAGTTTCCAAATCGGCCGCTTCCTACCGGAGACCGCGGCTCCCGAAGTCCACGGGCCGAGCTGGACGGAGCTCCAACACTGGCGATCCCCAGCAAAGGATCCCAGGGCTCCGCGATGTTAAAGTCAGCGCCGCTCGCGGCTGGAAGCTCCGCAAACCACAGGTCCACGTCAGCTGGCCCAACACTCCGGAGCTCCACAGGCATCGCCCGCTCCGCGATGGTAATTCAGGGCTGAGCCGCCGCTGAAACTCTGGCTGGTCTCCGGCAAGAAATGCCACGCCAATCCAGATGGTAGGCCGCGAGGGCGGGGGGTGAAGATGCGACTCGGAGAATAGACGCATCACAACCAAGAAGTGACTGGGAAATGGTTTCCCCCTTCCCCTCCCCTCCTCTCCCACAAAAAAGACTGAGAAACCTCCAGGAACATACTTTTAAACAGACTAAAAATAACAAAAAAGGTGAAAGGACGGACAGACTGCTGGTGCGGCTGCCGCACGCGGCGCCACCCTATCCATTGTCTTTTGCATTCAATGCTTTCGATGGGGTGGGAGATTGCAACCTTCACGTGGTCCGCGCTGTTTCAACGAATGCAATCACCCTGCCGTGCACAATCAAATAAGATCAAATAGAACAAGTTGTCCTACAACTTTAGGCTGTGCACGTCATACACAAGAAGAAGAAGTATGCTTTCAATGTGGCCTCTTCCACATTGGTGACTCTAAGCATAGACTAGGCAAGTGTAGCCCTGAACACACACTCTGTAAACTGGAGCCAGCTGGAAGCCACTTCAATTCCCCTTCCCAATCCCACACTGACCTTTCTGTCCTGGGACTGTTCCATTGCCAGAGTGAGGCCACATGCAAACTGCAGGAACGGCACCTCATATGCCATTTGGGTAGCTCAGAACCCACAGCACAAACACTGAACTCTCTAAGTTCAGGTTAGCAACCCCCAGTCCCCACCAGTTTCCCCACCCCTTCCTCCCCCCTCCCCACACATGCCCTTCTTTCCGACCCCCTCCACCCATCACCCAGTTCCTTACCCCTGCTCCACCTTCTCCACACACTCATCATCATTCACCTCTCCCCACTCATTCCCACCCCATTTGTCTTCCCCCTCCCCATCCCTTTCTTCCCACCACCCCTCCCTCTAGCTCTACATTTCTCTCCCCACCTCGCTTTCATGTCAGATTCCACCGTCACACCCTTTTGTCTTTATACATGCAGCCTCGATCACTATCTGCCCTTATCTCTCCCCACCTGACTCATCTGGAAATCAACCCCTCAAGGATCCACCTATCACTCTCCCCAGCTCTTGCCCCAACACTTCCCCTCACTGCTACTATCTCCCTTCTGTTCCAGCAGTTTGAAGAAGGGTCCTGAAACAAAACGTCATCTGTCCATCTCCCTCCACGGATGCTGCCTGTCCTGCTGAAATGCTCCAGTATGTGTATGAAGGAACGGCAGATGCTGGTTTAAACCAAAGATAGACACAAAAGGCTGGAGTAACTCAGCGGGACTAGGCAGCATCTCTGGAGAGAAGGAATGGGTGACGTGTTGTGTTGAGACCCTTCTTCAGACTGATGTCAGGGGAGAGGGATATACAGAGATACAGAAGTGTAAGGTGTGAAAATAGGACAAGGGGAATGGAGATCCCACTTTTTAAGAAAGGCAGGAGAGAGAAAACGGGGAATTATAGACCAGTTAGCCTGACATCAGTGGTGGGGAAAATGCTGGAGTCAATTATAAAAGATAAGATAGCCGCACATTTGGATAGTAGTAACAGGATCGGTCCGAGTCAGCATGGATTTACGAAGGGGAAATCATGCTTGACTAATCTTCTGGAATTTTTTGAAGATGTAACTAGGAAAATGGACAAGGGAGAGCCAGTGGATGTAGTGTACCTGGACTTTCAGAAAGCATTTGATAAGGTCCCACATAGGAGATTAGTGGGCATAATTAGGGCACATGGTATTGGGGTTAGAGTGCTGACATGAATAGAGATGTGGTTGGCAGACAGGAAACAAAGAGTAGGGATTAACGGGTCCCTTTCAGAATGGCAGGCAGTGACTAGTGGGGTACCGCAAGGCTCGGTGCTGGGACCGCAGCTATTTACAATATACATCAATGATTTGGATGAAGGGATTCAAAGTAACATTAGCAAATTTGCAGATGACACAAAGCTGGGTGGCAGTGTGAACTGTGAGGAGGATGCTATGAGAATGCAGGGTGATTTGGACAGGTTGGGGGAGTGGGTAGATGCATGGCAGATTAAGTTTAATGCGGATAAATGTGAGGTTATCCACTTTGGTAGCAAAAACAGGAAGGCAGATTACTATCTAAATGGTGTCAAGTTGGGAAAAGGGGAAGAACAATGGGATCTGGGGATCCTTGTGCATCAGTCTATGAAAGTAAGCATGCAGGTACAGCAGGCTGTGAAGAAAGCGAATGGCATGTTGGCCTTTATAACAAGAGGAATCGAATATAGGAGCAAAGAGGTCCTTCTGCAGTTGTACAGAGCCCTAGTGAGACCACACCTGTAGTATTGTGTGCAGTTTTGGTCCCCTAATTTGAGGAAGGACATTCTTGCTATTGAGTGAGTGCAGCGTAGGTTTACAAGGTTAATTCCCGGGATGGCGGGACTGTCATATGCTGAGAGAATGCTTGTACATTCTGGAGTTTAGAAGGATGAGAGGGTATCTCATTGAAACATATAAGATTGTTAAGGGCTTGGACACGCTAGAGGCAGGAAACATGTTCCCGATGTTGGGGGAGTCCAGAACCAGGGGCCACAGTTTAAGAATAAGGAGTAAGCCATTTAGAACAGAGACGAGGGAACACTTTTTCTCACAGAGAGTGGGGGGTCTATGGAATTCTCTGCCTCAGAGGGCGGTGGAGGCAGATTCTCTGGATGCTTTCAAGAGAGAGCTAGATAGGGCTCTTAAAAATAGCGGAGTCAGGGGATATGGGGAGAAGGCAGGAACGGGATACTGATTGGGGATGATCAGCCATGATCACATTGAATGGCGGTGCTGGCTCGAAGGGCCGAATGGCCTACTCCTGCACCTATTGTCTATTGTCTATTGTCTATTGAGATCAGGGAACGTAGAATAAATTATTGTTAGCTGGGAGAAGGTAACAACAAAACAAACAGAGATAAAATGTAGTCGGAGACAGTAAGACTGGTCGGAGAACTGGGAAGGGGGAGAGATGGAGAGAGAGGGAAAGCAAGGGTTACTTGGTTAGAAAAGTCAATGTTCCACCAGTAGCTCGTTTTCTTCAGTATCTGCAGTCTCTTTCATCTCTGAGTACTGTAGAAGGTTCCTGATTGCTGAAGGATATTTTGAACTTGTAGAAAATTGATAGAAACTAAGGCTCTAGGTGCCACTGATGTCGCATTCCGTGACTGATGATCACCCTTAAACTGGAGGGACCTCGTCTCTCTACATTAAGAACCATTCATTCAATGCAGGAATGAAAATAGCTTGGTCTGTAATCAAACTGAAACAATCTGTTTGATCCACTCTGAGAGCATAACTACACCAACACTGCCACCAAATGGCCACAAAACTCCAAAAATGTGTTAACTTACACAAGATACAAGATAAAAGATACAAGATACATTTATTTGTCATGTGTACCAATTGGTACAGTGAAATTTGTGGTCGCCATACAGTCATATGAATAATAAAGAGCACAGAACACGAAAGTCTTTATCACAGATGTCCCCACACAGCAGGATCAAAGTGTCCCACTGTGAGGGAAGGCTCCAAAATTCAGTCGTCCTCCTCTGTTGTCCTCCTGTGGCCGGGGGGCTCCCGAACCCCCACTGTCGCCGCTACGGGTGTCCCGATGTTCAAGCCCCGCTCGCCGGGGTGATGGAAGTCCGACGTCGGGACTGGAGGACATCCTCAGTGGCTTGGACATCCGAACCGGCCACCTCCTACCGGAGTCCGCGGCTCCCAAAGTCCACAGGCCGCACTGGGCAGAGCGGCCCTCAGCAAAGGGATCCCAGGACTTCTCGATGTTGAAGTCAGCGCTGCCCGCGCTGGAAGCTCTACGAACCACAGCTCCGATGTTGGAGCAGCAGGCCCAACACTCCGGAGCTTCAACGGCGATCCAGGTAAGCAATTGCCCGCTCTGCGATGTATCCAGCGTTGCACCGCCGCTGCTGAAGCTCTGGTCCAGGTCCCCGGCAGGAAAGGCCGCTCCAATCCAGGTGGTAGGCCGCGAGGAGGGGGGCGAGGACGCGACTCGGAGAATAGTCACATCCTCGCCAGGAAGTGACTGGGAAACGGTTTCCCCCTAACCCTACCGCCCTCCCCCACCAAGAAAAGCGAAAGAAATCTCCAAAACAAACTTTTAAATCTGACTAAAAATTAAAAAAAGACAGAAAAACAGACAGACTGTAGGCAGAGGCTGCCATCAATGCCGGGCCCCTAGTTGCGCCCACAAGCGCAACATTTAGCTTTTGCTCAAATTCAAAAATAAAATAAAAGGCTAGATTTTGGGGTGGCACACAAAAGGTGGTGGGTGTATGGAACAAGCTGCCTGAGGAGGTAGTTGAGGCTGGGACTATCCCAACATTTCAGAAATAGTTAGACAGGTACATGGATAGGACAGGTTTGGAGGGTTATGGACCAAATGCTAGCAGGTGGGACTAGTGTAGCTGGGATATGTTGGACGGTGTGGGCAAGTTGCGCTGAAGGGCCTGTTTCCACACTGTATCTCTCTATGATTCTATGGCACGGTGGCGCAGTGGTAGAGTTGTTGACTTACAGCGACAGAGATCTGTGTTCGATCCTCATTACAGGTGTTCTCTGTGCGGAGTTGTAAGTTCTCCCTGTGACCACGTGGGTTTACCCCGGGAGCTCCAGTTTCCTCCCACACTCCAAAGACATACAGGTTTGGAAGTTAATTGGCTTCGACAAAATTTGGTTATTGTCTCTAGTACGCCCAGTTTCGACTAATGCAATCAACCCGACATGCACAAGGAAGATCAAATAGAACAAGTTGACCTACAACTTTAGGCTGTGCACGCAATACGCAAGAAGAGGAAGAAGTGTGTGCTAGTATATGGGGTGATCATTGGTCGGCACGGATTCGGTGGGCCGAAGGGCCTGTTTCGACGCTATATCCCTCTACTATAATCTCTAATCTAAATTGCTCAGCAGTTGAACCAGCAACTGTGAAATGAGAAACAGAGTTCATGTTTCAAGTCGGTGACTATTCTTTCAGTGAATAGTCGCTGTTGGTGTTTATGATCCTATACAATCATGTACAATTATTTTTAGGCAAAGTTTAGGTTTAGGTTTATCATTTGTCAGGGAATCATTTCCAAATTCGAAAGAGCCCAAACGCAAACGTGTATCAAGGGCAGGCTAGGACTTTATTCCTTGGAGTGCAGGAGGATGAGGGGTGATTTTATAAATGTGTATACGATCAAGAGGGGAATAGATAAGGTGAATGCAGAGTCTTTTACCCAGGTTTATTAGTCTCACATGTACCGAGGTGCAGTTAAAAGCTTTGTTTTCCATGCCATGCAAACAGATAAGATGTACCGTGCGTAAAGACAATCACGTCAAACTCTAAATAGCTACAAATGCTACGTCCTCTTCCTCCCTCCCCCGTCCTTTATGTTCCCCTCAACTAGTTCCCAGTCCAAATTACGGTGGCTTGCAAAAGTTTTCATACCACTTGAACTTTTCCACATTTTGTTACGTTACAACCACAAACGTAAATGTATTTTATTGGGATTTTATGTGATAGACCAACACAAAGTGGTGCATAATTGTGAAGTGGAAGGAAAATGATACATGGTTTTTAAATTTTTTTACAAATAAAAAACTGAAAAGTGTCGCGTGCAAAAGTATTCAGCCCCCCTGAGTCAATACTTTGTAGAACCACCTTTCGCTGCAATTAGAGCTGCAAGTCTTTTGGGGTATGTCTCTACCAGCTTTGCACATCTAGAGACTGACATTTTTGCCCATTCTTCTTTGTAAAATAGCTCAAGCTCAGTCAGATTGGATGGAGAGCGTCTGTGAACAGCAATTTTCAAGTCTTGCCAGAGATTCTCAATTGGATTTAGGTCTGGACTTTGACTGGGCCATTCTAACACATGAATATGCTTTGATCTAAACCATTCCATTGTAGCTCTGGCTGTATGTTTAGGGTCGTTGTCCTGCTGGAAGGTGAACCTCCGCCCCAGTCTCAAGTCTTTTGCAGACTCTAACAGGTTTTCTTCCAAGATTGCCCTGTATTTGGCTCCATCCATCTTCCCATCAACTCTGACCAGCTTCCCTGTCCCTGCTGAAGAAAAGCATCCCCACAGCATGATGCTGCCACCACCATGTTTCACAGTGGGGATGGTGTGTTCAGGGTGATGTGCAGTGTTAGGTTTCCGCCGCACATAGCATTTTGCATTTAGGCCAAAAACTTCAATTTTGGTCTCATTTGACCAGAGCACCTTCCTCCACATGTTTGCTGTGTCCCCCAAATAGCTTGTGGCAAACTGCAAACGGGACTTCTTATGGCTTTTTTTCAACAATGGCTTTCTTCTTGCCACTCTTCCATAAAGGCCCGATTTGTGGAGTGCACGACTAATAGTTGTCCTGTGGACAGATTCTCCCACCTGAGCTGTGGATCTCTGCAGCTCCTCCAGAGTTACCATGGGCCTCTTGGCTGCTTCTCTGATCAATGCTCTCCTTGCCCGGCCTGTCAGTTTAGGTGGACGGCCATGTCTTGGTAGGTTTGCAGTTGTGCCATACTCTTTCCATTTTCGGATGATGGATTGAACAGTGCTCCGTGAGATGTTCAAAGCTTGGGATATTTGTTTATAACCTAACCCTGCTTTAAACTTCTCCACAACTTTATCCCTGACCTGTCTGGTGTGTTCCTTGGGCTTCATGATGCTGTTTGTTCACTAATGTTCTCTAACAAACCTCTGAGGCCTTCACAGAACAGCTGTATTTATACTGAGATTAGATTACACACAAGTGGACTCTATTTACTAATTAGGTGACTTCTGAAGGCAATTGGTTGCACTGGATTATATTTAGGGGTATCAGAGTAAAGGGGGCTGAATACTTTTGCACGCGACACCTTTCAGTTTTTTATTTGTAAAAAAATTTGAAAACCATGTATCATTTTCCTTTCACTTCACAATTATGCGCCACTTTGTGTTGGTCTATCACATAAAATCCCAATAAAATAATATTTACGTTTGTGGTTGTAACGTGACAAAATGTGGAAAAGTTCAAGGGGTATGAATACTTTTGCAAGCCACTGTATATCAGTCTCAAGAATACAATCATCTGGCGCAGCATGATAACATTAGAATGAATTAACTGATTAAAGACACACTTTGTTTCCTAAAGTTTCATATTTCCTATCGCTGACTGAACTGAATCGAACTTCTCCAGCAACTATTGTGGGATTTGAACTCACGTCCCTGGGACATGGATCCAGGTTTCTGGATTAGCAGCCCAGTAACATAACTACCCCCTTCTCGTGCATTGAATCGGTGAACAGCACAATTGAGATCCATAACTTAGAGGAATCACATGTTCTCCTGAAAACAGTGCACAAGGGGATTATGTTTTCAGCTGTATACATCCTGGGGGGACTTTAGTTTAGTTTAGAGATACAGCCTGGAAATGGGCCCTTCAGCCCTCTGTGTCCACGCCGACTATTAATCACCCGTACCCTCGTTCCATGTTATCCCACTTTTGTATCCTACACACTTGGGGCAATTTACAGAGGCCAATTACCTTGCAAACCTGAATGTCTTCGGGATGTGGGATGAAACCGGTGCACCTGGAGAAAATCCACACAGTCACAGAGAGAACATGCAAACTCCACCCATAGTCCGGATCGAACCGGGTCCCTGGCGCTGGGGTGAGGCAGCAACTCTACCTCTGGACCACTGTGCTGCCCATTGCTTCTGATCATCAAAGACATCCAGAAAAGTGCTGAACGCAATTTAAATTAAAAAAATTAACGAGAAAAATAAGCTGAACGTTGCTTTAAATAAATGTATTGCACAAATTAATTCAGAACATTAATATTAATTGAAATAAGGTCAAAAGCATTATGTTTTCAGTGAGAGTTGACAAGCCCATTCTAATGCAAAGGAGGCAAGGGTCTAATGAAAAATGTTATTATAGGAAATTAGTATTAATGAAAAAATGTACAAGAAAAATTATGGGGACTGAAAGGCAATAAATTCCCAGGGCCTAATAGACAATAGACAATAGGTGCAGGAGTAGGCCATTCGACCCTTCGAGCCAGCGCCACCATTCAATGTGATCATGGCTGATCATCCCCAATCAGTACCCCGTTCCTGCCTTCTCCCCATATCCCCTGACTCTGCTATTTTTAAGAGCCCTATATAGCTCTCTCTTGAAAGCATCCAGAGAACCTGCCTCCACCGCCCTCTGAGGCAGAGAATTAAACACTCACAACTCTGTGAGAAAAAGTGTTTCCTCGTCTCCGTTCTAAATGGCTTACTCCTTATTCTTAAACTGTGGCCCCTGGTTCTGGACTCCCCCAACATCGGGAACATGTTTCCTGCCTCTAGCTTGTCCAAACCCTTAACAATCTTATATGTTTCAATGAGATTCCCTCTCATCCTTCTAAACTCCAGAGTGTACAAGCCCAGCTGCTCCATTCTCTCAGCATATGACAGTCCCGCCATCCCGGGAATTAACCTTGTAAGCCTACCCTCAATAGCAAGATTGTCCTTCCTCAAATTAGGGGACCAAAACTGCACACAATACTCCATAATGTACATAATGTACATCTCAAAGTATTGAGAGGAATAGCCATGGGTACTACTGGACATAATACTCAGTCTAGATGCAAGGAACTGCAGATGCTGGTTTACATCGAAGATAGACACAAAAACTGGAGTAACTCAGCGGGTCAGGCAGCATTGGGTCTGAAGAAGGGTCTTGACCCGAAACATCACATATTGCTTTTCTCAAGAGATGCTGCCTGACCTGTTAAGCGACTGCAGACCTTAGTTTACCAAGGAACACCAGTCTTTTTCAGAAATGTCATCTATCCATATTCTCCATGGATGCTGCCTGACCCGCTGAGTTACTCCAGTATTCTGTGCCTATCTTTGGATGCATTAATCCTTATCCTCATTAGTAGCACAGTGGAGTGGCTAGTAATGCCGCTGCCTCACAGCTCCAGTGACTGGGATTCAATCGTCAAGCACTGTCGATATGGAGTTTGCACGTTCGCCCTCCCAAGATGCTGTGGTTTTCTCCCACATCCCAATGATGTCAGGGTCGCTAAGGTTAATTAAGCATGCAGGTACAGCAGGCAGTGAAGAAAGTGAATGGCATGTTGGCCTTCATAACAAAAGGAGTTGAGTACAGGAGCAAAGAGGTCCTTTTTCAGTTGTACAGGGCCCTAGTGAGACCACACCTGGAGTATTGTATGCAGCTTTGGTCTCCAAATTTGAGGAAGGACATTCTTGCTATTGAGTGCAGCGTAGGTTCACAAGGTTAATTCCCAGGATGGCAGGACTGTCATATATTGATAGAATGGAGCGGCTGGACTTGTATACGCTGGTATTTAGAAGGATGAGAGGGTATCTTAGTGAAACATATAAGATTATTAATGGTTTGGACATGCTAGAGGCAGGAAACGTGTTCCTGATGTTGGGGGAATCCAGAACCAGGGGCCACAGTTTAAGAATAAGGGGTAAGCCATTTAGAACGGAGATGAGGAAAAACCTTTTCACACAGAGAGTTGTGAATCTGTGGAATTCTCTCCCCCAGAAGGCAGTGGAGCCAAATCTCTGGAGGCTATCGAGAGAGAGTTTAGGGCCTGTCCCACTCGGGCGACCTAATCCGCGAGTTCTGGCGAGTTTGCCCTCGACTCATACTCGCAGCATGATCGACACAAGGTCGTAGGAGGTCTTCGTAACTCTCCTTCATGCTCGAGAGTGGTCTCCGCGTACTCGAGGCCTCAGCTAGGTCACGGCGTTTTTTTCAACTTGTAAAAAAATGCCCGCGAGTAAAAAAGGTTGCCATGGAAAAAATCTATACTTTTTTTACTCATATGTTTAGTCGTAGATAGTCTTCATCATAGTCGAAGGGAGGTCGAAGGGTCGAAGGAGATCGAAGGAGGTCGTCTTCACTCTCCACTATTCGGTGTCCAATTTTCCCGAAGTTAGTCGTAGCTAGTCGTAGCGAGTCGAAGCTAGTCTTCAACATAGTCGAAGGAGGTCTTCAACATGTCATTTTTTCAAAACTCTTCTAAACTCGCCAATTAGGTCGCCCCAAGTGGGACAGCCCCTTTAGATAGAGCTCTTAAAGATAGTGGAGTCAAGGGATATGTGGAGAAGGCAGGAACGGGGTACTGATTGTGGATGATCAACCATGATCACAGTGAATGGCGGTGCTGCCTTGAAGGGCCGAATGGCCTACTCATGCACCTATTGTCTGTTCTCTAAACGTCTTTGATTATTTGAGATATTTGGTAGCTTTTGAAAAGGCTTTTGTAGAGGATGGAATGGCTTTAGACTCCTTATATCTAATTTTTAGTACCCAACTAGACTAAGTGGGACCCGTTGGGTCCCATGTTCACACAGGAGGGCTGGTCCCCCAAACGCAATATTCCACCTCTCCACCAATTCCAATAAGGCTGGCCAGTGGGGGGGGGGGGGCTATCTGGAGCACCAGTATGGGTGTTGTCGGCCGAAGGGACTGGTTTCCAGAGGCTTGTTTGGATATTGTGGGCTGAATAGATTCTTGGGCTGGTAGCTCAGTCACCCAGGCCTGGTGGGCTGGCAGCTCAGTCACTCAGGCCTGGTGGGCTGGCAGCTCAGTCACTCAGGCCTGGAGGGCTGGCAGCTCAGAAACTGCCAGAAATTCTGCCAAAAAACAGATGAGAGACTCTGTGAGAGAGAAGGGGGAGAGGGTGGAGAATCAATTTTAGACATTTTTCATCTTTTTTCTACAGATCACAGCCATGAAGGAGGAAAGTCTATCCTGGTCTGGATCTCACAGGGAGCAAATGAAGGGAGGGAGAAAAATACTGGGGTGAGGTTTAATACTTGCAGGGTGAATACTTACTGATGAGCTGAAGGGACTCCTGGGTTAGTATAGGCCTGATGGGCCGAATGGGCTCTTTAAAAAAATCTGAGTGAAATCTCAGTGAAAGGCACTATATCTGGACTTTTCCTGGCATGGCACAAATGAGCCAAAATGCTCCTCCTGGGCTAATACAGGCATTTTGGGCAAAAGGGACTGGTTTCTCAGCTAATAGGGGCCTTGTGGGCCAAAATTAGTGGTTTCAGGCAGACCAAACAACTCATTTCATTTCATTTCCAATTGCATTGCAGTTTCAAGCACAGGGCAAGGCCGAATAGCTCATTGCATTTTCATTTCACTTCCATTGCCATTGCAGTTTCAAGCACAGGGCAGGCCAAGCCAAACAGCTCATTGCATTTTCACTTCATTTCCATTTCCATTGCACTTTCAAGCACAGGACAGGCTCAAGCCAAACAACTCATTGCATGTTCACTACATTTCCATTGCCATTGCAGTTTCAAGCACATGGCAGGCTCAAGCCAAACAGCTGATTGCATTTTCACTTCATTTCCATTGCCATTGCAATTTCAAGCACAGGGTAGGCTCAAGCCAAACAGCTGATTGCATGTTCACTTCATTTCCATTGCCATTGCACTTTCAAGCACAGGGCAGGCTCAAGCCAAACAGCTCATTGCATTTTCACTACATTTCCATTGCCATTGCAGTTTCAAGCACATGGCAGGCCAAACAACTCATTTTATTTTCATTAAGGGCTAACAAATCATTTATTCAAGTACATTGCATACTCACAGTTTTCTGTAGTTTCCCAGCTCAGACAGAGAGTCATGACCTCTCCCTCGCCATCGATGAAAAATAAAAGAGTTATTAGTGTTTAAAAAATGTTGAGATTCTCTCTCCTGAAGGCCACGCCGCTTCCGGAGGGACTATAAAACCTGGAAGTGTTGAGTGCCTCAGTCAGTCTCTGCAAGATGGTCATGTCTCTCAGTCTGAGCTGTGAATAACACTGAACACATGTCTACTAAACTGTGAGTGGTTTTACTGACCTGCCCTAAATGTGGTTCGAAAATATAGTTTGGAAATGCTAAAGCTGTGTTGCCTTTGGTTTGGAAATGCTAAAGCCATGTTGCCTTTGGCTTGGAAATGCTAAAGCTGTGTTGCCTTTGGTTTGGAAATGCTAAACCTGTGTTGCCTAATTAAAGTTGCCTTGTCTAATTAATGTTGCCTTGCCTAATTAAAGTTGCCTTGCCTAATTAAAGTTGCCTTGCCTAATTAAAGTAGCCTTGCCTTCTATATAATTAAAAGTCTAATCTTGACCACTTCCTGTTTGTGCTTCATATTGATTTTAGAAAAAACGCTACCACGTACGGCTGTGATTTTTGGCCATCTTCCTCAGAGTCCCCCTCCGCTCATCAAGTGCCGAGAATTTTTCCCATCGATGAAAAATAAAAGAGTTATTAGTGCTTAAAAAATGTTGAGATTCTCTCTCCTGTCAATCACGCCATGAGGGCCATGCTCCTTCTGGTGGGAGGGGGGAGGGACTATAAACCCAGAAGTGTGGGCGTGGCTCAGTCTCTGCAAGATGGAGGAGGGAGAGGTCACGACTCGCTGTCTTTAGTGGCCTTGCACCCTGCTTGAAAAGGTATGAAACTGCACTTGAATTTGGTGGCCTTGCACCCTGCTTGAAGTGGTAAGAAACTGCACTTGAATTAGGTGGCCTTGCACCCTGCTTGAAATGGAATTTCAAGGAATAGCCATGAGTCAACTACCAGCCCACCAGCCGTGAGTGAGTGAGCTGCCAGCCCAAGAATCCATTCGGCCCACAATGTCCATACTAGCCCTCTTGAAACCAGTCCCTTCACCCCACGACACCCATACTAGTGCTCCAGAAAGCCCCCCACCCCCCCACTGGCCACCGATATTGGAATTGGTGGAGAGGTGGAGAGGTGGATTATTGCGTTGGGGGACCAGCCCTCCCGTGTGATGCTGAGACCCAACGGGTCCCACTTAGTCTAGTGTTAGATAAAGACCAATGCATGAATTGGATCTAAAATATAGATAAAGAGTTTGCCACCAGTTCTAAAGGATCCGAGACTCAAAGTCATCAACTGGCCTCAGCAGCAGATCATTGAAGGATTCCATGGATGGTAAACCAGGAAGAAAAGAAGAAGAGAAGAAAATAATATTATTAAATAATTATTATTTACAGGGCACAAAATAAAAATTGGAATAATCATGTAAGATTTCAGGCTTAAGAAGTCTGAGTAAAATTTCAAGAATAAAAAGCACTGTATTATTATAGAACAGGTTTTGTTTCTAGATATTTACTTGATAGAATTACTTTTCAAACACATAAAATGACTGGGTCAATTGCAGCAGCAATTATAGCACAGTTAGCCACAAAAATCTCACACCGCACAACAATACACGCAGCATATTAATTCGGAGCAGAAGTAGGATCCAGCATTAAATAAGATCCAGGCTGATCTGAATGTGACCTTAGCTTTGCATTCTCACACAGCCACGGTAGCCTTTCGTGCACTTACTTATCAAAAAAACTATATACATATTCAAGACTCTGCTTCCCCCATCCATTGAGAGTTCCAAATACTCACAATCATCTGAGAGAAACAATTTCACCTCATAGAACATGGAACATTAAACAGTACAGCACAGGAACGGGCCCTTCAGCCCACGACGTAAGTGCCGAACATGATGCCCAGTTAAACTCATCTCATCTCTGTCTAAAATGGGCAAGCCTTTATTTTTAAACACAGCTTCCCCCCCCCTCCCATTCTAAATTCTCGATCTAGAAACAGCATATCCACATCCATCCACTCAAGATACCTCACAGTCCCTCTCACTCTCCTAAACACCAATGATGCAAACCAAACATATCCAGCTTTTCCTTATAAAAAAACACTACATTTTTGTTCAGTACAAATTCACGTTATACGAATAGAATTAGGCCATTCAGCCCATCGACTACTCTACCATTCAATCATGGCTGATCTCTGCTTCCTAATCCCATTTTACTGCCTTCTCCCCATTGCTCTTGACACCTGTTCTAATCAAGAATTTGTCTATCTCTGCCTTTAAAATATCCACTGACTTGGCCTCCACAGCCCTCTGTGGCAATGAGTTCCACAGATTAACTACCCTCTGACTAAAGAATTTCCTCCTCACCTCCTTTCTAAAAGAGCGCCCTTTAATTCTGAGGCTATGACCTCCGGTCCTGGACTCTCCCATCAGTAGAAAATCCTTTCTACATCCACTCTATCTACGCCTTTCATTATTCTGTAAGTTTCAATGAGGTCCCCCCTCAACCTTCTAAACTCCAGTGAGTAGAGGCCCAGTGCTGTCAAACACTCATCATATGCTAACCCACTAATTCCTGGAATCATTCTTCTAAACCTCCTCTGGACCCTTTCCAGAGCCAGCACATCCTTCCTCAGATATGGGGCACACATTTGCTCACAGTACTCCAAATGCTGCCTGACCAGCACTTTATAGAGCCTCAGCACTACCTCTCTGTTTATGTATTCCAGTCCTCTTGATATAAGTACAATTGCTTTGAGCTGCTATCTCATCACAATAACATCCTTCTTAAATAAATAGACCAACACTGCACACAGCAGTCCATCAATGTCCCACATAACTGAATGATAATCTCCTTAATTTTTAGTCAATTCCCCAAGCAATGAACTATAACATGCTGTTAACTTTCCTAGTCACTTGCCATAGCTGGATGTTAACCTTTTATCAATCACAGGCTAGGACGCGATATAAAGCAATAGATTTTGAGAATATTTTAAAGGGACATTAGTTTCTAAATACCTGAAGAACTCATGATATTATCTCAAATGAAGTAGAGAAGGCTGCACAATTAGCAGAGGAGTAAGAAATTACTGACTGTGGCGTTAATGTATTTTGAAGTTAAGCTACGGATTCTGAGAATTGGAGGGACTGTTACAGTTTCACGGTGTAATGAGGCAAATCAGTAGTTTCACCATTGTAATTGCAAACTATGGCCCATTATATCAATGCAAGTAATTTTCTCCTCTCTAAGGTTTCCAAATCTGGTTTCTTTCCTTTCCTCCTGCCGACATATATAACTTTAATTGACTGTCTGTTTTTGCACACGGTGAACCTCACTTTGTGCTGTCCCAAGTTGTAAAACAATGAGGTAATAATGGGGACACAAGAGCAGCCAGCATCGTCGGTGACCCACACCACCCTGGCCACACACTCATTTCATCCCCACCATCGGGAAGAAGATATAGGAGCTTGAAAACTGTAACGTCCAAGTTCAGGATCAGCTTCTTCCCTGCAGCCATCAGGCTATTAAACACTGCAACCTCCAAATAACCTCTGAACTATATAGGCTTGGGGCCAATGCTTTGTCTTTTAGCACCATTATTGTTTCTTAGTTTATCTGTTTTATATGTGTGTGTGTGTGTGTGTGTGTGTGTGTGTGTGTGTGTGTGTGTGTGTGGGTGTGTGTGTGTGTGTGTGTGTGTGTGTGTGTGTGTGTGTGTGTGTGTGTGTGTGTGTGTGTGTGTGTGTGTGTGTGTGTGTGTGTGTGTGTGTGTGTGTGTGTGTGTGTGTGTGTGTGTGTGTGTGTGTGTGTGTGTGTGTGTGTATATATGTATGTATGTATGTATATATATATATATATATATATATATATATATATATATATATATATATGTATACTCTCATTTTGTTTATTATATTGTTTACCGTGTACTATGTTTACAGATTCTGTTGTGCTGCTGCAAGTAATAATTACATTGTTCTGTTTGGGACATACGGCAATAAAACACTCTTCACTCTTGCCTCTCTTGGCTGCAGATGCTGGAATCCTGAGCAAAACAAAAAGTGCTGGAGGAACTCAGCAGATCAGACAGCGTCTGTGGATGGAATGGACAGGCCTCAATGGTGCATTTGGTGCAATCTCAGCAGGGAGTTAATCGAGCTTCAGAAGAGTTTTGTTATTTACATGTTTAAGAAATTTCAGCAGCTGGTCACTGTGGTCAAAGTTATTTTAACATCTAATTAAATCGCAACAGCCATTGTGAGATTGGTTGCCAAACCAGGAATACCTTTGATTTTGTAACAATCCTGCCCCTGAAACCTTATTACAGTCAAGCTCTTGCCATAGAGTTATAGTGTGGAAACAGGCCCTTCAGCCCAACTTGCCCATGCTGACCAGCATGTCCCATCTACACTAGTCCCACCTGCCTATGCTCAGCCCATACCGCTCTAAACCTTTCCTATCCATTTACCTGTCCAAATGCTTTTTTTTAATGTCCCAAAATTGTATCAGGTGTTATTGGGAGAAGGCAGGAGTATGGGGTGAGGAGGGAGAGATAGATCAGCCATGATTGAATGGCAGAGTAGACTTGATGGGCCAAATGGCCTCATTCTGCTCCTATCACTTATGACCTCATGACTTAAAATGTTTTTGCCGCCTTTAAATGTTTCAGTGTCAGTTTAGTTTATTGTCATGTGAACCGAGGTCCAGTGAAAAGCTTTTGTTGCGTGCTATCCAGTCAGCAGTAAGACAAAACATAAAATGTTCTTCAAGACTATCCGAGGGAAAACAATGACATTAGAGGTCTCTTCAGCCATTTTAATTTTTAAAAAATCATTTCCTAAGAGTTATAAGTTGGGCTAATATTCGAACTTTATTAGGCTGCAATCAGTTATGGATTAGCCATTTGAAAAATCTTTATCTGGTTTATCAAATCCACCTTCAGAAATCATATCAAGGACTCAGTCATTCACATTGTTTCTTGGTTTTATTCCGTTTCCTTCGATCCAACAGCCCTCGTCACTTTCTCCCCCCACCCCAGCCCCACATAACACATTGATATTCACAAAGTTTGTTTCCTCATTAAGAGCAGATAATTAATAATTTTTATACAATTTTCCTACTTATGTTTAATTTAGCACTGCATTTTACATTTTTCCACTCCCTTGACAGCTATTAACTCGATAATGATTTCCTGGCTACAACAGTTATTAAATAATTGAATTTTAATTACCGCTTATATCCCAGAGATTGCAGTCTTTTTCACACTGGGTCACGAGCACCACCTCACAGAGGCTCAGAGAATAATTCAATCAGAGACCACTCAGCCCCTTTTGTCAATGCCGGCCCTTCAAATAAACCATCCCATTAATACTCTCCCTTGCTCTTGCAGTGGAGACGATTAATCAAAGTAACCTTCAGGCAGCGCAGAGACCCAGGTTCGATCCTGACCTGGGCTGCTGTATAGCTGGAGTTTGTACCTTCTCCCTGTGACCGTGTGGGTTTCCTCTGGGTGCTCCTGTTTCCTCCCACATCCCAAAATTGTGTGGATTTATAGGTTAATTGGATGCTGTAAAATGCCCGAGTGTGTCGGGAGTGGATGAGAAAGTGGGGTAATAGAGAATTTGTGTAAACGGGTGATCGATGGTTGGTGTGGACACGGTGGGCCAAAGGTCTGTTTCCATGCTGTATCTCTAAATACAGAAATACAAAAATCGTTTTGAGTATTAATTCAAAGTTATAGATAAAAGTTATTGTGTAATCTGCTTCTCTAAACAATGGAATCAAAAATAAAGCAATATACAGCGCTAAAAAATATTCCTTGTGGTTGTCTCTAACTCTTTTGTCTTTTAGCTACCAAACTTCCCGCCATTGGCAATTTAATTTAGTTTAGTTTAGAGATACACCACGGAAACAGGCCCTTCGGCCCACTGAGTCCGCACCGACCAGCGATCCCCGTACACCAGCACTATCCTACGCACTAGCAATAGTTTACAATTTTTACTGAAGCCAATTAACCTACAAACCTGTACGTCTTTGGAGTGTGGGAGAAAACCGGAGCACCCGGAGAAAACCCACGCAGTCACAGGGAGAACATAAACTCCATACAGATAGCACTCTGGTGCTGTGAAGCAGCAATTCTACCGCTGCCCCACCATGCCGCCCTAGAAAGCACTGGCTCGTATATAACGTCCTTTCCTTTAGAACACATCTATGTAGCACCTATGTGTGGATTAATAATAGCATTAAGAAAGGTAATAGATTAAATAACTACACAAGTTTACTCTGTCATTTAGAAGGATAATGGTTAAACAGCATTCGCCTGTCTAAATCTATTTAATGATAAAATCAATGGGATAGAGACGTCTAAAGATTAACGACCCTCAGGGAAAGGTTGTTGGCCCTTTACCCTGGCACAATTGTCCGGTTCTAAAGCAGGACAGCACAGTGGTGCAGCGGTAGAGCTGCTGCCACAGCCAGAGACCTGGGTTCAATCCTGCCTACGAATGCTTGTCCGTGCAGCGTGTGTACATTCTCCCCTTGACCTGCGTGGGTTTTCTCTGAGAACTTTGGTTTCCTCCCACACTCCAAAGACGTACAGGTTTGTAAGTTAATTGGCTTCGTATAAATGTAAAAATTGTCCTTAGTGTGTGTAGGAAAGGGTTGATGGGCGGGGATTGCTGGTCTCTGCGGACTAGGTGGGCTGAAGGGCCTGTTTCCGCGCTGTATCTTGAAACAAAACAACATCCTCTCACCATCTGCCCAGTCAAGTCCCCTCAGAATCTTACATATTGCAGGAAGATCACTTAATCAGTCATCAAAATGCCAAAGGCCCTTTCTGCCCATTTGTTGCATTGTGCCAATTTGAAAAAGATATATTAATCCCGACCATTTGTTTACTGAACGTTAATAAACCATCTATACAAGCCCTCCTCAGGATAAAACACGGTTCTGTTACAACATGGTTCTGTTCCTGAACAATAGACACAAGGTGCTGTAGTAACTCAGCGGGTCAAGCAGCATCTGTGAAGCACATGATCAGGCAACGTTTCAGGACAAGACCCTTCTTCAGTGTCTTTTCCTGTAATCAGCATCTACAGTTCCTTTTGTCTTCTATTCCTGAGAACTATTTGTAACCGGAACAGGTCACAAGTTCTATTATCTGGCGATAAAAGCATAGGCCAACCAAGGGCAACATGTAGCGGAACCAGGGCAAGTAAATCAACTATTCGGAGATTGTAGCAAACTGAGTTCACACTTGGCAGAAGATACCTGTAGCCTTGTAGCAGCCGGCAAATCCATCCCACCCTTCTGCCAAATGCTCATTTGTAAGCACAGCCTGTACGTTAGATGGTGGTTAGACACCTTTTAGTTCAGTTTAGTTTAGTTTAGAGATACAGAGTGGAAGATTCAGACGGATTCTGGGATGGGGGGAGAACGTTGGGAAAGAGGAGATTCAGGACAAAGCATGGCATATAATAGGCAGACGCGGGCAAGGGGTGGACAGATGGCTGGAACAAAGGCCAGAGATTAACATTGAAGGTGTGAGACAAAAGGATTAAAAAGTTACAAGTAGTGAAGCCGGAGCAAGGAACGTGGGAGGAGATGGAGGGGGAGAGGAGAAAGATTTTCGAGTCCAGAAGTGAGAGGGGGATAAATGGGGTGAAAGGGGAGACAGAAGACAAAAGAACTGTAGATACTGGTTTACAAAAAAAAGACACTAAAGAAGGGAGCCGACCCAAAACGTCACTTATTCACGTTTTCCAGAGATGCTGCCTGACCGGCTGAATTACTCCAGCACTCTGTGTCCATTTTGGTAAACCAGCATCTGCAGTTTCTACATTTAAAGAAACAAGCCTGATGGTTTTGAACCTGCAGAAAATCAAATTGTGGGAATTTATTGTACATCTCCCAAGGTTTCGCTACGTTCATTCCTTGAAAGATAACTTTGCATTTGAACAATATACTACAGCATGAGCCATGAAGGCCCATTGTAGGTTTGTAAAGAAAGTTCCTCACAAATGGCAGTGGCTACTTCGAGCACGTGATGTTCAAAAGCCGCACTTCTTTTCTCAAGTGACAATGGTCCTCTCTGCCAGCCAGATTGTGGACGCACTCAGGAGCCCGCTGTTTTCCTGTGGTGCTGCACCTGCAGTCTGGCACGGGTTTGCCGACTAGCGGCCCGGCCCGATGACGCCGGAAATTGGCTGGCGGACATGAATCTCTCGCATCCGCTCCATGATGATGCACAACGGTTCCGATCAACAGCCCAGCCCAACAATCAAGATCATTTTAGAGTTCACACACTTTTGTGACTCTGTAATCTGTGACACTTATTTTACTAACTGGCAGCAACACCATTACCAAGGAAGCCAAATGAATTCCACTCATATTTCGCTTGGGCAGCTTACAACCCAGCGGTATGAACATTGACTTCCCTAACTTCAAGTAACTCTTCATCCCCTCTCGCTCCATCCCTCCCCCACCCGAGTTTCACTGTCCTCCTGCTGAGTTTCACTGTTCGTATCACTCGTTATCACCTTCCCCATAGCCACCAATGGACCATTGTGGGCTCCAAGGTCATCGTTGCTGGCTTTGATCTGTCTTTATGCTTACCTTACATTCATTTGTTCTACATACCTTTTCATATCTCTTGGTTCCCTCTCCCCTGACTCTCAGTCTGCACAAGGGTCTCGACCTAAAACGTCACCTATCTCCTTTTCTCCAGAGATGTAGCCTGACCCGCTGAGTTACTCCAGCTTTTTTTGTGTCTGTAATAATGCTTTGCCAGCCAAGTCAGGGATTAGGCATGAAGCGTAAGAAACCATCCCTTTTGCAGCTCTGGAACCACAAACCAGAAATGAAACAAGGACAGTCTGGCTTCAGCAGATTAACAGCAGAATGGCACCAGGTGACAAGGGAAATTGAACGCCTATTGCTCAAATGATGAGATTCTGTTGGCAAAACAATAATTGCCTTTGCAGTTGAGAATGAGAGTCAATAAATCACAATGAAAGCTTTATAAATACATTATGGTGCTGCAATAAATAGCGATCATAGTAAATTGATGTGCAAAATATAAACTGGGACATTACACAATGATGGAAATATCAATACAAATGAGGCCGTAAGGGGTGAAAGAAGACCAAAGACAGAATAAAAGGATGTACTTTTAGAAAGGAGATGAGGAGGAATTTCTTTAGTCAGAGGGTGGTGAATCTGTGGAATTCATTGCCACCTGGTAAATTAACTTTTTTTGTTATGAACCCAGCTAGGGGGCATGGTGGCGCAGCTGGTAGAGAAGCAGCCTCACAGCGCCAAAACCTGGATCGATCCAGACCTCGGGTGCTGTCTGTGTGGAGTTTGCACGTTCTTCCTGTGACCGTGTGAGTTTCCTCCGGGTGCACCGGTTTCCTCCCACACCCCAAAGACGTGCGGGTTTATATGTTAATTGGCCTCTGCAAAATTGCGGCTAGTGTGTAGGGAGTGGATGAGAAAGTTGGATGATATAGAACCAGTGTGAACGGGTGATCGATGGTCAGCATGGACTCGGTGGGCTGAAGGGCCTGTTTCCATGCTGTATCTCTAAACTAAACTAAACTGAAGAAGGCCTCAACCTGAAACGTCACCTACTCCTTTCCTCCAGAGATGCTGTCTGACCTGCTGAGTTACTCCAGCTTTTTGTGTCTATCTTCAGTTTAAACCAGCATCTGCAGTTCCTTCCCAAACTAAATTAAACCCAGATACAGTTTAAGCCCTACTTCAAACATCGGCTAACACAGCGCTGTTAGCACAGTTTCCAACAGCATTAAGAAAAATGTATTTCACTGAAACGAAATATAAACTATGATCATATAACTTTGGAAGATTCTATCAACCTGTTAAATTAATTACCCTTTCAAACTAACACAATTAAAATAATTAGTGATTAATTTTCAAAATCAAATATTAGGTTTTTTTTGCTTATAGCTTGAAATGCTTTGTGAATGAAACATTAAACATTACTGTGTAGACAATAGACAATAGACAATAGGTGCAGGTGTAGGCCATTTGGCCCTTCGAGCCAGCACCGCCATTCAATGTGATCATGGCTGATCATCCCCAATCAGTACCCCGTTCCTGCCTTCTCCCCATATCCCCTGACTCTGCTATCTTTAAGAGCCCTATCTAGCTCTCTCTTGAAAGCATCCGGAGAACCTGCCTCCACCGCCCTCTGAGGCAGAGAATTCCACAGACTCACCACTCTCTGTGAGAAAAAGTGTTATCTCGTCTCCGTTCTAAATGGCTTACTCCTTATTCTTAAACTGTGGCCCCTGGTTCTGGTAGGAAAGAACTACAGATGCTGGGTTAAATCAAAGGTATACACAAAATGCTGGAGTAACTCAGCGGGACAGAGATAGAAACTCTGGAGAGAAGAATTGGGCAATGTTTCGGATCAATACCCTTCTTCAGACTGATGTCAGGGGAGCGGGCGGGACAGAGATAGACTGTAGTCGGAGACAGTAAGACTGGTGGGAGAACTGGGAAGGGGAAGGGGATGGAGAGAGAGGGAAAGCAAGGGCTATTTGAAGTTAGAGAAGTCAATGTTCATACCGCTGGGGTGTAAGCTACCCAAGCGAAATATGAGGTGCTTTTCTTCCAATTTGCACTGGGCCTCACTCTGACAATGTAGGAGGTCCAGGACAGAAAGGTTAGATTAGGAATGGGAGGGGGAGTCGAAGGGCTGAGCAACCGGGAGATTAGGTAGGTTAAGGCGGACTGAGCGGAGGTGTTCAGCGAAACAATCGCCGAGCCTGTGCTTGGTCTTGCCGATGTAGAGAAGTTGACACCTGGAACAGCGGTTACAGTAGATGAGGTTGGAGGAGGTGCAAGTGAACCTCTGCCTCACCTGGAAAGATTGTCAGGGTCCTTGGATGGAGTCGAGGGGGGAGGTAAAGGGACAAGTGTTGCATCTCCTGCTGTTGCTGGGGGAAAGTACCTGGGGAGGGAGTGGTTTGGGTGGGAAGGGACGAGTTGACCAGGGAGTTGCGGAGGGAACGGTCTCTGCAGAAAGGGGTGGAGATGGGAAGATGTCGTCAGTAGTGGCCAGTAGTGGCGAAAGTGTTGGAGGATTATATGCTGTACGCGACGGCTGATGGGGTGGAAGGTGAGGACAAGGTCCTTGTTACGAATGGGGGGATGGGGAACAAGAGCGGAGCTGCGGGATATCGAGGAGACCCTAGTGAGAGGATGAGGGGGGGGAGGGGTGGGGGCAGAGGAACAACTCCAGGACTGTTTGGAGTCTGTAGACTGGGCAATGTTCAGGGACTCGGCAACGGACCTGAATGAATACGTCACAGTCGTTACAGACTTCATAAAGAAGTGTGTGGAGGACTGCATTCTGACAAAAACCTTCCAAGTGTTTCCCAATCAGAAGCCTTGGATGAACTTTGAGATCCGCACTCTCCTGAAGACCAGACACCGGGCATTCATGTCTGATGATACAGTGGTCTACAAGAAGTCCAGATACAACCTTGGTAAGGCCATCAAAAAGGCCAAAAGGGACCTGCTCCAATCTGGAGGATGAGACAGATGTTCAGCAGTTGTGGCAGGGCCTGAATGCAATCACCTCCTGCAAGGCGAAATCAGGAGGTAGCTCGTATATCGGCGTAGCATCACTCCCTGATGAGCTCAATGCGTTTTACGCACGCTTTGATAGGGAGAACACTGATGTGCCTTCCCGAGCCCCCATTCGCTGTGATGGTATTTCAGTCACAGTCACAGAGGCCGGCGTCAGAAAATCCTTCAGAGGGGTGAACCCTCGGAAAGTGCCTGGACCTGATGGTATACCCGGTCGTGTTCTAAAAACCTGTGCGGACCAACTGGCTGGAGTTTTTACGGACATTTTCAATCTCTCACTTCTGAGGTCTGAGGTCCCCACCTGCTTCAAAAGGGCATCAATTATACCAGTGCCCAAGAAGAGCAAGGTGACGTGCCTCAATGACTATCGACCAGTGGCACTAACGCCTGTGGTGATGAAGTGCTTTGAGAGGTTGATCATGGCGCTGATCAACTCCTACCTCGACAAAAACCTGGACCCACTGCAGTTCGCTTACCGCCACAACAGATCAACGGTGGATGCGATCTCGCTGGCTCTCCACTCCGCTCTGGACCACTTGGACAACAAAAACTCATATGTCAGGCTGTTATTCATTGATTACAGCTCGGCATTTAACACAATCATCCCCTCCAAGCTGCTTACCAAACTCTCAGAACTAGGTCTCTGCACATCTCTCTGCAATTGGATCCTCGACTTCCTCACTCTCAGACCACAGTCTGTCCGTATTGGTGGAAATGTGTCATCATCGATAACAATCAGCACGGGAGCACCTCAAGGCTGCGTGCTCAGCCCCCTGCTGTACTCACTCTATACTCATAACTGCGTAGCTGGTCATAGTGCGAACTCCATCATCAAGTTCGCTGACGACACCACTGTTGTGGGACAAATTACAGATGGTGATGAGTCAGAGTATAGAAGAGAGATTGACCGACTGACCGAATGGTGCCAGCACAATAACCTGGCCCTTAACACCAGCAAAATCAAGGAACTGATTGTGGACTTTGGAAGAGGTAGGATGGGGACCCACAGTCCCGTTTATATCAATGGGTCGATGGTGGAAAGGGTCAAGAGCTTCAAATTCCTGGGCGTGCACATCTCTGAAGATCTCTTCTGGTCCGAGAACACGGATGCAATCATAAAGAGAGCACATCAGCGCCTCTAATTCCTGAGAAGATTTAGGAGAGTTGGTATGTCAAGGAGGACTCTCTCTAACTTCTATAGGTGCACAGCAGAGAGCATGCTGACCGGTTGCATCGTGGCTTGGTTCGGCAACTTGAGCATCCAGGAGCGGAAAAGACTACAAAAAGTAGTAAACACTGCCAAGTCCATCATCGGCTCTGACCTCCCTACCATCGAGGGGATCTATCGCAGTCGCTGCCTCAAATAGGCAGCCACACCATCCTGGCCACACACTCATCTCCCCGCTACCTTCAGGTAGAAGGTACAGGAGCCTGAGGACGGCAACGTCCAGGTTCAGGAATAGCTGCTTCCCCACAGCCATCAGGCTATTAAACTCAACTCAAACATAACTCTGAACATTAATAGCACATTATCTGTTTATTTGCACTTTATCTGTTTTATTTATTCATGTGTGTATTTATTTATACAATGGTATATGGACACACTGATCTGTTCCGTATTCATGCCTTCTATAATTCTGTTGTGCTGAAGCAAAGCAAGAATTTCATTGTCTTATCCGGGACACATGACAATAAACTCTCTTGAATCTTGAATCTTGAATCCCATAGGTTTTCTCCGGGTGCTCCAGTTTCCTCCCACACTCCAACGACGTGCCGGTCTGAAGAAGGGTCTCGTCCCGAAACGTCACCCATTCTTCTCACCATAGATGCTGCCCGTCCCACTGAGTTACTCCAGCATGTTGTGGCTATTGCAGGTTTGTAAGTTAATTGGCTTCTGTAAATTGTCCCTAGTGTGTAGGATAGAACTAGTGTACGGGTGATCGCTGGTCGCTGCTGACTCCGAGGGGCCTGTTTCCACTGTTTCTCTAAAACTAAAACAAAGGTACATGAAAGTATATTCCTTCGAGACTTAAACCTCTTCAATATAATCTACTAATGGAAACAGGGGGCATGAATGATGAAAGAGGTTTCCATTGAGGTGGTGGAAGCAGGCAGTTCCATTGAGAAGGCACAATGTGGCAGCTTTGGTCCATGTGAAAGGAAGCACTGGACATTCTGCATTGGCCCTGGCATCCATCCACACTGGCACAGATCCAGCCCCATCTGAATCACTGTCAGGTGGAGAAGCATCATAGCCTATCTCTCTGTGACTCCTTGAGATTATAAAAAGATTGTAGGGGCAGGGATACCAAAGTTGGCCCATCAAGCTTGCCCTGCCATTCAATATGATCAAGGGTGATCAGCCCCACACCTCATCTCCAACAGAGGGAATTCAAGCAAAGCATGAATAGCATTGCCTCAAGACTGGGATGCGGTCAGATTGCAGTGGGGACTCTGAGTGAAGGAAGGCTTCTGAACATTTGGAAGATGTGACAATGCCTCCACCTAGTGGACACAGATAGAATCGCAGACGAAATGTGTGGGAAGGAACTGCAGATGCTGGTTTAAACCGAAGATAGACACAAAAAGCTGGAGTAACTCAGCTGGACCGGCAACATCTCTGGAGAGAAGGAATGGGTGATGTTTCGGGTCAAGACGCTTCTGAAGAATCTGTGGGCTGTTTGTCATCTTTAGCTTCTGAAGAAGGGTCTCAACCCGAAACGTCATCCATTCCTTCTCGCCTGAGATGTTGCCTGTCCTGCTGAGTTACTCCAGGACTTTGCCTCTATCTCCGGTTTAAACCAGCATCTGCAGTTCCTTCCTGCACATAATACCTCTGGCAGTCTACTATTCGATTCTGACCTCCCACGAAAATTCTCCTGCCATTACCCGACGCAGGGTATAGGAGCCTGAAAACTCCAACGTCCAGGTTCAGGAGCAGCTTCTTCCCAACAACCATTGGACTATTGAACACTATGAACTCCAACTAAACTCCAAACTACGAACTGCCTTGATTGCACTAGGGACTTGGGGGGCATTACTTTTGTCTTTACACCATATTGTTCATTTGTTTTATATATTCAACTTTTTTAAATTTTGGCTGACTTGTGTCTGCCATCAAATCCCCTTTCATACCGCCCTTTACGAATAGCCACTCCTGATTAAATTTAGACGTGTTTATGTACACTTTTAAAAATAAAATACTTCTCCCCCCCCCACCCCCCCAACATTTGAAAATGTTTAAAAAACAGCTCTCAGCCATAGAATGTTAGTGAAGGTTCCGTTGTGTGATGTCACAATGCCCGATGCTCACACATGTCCAATCAGAATGGATTCATTTACATATGCCTTTGCAGCAGCCCCAGCCCCAGCCCCTCCACCCCAACCCCACGGCCTGTGTCGAAGGGCGTCGTCACGTGTGTGGGGTGATAGGGAATGGGGAAAACACAAAATGTTTTTTAAAAAACAGCTCTCAGCAATAGAATGTTAATGAAGGTTCCATTTTTGTGATGTCACAATGCCCAATGCTCACAGATGACAAATCGGAATGGACCCATTTACATATGCCTTTGCAGCAGCAACAGCCCCAGCCCCTCCCCCCCACCCACGCAGCCTGTGTCGAAGGGAGTCGTCACGTGTGTGGGAATAGAGAAAGAGGATTGGGGGTGATAGGGAATGGGGAACAGATGGACTGTCCCTACCCCTCCCCTTCCACTATCCCTCCCCACTCTTCCCCCTCTCTCCTCTCCCCCTCCCTCCCCTCCCACCCCCTCTCCTCCCCCTCCACCACCCCTCTTCACCCCCATCTCCCCCCCACGCCCGCTCCAACCCCCCCCCCCCCCTTCACCTCTCTCCCCAATCCTCTCCTTCCTCTCTCCACCCCTCTCCTCTCTCCCTCTACTCTCTCCCCACCCTTCCTCTCCACCCTCCTCCTCCCCCTCCTCACAATTTTTTTTAAAAAAACATTAAATTTTCTCTAACTGACCCCCCCAACTCGAAACACAACTGAGAGGCGAGAGCTATTCGTCAGTGTATAGGGTGAAGATGGAATAAAAGAAGAAAATTAAAAAATTAAGATAATATCAAGGGGTGTGATGAGTGTGTGTTTGTTGGTGCCAGATTCCAACCCCGCAACCGTGCTTTGGAGGAAAGGGGGTGGTTAGTGTGACGCAACAGCCCCCCCCCAGAAAACGCACGTTCATTGTCCAGACCCAACGGGTCTGCACTTGGTCAGCCTGTGTCGAAGGGCGTCGTCACGTGTGTGGGAATAGAGAAAGATGATTGGGGGTGATAGGGAATGGGGAACAGATGGACTGTCCCTACACCTCCTACTTCCACTCTCCCTCCCCACTCTTCACCCTCTCTCCTCTCCCCCTCCCTCACCTCCCACACCCTCTCTTCCCCCTCCACCACCCCTCTTCACCCCCATCTCCCCCCACCCACTTCTCTCTTGCACCACTCCCCACTACCCCTCTGCCCCTCACTCCCACTCTTCCCCTCTCCCTCCCCCACCTCTCTCCCCCCCTCCCTCTCTCACTCTCTTCCCCTACTCCTCTCCCCTTCCCCTCATACCCTCTCTCCACCTCTAACATCCCCTCTCCCCCTCTCCCCCCTTACTGCCCCTCCCCGCTCTCCTCCCACTCCCCACTCTCCTCCCCCTCCCTCTCCCCCACCCTGCTCTCTTTTCCCTCACCAATCTCTCCCCTTTCCTCCTCCCCCTCTCCCATCCCTCCCCCTCTCCTCTTCTCTCCCCACCCCATCTCCCTCTCCCCTCTTCTCTCCCCACCCCGTCTTCCTCTACCCCCCTCCCCCCGCCTGTGTTTGTGGGGTGGTTAGTGTGAGTGTGATGCCGCAGACCCCCGCCCTCACGCAAACGCGCGTTGGGAAAACAGCCTGTCAACAGTCTCTCTGTCTTTAAGAAGGAACTGCAGATGCTGGAAAATCGAAGGTACACAAAATAAAAATGTATAACTTCAGCGGGTGCAGCAGCATCTATGGATCAAAGGAAATAGGCAACATCTCAGAAAAAAACCCGTCTGAAGATGGGCTTCGGCCCAAAGCATTGCCCTATTTCCT
>CM075981.1:56049544-56377444 GCA_038087875.1 Malacoraja senta
AGGAGGTCGTCTTCACTCTCCACTATTCGGTGTCCAATTTTCCCGAAGCTAGTCGAAGCTAGTCTTCAACATAGTCAAAGGAGGTCGAAGGAGGTCTTCTACATAGTCGACAGAGGTCTTCAACATGACACTTTTTCAAACTCTACTAAACGCTTCTAAACTCGCCAATTAGTTCACCGCAGTGGGACAGCCCCTCAACAGAACATACAGAAATGACACAAAATGCTGGAGTAACTCAGGGGGTCAGGCAACATCTCTGGGAAAAAAAAGAATAGGTGACGTTTTGGGTCAAAACCCTTCTCCAGTCTGAAGAAGGGCTCTGACCTGAAACATCACCTACTCATTTTCTCCAGAGATGTTGCCTGTCCCGCTGAGCTACTTCAGTATTCTGTGTCTATCTGCGGTGTAAACCAGCATCTGCAGTTCCTTCCTACACATGCAGAATTGACGATCGATTGACAATTTTTGAGGGGGAAAATGGCTTGAGTGAGCAAAACGTAATTAATTATCTGAAGATCATTTTGACTTGGCTAGATTAAGGAAAGTGATAGGTGAAGGCAGAAGAATAATTACAAGGCATATTAAGATTCTGAGATCATTGCTGATGTAAGGCTGAACAATTACTGAGGACATAGTGATGGAGTTCTGACATCACCTGTTTAGATCTACACTGTATGTCCCCATGTGTTGCCATCATTGCTACACAAAATGATCCCATTGATAGTGAGTAAGTGGTTCAGTCGCTGAGCTGGAGACTGAGTAAGGATGTTTAGAAAGTAGGACATTTGCTTCTGTTGATGGAATAGATCGTATGTTAGTACAGACATGCTCATTCACATATCGGGGGGCGGCACAGTGGTGCAGGGGTTGAGTTGCTGCCTCACAGCGTCACGGACCCAGGTTCGATCCTGACTACGGGTACTGTCTGTATAGAGTTTGTACGTTCTCCCCGTGACCGCGTGGGTTTTCACCAGGAGCTCTGGTTTCCTCACACACTCCAAAGACGTACAGGTTTGGCTTGTGTAGGATAGTGTTAGTGCGCAGGGATCGCTGGTCGGCGTGGACCCGATGTGCCAAAGGGCGCATTGGATCTCCAAACTAAAGTTGTGAACACATGCTTGCTCATTCCTCATGTGACCTCATGCCCAGTGTGTGAGATCTGTCCATCCTTAAGAGTGAGCAGCCACATATCCATTGTGATATGATGTTTGATGTTTGTTATCAGTGCGTCATGGCAATGAATCCTAAACAATAATATGCCTCCGCATCAAGATAGTTCACTCTAATTCTGCATTAATCATTAAACGAGAAACTCTTGAAGTTGAGGCTGCAAGAACAGGTCAGATAAGATCTTGCACGTGTAACTATGGCTATGGAGATTTTCCCTTTACTGATGCTTCATAGGTTGAATACGGAGCTTGTTAATATGAATGGGAGTCACAGTTTTATTTAGTTTAGTTTAGTTTAGGTTAGAGATATGGCACGGAAACAGGCCCGTCGGCCCTCCGAGTCTGTGCCGACCAACGATCGCCGCACACTAGCACTATCCTACACGTTAGGGACAATATACAATTTTACCGAGCCAATTAGCCTACAAACCTGTACATCTTTGGGGTGTGGGGGGAAACCGGAGCACCCGGAGAAAACCCACGCAGGTCTCGGGGAGAACGTACAAACGCCATACAGACAGCACCCGTAATCAGGATCGAACTCGGGTCTCTAGTGCTATACGGCATCAACTCTACTGTTGCGCCACCGTGCTGCCTTGAGTTTGTTCAAGGAATCAGATTGGTAGGCATGGAGATAGATAATTGCTTTATTTGGTCAGTGGATAAGGGCTGTATTGGCAAGTGCCATGAGTTGGTAATGGATGCAACTTTCTTAAAATACTTGAAGGCTCAGCAGTGACGTTGTTGGCACATTTAGGAACAGGTAAATAATGAAGAACATAATGAGTATATTTATGCATGATAAAAATTAATATCGCTTATCCAGCCAGATAAGCGGAAATTAAAATCCTGTCCATCTCCTACTTGAAGATTTTTGAGGTGTTATCTAGCAATAGATATCTATAGTACTTTTGATACCATCTTTCCTGTCAAACCTTTCAATTTGATGGATTTAATGAATAATTCCAATATTTTACATTCGTTTAGTTTAGTTTATTGTCACGTGTACGGAGGTACAGTGAAAATCTTTTGTTGTGTCCCAACCTGTCAATTGGTGGTAAATGGAACACCTCATATAAGATCCTAACATCATAAGACATAGGAGTAGAACTAGGTCATTCAGCCAATTGAGTCTATTCCGCCATTCAATCATTCTCCCTCAACCCCATTCTCCTGCCCTCTCCCCGTAACCTTTGACATGACACCGTTATATAATCCTGTTATTTGACCAAAGCACAAAGTGCTGGAAGAACTCAGTGTGTCAGGCAGCATTTGTGGATGGAATGGACAGACAACATTTTGGTTTCTTTAGATGTTAATTTCAGAGCTTTCCAGTTTCTGTGTGTCTCTTCCCTCCACAGATGCTGCCTGACCCTCTGAGTTCCTCCAGCTTTGTTTATTGTCTAGGATTCCAGATTCTGCAGTTTCATGTATTTCCATGCTTTTTGTTAATACATTTTTAAAGTATAAATGGACACTAAATTTAGAAATTCCATTTGTTTGATGGGATACAACTGTGAAAATAGTCATAGTTATTCACTGTATAATCAGTAAACGTCAAAGCACAACCTGTTCAACCTACGTTCTGACCAAATATGTGGGGAGGTGGCAGTATGTTAATAACATAAAGAATGGCCAAAATGAGTGGAAATGGCAGGTCAAAGAAAAACTATGAGAGATGAACAAAAAATTCTTCTGGACTAAAGGACACAAAGTGCTGGAGTAACTCAGCAGGACATTTAGCATCTATGGAGAACATGGATACACGTTCCATGTTCTCCAGAGATGCAGCCTGACCTACTGAGTTGCTCCAGTACTTTGTGTCCTTAGGTGTATAAACCAGCTCCTGCAGTTCCTTGTTTCTACAATCACCTGGGCTAATCATGAATAGGTCTCTTGAAAGGCATTGTATAATTTCTACAACAAACCTCACTTTACTTAATCTGTACTTATTCATTGTGAAAATGTTATCAAAGCAAATCCAAGGTCGGGTTATGGAGCAAAGGGGAAGATACTGAGTGCAGAATATAGTTCTCAGCATTGTAGTGCATCAGATGCAAAATGCTGGAGTAACTCAGCGGGACAGGCAACATCTCTGGAGAGAGGGAATGGGTGACGTTTCGGGTCGAGACCCTTCTTCGACCTGAAACGTCACCCATTCCTTCTCTCCAGAGATGCTGCCTGTTCCGCTGAGTTACTTCAGCATTTTGTGTCTATTTTCAATTTAAACCAGCATCTGCAGTTCTTTCCTACACATTGTAGTGTATCAATTCCATAGACAAAGTTCAATGTCCGCAATGGGATAGAAATGAATTGGACAGTACCCAAGCTTGTGGAAGGCCTGATAACAGAGGGGAAGATGCTGCTCCTGAGTCTGGCGATGCGTGCCATCAAGCTTCTGCACCCTCTGTCTGACTGGAGCGGGGAGAAGAAGGAATGACTGGGGGTGGGACGAGTCAATAATTTTGTTGGCTGCTTTTCCGAGTAATTTTTAACTAATTGTTTAAACACACTAAGTGGTAAATAAAGTTCCGAACAGATTACCCAGGAATATATCATATATTAATTTTTTAAATAATTTTAATGAAGATTTGGAATACTTTTTGGGGGGGGGGAATATTTTGCAAGTATTTAATCAGATATAAAATATCCCATATTGACGAAGAGCAGAGAATTTTATTATTGATTAATTATTTCTAAAAATAAAAGGTCACCTGATGACCCCAAGTAAATTTTTACCCCTACCCCCACTCAAGATAGTAAGAAGGTGCCAATCATAGTAGGGATTGTAATATCAAGTCCTATAAGTCCAACTAAAAATTTGGCCATTATCTCATGGCGGATGTGGGAGATTACGGCACAAACTGGCTGTTATGTTTCCTATAGTACAATACTGAGTAAACTTGAAGAGTTTTCAGGAAATGTTTAATTAAATACCACGAAGAGTATTAAACAGTTTTGATCATTCTGAAAAGATATGAAATGTTCATAGTAGCTGCAATTTTTATTTCTAAAAGGTTTCAAACACCTCACAGCATTTTGTTACTCTTGCAATACAGACAGAAAGTAACTTCAAGTAATCCTTGCATTCCCTCTCTCCACAGCCAACAATGGACCATTGTGGGCTATACCTTTCCTTGATCTTCATTGCTGTCTTTGATTTGTCCTTTTGCATACCTTTCATTCATTTGTTCTTTGGATCTAGTTCGTATCGCTAGTTTCCTTCCCCCCTGACCCTTAATCTGAAGAAGCATCTCGAAATGAAACATCACCTATTCCTTTTCTCCAGAGATGCTGCTTGACCTGCTGAGTTACTCCTGCATTCTGTGTCTATCTTCGCTGTAAACTAGCATCCGTATTTCCTTGTTACACAAATAATTATTTGATAATTTCCCTAGAAATTCATATTAAAAACCAACTCTTACCCTTGGTTTCATTTGGATATGTTAGATCTTTCTTTTCTACATTTCAAATATGTTAATACTATTAAAAGCTACAAAACCAGCTCAGGGGCACTATTTAATTTACAGTGCATTTGTGGGTATTAGCTTCTTTATGACAACTCTGTTAAACTGTTTGATCTTTACCTTTCTTCGTTGTCCAGTACTGGCTTCCCATTCTCTGCCTGCACTGTGTTCACCGCCATTTTCTCTGTTTCTCTTTAAACTCCTCACATGTTTGATTGTGTTTACTTTGTTTGCTTTTTCCTGTTTTTTCCCCCTTCACTTTTGCTTCTCCTTCCTCTCCTCTCTCTTTCACCTCCTCCCCCTTTTTCTTTTGCCCTTTTGCCCCTCTTTCATATCTCTTCCTCTCCCTCCCCCCTCTCCCTCTCTCTCTCTCTCTCTATCTCTCTCTTCTTTTTCTCTGCTTTTCTCTCCCCTTCAGTAAAGCATTGTGTCATAATCAGCTACAACCTGGTATGTCACCAGCCATGTATAAAGCGGTTAAGGCACTTTGGCATTTTTGTAGTTTTTGCATTTTTGCATTGTGAAATACATGTACTGAATTTAGTTCTGTCCCTCAGTAAATAATCGATGGCCACAATTATGTTCATATGAGAAATGATCTTTTTTTTTTGCTTTAACATGCAGTAAAACATGACAGTCAGAACGGGCGTCAGAAGTTATGGGGATAAGGCAGGAGAATGGGGTTAGGAGGGAGAGATAGATCAGTCATGATTGAATGTGTAGGAAGGAACTGCAGATGCTGGTTTAAACCGAAGACAGGCACTTGGATAAACATGACTTCATCGGACAGAACCAGCATGGTTTTGTGAAGGGGAAGTCCTGTTTAACGAATCTGCTCGAATTCTTTGAGGAAGTAACAACCCGGGTGGATAAAGGGGAACCGGTGGATGTGGTATACTTGGACTTCCAAAAGGCTTTTGACAAGGTGCCACATAAGAGACTATTGCTAAAAATAAAAAATTATGGGATTGGGGGTAATATATTAGCATGGGTAGAGGATTGGCTAACAAATAGGAAGCAGAGAGTGGGGATAAATGGTTCATACTCGGGATGGCAACCGGTAACTAGCGGGGTTCCGCAAGGGTCGGTGCTGGGACCCCAGTTGTTCACAATTTATATAAATGATTTGGAGGAGGGAACCAAGTGTAATATATCAAAATTTGCGGACGATACAAAAATGGGAGGAAAAGTAGGGGATGAGGAGGATAGGAAGAGTCTGCAAAAGGATATAGATAAGCTAGGTGAGTGGGCAACAGCTTGGCAGATGAAATTTAATACTAATAAATGTGAAGTCATTCACTTTGGGAAAAAAAATGATAGGGCAAGTTATTTTCTAAATGAGGTGGAGCTGCGTTGTAATGCAACGCAAAGGGATCTAGGGGTAGTAGTACATGAATCACTAAAAGTTAGTATGCAGGTGCAGCAAGCAATCAGGAAGGCCAATGGAGTTTTGGCCTTTATTGCTAGGGGGATTGAGTATAAAAACACGGAGGTCTTGCTGCAGCTGTACACAGTATTAGTGAGACCACATTTGGAATACTGTGTACAGTTCTGGGGTCCATACTTAAGAAAGGATGTACTGGCCCTGGAGGCAGTGCAGCGAAGGTTTACAAGATTAATTCCTGCAATGAGGGGATTGACATATGAGGAAAGGTTAAGTAGGCTGGAACTCTACTCTTTGGAGTTTAGAAGAATGAGAGGCGATCTCATTGAAACATATAAGATCGTGAGGGGCCTTGATCGGGTGGATGCACCGAGGATGTTCCCAATGATCGGGGAAACTAGAACTAGGGGACATAGTTGTAGAATAAGAGGGGCTCTTTTAAAACTGAGATGAGGAAGAACTTCTTCACCCAGAGGGTGGTTAATTTATGGAATTCACTGCCCCAGGGAGCAGTGGAAGCAGAAACATTAAATATATTTAAGTCTAAAATAGATGTTTTTTTAGCTGCCAAGGGGATAAGGGGCTACGGGGAGAGGGCAGGGATATGGACCTAGGTATGGTTAGTATAGTAAGACCTGAGTGATCTCCTGGACAAGTGTCGATCGCCTGGATTGGGGTCGGAGAGGAATTTCCCGGATTTTTTTCCCGAATTGGACCTGGGTTTTTATCCGTTTTTTTGCCTCCCCCAGGAGATCACGCGGTTCTTGGGGTGGAGAGGGGTGATAGCGATATAAAGGGGAGGGTAGTGTCTTGTGTTCTGTGTCTTGTGTCTACTGTTCGTGGGTAAGGGTGTCTGTTTAGTGTTCAGCCATGAGCGAATGGCGGTGCGGGCTCGATGGGCCTGGTGGTCTACTCTCGCACCTACTTTCTATGTTTCTATGTTCTATGTTTCTATTTACACAAAAAGCTGGAGTAACTCAGCGGGACAGGCAGCATGTCAGGAGAGAACCTCTCCAGAGATGCTGCCTGGCCCACTGAGTTACTCCAGCTCTTTGTGTCAAGCCATGATTGAATGGTGGTGTAGACTTGGTGGGCCGAATGGCCTGATTTTTGCTCCTATCACTTATGACCTTATGGCCTTTCTTCCCAGGGTGGAAATGTCCAATACTAGAGTGCATAGCTATAAGGTGCGAGGGGGAAAGTTTCATGGAGATATGCCGGGTAACTTGTTTTTTACATGGAGAGAGGTGGGTGCCTGGAAGGCATTGTCGGTACTGGAGGCAGATACAATATGGCGTTAAAGAGACTTTGGGATCGGCACATGGAAGTATGAGGAACAGAGGGATATGGATCATGTGCAGGCAGATGAGATTGGTTCAACTTGGCATCATGTTCAGCACAAACATTGTGGGCCGAATGCCTCGTTCCTGTGCTGTTATGTTCTATATTCTAAAACATTAATTTATAGTGAATTTGAGATTGTTTTAGGTTTTATATTGTTAAACACAGAGAGTGTAAATGCGATGTGGAGAGCCACATTTTTCACGCAACGAAACACAACTCAGTCCCGTTCTGAAATGTCACCTATCCACGTCCTCCAGCAATGCTGCCTGAACCCCTGAGTTACTCCAGCACTTTGTGTTTTATTTTGTCAACCGGCAACTGCAGTTCCTTGTTTCTTCATTCTCCCAGTGAGCGTATCTGGTAGAAAACAGAAGAATAAGAGCATGAGTGGGCCCTGTAATCCCTTCAGTCTGCTCTGCCTTTCAATGTGTAGGAATGAATGGCAGATGCTGGTTTGTACTGAAGATAGACACAAAATACTGGGAGTAATGTGAAGGAAATCACATTGAAAGGGAAACACCTGGAGTAACTCAGCGGGTCAGGCAGCATCTCTGGAGAAAAGGAATAGGTGACGTTTCGAGACTGAAGAAGGGTTCTGACCCAAAACAAAACGTCACCTATTCCTTTTCTCCAGAGATGCTGCCTGACCCACTGAGTTACTCCAGCATTTTTGGTGTTTGCCTTTCAATGTGATTGCCTTCATTGCCTAATGAAGTATTTCGTTGTCACTTACTAAACTTATCTGATGTTTGGAGATAGTTTATGGCTCAACACCTACTGTTCGCTGGGATAGAGAATTCCTAAGATTCACAGCCCACAGCTTTAAGAAATTCCTCCTTAACTCAGCCCTAAAAGTTAACTTTGATCTACGACATTCTTAACTGAGAGTACTGATTGCCAGCGATCGCTATTGCAACCATCTATTACATCTGGAATGTTGCAGCACCATACATTCAGTGCAATGATGACACAAAGGTTTGAACATTAGAATCAAATTCACAAGTCTGGACAGTTGACTGTAGACTATTTGCTGTCGTGGAGACAAAACCAGATTCCTGAATAATGAAAAGAAACTGCAGATGCTAGTTTACCAAAAATAGACACAAAATGCTGGAGTAGCTCAGACGGTCAGGCAACATCTCCAGAGAATATGGAATAGGTGACGTTTCAGGTTGAGACCCTTCCCGACCAGAAACGTCACCTATCCATTTTCTCCAGAGATACTGCCCAACCGTCTGAGTTACTCCAGCATTTGGTGTCTCTATAAGGCGCTGGTCAGACCGCATTTGGAGCATTGTGAGCAGTTTTGGGCCACATATCTGAGGAAGGATGTGCTGACGCTGGAGAGGTTCCAGGGGAGGTTTACGAGAATGATCCCAGGAATGAGTGGGTTAACATCTGATGAGCATTTAACGGCACTGGGCCTCCACCTGCCGGAGTTTAGAAGGATGAGGGGCGGGACCTCATTGAAACCTACCGAATAGTGAAAGGCCTGGATAGAGTGTATGTGGAGAGGATGTTTCCACTAGTGGGAGAGTCTAGGACCAGAGGTCATAGCCTCAGAATTAAAGGACGTTCCTTTAGGAAGGAGAAGAGGAGGAATTTCTTTAGTCAGAGGGTGGTCAATCTGTGGAATCATTGCCACAGAGGGCTGTGGAGGCCAAGTCGATGGATATTTTTAAGGCAGAGATAGATAGATTCTTGATTAGTACGGGTGTCAGGGGTTATGGGGAGAAGGCAGGAGAATGGGGTTAAGAAGGCAAGATAGATCAGCCATGATTGAATGGTGGAGTAGACTGTGGTATTATGGAATAATAGTGTAAGGAATGCCTTTATTTTGTAGTAACCGGAGGGTGGCGCCGCTGCCAGTGGTCAGGCTGCAGTGACGGCATCCGGCCTGAAGTTGGGGCTGTGGGGGTAACCGGATGGAACGTAGGGGCCGGGCCCGGGGATGCACACGAGGCTGCTGCTGTACAGAGTTGCTAAATAAAGACAGACTCCGATTACGTCGTTGTACGAGCCTCATTATAAGAATAAAGTGACATGGTGTCAGAAACGGGATCCTTGTAAGCGAAAAAAAAAGAAGAAGAAGTGGAAAGTGTATCGTTTTGGCAGAGAAAGGTGAGATGAGCTGGCAGATATGGCGCAACCTACACCAACTGCTACGTTCACAATACAACCTCCAGAGCCATTTGATTTTACCAAGCCTCAAGAATGGGAGCGTTGGATCAGGAGATTCGACCGCTTTCGGCTTGCAAGCAACTTAAACGCAACGTCGGAAGAAAACCAAGTGAACACGTTAGTGTATTGCATGGGCGATGAGGCCGATGATGTGCTAAAGGGGCTAATGCTAACTGCAGTTGAGAGAAAGATGTACACGGATGTCAAGGCGGGCTTTGATGCATTTTTTGTGCCTAAAAAGAATGTAATCTATGAAAGAGCCAAGTTCAATCAGCGTGTGCAACTGCCAGGAGAAACGGTGGATTCCTTCATCACTGCTCTATACGGATTAGCTGAACACTGCAACTATGGACAGTTACAGAACGAGCTGATCCGCGACAGGTTAGTGGCCGGGTTGAGAAACGTCTCATTGTCAGAAAAGCTACAGCTAGACAGAGACCTAACCCTTGGAACTGCTATAACAAAGACAAGGCAGTCTGAAGAAGTTAGACGACAGCGGTCTGACTTAAGAGGAGAAAATGGCGGTGCTAGCAAGTGCTCTAATGTTGATGCTGTGCATGCTAAAAGCTACAGAAAACCCAAATTTCCCTCAAAGCCTCAGCCACAAGCACAAACACCAGGCAAAAATAAACTTAATACACGGCCACAGCCAGGTTCAAAGGCCTGTTATAGATGTGGAAAAATACTCTCGCATTGAAAATGGGAATGCCCTGCTAAAGATGCTGTGTGTCACAACTGTGGCAAAAAGGGACATTATGGCAAAGTGTGCAGAAGCTGCAAAATCTCTGAATGCTGTCACTACAGAGGAAGAAGAGAGCTTTTTCCTGGGAGCCGTGGATGCTGGAAAAGACCCGTGGACGGTGCAGCTACAAGTGAGACAAAAAATAGTGTGCTTTAAAATAGACACTGGTGCTGATGTCACCGCCATGCCAGCCGAGGTGTACCATGACATTACAGGGGGGCATGATGTGAAGCACCTGGCAGTGTCGACACGCCCGTTGTTTGGGCCAGGGGGCAATGCACTCTCTGTCCTAGGTGTAGCCAGAGAAACACTGCGCAGAGGCAAAATGACAGCCATAGAGAACATTTATGTAGTAAAAGACCTGCACACTGCACTGTTCGGAAGGCCTGCCATAGAACAGCTTCAGCTTGTGTGCAGGGTTGACAGCATCACCATGGAATCATTGAAACAACAATATCCGAAGCTGTGTAGCGGCTTGGGTCTTGTTCTGAGGCAATACTCAATTAAATTAAAGCCAGAGGCTGTGCCCTTCTCTCTCCACACACCACGCAGAGTCCCTCTGCCGCTTATGGGAAAAGTGAAGGAGGAGATAGACCGTATGGAGAAGATGGGCGTAATCACCAAGATTGAGGAGCCGACTGATTGGTGTGCCGGGATGGTGGTGGTGCCGAAAAAAGCAGGTGATGTTCGCAATTGTGTGGATTTCACAATGATGAATGAATCAGTATGCAGAGAAAAGTTTATCCTGCCTTCTGTCGAGCACACTCTGGGCATGCTAGCTGGCGCAACAGTCTTCAGCAAATGAGATGCCAACATGGGCTTTTGGCAAGTACCATTGACAAAAGAGTCTGCAAAATACACCACCTTCATCACGCCTTTTGGGCGCTATTATTTTAACCGTCTACCCTTTGGCATAGCATCAGCCCCCGAGCACTTTCAAAGGATGATGGTGACAGAAGTGACCGGTGGCCTGGAGGGGGTACTGTGTCACATAGATGACATCCTGGTCTGGGGACAGACGCAGGAGGAGCATGATGTGCGGCTACATGTAGTGCTAAAGAAGGCACAAAAGGCCGGCATTACGCTCAACATGGACAAATGTGAGCTCACACGCCACACAGTCAGATTCCTGGGTCATGTGATTTCAGCAGATGGAGTGAAGCCAGATCCAGAGAAGACGAGAGCAGTACAAGAGATGGATGCACCCAAAAATGTCAGCGAACTCAGGAGTTTTCTGGGCATGGTCAATCAGCTGGGCCGCTTCTTGCCTAACCTGGCTGAAAAAGACAAAGTGCTACGAGACCTGCTGTCCAAGAAGAAGATTTAGGATGAGACTCATGAGGTACAACTATACAGTCAATCATGTCCCTGGCAAAAGCCTGTGGACAGCCGACACCTTATCTCGTGCTCCTCTGAGAGCCGCAAGAGCACACACAGACACTAGCCTATTAGAGGACACCAACATCTATGTAGACTCTGTCATCAGCAACATTCCTGTCAGTGGAGATTATCTGAGCAGCCTACGTGAGCACCTGAAGGCAGACAGCACATGCTCTGCACTGATGGAGTACTGCACAGACGGCTGGCCCGACAAAAGCCAACTGCAGGGAGTGCTGAGACATTACTGGGCTGATAGAGCAGTGCTGACTGTGCACGATGGGCTGCTGCTGCGGGGCACGAGGCTCGTCATCCCATCAGCCTTACAAGGTGATGTGCTGCAGAGACTACATGAGGGACACCTGGGGGTGACAAAGTGCAGGGGCCGGGCCAAACAGACGGTATGGCGGCCAGGACTCAGCAGCCAGCTGAATGACATGGTGCTGAAATGTAGAACCTGCATCCAAGAGAGAAGGAACATCAAAGAGCCGCTGATGCCAATGGAGATGCCAGACAGGCCTTGGCAAACCTTGGGAGCTGACTTGTTCACGCTGAAAGACAAGACTTATCTACTAGTAGTAGATTATTTCTCAAGGTATGTGGAAGTTGCGCTGCTGTCACACACAAGGTCCACAGATGTGGTGGTGCACCTGAAATCCATGTTTTCTCGTCATGGAATTTGTGAATTTCTTAAAAGTGACAATGGGCCCCAGTTCTCAGGTAGCCACTTTAAAGCCTTTGCAGCAGAGTATGGCTTTGTGCACATCACGAGCAGCCCCAAGTTTCCTCAGAGCAATGGGGAGGCGGAACGCGCTGTACAAACCGTGAAAAACCTGCTAACAAAGGCATCAGACCCATATCTTGCATTGCTGGCCTACAGAGCAACCCATCTACAGAACGGCTATAGCCCGGCCGAGCTGTTGATGGGGCACCGCCTCCGCACTACAGTTCCTGACCTTCCAACCCTGCTGAATCCAGTTTTGCCTGACTACAACGCGCTGGGGGCCAAAGAAAGGGAGAAGTGGAGGAACGACGCAAGATCCTTCGACAAGAGGCACGGAGCGAGAAGCCTGGAGCCACTCGTACCTGGGGAGGATGTGTGGATCACCGATGCACGAGTCCAGGGCACAGTGCTATCTACACACAACACCCCTCGCTCTTATATCGTCCAGGTGCCTCAGGGCACACTGAGGAGGAACCGGCATCACTTGGTGCCGCTGCAGACCAACAGTGGGGTGGTCGACGCTGATGAGCCACCGGTGGGAGAAGATTCACCTACACCAGAGCCAGCTCCACCAGTGACAACATCACCCAGCAGAGAGGGCCCCACCACAGAGACTGTGCGGACCAGGTGTGGGAGAGAGGTTAGAAAGCCGCAGAGACTTGATTGGTGATTTATTGATTTGTTTTCTACAGTAAAAAAAAAGAGAGTAAAATGTGAGTGTGAAATTGTTCTGCTTTACTGTTTACATTTACCTGAAACCTGTTTACATTTACCTGAAACCTGAGAGTTTAAGTTTTGAAGAACACAGCCTGCTAAAGTAATAGTTCACAGTATGGTAACGTGTAAGTTATTTTATTTCTATTTTGCATGCTTGAAACAGGGACAGATCAGGGACAGGTCTTCCAGCAAAAGGGCAGAATAAACCCCTTAAGACCTGCAGAGACAAAGGTAGCCACCCTTTGTTCTCAAAGAAAGGGAGATGTGGTATTATGGAATAATAGTGTAAGGAATGCCTTTATTTTGTAGTAACCGGAGGGTGGCGCTGCTGCCAGTGGTCAGGCTGCAGTGACGGCATCCGGCCTGAAGTTGGGGCTGTCGGGGTAACCGGGGGGACGTAGGGGCCGGGCCCGGGGATGCACACGAGGCTGCTGCTGTACAGAGTTGCTAAATAAAGACAGACTCCGATTACGTCGTTGTACGAGCCTCATTATAAGAATTAAGTGACATAGATGATGGGCCGAATGGCCTAATTCTGCCCCTATCACTTATGACCTTATGATCTATCTCAGAGACCTGAGTGTTCTGTGAGATGGGTATAAGGAAGCTCACTTCTACTCCATGTTGTCCTTTCTCTCTGGCTTTGAGTCAACCCCAATCCTGTTATCAGGATGAGGGTATAGGAGTCTGAAATAACCATAACCACCAGGTTCAAAATTAGAAACAAAGAACTGCGGATGCTGGTTAAATTCACAAAAGAACACAAAATGGTAGAGTAACTCAGCAGGTCAGGCAGCATCTCTGGAGAAAATGGATACGTAACATTTCTGGTCGAGATCTTTCTTCAGACCTGAAACGACACCTATCCATGTTCTCCAGAGATACTGCCTGACCTGTTGAGTTACTCCAGCACTTTATGTCCTTTTGAGATTCAAAGTTAGCTTCTTCTCAACAACCATCAAGCTCTGAACACTACAAAACACGAAGGAAACTCTAAACAATGGACTGCCTTTGGTTGCACTAAGGACTTTGGGCTCTTTGCACTAGTATTGGGGTTATTATTGATTTTTTTTGTTTATTATATGTTATCCATGACTGTTGTGGTTACAGGCCTGTAATGCTGCCATAAGGAATAATTTCATTGTTCCATTGTCAGTACATATGACAAGTAAACACTCTTGACTTGAATCTTCTCAGGTCTCCGTTAAACATCTACACATTGCCTCTCCCATCTCACCTTTTCACAGATTCTTCTGAAGACTATATTAAGTTTTAAAATCCACATAGCTGATTGACAGACGCAGCCAATTTTTGTTTTTAGTTTAGTTTAGAGATACAACGTGGAAATAGGCCCTTCGGCCCACTGAGTCCATGCTGAGTCCAGTGATCACCCTCACACTACGGACAATCTGCAGAACCCAGTTATCCTACAAACCTGCACGTCTTTGGAGTGTGGGAGGAAACCAGAGCACCCAGAGAAAACCTACGTGGTCATGGGGAGAACGTATTAACTCCATACAGACAGCACCCATGGTCAGGATCGAACCTGGGTCTCTGGCGCTGTGAAGCAGCAACAATACTGCTGTGTGACTTGACTTTTTTGAGGAAGGTTTAGGTCCAAGGCTAATTGCACCTTGAAACTACCTATTTTGATCAGTCACAGCTGGATGATAGGCCACAGCTGTGCCCTGACGGTCATATGGATACTCCGGTTACTTATTTCAAATTGTTCCTGAAATAATAAAAAAATATATTCTTTGCGAATCCTGGGCATTTTGCAAATTTTAATGTGCAGGAAAGAACTGCAGATGCTGGTTTAAATCGAAAGTAGACACAAATTGCTGGAGTAACTCAGCAGGACAAGCAACATCTCTGGAGAGAAGGAATGGGTAACATTTCGGGTCAAGGCAATGTTTTTTGATAGAAAATGTTAGCACACTGATTAGAATTAACCATTCAGAGAGTGCTAGGACTTTCCCAGGGCAGTATCAGCCTGGCTTTACCTCAAGTTGTTCTAATGAGACAGCAATCCACCCTTCTTTAAAGTGATGATATAAGTAACTATTTACAGAACTTGGATTTGAACTGATGAACTTCATCAGAGTTTAATTTGTGTGAAATGTAACATTATACGAAGAATTAAATGCCGCAATGGGTGGTATGTTTAGATTGTCAAGTCAGCCTATTCCGTTATCCCCACGAGTAATTTCTGCTTTCCCATTTTGAACAGAACTGCTTAACAGAGAGTGCAACTTCAAAGAGTTTGATCACAGACCAGCACCAAGTTAAAGGCCTAACTATTTCTCCAAAAGTGTTATTCGCCCCATAATTACCACTGCAATTGGGTCATCCCGCCTAGAGGGCACCAGTGAGCGGCTAAAGCCTACAACAATTGGAGTGGGCTGGATCCCTTCCATTAGAATTAGGAGGTGGTGCATTTTTCTTCCTTCTGGTGTTGCCAAGGGAACAGCAGAACACATATGACACACTGCTGTGACTGGAAGCCAAGAAACAAAAGACAAAAAGATCAAAATCTTTACAAACAGCCCAGCTCTTAAGGCTTAAAGGTAAGGTTATGTTTATATTAAATGTTGGTGTTGCACTGTGGGGTGGAGTGGGTGGGAAATTGTCAAAGAGAGCCATGTTTGGAGGTGAAGCGTTTGATTTTGGTTCGCATTGAGTTATCTTAGGCTGCAGGCTTTACCGACTTAACCTACAGGCAACTACTATCTACCTAATTGGAGAGCCTCGGACTACCTTTGATCGGACTTTACTGACTTTATCTTGCACTAAACGTTATTCCCTTATCATGTATCTGTACACTGTGAATGGCTCGATTGTAATGTATTGTCTTTTCGCTGACTTGTTGACACTGTGCCTCGGTACATGTGGCAATAAACTAAACTATAAAAACCTACACAGAGAATGGCCTCAGCGTCAGTTTTGTCTCTATTTGTTCTTGCCATATGGATGTCACTGGAAATGCCAGCATTTAATGTTCATCCCTCAGTACTTGCAAATTAGGAGCTTACGTAGGCCACACTGCCCCTTGAGCCTGGTTTGCCAGGCAATAAAATCACCGCTGAGGTGACTGTTTAGTTTTTAGTTTAGAGATATGGCGCGGAAACAGGCTCTTAGGCAGACCGAGTCCGCACCGACCAGCGATCCCCGCACATTAACACTATGCTACACACACGAAGGACAATTTACACATATACCAAGCCAATTAACCTACATACCTGTACGTCTTTGGAGTGTGGGAGGAAACCGAAGATCTCGGAGAAAACCCACGCAGATCACGGTGAGAATGTACAGACTCTGTACACCCGTAGTCAGGATCGAACCCGGGTCTCCGGCACTGCAAGCGTTGTAAGGCAGCAACTCTACCGCTGCGCCACCATGCCGACTGTAACCTCACCTCCTCTTTGGCCCAGTAGTGTATGAAGGTTCTGGGCCTCTACTCGCAGGATGAGGGGCGGAGATCTCATTGTAATTATCCACCAGATAATAAAATGGCTTAGATAGAGTGGATGGGGAAAGGATGTTTCCAGTAGTGGGAGAGTCTAGAACCAGAGGGCACAGCCTCAGGATAAAAGGACGTACCTTCAAAATGGAATTGAGGAGGAATTTTTTAGCCAGAAGGTGGTGAATCTGTGGAATTCATTGTCACAGATGGCAGTGGAGGCCGTCATTGGGTATTTTTAAGGCAAAGATTGATACGTTCTTACTAAGTATGTGGGTCAAAAGTTATGTGGAGAATGGGTAGAGAAGGAAAAATAGATCAGTCATGATTGAATGGTGGAGTAGACTCGATGGGCTCAATGCTCCTATTTCTTATGGTGTTATAGTCTTTCCTATCTGACTGCGGTAAGTGTTCACCTCCTGTTCACCGTGAATCCATCTAATTCTGCCTTAAAACTATTCAGAAACTCTGCTTCCACAACCCTTGGTGAAAGAGAGTTGCTAAAAGTCAAGACCCTCTGGTAATTGAACAAAAAAAATCATTCCATCTCTGCCTTGAGAAGATAACTCCTTAATTTTAAACAGTCATACTTTGTTCCGGATTTTGTCACAGGAGGAAATATCTGCTCTTCATCCATCCATCAAGACCCTTCAGGATCTTGTATGTTAGAATCAAATTCCCTCTCGCCTCTCTACACCTCAATGAATACAATTACAGCCCATCCAAACTTTCCTTCTCAGACAATATTCCCAGGTGAAATCTTGGAACAGCTCCTTGTACTCCACTTGGGTAGCTGGTAACCCAACAGTATGAGTATTGAATTCTCCAGCTTTAGAATTCTCCAAACTCAGAATTCTCCAGCTTCAGAATTCTCCAGCTTCAGAATTCTCCAAACTCCCTCCCCCTTTCTACCCCAATGCGCCCCCCTCTACATTCCCCACCCCATCCCCTCCCCTCCCCTCCCCTGAACCCAGGCTGACTTTCTACCAGTCTCTCCCTTCCCCTCACATCCCTTCCGATGGTTACACCATTTACAACTTTTCTAGCCTTGTTCCACAATTTGCAATTCTTTATCCTCTCTGGCCTCACACCTGTCTTTTCATCTCTAGTATTTGTCCAGCAATCTGCCTATCATATAACCCCCTCACCTGTGTTCACCTATAACCAGCAATGTTCTGTCCTGCCCCTCCTCTTTTCCAGCTTTCTTTACCAACCCACTGCAATCAGGCTGAAGAAGGGTCCCGACCCGAAATGTCACCCATCCATGTTCTCCAGAGATGTTGTCTAACCCGCTGAGTTACTCCAGCACTGTGTCTTTCTTTGGTTTAAACCAGCATCTGAAGTTCCTTATTGTTAAATATTCCCAGGTATTAGTTTAATAATCCTTCCCTGAACTGCTTCCTCCTTAAATTAGGAGACCAATATTGTACACATTACCACAAATGTAGTCTCACCCACAGCTAGTCTAACTGAACATAACCTAAATTTGTATTCAAAAGCTCCAGCAATAAATGATAGCATTCTGTAGTGTTTCCTAATTATTTGGTTTACCTGCAGACAAAGCTTTTGTAAGTCAAGAATTAGGATGTCAGAGAAATCTGCAAATTTTCACCGTTTAGCTGATATGTTCTCTTTTCCTTTTCCCTGTCAAAAATGATACATTGCACTCTATTTGCCTGACCATTGTCTGCTCACGTAACCTGTTTGCATTGTTCTGCTACCACTTTATGTTTAGTTACAAATTAGTATGGAAACAGGTCCTTTGGCCCACCGAGTCTGCGGCAACTGGCAATCACCCCTACACCCGTTCTATCCTGCATACTGGAGAGAACTTACAGAAGCCAATTAACCTACAAATAGCACGTCTTTAGAATGCGGGAGGAAACCAGAGCACCCGGAAAAAAAATGCACGCGGTCATAGGGAGAACGTACAAACTCCATATAGACTGCACCCATAGTCAGGACCGAACCCAGATCTCTGGCTCTGTGAGGCAGCTACTCAACCACTATGTCCTCAACACAACCGGTTTTCCCAATAGCAAACATAAGCGCTCATCCAAATCATTTATGGAGATTGTGCGAAGTTGAGTCCAAGACACAACACATTAAATCTCGTCTACCAGAGAAGGAATGATTTATGCATACCCTCTTTTTCCTTTCAGCGAGTCTTTCAGCTTTCCATTATAATATTTTACCTCCCACACAATGAGATATTATTTTCCTCCCAAACCATTGAAACAGTATCTTATCAATGCTCTCTGGGGATCTACATATAGCACACTCTCTGGTTCCCCTTTATCCGCATCACTTTACTTCCACAAAGAACTCTATTACTTAGTCAAACATAATCGCTATTTCACTAAACTATGTGGGCTTTGCCTGATTGCCTTTAATTTCTCTCTGTGTCTTGTTATAATGCCTTTAATAATAGCTTTTAATATTTTCCTCAGGATAGTTTAGTTTAGAGATACTGTGTGGAAACAGGGCCTAGTGTATCCAACACACGAGGGACAATTTGCAGAAGTCAATTAACCTAAAAAACGTCCATGTCTTTTGAAAGTAGGAGGGACCAGGTGCACCCAGAGAAAACCCACGTGGTCACAGGTAGAATGTACAAACTCTGTACAGACAGCACCCATAGTCAGGACTGAACCCGTGTCTCTTTTGCTGTAAAGCAGCAACTCCACCACTGTGCCACGGGGCTCCGTCTTCCTCCCCCGCCCCAAAGACGTGCGGGTTTGTAGATCAATTGGCCGTAGGACGACCGATACAGACAGCACTAGTAGTCAGGATTAAACCCGGGTCTCTGCCGCTGTAAGGCAGCAACTCTACTGCTACACCACCGTGTCCCGCAGAGTGAGGAAGTATTTCCCAAATGGCAGTGCTGCAGTAGTTTCAATGTACAGGAAGGAACTGCAGATGCTGGTTTAAACCGAAGATAGACACAAAATGCTGAAGTAACTCAGCGGGTCAGGCAGCATCTCTGGAGAAAAGGAATAGGTAACATTTTGGGCTTTCCCACTGACTCTCAGTCTGAAGAAGGGTCTCGACTTGAAACGTCACCTATCCCTTTCTCCAGAAACGCAGCCGGACCTGCTAAGATACTCCAGCTTTTTGTGTCGACCTTCGGTTTAAACTAGCATCTGCAGTTCCTTCCTGTACAGTGAAGCTAGGACTGCCATGCTAGTTCCACAGTTCCTATCCCTTCGTTATCTCCTCTTCCACGGCCACCTTTCCTGGGTCATCGGTGCCAGCTCTGATTTGTTCTGTACCTTTTCATACCTCTAGTTTCCATCTCCCCTGACTCTCAGTCTGTACAGCAGTCTCAACCCGAAACATCAACTCTCCTCATTCTCCACAGATGCTGCCTGACCCGCTGATTTACTCTAGCACTTTGTGTCTTGGATCTTCCTAGGCCACATTATGAACATCGATGTTGTGGGTCGGATCCGACCGGCACGAAGACCGGAACAAGGACACAGCCTGCAGACCTCGGCCGAAGGCAAGACCATCTACACAACGTTGGGAGGAGGTGCCTCCTGCAGGTACATCATGGGCAGGGAAAGAGCATTTTCACCCATCTTGAAATTTCCAATGTCCAAAATTAAGCATTGAGAAACTTAAGATATAAATATTTCAAAACGGCAACCAGATTTACCCACTGCATCTGCAATATCATTGCAGTGGGAATCCCAGGCTTTCGGATACAGGAGCAAACATTTAATTCACCACGACCTCTGCCTAGTTTGACCTTGACTCATACTCGCAGCATGGTCGTCACAAGGTCGTAGGAGGTCGTAGCAGGCCGTGATGCTAGTCGTAGGTACTCGTGGCATCAAGTAGGTCGGGGCGTTTTTCTAGCCTGATGAAAAATGTCCACGAGTAAAAAAGGTCGTGAATTAGGTCGTGAAAGTGGGACAGGCCCTTTAGTATCCAAAGGCCTGAATTATTGTTTGTGAGACAGGAGTTTGAATCCCAGCACAGTAGCTGGGAGTTTAAATTGAATGAATTCAAACCAATGATTATGAAACCATTGAGTTTAGTTTTAGTTTAGTTTAGAGATACAGCACGGAAACAGCCCACCTAGACCGGCCCGTCGAACGATCCCCGTACACTAACACTATCCTTCACACACTAGGGACAATTTACAATTTTACCAAGCCAATTAACCTACAAACCTGAACGCCTTTGGAGTGTGGGAGGAAACCGGAGCACCCGGAGTAAACCGACACAGGGCACGGGGTGTATGTACAAGCTCTGCACAGACAGCACCCGTAGTCAGGATCGATCCCGGGCCTTTGCCGCTGTAAGACAGCAACTCTACCACTGTGACACCGTGCAGCCGTGAGAAATTAAAGGTATCAATATCTCACAATGGCAACTACATTTACCCACAGCATCTGCAATGCCATTGCAGTGGCAACTCCAGGCTTGCAGATTCAGGAGCGAGAAGGTTCAGTTACCGTCTGTCTGAAGAAGGGTCTCGACCCGAAACGTTTACCTATTCGTTCGCTCCATAGATGCTGCCTCACCCCCTGAGTTTCTCCAGCATTTTTGTCTACCTTCGATTTTTCCAGCATCTGCAGTTCTTTCTTAAAGGTTAACTAAAGGTTAGTATCCAAGGGCCTGAATTATTTTTTTAGAGACAGGAGTTCGAATCCCACCACAGTAGATGAATATTTAAATTCAGTGAATTCAAAACTATAACTATAAAACCATTGAGTTGGTGAGAAAAAACCCACCAGGCCTTTCAGGAAAAGGAATATGCCATCCTTGCCCAGTTTGTTCTGTAGGTAACACCAGCCCCATGGCAACGTGGTTGAGTTTTCACTGCAGTTTGAATGGCTCCCCACAAGCCACTCGGTTATGGGGCAATATTGATTTAGTTTTTTTAGATACAGCGCAGAAACAGGCCCTTTGGCCCACCTGGTCCGTTCCGACCAGTGATCACCCCATACACTAGCACAATTCTACACACTTGGGACATTTTACAATTTTACCAAAGCCAATTAATTTACAAACCTGTACGTCTTTGCAGTGTGGGAGGAAGCCGGAGCATCTCGAGAAAACACACTGGTTTTTTTTTTTACCTACTTAACTTCATAAGTTTATAAGTTATAGGAGCAGAATTAGGCTATTCGGCCCAATAAGTCTGCTCCGCCATTCAATCATGGCCAATCTGTCTTTCCCTCGCAACCCCATACACTTGCCTTCTCCCTATAACCTCTGACATCCTTACTAACCAAGAATCTGTAAATCTCCACCTTAGAAAATATCCATGGACAGCCTCCACAGTCTTCTGTGGCAGTGAATTCCACAGATTCACCAGCCTCTGACTAAAAATATTCCACCTTATCTCCTTTCTTTTATGTCCTTTTATTCTGAGACTATGGTCTCTGGTCCTAGACTCTCCCACTAGTGAAAACATCCTCTCCACATCCACTCTATCTAGGCCTTTCTCTAATAAATATGTTTCAATGAGGTCTACCCCCCCTCATCCTTCTAAACACCAGCGAGTACAGGCCCAGTGCCGTCAAATGCTCATCATAGTAAGACCACATTTGGAGTATTGTGTACAGTTTTGTCTCCTAATTTGAGGAGGGACATCCTTGTGCAGCGTAGGTTCACGAGATTGATCCCTAGGATGGCGGGACTGTCATATGAGGAAAGATTGAAAAGACTAGGCGTGTATTCACTGGAGTTTAGAAGTATGAGGGGGGATCTTATAGAAACATATACAATTATAAAAGGACTGGACAAGCTAGATGCAGGAAAAATGTTCCCAATGTTGGGCGAGTCCAGAACCAGGGGCCACAGTCTTAGAATAAAGGGGAGGCCATTTAAGACTGAGGTGAGAAAAAACATTTTCACCCAGGCAGTTGTGAATTTATGGAATTCCCTGCCACAGAGGGCAGTGGAGGCTAAATCACTGGATGGATTTAAGAGAGAGTTAGATAGAGCTCTAGGGGCTAGTGGAGTCAAGGGATATGGGGAGAAGGCAGGCACGGGTTATTGATAGGGGACGATCAGCCATGATCACAATGAATGGCGGTGCTGGCTCAAAGGGCCGAATGGCCTCCTGCACCTATTTTCTATGTTTCTATATGTTATCCCACTCATTTCCAATCAATTCAACTTATTTTTTGTTGTTTATTATAGCATAGTAAACTGCACTAGTTTACAGAGTGCTATGTTGACATATCTGTTTTGCTGCTGCAAGGAAGAATTTCATTGTTCCGTTTTAGAACATACGACAATAAAACACTTCTTGACTCTTGAGGTAATTCTCATCAGCCTTTGTCCTGACGTTGGCATCAAGATCACCCTACTCTTTGACTCTGCCTCTTGCTGGTTAAAGGAAAAATGGCCCGATTCCACTCTCAGCTTCAGGTTGGGGTCAGGATGGAACTCCTAATCTGTTTGACTACTTTGCTTCATTGCCCTGGGTTAACAGTAGGGTGTCATGGTCGCGCAGTGGTAGAGTTGCTGCCATACAGCGCCTGGGACCCGGGTTCGATCCTGATAACGGGTGCTTGTCTATACAGAGTTTGTACGTTCTCCTCGTGACCTGCGTGGGTTTACGGTTTGCTCCCACACTCCAAAGATGTGCAGGTTTGTAGGATAATTGGCTCGGTAAAATTGGATATCGTTCCTTGTGTGCGTAGGGTAGTGTTCGTGTGGGGGGGATTGCTGGTCGGCGAGGATTCGGTGGGCTGAAGGGCCTGCTTCCGTGCTATATCTCTGCAACTAAAAACAAATACAAAAATCTCCCTTGGGGCAAATACACCTCCCAACCCCGGCTCCCTGACCATAGCACGCCCCTCCTCCTCCTCCCAAGTTACCATCTATGACCAGGTTACTTGAGGGAGTTGGCACACAAGAGCCTTCCAGTCCTCACCGTGGTTGCTTTCCTTCCTCCAGTTTTCAGGAGGTCTTCGACCCGAGCGCTTCCACCCGGGAGATATTCACCAAGACTGTGGAGCCCCTGATCAACGTATTCACGGAAGGAATGAATGTCTGCGTCGCCGTGTTTGGTGAAACTAACTCTGGGAAGACGCACACACTAATCGGAGAAAAGAATGACCGATATGCAATCATACCCCTAACGATTGATTACGTCTTTGGTGAGTTGTTTAGTTCTGACAGCTATTTGGACCACTGAGTCTATGCCGGCCATTGATCACACGTTCATGCTAGTTCTATGTTATCTCACCTTCCCATCCACTCCCTACACACCAGGGGACAATTTACAGAAGCTGATTAACCAACAAACCTGCACATCTCTGGGATGTGGCCGGAAACCTGTGCACCCGGAGGAAACCAACGTGGTCACAGGGAGAATGTGTAAATTCCACTCTGGTAGCACCCGAGGTCAGGATTGAACCAGGTTTCTTGCGCTGTGAGGCAGTGGCTCTACCAGCTTCATCACTGTGCCACCTATGGTGAATTGGTTGTAACTATTGTGTTATAGTATAACTTCCTTAAGGCGGCATGGTTAGAGTTGCTGCCTTACAGCGCTTGCAGTGTCGGAGACCCGAGTTCGATCCTGACTACGGGTGCTTTCTGTACGGAGTTTGTACGTTCTCCCCGTGACCGCGTGGGTTTTCTCCAAGATATTCGGTTTCCTCCCACACTCCACAGATGTAAAGGTTTGTAGGTTAATTGGCTTGGTATGTAAATTGTCCCTAGTGTGTGTAGGGTAGTGTTAATGTGCGGAGATCATTGGTCGGTGCAGACTCGGAGGCTGTATCTCTAAACTAAACTAAACCTCCGCATCCGTGCGGAACTAATTAATTTTATTAACTTTACTTCTGCCCTCAAATTCACTTGGACTATCTCTGACACCTCTCTCCCCTTTCTTAATCTTTCTGTCTCCATCACAGGGACAGACTATAGACTCCCAGTTATCACGCTAGTTTTCCACATGTTGATCGTGGGCCATGGATCAAGGCGGCACAGTGGCACAGCTGGTTGATCGTCCACCTCACAGCGTCCTAGACCCGGGTTCGATCCTGACCTGGGATGCTGTCTGTGTGGAGTTTGTGCGTTCTCCCTGTGACCGCGTGGGCTTTCTCCAGGTGCTCCGGTTTCCTCCCAAATCCCAAAAGAAGTGTGGGTTTAGTAGGTTAATTGGCCTTTGTAAAAGCGACGGTCGGTGTGTACGCCATGGGGCAAAGAGCCTGTTTCCGTGCAGTATCTCTAAACTAAATCATGTGCAGGCAGATATGATTAGTTTATCTTGGCAACATGTACAGCACCGATGTCGTGGGCCAAAGGGCCTATCCCTATGCTGTGCTATTCTATACTAAACTAACGCAAACTAGGGTGGCACAGTGGCCCAGCAAGGTGGCATGGTGGTGTGGCGTGGCGGTGGAGTTGCTTCCTTACAGCGCCAGAGCCGTGGGTTAAATCCTGACTACGGGTACTGTCTGTACAGAGTTTGCACGTTTTCCCTGTGACCACGTGGGTTTTCTCCGGGTGCTCCGGCTTCCACCCACGTTCCAAAGACGGGCAGGTTTGTAGGTTAATTGGCTTTGATGAAATTGTTCCTAGTGTGGAGGATAGTGTTAGTGTACGTGGTCGGCGAGGATTTGGTGGGCCAAAGGGCCTGTTTCAGCACCGTACCACTAAACTAAACTAAACTAAATTATACCAAAGGTACACACAAAGAGCTGGAGCAACTCAGCAGGCCACACAGCCTCCCTGGAGAAAAGAGATGGGTGACGTTTTGGGTTGGGACCCTTCTTCAGACCGTTCTATGATCTATTGATAAAACAAGCCCACCTCTACCAAAATTGTTTGATTGCACAATTTTGTTATTAATCTATTTTGTTTCCATTTCTGTAACAATTGTAGGTCAACCAAACTTGCAGAATTTGCAGGTCACTGCAACGTGGTCTCTTTCCATGTGCATGTATGAGATTTACGCTGAGGCTCTGAAGGATTTGTTACATTCTAGTGGATTGGCCACTTTAAAACTTTCATGTTCTGCACAGGATGGTACATTCATCAAGGTACGGTCCCTATGGTCAGACCATCACTCGGAATGTAGATAGTCACCCTTGGGAGATAAGTCTGCAAAACCATCCTGTAAATTTGTACCAATGTTTTTAACGTCAATGAAGGAATTTCAGTGATGCAAAGGCAATGTTCTCTGGAGGGCACTGGGTAAATAGGCTCAGAGAGAGGTCAATAGCAGATGTTTAAACAGTAAATTCATAAAGACCATTAGAAAAATTACCCAGTTGTTGACCATCAATTATTTCTGGTGAACATTAATGACCGGAGGTGGGGGGGCAGGGGGCAGTGTCTAAGGTATTCATCTTTGCAAATGATAACAAAATAATGAAATGTGAAGTCAGATGAAAGAAGATCCAAAGGGAAGGGGGAAGGCCAAAGGGGGGAGCGGGTTAGTGGGAGAAATGGGTGAACACCTGGGTGGGGCACAGGGAAGAGAGGGGGCGAGGGGTGGGGGGGGTTGTTACCTAAAATTGGAGAATTCAACATTAATTCCATTGGGTTGTAAGCTACCCAAGCTTAATATGAGATGCTATTCCTCCACTCTGAGACTTTTCTATCGTGGACCTCCTCCATTGCCAGACCGAGGCCACACACAAACTGGTTCTTCCTTGTTTCTCCTGACAATACTGTACCTGAATATACCATCAAGTCATCCACGAGTACAACAAATAGAGTAAAGAAAAAAATATATATTATGGTGCACAATATGGTTTTTCAGCATTGGAGCCCAACAGTTCCAGGGAAAAAGTCCATTGTTTGCAGTGAGGTAGGTTGGAAGAACAGGACTGTAACATTACTCATCAAATTTTTATTTTAGGTTCGTTTAGAGACACAGCGCATATTTTAGGAAACAGGCCCTTTGGCCCACCAAGTCCATGCTGACCAGTGATCACCCCGTCCACTAGCATCATCCTACACTCAAGCGCTAATATTTGTTTTACAAATACCGAAGGCAAATAACCTACAAACCTGTATCTCTTTGGAGTTTGGGAGGAGACGGGAGAAACCGTGTCTCTGGCACTGTAAGGCAGCAACTCTACCGCTGCGTCACCGTGCTGCCCATAATGGAAATGTGTTTGCAGCACGCATCTTAGACTGATATTTTGGGATTGGGTTGAAAAGTTGGACTCGAGCTATTTTTCTCAGCTCAGGTACAGAGTTAAATGTGTGTGAGCAGACTACGCACTATTGAACGTTGACCTGTGTTGGTTTACAGGGATTGAACCGTGTCACCCTCTCCTCGGCAGCCGATGCTACCACCATTTTCCGGCAAGGTTGGGCACGGCGCACCGGGGCGGTGACGGACTTTGGACCTGCGGCCAACCATGCGACCGTCGTGACGCAACTAAACTTGCTGGTGGTGAGGACCCAGAATATTTACTGTCAGTAAGACTGCTTCAAGTTCTGTAACTATAATTGGAGGACACATCCACCATATTGGGAAGGGCAGTGCCCTTGGCCCAAGGGCTATCGGGAAATTGTGTTCCATCCACTTGACTTCGGTCAAACGACGGAAGAGATAAATTGATTCACAATTCTTTAGACTTTATAAGAAACTATCCTTTAAAAACTGACCATAAAAGCATATAGTCCGCTCATTCAAAGCCATCTTTTACTTACCAATGATGTTAAATGTGAGAGGAAGTTTTTGACACTGAGGGTGCTGGGTGCCTGGAACACGCTGCCAGTGGTTGTGGGGGATATGATAGTGGCGTTTAAGAGGGTGTTAGATGGGCACATTGATGTGCATGAAATGGAGGGAAATGGATCATGTGCAGGCAGATGAGAAGAGCTTGGCTTGGCATCATGTTCGGCACTGACACTGTGGGTTGACGAACATTTTCCTGTTTTTTAGACTTCGGACTTTTAGAATTTAGAGATACAGATGGAAACAGACCCTTCGGCCCATCGAGTCCACGCTGACCAACGATCACCCACTGCACTAGCACTATCCTTCACACCAGGGACTATTTTATAATTCACAGAAGCCAATTAACCTACAAACCTGTATGTTTTTGGAGTGTAATAGTATGGGAAAAACCCATACGGTCACAGGGAGAACATACAAACTCCGTACAGACAGTGCCGAGTCAGGATCAAACCCAGGTCTCTGGCGCTGTAAGGCAGCAACTCTACCGTTGTGCCACCTGGTATTTTTCCATGTTCGTATTGACCAGATCCATGATCCATTGTTTTTATCCTGATTTATTCGCCTTAATTCAATTTAATTTCCACAATGGTCTGGAGGTGCTTTAACCTTCTGAGGCTGTGCCCTCTGGTTCTAGACTCTCCCACTAGTGAAAACATCCTCTCCACATCCACTCTATCCAGGCCTTTCACAATTCAGTAAGTTTCAATGAGGTTCCCCCTCATTCAGATTCAGATTCAGATTCAGATTCAACTTTATTGTCATTGTGCAGTGTACAGTACAGAGACAACGAAATGCAGTTAGCATCTCCCTAGAAGAGCGACATAAATATGAGCAGTAAATAAATAAATCTAATCTAATAAATCCTGGTGGGAGGAGTGTCCGGGGGGGGGGGGGGGTGTGATTGGCAGTCACCGAGGTACAGTGTTGAGTAGTGTAACCGCCGCAGGGAAGAAGCTGTTCCTGGACCTGCTGGTCCGGCAACGGAGAGACCTGTAGCGCCTCCCGGATGGTAGGAGGGTAAACAGTCTGTGGTTGGGGTGAGAGCAGTCCTTGGCGATGCTGAGCGCCCTTCGCAGACAACGCTTGCTTTGGACAGACTCAATGGTGGGGAGTGAGGAACCGGTGATGCGTTGGGCAATTTTCACCACCCTCTGCAGTGCTTTCCGGTCGGAGACAGAGCAGTTGCCATACCATACTGTGATGCAGTTGGTAAGGATGCTCTCGATGGTGCAGCGGTAGAAGTTCACCAGAATCCGAGGAGACAGATGGACCTTCTTTAGTCTCCTCAGGAAGAAGAGACGCTGGTGAGCCTTCTTGACCAGAGTTGAGGTATCCCTCTAAACTCCAGCGAGTACAGGCGTAGTGCCCTCAAATGCTCATATCATGTTAACCCAATTATTCCTGGGTTTACTCTTATACATCGGCGAGACCAAACATAGACTGGGCGATCATTTAGCGGAACATCTTTGCTCAGCCCGCTTGAACCAACCTGATCTCCCGATTGCCAGACACTTTAATTCTCCTTCCCATTCCTACACAGACCTTTTTGTCCCAGGTCTCCTCCATTGTAAGAGTGAGGCTAAATGCAAATGGACAAACAGTGTCTCATATTTCGCTTGGGCAGCTTACAGCCCAGTGGTATGAATATTGATTTCTCTCACTTCAGGTAGCCCCGGCATTCCCTCTCTCTCTAGCCCTCCCCCACCCAAGTTGCACTAGCTTCACGTTTTCACCCAACAAACAGTTAACAAAGGCCTGTTTCCTTTATCATCGTTACTATTTTGCATATCTTTCATTCATTGTTCTTTATCTCTTCACATCATCGTCTATATCTCTCGTTTCCCTTATCCCTAACCAGTCTGAAGAAGGGTCTCGACTCAAAACGTCACCCATTTCTTCTCTCCAGAGATGCTGCCTGTCCCGCTGAGTTACTACAACTTTTTGTGTCTATCCAATTTAAACCTGCATCTGCAGTTCCTTCTTACACATTCCTGGGTTTCTTCTTTATACAGCGAGGAATGCAAAATTCATCATCCCCCCACCGCCATCCTTATCACCAGCAATGCCACGGGTTTGCTTGGCCTCTGGGATGGTTCCCAACATCACTTCCCTGATACCAGTGGATGTAGACTTGAGTGCAAATGGTGTCACCCAACACAGTTATGGCGAGAATACATGGTTGTATTTGGTTTAAAGATACAGCATGGAAACAGGCCCTTCGGCCCACCGAGCCCACGACAACCAGTGATCCCCGCACACTAACACTATCCTACACACATTTGGGACAATATACAATTATGCCAAGCCAATTAGCCCACAAACCTGTACGTCTTGGGAGTGTGTTTTATCTTCGGCCGAAGACACTTATAATTTCAGGACTAATCCTTGAGACGCAACCCTTCCTACCTTCATCTCCAACAATGTGTGGGGCAACCGAGGCAGGTACAATAATAATGTTTAAAAGACTCTTGGGCAGGTACATGGACAGCAAAGGTTTAGAGAGAGATGTATCACACGTGGCCAAATGGGTCTAATTTAGATGGGGTACCTTGGCTGGCATGGATGAGTTGGGCTGAAGGGCCTGTTTCTCTGCTGTATGATTCTATGACACCCACTGACTGGGGAAAGACTAGGGGAGAAGGCGATGAGAGTTTGATTATAGATACAACACGGAAACAGGCCCTTCAGCCCACTGAGTGCACACCGACCATTGATCACATGGAAAAGTGAAATGAAATGAAAAGTGAAATGGTGTGTTGGGGTATTTTTATGGGAAGCTTTCAATAGTCCAGAACATCTGCTTGTCCAGCATCACTAGAGCTCTGACCGAGCCGAATCAGGGTGGCACGGTGGTGCAGCGGTAGAGTTGCTGCCTTACAGCGCCAGAGGCCCGGGTTCGATCATGACTATGGGTGGTGTCTGCACAGAGTTTGTATGTTCTCCCCGTGACTGTGTGGGTTTCCTCCAGGTGCTCTGGTTTCCTCCCACATTCCAAAGACCTGCGGGTTTGTAGGTTAATTGGCATCTGTAAATTGTCCCTAGTGTGTAGGATAGAACTGGTGTATGGGTGATCGCTAGTCGGCGTGGACTCGGTGGGCCGAAGGGCATGTTTCCGTTCTGTATCTCTAAATTAAACTAATCATAAATTTACCGGATATGGGAATCCAGGTTTGTGGAGTTGGCAGGAAAATGAACTTAAGGCACTAATCTAATTGGCCTTGATGTTACTGTATAGCAGAGCAGACCTGAGGGACAAATCTTATCATCATTTTGATCATGCCTCAATAAAACCTTTTGAGTTGGGTTGTGAGATGAAGTGAAGCTGGAAACATGGAACATAGAACAATACAACACATGAAACAGGCCCTTCGGCTCACAAGCTCCATGTCGAATATGATGCCAAAACATATAATCTACCTGTGCATAATCCATATCCTTCCCTTCTCTGCACATCCATATGCCTATCCAGAGTCTGAAGAAGGGTCTTGGAGTCTGAAGAAGGAACATCGCCAATTCCTTTTCTCCAGAGATGCTGCCTAACCCGCCGAGTTACTCCAGCATTTTGTATCTATATTGCCTAACCAAAAGCCCCTTAAATGCCATTATCCTCTCTGCCTCAACCACCACTCCCGCCAGCATGTTCCAGGCACTCACCACCCTACGTGTAAAAAAATAAGTTGCCCCGCATATCTCCTTTAAACTTTGCCCCTTTTAACCTCTAGTATTTAATTTTTCCATCCAGGAAAAATCTGCTGTCAACCCTATCTACGCCTCTCATAATTTTTTATGCTTCTCTTAGATCACCCCGCAACCTACGGTGTTCCAAAGAAAGCAATCCAAGTCTGTCCAACCTCTCTTGAAAGTTTGGAAACTTTTCTGTTATTAATCATTTCGGACCTATGCGCTGCGTAAGTCCATTTTTGCTTCCTGCCCATAGATGTCTCATTTCTTGCATATTGGATATTTTTAAGGCGGAGATGAACAGATTCTTGATTAGTAAGGGTGTCAGGGAGAAGGCAGGAGAATGGGATTGAGAGGGAATGATTGAATGGAGGAGTAGATTTGATGGGCCGAATGGCCTAATTCTGCTCCTATAACTTATGATGCTGCTGCAAGCAATACAATGCATATACAAAACCCATCGCGCAGTCCATCCCCTCCCTCCACTCTCTTTACTGACACTTGATTTGTAAATACTGCAGCAAGACCGAAATGAGCTTCATCCCACCAAGTCAACCCTGCAGATCATTGAACTACCAGGAGCAGAGGTGCTCGTAGACGACAAGAACACGTTACACTTTCAAGAAGGCTCCTTACTCAGCAAGTCGCTTCTTGCCTTATCTCAAGTGGTGAATAATCTGGCCAGTTCACCCATGCCGGACAGAGTTATTAACTACAGGTAAGAACAAGGCAACACTAGGTGTCGGGACAATATACATTGAGATCAATAAATAGTCAAATTAAAGATAGACACAAAAAGCTGGAATAACTCAGCGACTCAGGCAGCATCCCTGGAGAAAAGGAATAGGTGACGTTTCGTGTCAAGACCCTTCCTGAGTTACTCCAGCATTTTGTGACCAGCTGAGTTACTCCAGCTTTTTGTGTCTAATTTCGGTTTAAACCAGCATCTGCAGTTCCTTCTACAATAGTCAAATCAAGTTGTTTATTGCCAGGAACGATTAAAATCTTGCTTGCAGCAGCATCATAGGCAGACAACACACAACACACAACTTATTTACACATTAATAATACTTAAATTTAGTCAGGGGTTAGTGAATCTGTGGAATTCATTGCCACAGGCGGCTGTGCAGGCCATCGTTGGATATTTTTAAGGCAGAGATTAACAGATTCTTGATTAGTGAAGGGCCTGTCCCACTGGCAATTTTTTCGGCGATTATGGTCGTGGGGTGACGCCTATATGGTCGTGAGTTGTCTCCTCAAGTCGCCTAAAGAGTCATAACTTTTTTCTTGTCCCCGCTGGATTTTGAAATGTTCAAAACCTTTCGGCGACTGTGGGCTTGACATAGCTTGTCTTCTCCTGTCGTAGGTTGTCGCCAGGTGACATAGGTTGTCGCCGGGTGATGACTTCGGTGAATTCCATTGGCAACTACCTACGTCAACCGGCGACAGGTACCGGCGACTGAATTGTCTTCAGTTGCCGCCGACAGGGTCATTGCTTGTCGTAGCTTGTAACGGGTGGACTTAGGTTGTCGTAGGTGTCGCCTCTGTGGTCGTAGGTGTGGTCGTAGGTGGGGTCCTAATGGGTCGCCGGTTGTCGGTGGCTTGCCATAGCTTAGTGGTCAACTAGGTGGTAGGTCATCGTAGACATTGTCGAAGGGGGGTCCAGTCGCCAGTTTATCGGCGACCTGCTACGACTGTGACTGTCACCAGCAGTTGCCGAAAAAAATCACCTAGGTGGGACAGGCCCTTAAAGGGTGTCAGGGAGAAGGCAGGAGAATGGGGTTGAGAGGGAAAGATAGATCAGCCATGATTGAATGGAGGAGCAGACTTGATGGGCCAAAGGGCCTAATTCTGCTCCTATAACGTATGATCTATAAATTACACCAACCTTGCAAGATCGTGAAAAGAGAAAAAGACTTCAAAAAAGAAAACATTGTACAAAACACAATTAGAAAAAAACAAATAACAATTTAATTTTTACATTTAATAGGAACCTAAGGGGCAGCTTTTTCACTCAGAGGGTAGGGTCGTGGGTATATGGAACAAATTGCCAGCGGAGGTAATTGAGGCAGGTATAATAATAGTATTTAAAAGACATTTGGACAGGCACATGGATAGGAAAGGTTTAGAGGGATATGGGCCAAAGGTGGGGAAATTGGACTTGCTTTGATGGGTGAAACTGATAAATGGAATTAATTACTTGATAGTTGGCATGGTCTATGTGGGCTGAGAGGGGGCTGTTTCTGTGCTGTATGACTGTATGATATTGATACACACAGACACATAGACACATGCACGCACCCAGACACAGACAGACAGACACTCGCACGCACACGCATAGACAGAGTTAGAGACACAGACACATAGACAGACAGACAGACAGGCAGACACACGCACACGCATGCACTGCTGGTTTCACCGTGGCTGGTCATTGGAATTGACAAGTGATCACGTCTATTGATGCTTGTGCAACGACACTCAAATGTAACATCCAGCCTTTAGTATTTAGTTTACGGCAGTAACAAAATGTAATAGTTATTTAAAAGATCTTATTTTTGAAAATCCTGCGGGGGAAAACTTTGCCATTGTTAGTTTGAAACTCTCGTCCCTAACCCCTTTTTTTTCTCCGTTTACACACTTGGTTCTATAACGTGATTTTCTATAATGCTAATTTACTTAGGAACGCAAATATCACATTATAGCAGAACTATTGTTTGTGTTGCCACAACTGCATTGTGAGAATGAATGTGATCATGTCACCAAGGCCGATATTTGTCCCTGTACTTTTTGCATTGTAGTGAATCCAAACTAACTCAGCTGACACAAGATGCTTTTGGAGGGAACTGCAAGACTCGGATTATTTGTTGCCTGCCACCTAAACCGGAAATCCAGCGCCTTTCTGCCGTCTTGCGGACATGTGCTACGCTTTCTCAAGTGAAAAATTTCCCTGTGTTAAACGACCACTTTGTTGAGGTACGCACTGAGAAACATTAACCCGCGTGTAGCCGTCACCAAGTGCCATGTTGTTCAGTTCCTGCAGCCTTGAAGCCATCCGTTAGATGCTCCACCCAAAGGCTGATGATGCAGAGGTTTTGTTAAGCCAGGCAGGTGGAAGTTGGTCATTTAAAATGGTCACCGGGAAACTTCATCTTGAAACTGAGTTACACATGGAATGAACTTAAAATGTTGCTAAACCTCATTTGCATTGCCTATCCAATCTGTGCCAATCCAATAACTAATGGTTGTTTCTGGAAGTGTTTGAATGCAGGAAGAGAATGATCCCGCATGGAAGAATAAAGGAAGATTATAGTTTAGTTTACGTAGGTACAGTGAAAAGCTTTTGTTGCATGCCAACCAGTCGGTGGAAAGACTATACATGATTACAATTGAGCCATCCACAATGTACAGATACAAGATAAAGGGAATGACGTTTAGTGCAAGACAAAGTCCAGTAAAGTCCAGTTAAAGATAGTCTGTCTGCAATGAGGTAGATAGCAGCTCAGGACCGCTCTTAGTTGTTCATAGGATGGTTCGGTTGTCGGGATGGAACCCGGGTCTCTGGCATTCCCCCAATCTGCCAATGGAGTCACCCATTGGGACACCACGTACCTGCCATCCTTGCCCTCACTACTGCCCACTAGTGGAAGCAGCAGGAGACAAGTTTAGTAGACATTTAGTACATCATGCTGGCCAGTTAGTTGGCTGCTCATGTAGTGCACTGCGTGAGTGTGTAATATCCAGAAGGTGGCAACATTCAGCCATGTCTTGTAAAAAGCCACAGCTCCATGAAGGAATGTTTTCGCTGTGAATTGCACAAGGATTTCTTTGGAAGCCATAAAATAAAAACAAATTGTACGGTGTAGTATATAGGAACGGGAAGAGACCATTCAGCCGGTGGCATGGGCGGCATGGTGGCACAGCGGTAGAGTTGCTGCATTATGTTTTATTATTAATGTTTTAGGTGTCATTTTTAACTGTGACTGTATGTTGTTGTCACTTGCGGGCAGAGCACCAATGCAAATTCCTTGTATGTGAATACTTGGCCAATAAACTTATTCATTCATTCATTAGAGCAGCAGAGACCCAGGTTCGATCCTGACTATGGTGGGTGTCTGTACGGAGATTGTACATTCTCCCCTTGACCTGCGTGGGTTTTCTCCGAGGATTGGATTCTCTAATTTTAATTAACTTCATCCCATGCTCCCCTTCCCTCCCTATCCCTCCTTGCCCCTTCCTCCTCCCTAGTCACCAGTTCCATGGTTCTTCACATTGTTTCTCTTGAGATCACACCTTCCCTTCACTGCCCTGCAACATGCGGTCATTTGTGGCTGGTCTTGATTTTTCCTCCAGCTCGTCACCTCCCCTCCCCCCGCCCCCTACTTTCAGTCTGAAGAAGGGTCCTGACCTAAAACGTCACCCATCTTTTTTCTCCAGAGATGCTCCCTGAGCCGCTGAGTTACTCCAGCATTTTGTGTCTATCTTTGCTATAAACCAGCATCTGCAGTTCTTTGTTTCTGCCTTTTTTGCATACAGTTCAGTAAAACCTTACCATACGTAAGCACAATTATACTTAAGTACAAGGGTGTAAGAGTAGTAGATCACACTGAGGCAGTACAAAAGAGTTACCATGTCTCCTGCACCATCTAATACCCTTGATTCTTGATGAGTACGGGTGTCAAGGGTTATGTGGAGAAGGCAGGAGAATGGGGTTAGCAGGGAGAGATAGATCAAGCATGATTGAATGGCGGAGTAGACTTGATAGGCTGAATGGCCTAATTCTGCTCCTATTCCTCATGACCTTATGACCTTCACGCTCAGAGTTGTTAAAAATGTATAAATTTAGTTCATAATCCTAATGGATATGATAGGACAGGTTTCGAGGGATATGGGCCAAATGGAGGCAGGTGGGACTGGTGTAGATGGGACATGTTGGTCGGGGTGGGCAGGTTGGTTTGAAGGGCCTGTTTCCACACTGTATTACAGTGGGATTACTTCTTCATCTTCTATTCTTGGGAAAACACGTCCAGATTTTGAAAACTATAAATCTAATATACTAATTGCAACGTCGGAATTGCTCCAATTAAATGTATACTTTCTATACATTTACATACATCGCTAACCACCTATCCGAGACATTCACTGACATTTACCAATGGTCGTTCCATCAATGACATTCAGAGGTCACCATTGACGAGACACTCAACTGGTTGAGACATGATGTTGTGACTGAGAGGAAGGGAGAGGCTGGATATCCTGCACTGGGTGACTGATTTCCTAACATCCCAAACTTACAGTACATTAGTTTATAGTTGAGCATGGAAAAGGCCCTTCGGCCCATCGAGTCCACGCTCTCCATCGATCACCTGTTCACACTAGCCACTTTCTCAACCATTCCCTACACACTAAGGGCAATTTACACAGGCCAATTATCCCACAAACCCACACGTCTTTGGGGTGTGTGAGGAAACCAGAGCACCCGGAGGGAACCCACACAGTCACAGGGAGAACATGGAAACTCCACGGACATAGCACCCGAGGTCAGGATGGAACCCAGGTTGCTGTTTGGCAGCAGTTCTACCAGCTGCGTCACTATGCTGTCCTACCTGATGTTCTTATGTATGGTTTTATTTGTCTAGATAACACACGGAACAAGGTTTTTCACTGTGTCTCAGTACACATGACGATAATATACCAATACCAAATCACTGACCTCACAAGAGCAGTGGAGGTCTTTACCGCTGCAGCCAATGTCAAGACGAGCCTAGCACATTCTTTACTCACTCTGAGTGAGCAGTTGTTTTGTCCAGAACATCAGAGGCTGAGGGGAGACTTGATGGAAGTTTAAAAAAATTATGAGAAGGATAGATTGAGTTGATTCAAAAACATTTCCATGGTAGAAATGTCAAAATCCAGGGCATAACTCTACGGTGAGAGGGGAAAAGTGATGTTTTTTTAACATAGAGAGTGGTAGACAGCAGGTACATATTGTTGGAGTTGTGGTGGAAGCAAATACAATAGTGGTATTTGAGAGGCTTTTAGATAGACGCATGAATTTACAGGGAGTTGGAGGGATATGGGTTACATGCAATCAAAAGGGATTAGTTTAACGACACCATGTTCGGCACAGACCTTCATGGTTGACGGCTGAAGGACCTGTTCCTCTTCTGTGCTGTTCTATGCTCTAGGTTCTATATTTTTGGTGGTAATTTAGTTTCGTTTAGAAATACAGCGCAGAAACAGGCCCTTCGGCCCACTGAGCCCGCACCGACCAGCGATCCCAGCACATTAACACTATCCTACACACACTAGGGACAATTTACACATATACCAAGCCAATTAACCTACATACCTGTACGTCTTTGGAGTGCGGGAGGAAACCGAAGATCTTGGAGAAAAACTCACGCGGGGAGAACGTATAAACTCCGTACAGACAACACCCGTAGTCGGGATCGAACCCGGGTCTCTGGTGTTGCAAGTGCTGTAAAGCCCCTGTTCCATTTTCACGACCTAATTGGCGACCTCTGCCGAGTTTGCCCTTGACTCATACTCGCAGCATGGTCGCCACGAGGTCGTGGGAGGTCGTAGGTCAATCTTCCTCATGCTCGTGAGTGGTCTCCGCGTACTTGTGGCCTCAAGTAGGTCGCAGTGTTTTTTTCCAGCCTGATAAAAAATGTCCACGAGTAAAAAAAAAAGGTCGGCATGGAAAAAATTTAAACTTTTTACTTGTAGGCAGGTCGTAGGCAGGCCCTAGTAGGTCATGATGGTAGTCGTAGGTAGTTGTAGGTCAGTAACTGGCCCGAGAAAAAAAATGCAAACATGACATCATTTTATCATGTGACCATTTTCCACTCGTAGCGTCGTAGTTGGTCTTAGGTGTGGAAGACTGAGGTCAAGGGGGGTCATAGGAGGTCGTAGGACATCATAGACATAGTCGTAGGAGGTTGTAGACATAGTCGTAGGAGGTCGTAGACATAGTCGTAGGAGGTCTTTTACTTCGGCGAGTCAACACGACCTTGACATTTTTTTCAACTCGTCTAGGGTCTTCTAAACTCGTGGATTAGGTCGTCCAAGTGGGACAGGCCCTTAAGGCAGCAACTCTAAAGCTGCACCACCGTGCCGCCGTGGGGTCATAAGTAGAAACCAGTGGATAATAAATACAGGAGGATTGTTTTCATCTGGAGTGTAGCCAGAATATGGAGTCCACAAGTACAAGGAGTGGTAACTAGGAATTGCAAAAAAGTATTTTAGGTATGTCCAGGACAGGAGAAAAAACTGAAAGGACAAACTGTTGAGGTGGTGTAACAGGATAGGAGAAGATAGAAACATAGATTCCAGCACAGGTCATTTACACTAACTGGCTGTCTGTACACTGCCAATGGTAATGAATTTTAAGGGCAGAGTATAATTTGCTGGCAGTACATCAGTCCTACAGATGTGGGGTGAGTTTTTTAGCATGAGAATATCTTTTTTAGAGAGATAGAGCGCAGAAATAAGCCCTTTGCAGACCGAGTCCGCGCTGACCAGCAGTCACCCCGTACACTAGTACTATAAGTTCATATGTTTTAGGAGCAGATTTTGACCATTCAGCCCATCAAGTCGACTCTACCATTCAATCATAGCTGATCTATCTTTCCCTCTCAACCCCATACTCCTGCCTTTTCCCCACAACCCCTGACACCCGTACTAATCAAGAATCTGCCAATCTCCACCCCACAAATATCCATTGACTCGGCCTCCGCAGCCACCTGTGGCAATGAAGTCCACAGATTCACCACCCTCTGACTAAGGCAATTCCTCCCCATCTCCTTTCTGAGATATATTCTTTTATTCTGAGGCTATGGACACTGGTCATAGACTCTCTGACTAGTGGAAACATCCTCTCCACATCCACTCTATCCAAGCCTTTCACTATTCAGTAAGTTTCAATGAGGTTCCCCCTACAAATTTGTATGACTTTTGGAGTGTGGGAAGAAACCGGAGCACCTAGGGAAAACCCACGCGGTCACAGGGAGAACGTACAAACTCTGTACAGACAGCACCCGTAGTCAGGATTGAACCCGGATCTCTGGCGCTGTAAGGCAGCAACTCTACCGCTGCGCCACCGTGCTGCCCTCAAATATCTCTTTGGAGAATGAGAATGCACAGTTTTAGGCGCAGTATGATCTGTATTTTTAATGAGGATTTACACCTTCACGACAGATGCTATTAGGCGATCCCCTTTTAAATACAGGATGCTTTATTTGAAAAATACAAGCAGGCCTTGTCTGCAGCAAAACCCCTCAACAGCAGGCTTGCTGTCTCACCAGTGGCAGGGAGCTCTCTGGTTCATTTAATGTGCTCCACCTCCCTGATGTTTCAGCATGAATGAAAAGGGGGGTGTTTGCTCTTGGCCGGTCAGAGTAACAAAGGAAGTAGCAACAAAGTGTTTATAGCAACAGAGGGAGTGTGCACACAGTGCAGACTGTACATGCAAGCTGACTTGCCGTGAAGGGGTGTGGACATGCGTTGACTCTCTTTTCCAATCGATTGCAGTCACTGTTGACCCAGTACCGGGCACGGATTTTGGCCCTCCAGGCTGGAGAGGATATGGGCACCAAGGCTGGGAGTGAGAAGACCAATGCCCTCAAGGATCAGATTCGTCGACTGAGCAATGAAAACGTAAGAAACCAGTTTGAGCATTGGGCTAAAGAACATAAAAATATCTGCACCGTAAACCCTCGTTATCACGGACCTGTGTATAACGGATTTTTGGTTATAGCCGACGGACCCGCCGACCTTCTCCGCCAGGCCAAGCTGCCAACGCAACGACCATTGATCCTCGTGGGCTTCTACCCCGCCGGGACCCTCAACTCACCTGGACTCCAGGCCCAGTTCCAGACCGAGAGTCTGAAGAAGGTTCTCAACCTGAAACGTCACCCATTGTATCCGTATTCTCCAGCGATGCTGCCTGACCTGCTGAGTTACTCCAGCACTTTGTGTCCTTTTGTGTGTTAACCAGCATCTGCACTTCTTTGTTTCCACCACTGATATAATGATACCCTGTTACTGAGCGGTAATCCCTTACTTAGTTACAGCGGACAATCGGCTGTCACAGATACCATTCCCCTCCGCTGTGATCCATTATAACGAGGGTTTACTGCATCTAACTGAATAGCAGGCACATCATTGTTGATTAGCTGTTCATTAAACACTGAAATCCTATCCCAGTTTATAACACGTTATTTTTAAAACCATTCAATTATTATGGTACATATAAAAGGGTTACAATTTGTATTTTTAACATTTAAATTGAGTCTTTTTCCCAGTGTACGTAGTCATAAATTCCAGGGCATAGGTTTAAGGTGAGAGGTGAAAGATTTAATGGGAATAGTTGGCACAGTGATGCAGCTGACCCAGGTTCGATCCTGACTACGGGTGCTGTCTGTATGGAGTTTGTATGTTCTCCCCGTGACCTGCATGGGTTTTCTCCGGGTGCTCCGGTTTCCTCCCACATCTCAAAGACGTGCAGGTTTGTTGGTTAACTGGGCTTTGTGAATTGCCTCTAGTGTGCAGGGAGTGGATGCGAATTGAGATAACATAGAACTAATGTGGGCAGGTGATCAGAGGTCGGCTTTTGGAGGATCGAGATACCGGCTCTCAAAGTCGGCGTTGGATGTCGGCTATGGGAATGGATCTGGTGGCTGTGGCCGGACTGGAGTACCAGAGCCCCGGCCACAGCGGGGGGGAATTCGACCCGTTGATAGGCGTGTAAGTCCCAATGAGGCGGATCAGCCGCCTCACCCGGCCTAGGCACCACAGTTTTGGGGCGGTTTCCAGGGAGAGGAGGTTTTGTCCGCATTGCAAGGGACCGGACCACCAGTGCCAGAAAGTCAGTGGTGGACCTGTACAATAACAATATTAAAAAAAACATTTGGACTGATATGTGGATAGGGAGGGTTAAATAGGATATGGACCAAATGCAGGCAAATGGGACTAGCTTAGATGGGGCATTTTGGTTGGCATGGACATGTTGAGAGAAGGTCCTGTTTCCGTGCTGTATGGCTCTATGGTGCTATGACTTTCCTCCGTTGTTCAGCTGAAACCTATTCCTTAATCAACACACTTAAAGCAGAGTAATTAGCCCAAATCATATTGTTGTTTATGGGCAGGAAGGAACTGCAGGTGCTGGTTTACACCGAAGATAGACACAAAATGCTGGAGTAACTCAGCGGGACAGGCAGCATCTCTGGAGAGAAGGAATGGGTGATGTTTCGGATCGAGACCCTTCTTCAGACTCGGTTTCAGATCAGTTTGTGGGAGTGTACTGTGTGTTGTTGCATTAACTACATTAAGGTGGTGACTAAGGTTCTTAAAACTCTTCACTGTAAAACATGTGGGGACATCCTAAAAGTGCAAAACTTTCTCCGTTCTAAAGCAGATATTATACAGAAGTTATGATTTTCCAGTCTTTGTTTAGCAGTGTCATTCAGCTGTTTATACAGGTTTTATCTAAGAGTAAACACACATATGTTTAATACTGGTTTCATGTGCGTTAGCTTTGCCTGGAGTTGCTATTGGCAGTGTTGAGTGTGCAAAGTAAGTGTTTTAGTCAGCATCAGTAACGATTCAACATTCTTTATACTTTAGAGATTCAGTGTGGAAACAGGCCCTTTGGCCCACTGAGTCCGCACAAACCAGCGATCCCTGTACACTCCTACACACTAAGGATAATTTACAGTTTTACCGCAGCCAAATAACCTACAAACCTGTACGTCTTTAGAGTGTGGGAGGAAACTTGAGCACCCAGGGAAAACCCACTCAGTCACAGGGAGAACGTACAAACTCTCTACAGACAGCACCGGTAGTCAGGATGGAACCTGGGTCTCTGGCGCCGTAAGGCAGCAACTCTACCGCAGCACCACTGTGCCATCACTGCTGGCACCTTCAGGGGTGAAGGGAGAGGAGAAATGGTGCTGTACTTCCCGTCTGTTGTCAAGTCAAGAAAATATCAGCCCCAGGCAGTGTTTCACTGTATCTCAGTGTACACGACGACAATGCGCCAATATCAATACCAACAACCTCACAAAAGCAGTGGAGGTCTTCACCCCTGCAGCCATCTCAAGGCCACCAGAGACGAATCCTTGCACCTCTAAGTTGTCCTCATCTCTCTATCCCCCACTGATTCTGACTGGATGTATTTCAGCCCACTACGGCAATTGCTCTGCTCTCGAACTATGCCACAAAGTGAGTAACAGAATGTGGAACTTAGAATGTAATAACAAAGAGCTGCAGATGCTGAAGATCCCCACTCTCTTCCCCCCACCCCAACAATCTGCCTATCAGACAATCCCCTCACCTGTGTTCACGTATTACTAGCCATGCTCTGCCTTGCCCCTCCTCTTTTTCAACTTTCTTTCCCGTTCCCTCTGCAATCAGTCTGAAGAAAGGTGTCCCGACCCAAATCGTCACCTATCCATGTTACTCCAGAGATGCTGCCTGACCCGCTGAGTTACTCCAGCACTCTGTGTCTTTCTGTGGAACTTAGATTGTTTCTTTTTTCAAGACGGGGTAATTAATGAGAAAAATTATTATAAATGGACAATGATGTCAGTCCTCCTCTGCAGCTTTACTGTTTCTATTGTCTCTTGTCTGTTGTCGGAAGACCAACCTGAGATGTTGACTCCGTTTCTCTTCCCTCAGGTGCAGCCTGACCTGCTGAGTCTTTCTGTCATTTTCTGTTTTTCTTTTGCAATAGTAGAAGTCTCTTTGAATGAGGCAGGAAGGATGGCTCTCGGCCTATTGGATACAGGTTTTCCGACTGATATTCAGACTTGGCAGCATTGTTAACTCTCGGGATGAAACTTGAGCTATTTTCCTTGAATTGCCATTTCACCTTCAACCAACATCGCCGAATAGATTGGCCTTGAAATCTATCTTCGCTGTTTTTGAAACATCGATATCTTAAGCTGGTTTTTTAAAACCGTTCTTACGGTGAAATCCAACAGCATGGTTGAAAAACAGCATCTTTGGTGTAACATTCCGCAGAGTTTTGGGAACAGTATCACCAAACTCTGGGGAATATTAAATATCTTACTGCGTCCAGCACTGAAAACATCCTCGTAAATCTTCACTGCACTCTTTCCGGCTTAACGACATCCTCCTATAGCAAGGTAACCAAAATTGAACACATTACTCCAAATGTGACCTCACTAAGGTCTTGTACAGCTGTGACATAACATCCCAAACTCGTTATCACATTCTAGACTCAATACCCTGAGTGATGAAGGCCAATGTACCGAAATCCTTCTTTACCACCCCATCTACTTGCTACGCCACTTTCAAGGAACTGTGTACCTGTAATCCCAGATCCCTCTGCTCCACATTACTCCCCAGGACCTTACCATTCACTGTGAAGGTCCTGCTCTGGTTTGACTTCCCAAGATACAATATCTTGTACTTATCCGCAACAAACTCCATTAGCCATTCCTCAGCCCATTAAAACGTTGCAAGCTGAAAAAGAGAAAGTGGCGTGGCTTGGAAGATGTGCCATTTGCCTAGATTAATCTTACACCTTTCTTAAAGCCGATGAATAATATTCCTACAAAGAACTTGTTCAGGGACTGCAACGACTTGGCATGATTTCTTTGCGTTAGGTTTTGATTGCTTGACCTGATTCATTGACCTGCCGTAAACCCAAGCAGAGACCATAATAATTCAGCATGTTGTAAACACTAAAGAGTTTTTTCCCCAAGGGTTTGGCTCTTTGAAATATGTCCTGATGATACATAGTTGTAATAAAGATTCGAATTATCCTGTTGCTTGAATTAAAGCAGAGAATTAATGCTGTAGGGTAGGAAATTCTGCATTTTTATAAAATACTATTTTTTAAAGATTATTTTAGATATTTACATGGGGTGGGGGTATGGTAGCGCAGCGGTAGAGTTGCAGCCTTACAGTGCTTGCAGCGTCAGAGACCCGGGTTCGACCCTGACTATGGGTGCTGTCTTTACGAAGTTTGTACGTTCTCCCCGTGACCGCGTGGGCTTTCTCTGAGATCTTTGGTTTCCTCCCACACTCCAAAGACGTATAGATTTGTAGGCTAATTGGCTTGGTATAAGTGTAAATTGTCGCTAGTGTGTGTAGGATATTGTACGGTATATGTGGGGATCACTGGTCGGCGTGGACTCGGTGGGCTGAAGGGCTTGTTTCCGTGCTGTATCTCTAAACTAAACTGTAGATTGGTTAGTGCATGTGCACCAATCAGAGTAATGTACTAGCAATAGTCCCACCTTACTGTACACTTTATATTAACACTCACTTCCCATATTACGTAGTTACACCGGTGGTAGAGATGAACTAACAACGTATTGTACTGCCCCACTATGACCGATGATTGAAGCTGACTTTGAACACCAGACCGTGTCTGTACAGTTCTCTACATGGTGTCAGAAGTGGGATCAATAGTGATCTTGTCAGTCATTGGCAACTTGCCCAGTTTGTTGTCGAACAAGTCCTGATATAGGGACAGGAGTTGTTGTGTGAGTTCGTCAGATAGGCATAGATTGTGGACAGCGCGTCCGAAGGACACTAAACCCAGGTCGTGGCACGCATGGATTCCCAACAAAGTCTCAGAGTTCGATTTCACAATATAGAAAATCAGGTCTTTAGTGACATTGTCTACTACACACTTGAAATAAACTAAATGTAAAAGATAGCTGGAATAAAGATTTGAATTATCCAGTTCCTTGAATTAAATCAGAGAACCAATGCTGCAGAGTTGTAAATTCAGCATGGAAACCCCCCAATATTTTTTGATTATTTTAGATATTTACACATAAAAGTCTTAGTTATAATTATTTCTTTGCAAACTCTAATTGCTCCCGTATGCATTCTTAAACCACCTCAACTTTACTAAACTGTGATGTTTTAATTAAATTCAACCTTCTTTAAAAACCCTCACTTTCTGCTCCAGATGTTAAAAAATGCTTGTTCATTTGTACTAAAATTAGCAGAAGATTTGGGGAGGGGGGGAAATATTGATTAATGTTACAGAAACAAAGAGCTGGAAATGCTCAGCATGTCATTCGTGAAAGGAAAGACAAAATTAACATCACCAAAACATTAACTTTTGTCTCTATTCAGATTCTGCCTGACCTGCTATAAATTCCCAGCACTGTCAGCTTTATTTCAGGTTTAAACTATCTGCAGCTGCATTTTTCAATTATTATTTCTCTCTTGTTCCTTGAAAAGGCTCAAAACCTCATGGAAGTCGAGAGCAGTGGGTCGGGCTGAGAGTCTATGAACAGACAAGGGAGGCCGTAGAGGTGGAGGGGGGAGACTGGTAGAGGGGGAGACTGAGAGCGGTGGAGAGGGGAGACTGAGAGCGGTGGAGAGGGGAGATTGGGAGCAGGAGAATGGAGACTGGGAGCAGGAGAGGGGGAGACAGAGCAGGAGAGGGGGAGACAGGAAGTGGGGAACGGGGAGATGGAGCGGGGGACGGTGGGAATGGGAAGGGGTGGAGGGGAAGACTGCGGGGGGGGGGGAGACGGAGTGGGTGAGGCGGAACATTTGAGCGGGGGATGGGGGATAATTTAGATGTTTAGTGATGCATCATGAGGGAGGGAGGGAGGGAGGGGGAGAGTGGGAGCAGTGGAGGGTGAGAGTGGGAATGGGGAAGGGGGACTATGGAAACAGTCGGAAGAGGAAGAGTGGGAGGCGTGGAGGGGGGATCTGGGAATGGTCCTGAGGCAACCTAGAAGTGATCAAGAGGGAGGGCAAAGAACCCAGCATCCACTGAAAGGCAGGTCAGAGAGCTCGGAGCAGGATGAATAATCTGCGACTTGCAGTGGAGGCCAGTTGTTCAACCTGAAATCCTGTAATTCAGGGCTTCAGGCACGTGGGAATCGATGGATAATGGGATAGATAAAGTGGAACACTGGGCAAGGTCAGATCAACACAGTGAACAGTGGGATGGATGGGCAAATGAACATGTTTATATCCCTCTCCTCAAAATAACCCTGTCCCTATACCTCCTCCCTCACCTCAACAACTCTGCAACTCCTTGGTTCACTCATCCCTTCAAACCCAAACCACCCCCTCCCCATGTACTTTCCCTTGCAACCTCCGCAGGTGTAACACCTGTCCCTAGACCCACCACCTCACCTTAAAAATCACCAGCCATGCTTTGTCCTGCCTCTCCTCTCTTCCAGCTTTTTTCCACCCCCCCCCCCCCCGCCATCACCGCAACCAATCTGAAGATGGACCCCAACCTGAAACATCGCCTATCCATGTTCTCCATAGATGCTGCCTGACCCACTGAGTTACTCCAATTACTTCTGTGTCTTTCTGTTTGTATTAAATCTCATTGCAAATTGAGGCAGGGACTACTGCAACGTTTAAGAAACATTTAGACAGGTACAGTACATGAATAGGTTAGGTTGAGAGTATTTGAGCCAAAAGCAGGCAGGTGGGATTAGTGTAGATGGGGCATGTTAGTTGGCGTGGGCAAGTTGGGCCAAAGGGCCTGTTTCCACACTGTATGACTTCTTAACTCTAAATGTAATATTTAAATTTAGTAACTATTCCACCACCGTTCTTTAGAGAAGCCAACTTGCCATCCTTACCTGGTCTGCTCAGACCTAGAGATTTGAAGTTGTCTTCCAAGCCTCTCCAGCCCACTACTTCATGAACAGTTAGGGACACAATAAATGTGGACCTCCCCTTCAATATCCTCGTATCTTGTAATGGACGCACTTGGCATGTTTCTTCCCTAAGAGGCTACAGCCCTCTTTGAACAAGAGCAAAAACATGCAAGCATGTTAAGGGCAATTGAGGGACTAGTACGTGCTATTAAACCTGCTTTCGGGAAAAACCTAACCCGTAATTAGCCCTTTACCAGGAAACACCACGCACTCTCACTGTTTGGTACATTTACTATTCCCGAAGGTGCATCTTCGTGACAAGAACGAACGCTTGTACAACAAGCTGGGAGATCTCCAGGGGAAGATGGGGCAGCTGGCCGGGTCGAAGACCGATCTCTCGTCCAAACTCGTCTTCAGCGAGGAAGAGAAACTGAAGGTGAGGTTCTGGACATCTAAAGCCCAGTCTACCAGATTTGTGTATGTCTTTGGGGCAGGGGGGGGAGAGGGAACAATGGTGATGAATGAGCAAGTGGTTTAAGGAAACGCAAGGGACTGCAAATGCTGGAATTTAGTTTAGTTTAGAGATACAGCGCGGAAACAGGCCCTTTCGGCCCAAAAGGTCTGCACCAACCAACGATCCCCGCACATTAACATTATCCTATACCCACTAGGGACATTTTTTTAAACATTTACCAAGCCAATTAACCTACAAACCTGTACGTCTTTGGAGCGTGGGAGAAAACCGAAGATGTCGGAAAAAACTTCAATCGATTGATTAGATCGCAGCATTAGAAACCGGCCCGTCGGCCCGTCGGCCCACCCATTCCCTGCTGACCATCGATCACTTGTTCACACCAGTTCTATGTTATTCCACTTTGGCATCGACTCCCTACACACTAGGGAGAACTTGCAGAGGACATTACATCTACAAACCTGTATGTCTTTGGGAAGTGGGAGGAAACCGGAGCACCCGGAGGAAACCCTGGTGGTCACAGGAAGAACTTGCAAACTCCACACAGACAGCACCCGATGTCAGGATCGAATCCGGGTCTCTGGTGCTGTAAGGCAGCAGCTGTATCAGTTGCGCCACTCTACCTCTGCAAATTGCACCTTAGTCTGTGAGTACATTGATGGGAATTTGGAGGGGGGGGGGGGAATAAATGGGATTAGTATAAGATTAGCATTTAAAAGACATTAGGGCAGGTACATGCATAGGAAAGGCTTAGAGGGATAGGGGCAAACACGGGTAGGTGGGACTAGTGCAGATGGGGCATCTTGGCCAGCATTGGCAAGACAGGCCGAAGGGCCTGTTTCCATGCTGCACGACTCTATGACTCTAATTGTGTAAATGTGAGTTGACATTGTATGATTCCATATCTTAATGACTCTATGATCATTATTGCCAAGGCAGAGTCCACTTTAAACTGATGTTCTCACACATTCCCTCTAAAGCAGGGGTCATTGCACATAGACGAGCGGCTGAAACCTTCAATAAATCTCTAGCTCCCTCGCAGCTAAAGTCCCCTGTTGCCTGCTGAGCGGAAATGAGCCACCTCAGCATAAATCCAGAGCACGAGCCCTGTCCATGTGATTTTAAATCAAAATACTGAACAGTCTGCAGAGCGATAACTTCAGTGAAAAGCATAATTGCCAAATGTTCTTAAAATCAGAATTTTGTTCCAAACTGCAATTTTAAAATATAAATTGGTTCAGGTTTATTACTGTCCGAGGTTCAGTGAGAAGCTTAGTTGTTCATGCTACCCGATCAGATAATACTATACATAAATACAATCAAGTCAAACTCAAGTACAATAGGTAGAGCAACGGGGAAGACGCAGAGTGCAGCATATAACATTGTGGCGCAACAGGGTAGAGGTGAATCACACAGAGCCCGAGCTTATGGTAGTACTGTTCAGATGCCTAATCACAGAGGGGATGGAGTTTGCCCTGACTGGTGGTGCGCGCTCTCAAGCTTCTTGGAGTGCCCGACAGGTGTGGGGAAAAGAAGGAACGAGTTTAGAGATACAGCGCAGAAACAGTCCATTCGGCCCACCGAGTCCGTGCCGACCAGCGATCACCCCAGTACACTAACAATATCCTACATACTAGGGACAATTTAATTTTTTTACTGAAACCAATTAACCTGCAGACCTACAGGTCTTTGGCGTGTGGGAGGAAACCCACGAGGTCACAGGGAGGACGCACAAAGTCTGTGCAGACAGCACCCGTAGTCAGGATCGAACCAGGGTCTCCAGTGATGTCACCTCTACTGCTGCATGACTTGTCCCACCCTGAACGACTGGGGTGGGATGTTGGCTGCTTTTCCATCGTGAAGTGTAGATGAAGTCAGTGGTAGGAGTCTGGTCTGTGTGTGGACTGGTACAACTTGACATGTTTTGGGTTAATTTGCTGATTCATTCCCAGAGATTCCTCTTACCCCTCTAGATTTCCAAGGATCTGATCGATCTGCAAATTCAGACAAACAAGATTCGGGAACAATATGAAGCAGAGAACTTTGAACTGAAGAATAAGGTATTGTGGCCACATATAACACGCATCTATTCATTTCTCTGATGAAAATCCATGTCACTTTGTAATGTACACAGTTGGCTTGTTAGGACATTGTAGAGCAGGCAACATTTGTTAAAGTCTGGAGTCAATAGGCGAGGACAAATATCCTATCCTAAAGAATATCAACAGCTAAGATGGGTTTGGTTCAGATGGGTTTTTGCAACAATCTGGTGATTTCAAGATTCTCGTGACAGATGCCAGGGTTTTGATTCCAGATTTAGAACATAGAACAGTACGGGCTTTCAGTCTCCAAGGTCTGTGTTGACCATGATGCCAAGATGAACCACTCTCATCCGTAACCCTCCATTCTCTGCACATCCACGTGCCTATCTAAAAGCCTCTTAAATCCCACTGTTGTATTTGCTTCTACCACCACCACCACCACCCTTGGCAGTGCATTCCAGGCACCGACCAATTTAGTTTAGTTTCGAGATACTGCGTAGAAACAGGCCTGCCGTCGCCGATCAACTGGACTCTGACAACTTCCATTCATTCTCCAGCCACACTTTATTTATTTGCGCACAGGAGAGCAGCACAGTCCCAGTTACTACACTACTCTGAAATTCCACTCACAATGGGCAAAGTTTTATACAGATTTTGACCTTTGAAATTGTGTGCACTTTCTAATTTCTTATCATCAATAACAATACGTTCTCAAAACATTAATATGCAAATGCAATAACAGTAATACAAGTAAACCCACATGCTATTTAATCCTTTATTTCATTTTCAATATCAAGAACCTTGTAGTGTGCGTCAAGGAACAATTAATTAATTAATTAATTGACAATTTCTCTTTTGAGAAGCAAGGAGAGGGAAGAATTACATTTCATGTTTTTCTTCACTCCTTACAATGTTATGTGCGCCAGTGATCGCAACTTCTACTGAAGTGTGGATGGCTGTTGGCTCGCTAGAAGCTCATCCGCCCTTTGACAGGTCTTGTGTTTGGTCCTGCTAGGGGTCCACAACCCCCTCCTCACCTGGCGAACCAGGTGGGGGAGACGGTTTAGTCGCCGACTATCCGACCGTGGAGCAGGTAGCATGGGATTACATGGTACCCGTGGCGGGGGTGAACTCCCCCCGACCCGACCTGACCTGATAAGGAATACCCATCCCAAATCATTGGGGTATGTCATTAAATACCTATCAGGAACATTGATGTGTGTCAATTATTGACTAAAGGTTGTTGTGCTGTACAGCTATCCTAACCTTTGTCATACTGCAGTTTCCATAGGCCCACCGAGTCCGCGCCGACCAGTGGACCCCGCACACATACACTATCCTACACACACTAGGGATAAGTCACATTTATATACCAAGCCAATTAACCTACAAACCTGTACATCTTTGGAGTGTGGGAGGAAACCAAAGATCTCAGAGAAAACCCATGCCGGTCACAGGGAGAACGTACAAACTCTGTACAGACAACACCAGTAGTCGGGATCGAACCTGGGTCTCCGGCACTGCAGGCTGTTCTACCGTGCCATCCCACTCGCTGTTTAAAATGTAAATCTGCCCCACACATCTCCTATAAAGTTTGCTCCTCTCACCTTAAAGCTCAGCCCGCTAGTCTTTGACGTGTCCTTCATTTAAGATGTACACCAATTCTGTTAATAATTGAAGTTAGGTTCCTGGATTATTAATTCAGGCCTCTGAATAGCTAGTTTACATGACCTCTGAGGGTGACACAGTTTGCGCATTGGTAGAGTTGCTGCCTTACAGCACCAGAGACCCAGGTTCGATCCTGACTACGGGTGCTGTCTGTACGGAGTTTGTACATGTTCCCCATGACACGTGGGTTTTCTCTGGGTGCTCCGATTTCCTCCCACACTCCAAAGACATAGAAACATAGAAACATAGAAAATAGGTGCAGGAGGAGGCCATTCGGCCCTTTGAGCCAGCACCGCCATTCATTGTGATCATGGCTGATCGTCCCCTATCAATAACCTGTGCCTGCCTTCTCCCCATACACCTTGACTCCACTAGCCCCTAGAGTTCCATCTAACTCTCTCTTAAATCCATCCAGTGATTTGGCCTCCACTGCCCTCTGTGGCAGGGAATTCCATAAATTCACAACTCTCTGGGTGAAAAAGTTTTTTCTCACCTCAGTCTTAAATTACCTCCCCTTTATTCTAAGACTGTGGCCCCTGGTTCTGGACTCGCCCAATATTGGGAACATTTTTCCTGCATCTAGCTTGTCCAGTCCTTTTATAATTTTATATGTTTCTATAAGATCCCTCCCTCATCCTTCTAAACTCCAGTGAATACAAGCCTAGTCTTTTCAATCTTTCTTCATATGACAGTCCCGCCATTGCGTGCGGGTTTGTAGGTTAATTGTCTGTGCTAAAGGTTGTACATTGTCCCTAGTGTGTAGGTTCGCTTTAGTGTGCGGGGTGGTCGTTGGCCAGCGCAGATGTAGTCACGTGTACTGAGGTACAGTGAAAAGCTTTGTTTCGCATGCTATCCAAAGAGATGAGTTATACCATACATAAGTACAACAAAGTCAAACCAAAGTACAATAGATAGAGCAAAAAGGAAGATACAGAGTGCAGAATATAGTTCTGAACATTGTAGCGTATCATTCCATTGACAACGTCCAATGTCCTCAATGGGGTAGAGGTGAATCCCCGGACAGTACCCTAGCTTTTTTGGAAGTACTCTAGTGTAATGAAAAGAAGGGTAAAATGAGGGGTGTGATTTGTTACCGAAAATTACAGAATTTGATGTTCATACGATTGGGTTGTAAGCTACCCAAGCAGAATGTGAGGTGCTGTTCCTCCAGTTTGCGTGTGGCCTCACTCTGGCAATGGAGGAGGCCCAGGACAGAAAGACTTGGGAGCCAATTTGCAGTATAAGTTGTTGGACATTTAGGAATGAAATTTCATCACACAGATTGTGAGCCTTTAAAATTCCTTACCCTGGAGTACTGTGGATGTTGGGATGGACGGATCTTTGGTCATTTATGGAGCATAGTGGTGGGCGAGGAGAAGGTCTTTCTGATTTATTTAAGATTACCAGCCTCCTCCCATTGTATTTCTTTTATTAAAGCTGCACCTTCTCAAGCTGTTAAAAGATCTTAAGTATGTAGGAAAGAACTGCAGATTCCGGTTAAAATCGAAGATAGACCCAAAATGCAGGAGTAACTCAGCGGGACAAGCAATATCTCTGGAGAGAAGGGATGGGTGACGTTTCAAACTGAAGAAAGGTCTCGACCCGAAATGTCGGCCATTCCTTCTCTCCAGAGATGCTGCCTGTCCCGCTGAGTTTCTCCAGCATTTTGTGTCTATAAAAGATCTAAAGTCCTGGGTTACAGTCTGCAGAGAGGAACAAATTCTCCATGACGTTAGTCAGTTGCTGAGCAACCAGAAATGCAACCAGTGACTCGGAGAGCCTGCATGATTTCTGTTGATTAGAGTTGATTTGGATCACTGTGATTTATGACCTACAGTACATCTTTCAGTATCAGTCAGTGCGGCTAATTTGTCTGTGAGTTGCATCTTGATTCCCCCCACTGCTAACCGTTGATGGAAAAAACATTCAGACTGTTAAGCGTTCATTTACCGTGTGTGTAGACAATGAAAGGAATAATACATCAAAATAATTGGATTCGTGCAGATTGGGCATTCAGCCATCCGAATCGCTAGAAATAAGAAAAAAAATCATCAATTTGTTCCCACAACGAACTGAGTCATTGCGGTGGAAAATTGGAGTGAGTGTAAAGCAACGAATGAAACTGAGGTGAACAGAAAAACAAGTGCAATTTATCGTTTAACTTCAATCCTTTTTTTGAACACGTCCAAAACAGATTGTGTTTTCCAGAATCTTTCCTTGAGATGCCATTCTGAATTGCAGCAAGGGAATCTTTAACTCTGCCATCTTGGGACATGTATGACTCCATCAATAGAACTATTGTCTAAGTTGGAGGTTGTAGATTGTTGGCGGAGCAGTAGAGTTGCTGCTTTGCAACGCCGGAGAAACGGGTTCGATCCTGACTACGGATGCTTGTCTGTCTGTACAGTGTTTGTACGTTCTCCCCGTGACCTGCGTGGGTTTTCTCCCGATTGCCAACCATTTAGAAACATAGAAACATAGAAAATAGGTGCAGGAGTAGGCCATTCGGCCCTTCGAGCCTGCACCGCCATTCAATATGATCATGGCTGATCATCCAACTCAGTATCCTGTACCTGCCTTCTCTCCATACCCCCTGATCCCTTTAGCCACAAGGGCCACATCTAACTCCCTCTTAAATATAGCCAATGAACTGGCCTCAACTACCTTCTGTGGCAGAGTATTCCAGAGATTCACCACTCTCTGTGTGAAAAATGTTTTTCTCATCTCGGTCCTAAAAGATTTTCCCCTTATCCTTAAACTGTGACCCCTTGTTCTGGACTTCCCCAACATCGGGAACAATCTTCCTGCATCTAGCCTGACCAACCCCTTAAGAATTTTGTAAGTTTATATAAGATCCCCCCTCAATCTTCTAAATTCTAGCGAGTAGAAGCTGAGTCTATCCAGTCTTTCTTCATATGAAAGTCCTGACATCTCAGGAATCAGTCTGGTGAACCTTCTCTGTATTCCCTCTCTGGCAAGAATGTCTTTCCTCAGATTAGGAGACCAAAACTGTACGCAATACTCCAGGTGTGGTCTCACCAAGACCCTGTACAACTGCAGTAGAACCTCCCTGCTCCTATACTCAAATCCTTTTGCTATGAATGCTAACATACCATTCGCTTTCTTCACTGCCTGCTGCACCTGCATGCCTACTTTCAATGACTGGTGTACCATGACACCCAGGTCTCATTGCATCTTCCCTTTTCCTAATCGGCCACCATTCAGATAATAGTCTACTTTCCTGTTTTTGCCACCAAAGTGGATAACCTCACATTTATTCACATTATACTGCATCTGCCATGCATTTACCCACTCACCCAGCCTATCCAAGTCACCTTGCAGCCTCCTAGAATCCTCCTCACAGCTAACACTGCCCCCCAGCTTCGTGTCATCCGCAAACTTGGAGATGTTGCATTCAATTCCCTCGTCCAAATCATTAATATATATTGTAAATAGCTGGGGTCCCAGCACTGAGCCTTGCGGTACCCCACTAGTCACTGCCTGCCATTCTGAAAAGGACCCGTTTACTCCTACTCTTTGCTTCCTGTCTGCCAGCCAGTTCTCTATCCACATCAATACTGAACCCCCAATACCGTGTGCTTTAAGTATGTATACTAATCTCTTATGTGGGATCTTGTCGAAAGCCTTCTGAAAGTCCAGATATAACACATCCACTGTTTCTCCCTTATCCACTCTACTAGTTACATCCTCGAAAAATACTATAAGATTCGTCAGACATGATTTACCTTTCATAAATCCATGCTGACTTTGTCCAATGATTTCACCACTTTCCAAATGTGCTGCTATCCCATCTTTAATAACTGACTCTAGCAGTTTCCCCACTACCGATGTTAGACTAACTGGTCTGTAATTCCCCGTTTTCTCTCTCCCTCCCTTTTTAATAAGTGGGGTTACATTAGCTACGCTCCAATCCTCAGGAACTACTCCAGAATCTAAAGAGTTTTGAAAAATTATCACTAATGCATCCACTATTTCTGGGGCTACTTCCTTAAGTACTCTGGGATGCAGCCTATCTGGCCCTGGGGATTTATCTGCCTTTAATCCATTCAATTTACCTAACACCACCTCCCGGCTAACCTGGATTTCACTCAGTTCCTCCATCTCATTTGACCCCCGGTCCCCTGCTATTTCCGGCAGATTATTTATTTCAACTCCCCATCCCATTCCAATACTGACCTTTCTGTCCTGGGCCACCTCTATTGCCAGAGTGAGGCCACACATAAATTGGAGGAACAGCACCATATAGTTTGCTTGAGTAGCTTAGTGGAATGAACGTTGAATTCTCTGACATTAAGTAACTTCTAATTCCACTCCTCTCCCCTTCCCCCTTTTTCCACCCTAGTCGTTTAACCAGTTCCACAGTTCACATTGTATCCTTGTTGAGATCACACCTTCCCGAGCCAACAATGGGCCCACCAGGGCACCACCCTGCCTGAGGTCATTTGTTGCCGTCCCTGACTGATCCTGGTCTTTTCTCGCCTCCAGCTCTTCACCCCTCTTACTTTCAGTCTGAAGAAGGGTCCCGACCCGAAATGTCATCTATCCTTTTCCTCCAGAGATGTTGCCTGACCCGCTGAGTTACTCCAGCAAGAGATAAATTGGACTAGTTTGTACTCAAGTATCAGTTGCCCTGGATGCAGTGAGTTCTGAACCTAAAAGGTCACAGAAATGTAATCCCTCTACTCGCTGGTAATATTTGTAATGCTCATTATTCTGTGATCCTTTCCTGTTTCAATTCATTTTTACTCAGAAGCCTTGATTTCTGGCAGAGTTTAGGAGTTAAACATTAAAGGGCCTGTCCCACTTGGGCGTCATTTGCGCGTCACGCAGGTGGCGTAAATGCGCGCGTAATGCGCACCATGCGTGCATCACGTGCGCTTCACGACAAGCGTGTCGTGCGCTGTGACGCACAAATGACGCCCAAGTGGGACAGGCCCTTAACGCCCGGCAATACTGGACATTTACCACCGCTGGCGTTTCACAAAACTCTGTTAAGATGTTTGTATCTCTATTTCACGGTCAATTATGCTGCCACGGCCTGGATAAAGTGGATGTGGAGAGGATGTTTCCACTAGTGGGAGTGTCTAGGACCACAGGCCATAGCCTCAGAATAAAAGGACGTACCTTTAGAAAGGAGATGAGGAGGAATTTCTTTAGTCAGGGGGTGGTGAATCTGTGGAATTCATTGCCACAGGCAGCCAAGGAGGCCAAGTCAATAGATACCTTTAAGGCGGAGATTGACAGATTCTTGGTTAGTAAGGGTGTCAGGGGTTGTGGGGAGAAGGCAGAAGGATGGGGGTTGAGAGGGGAAGAGAGATCAGCCATGGCGGAGTAGACTCGATGGGCCGAATGGCCTGATTTTGTTCCTATAACTTATGAACTTATGAATACTTTGCAGATTTTAATTCTTGAAAACAGAACGATGGAACTGGAAGGGCAGAAGAACAAATGTCTGAACGAATACGAGGTGGCAAGGAACCACCTGAAGGCACTCGAGAAAAATCGTCAGGAACTAGCCGATGAATATGTTGCTCTGAAAAGCAATTATACAACACTGAGTAAACGGTATGAAAAGGAGGTGGGTGTATTTAAATAGTGTCACTAGCTAGAATGTCATTAGTTTAGTTTAATTTAGATCTACAGTCCACAGGTCCAGGCCGACCAATGATCCCTGCATATTAACACTATCCTACACACAATACGGACAATTTTTACATTTACCAAGTAAATTAACCTACAAACCTGTATGTCTTTGGAGTGTGGGAGGAAACTGAAGATCTTGGAGAAACCCCACGCGGTCACGGGTAAAACGTACAAATTCCGTACAGACGGCACCCGTGGTCAGGATCGAACCTGGATCTCCGGCGCTGCATTAGATGTAAGGCAGCAACTCTACCGCTGTGCCACCAAGCCATGCTCACCGTGCCGTCATTAACTAATACCATTAAGCTGGAATGAGTGCAGAGAAGATTTATGAGGATGTTGCCAGAACTTGAAGTCCTGAGCTATAGGGAGAGGTGGGACATCCTAGGACCTTATTCTTTGGAGCACAGGAGGCTGAGAGGTGATCTCATGGAGGTGCGTAAAATCATGAAGGGAATAGATAGGGTGAATGCACAAAGGCTTTTTCCTAGGATGGGGGAATCAAGAACCAGAGGACATAGGTTTAAGGTATGGGGGTAAAGATTTAATAGAAACCGGAGGGGTAACTATTTCATTCAGAGTGTGGTGCATGTATGGAAATAGCTGCCAGAGAAGGTAGTTGAGGCAAGTACAATAACAACATTTAAAAGACACTTGGACATGGTCAGGAAAGATTAGAAGGATATGGGCCAAATGCGGGCAAATGGGACGCGGTTAGTTAGGGCACCTTGGTTGCATGGACCAGTTGGTTGCATGGACTGAAGGGCCTGTTTTCATGCTGTATGACTCTCTGATTAAATTTATAAGCAATTATGCGTTTGTTCCATTTAAATCTTATCAAGCAATTTATTTTTGATGTGGCATGGGTAGGAAAGATTTAGAGGGACATGGGCCAAGTGCAGGCAAATGGGACTAGTTTAATGTAGTTTATTTTCATTTATGGTCACGTGTATCTCGGTACAGAGTAATGCTTTTTTGTAGCGTGCTATCCAGTCAGTGGAAAGACTATACATGATTACAATCAATCTGTCCACTGTGCACAGATACAGGATGAAGGGAATAACAGTTAGTGCAAGATAAAAGTTCAGTAAAACTCCATTATAGTCTGAGAGTCTACAACCAGGATGATGGTAGGTCAGGACCGCTCTCTGGTTGGTGAAAGGATGGTTCAGCTTAGATGGGGCATCTTGGTCGGCTCGGATGAGTTGGACTGAGAGGTCAGTTTCTATGCTTTATGACAATAACTGGGTCAACTGGGCTTGTATTCACTGGAACTTAGAAGGATGAGAGGGAATTCTTATAGAAACGTATAAAATTCTGAGAGGATTGGACAAGATAGATGCAGGAAAAATATTCCCGATGTTGGGGGAGTCCAGAACTAAGGGTCACCGTTTAAGAATAAGGGGTAGGCCATTTAGGACTGATATGAGGACAAATGTTTTCACCCAGAGAATTCTTTGCACAGAAGGGAGTGGAGACCAATTCACTGGATGTTTTCAAGAGAGAGTTTGATATACTGTAACTCTTAGGGTTAATGGAATCAAGGGATATGGGGAAGAAACAGGAACAGGGTACTGATTTTGGATGATCAACCATAATCATATTGAATGGTGGTGCTGGCTCGAAGGGCCGAATGGCCTACTCCTGCACCTATTTTCTATGTTTCTATGTCTATGTCTCTATAACTCTCGTGCTGTCATGGGAATTCCTTGATACTACATACCTCAGTACGCGCCTCATTACCAAATGTTCTCAGCTCTGCAAAACACACTTAACATCAATTTTCATTTACAGAAAGTACAGATCTCAGACAATTTCCTTTTTTCCTTTTCTATAGTAAAGATCCATTGCTGTGAAATTTTTTTGTTTCCAGAGGCTATTAGTTTATTTTGCAATTTCTGTACTGCACCAAATTTTTTCTGCGGTCACTTGATTTGGAGTTTGAATTAACTGAGGATATATGTGTACATGGATGAGAGAACATGTAAAAGTACAATGTGTAGGTAGGAACTGCAGATGCTGGTTTACACAAAATGATAGACACAAAATGCTTTAGTAACTCGGCAGGTTAGGGCAGCATCTCTGGAGACAAAGAATAGGTGACGTTTCGGGTCGACACCCTTTTTCGGACACGTATAAGTACCATGTTGTATTGCCATATAAAATACATATTAGGTAAATTGATTATCAGAGTTCAGCTGCTATCATTCCTCACCAGGAGGTTCTGTATAAGGTAGAGATTTCTATTTCAAAGATGCTCTCATAAATGTGACAGTGAAAGGCAGAGAGAGAGTGAATATGGTGAGTACACAGTGTCTGTGCACAACATGAATGGATCCTGACAGCCAGTGGCTGATGCATGTCAGTTAACAACATGTTCCTGTGGGAAGGAACTGCAGATGCTGGTTTACTCCGAAGATAGACACAAAAAGTTGGAATAAAGGGCCTGTCCCACTTTCACGACCTAATTCACGATCTCTGCCGAGTTTGCCCTTGACTCATACTCGCCGCATGGTCGTCACGAGGTCGTAGGAGGTCGTAGTAGGTCATAGGGAGGTCGTAGCAGGCCGTGATGCTAGTCGTAGGTACTCGTGGCATCAAGTTGGTCAGGGCTTTTTTTCTAGCCTGATGAAAAATGTCCACGAGTAAAAAAGGTGAAACGCTGGTGGGTGTTGTGTACAGGCCACCTAGCAGTAGTAGTGAAGTTGGGGATGGCATCAAACAGGAAATTAGAAATGCGTGCAACAAAGGCAAAACAGTTATAATGGGTGACTTCAACCTACATATAGATTGGGTGAATCAAATTGGCAGGGGTGCTGAGGAAGAGGATTTCTTGGAATGTATGCGGGATAGTTATCTAAACCAACATGTAGAGGAACCAACGAGAGAGCAGGCTATTCTAGACTGGGTATTGAGTAATGAGGAAGGGTTAGTTAGCAGTCTTGTTGTGCGTGCCCCCTTGGGCAAGAGTGACCATAATATGGTTGAGTTCTTCATTAGGATGGAGAGTGACATTGTTAATTCAGAAACAACGGTTCTGAAGTTAAAGAAAGGTAACTTTGAGGGTATGAGACGTGAATTGGCCAAGATTGACTGGCAATTAGTTCTAAAAGGGTTGACGGTGGATATGCAATGGAAGGCATTTAAAGACTGCATGGATGAACTACAAAAATTGTTCATCTCAGTTTGGCAAAAGAATAAATCAGGGAAGGTAGTGCATCCGTGGATAACAAGGGAAATCAGGGATAGTATCAAAGCAAAAGATGATGCGTACAAATTAGCCAGAAAAAGCAGCATACCAGAGGACAGGTAGAAATTCAGAGACCAGCAGAGAAGGACAAAGGGCTTAATTAGGAAAGGGAAAATAGATTATGAAAGGAAACTGGCAGGGAACATAAAAACTGACTGCAAACGTTTTTATAGATATGTGAAGAGAAAGAGATTAGTTAAAACAAATGTAGGTCCCTTGCAGTCAGAAACATGTGAATTGATCATGGGGAACAAGGATATGGCGGACCAATTGAATAACTACTTTGGTTCCGTCTTCACTAAGGAAGACATAAATAATCTGCCGGAAATAGCAGGGGGCCGCGGGTCAAAGGAGATGGAGGAACTGAGTGAAATCCAGGTTAGTCGGGAAGTGGTGTTGGGTAAATTGAATGGATTAAAGGCCGATAAATCACCAGGGCCAGATAGGCTGCATCCCAGAGTACTTAAGGAAGTAGCTCCAGAAATAGTGGTTGCATTAGTGATAATTTTTCAAAACTCTTTAGATTCTGGAGTAGTTCCTGAGGATTGGAGGGTAGCAAACGTAACCCCACTTTTTAAGAAGGGAGGGAGAGAGAAAACGGGGAATTACAGACCAGTTAGTCTAACATCGGTAGTGGGGAAACTGCTAGAGTCACTTATTAAAGATGGGATAGCAGCACATTTGGAAAGTGGTGAAATCATTGGACAAAGTCAGCATGGATTTACGAAAGGTAAATCATGTCTGACGAATCTTATAGAATTTTTCGAGGATGTAACTAGTAGAGTGGATAGGGGAGAACCAGTGGATGTGTTGTATCTGGACTTTCAGAAGGCTTTCGACAAGGTACCACATAAGAGATTAGTATACAAACTTAAAGCACACGGTATTGGGGGTTCAGTATTAGAAACATAGAAACATAGAAAGTAGGTGCGAGAGTAGACCACCAGGCCCATCGAGCCCGCACCGCCATTCGCTCATGGCTGAACACTAAACAGACACCCTTACCCACAAACAGTAGACACAAGACACAGAACACAAGACACTACCCTCCCCTTTATATCGCTATCACCCCTCTCCACCCCAAGAACCGCGTGATCTCCTGGGGGAGGCAAAAAAACGGATAAAAACCCAGGTCCAATTCGGGGAAAAAATCCGGGAAATTCCTCTCCGACCCCAATCCAGGCGATCGACACTTGTCCAGGAGATCACTCAGGTCTTACTATACTAACCATACCTAGGTCCATATCCCTGCCCTCTCCCCGTAGCCCCTTATCCCCTTGGCAGCTAAAAAACCATCTATTTTAGACTTAAATATATTTAATGTTTCTGCTTCCACTGCTCCCTGGGGCAGTGAATTCCATAAATTAACCACCCTCTGGGTGAAGAAGTTCTTCCTCATCTCAGTTTTAAAAGAGCCCCCTCTTATTCTACAACTATGTCCCCTAGTTCTAGTTTCCCCGATCATTGGGAACATCCTCGGTGCATCCACCCGATCAAGGCCCCTCACGATCTTATATGTTTCAATGAGATCGCCTCTCATTCTTCTAAACTCCAAAGAGTATTGATGTGGATAGAGAACTGGCTGGCAAACAGGAAGCAAAGAGTAGGAGTAAACGGGTCCTTTTCACAATGGCAGGCAGTGACTAGTGGGGCACCGCAAGGCTCAGTGCTGGGACCCCAGCTATTTACAATTTATATTAATGACCTGGATGAGGGAATTGAATGCAACATCTCCAAGTTTGCGGATGACACTAAGCTGGGGGGCAGTGTTAGCTGTGAGGAGGATGCTAGGAGACTGCAAGGTGACTTGGATAGGCTGGGTGAGTGGGCAAATGTTTGGCAGATGCAGTATAATGTGGATAAATGTGAGGTTATCCACTTTGGTGGCAAAAACAGGAAAGCAGACTACTATCTAAATGGTGGCCGATTAGGAAATGGGGAGATGCAGCGAGACCTGGGTGTCATGGTACACCAGTCATTGAAAGTAGGCATGCAGGTGCAGCAGGCAGTGAAGAAAGCGAAAGGTATGTTAGCTTTCATAGCAAAAGGATTTGAGTATAGGAGCAGGGAGGTTCTACTGCAGTTGTACAGGGTCTTGGTGAGACCACACCTGGAGTATTGCGTACAGTTTTGGTCTCCAAATCGGAGGAAGGACATTATAGCCATAGAGGGAGTGCAGAGAAGGTTCACCAGACTGATTCCTGGGATGTCAGGACTTTCATATGAAGAAAGACTGGATAGACTTGGCTTATACTCGCTAGAATTTAGGAGATTGAGAGGGGATCTTATAGAAACGTACAAAATTCTTATGTGGTTGGACAGGCTAGATGCAGGAAGATTGTTCCCGATGTTGGGGAAGTCCAGGACAAGGGGTCACAGCTTAAGGATAAGGGGGAAATCCTTTAAGAGCGAGATGAGGAAAAACTTTTTCACACAGAGAGTGGTGAATCTCTGGAACTCTCTCCCACAGAGGGTAGTTGAGGCCAGTTCATTGGCTATATTTAAGAAGGAGTTAGATGTGGCCCTTGTGGCTAAGGGGATCAGGGGGTATGGAGAGAAGGCAGGTACGGGATACTGAGTTGGATGATCAGCCATGATGATATTGAATGGCGGTGCAGGCTCGAAGGGCCGAATGGCCTACTCCTGCATCTATTTTCTATGTATCTATGTATCTATGAATTAGGTCGTGAAAGTGGGACAGGCCCTTTACTCAGCAGGACAGGCAGCATCTCTGGAGAGAAGGAATGGGTGGTGTTTCGGGTCGAGACCCTTCTTCAGTCTGAATTCAGTCTTCTGTCCCGTTGAGTTGGACAACATATTAGATTTTGTGCACTCACACACAGGAACACAGCATATCAACATGGTCTGAGTGCATACAAACACAGAAGAGGCAGGCAGGAGAGAATGGGTTGAGAGGGAAAATAGATACACGATTGAATGGCGAAGCAGACTTGATGGGCTGAATGGCCTAATTTTGCTACTATGTCTTATGGCAGTGGAGTGTTAGGGTGGGGACATTTCTAAATAGTAGCAAGGAGATGGCAGAGATCACGGAATATGGATCATATGCGGCAATACCTGCTCTGACCACCTCTGCTACCAGTATCTACTAAAGGAAACTACAGACGATTAATCCAAAATGCTTGCGTCCTGTCCCACACTTACCCCAACCCATCATTAAACAATCGTAGCACCACAATATCATGTACCACATATAACAACCGGGATACATTTACACAAAATACACTTACAAAGAAATACACTTACTGTGTGTAACACAATTCCTTTCTGCCCCCAACTGATGCTGTTTCTTCTCCATTAAATCCACGTACTGCCTTGCTCGGCTGGCTTTTGACGTCTCCTGTAAGGCCTGATGCAGACTCTGTCCGCAAATTCCTAGCTCTCCAACAGCGAGATCGATCGCACTATGAAACCTCTACAACCCATCTCCACTACACGTACACTTGCTTTCCATCCTCGCTGCTCAACTTCTGCTGCCAAATCTACATATCTAAGCTGTTTCCTTTCATAAGCTATGCTATGTTCCATGTTCCATGTTTGAGTTGGAACTCCAAAGACTTTAGTTGTCAAATAGAAACAAACTATTGTACTTCAGTAGCTATTCCCACAAATCCTGGACAATTTAATATCTGCATCTAGATATCTAGCGCTACACAATCTAGATCACAAATATACAACAATACCAGAAAATCTAGAAAGCAAATTAAAGTTCTTAAAAAACGCTTACTCAGCAGGAAGAAACATTTAAGAAAGGACAACAAGGCTTAAAAATGTTTTTTCAAATAACAGACACAGGGAAAAGATAACAATAAAAATATTACTTAAATAATTTCTTGTAAACATTAGACTAGAGGAAAACTCTCATAAATAGGAGGAATAGAGTAAAAAAAATTAAATGTAATTTTTTCCAGTGAAGGTTCTATTAAGATTTCAGTCCTAGAGACTTTGATGGATCGATGATTATGAACGATATCTGTTTTGTGACAGGTTGCAAGGAATGATGAGCTGAGCATGGAGCTCCTGAACTTGGCCAATTCCAGGAATTCCCTGATCAAGGAACAGGACCAGCACGTGAAAACCCGAGCCATTTACGATGAAGCTGCCGTGGAGTTAAGCAGAGTGAAGGATCTTGTGGCCAGACTCAGCAGTCAGAAGGTGAACACAACCTCTTTTCCATGAACATGGTTACGTTTTATTCACTGGCCAGTGAGAGATGGCCCAACCCATCTCTCACCTTTAGATATGAAGGCTGCAGAAATGCACCATGCACAAGACAAGTAGTTTCAAGTACTGCCTGTGTGGTATGGATCTAGGATTGGGCCTTCAAGGATGTAAGAATTATGGAGCCAAACAGCTCAGCATTGAACAGGCCGTTCAACCCACCATGCCGATGCAGACCATCAAGGATGGAATCAAAGGGTAGTTGTCGGCGGGTGTTTTCCTGATTGGAGGCCCATGACCAGTGGAGATCCTCAGGGTTGAGATCTTGATGGTGGATCATCACTGAGGTATTTCTGGAGGCCCCCCCCCCCCCAGTTCAGATGGTGGGGAGTTCCAGGACTTTGACAGGGCAGTGACAGAATCATAGAAACAAACAGTGCAAAAACAGCTCCTAAGGACCAACATGTCCATGTCAGCCATCAAGTACTTATCTAATTTAAGGGCAACACATTGGGGAGGCAGGTTCGATCCTGACCTCGGGTGCTGTCTGTGTGACATTTGCACGTTCTCCCTATGACCGTGTGGGTTTTCTCCTGGTGCTCCGGTTTCCTCCCACATCCTAAACACGTGCAGATTTGTAGGTTAATTGGCCTCTGTAAATTTCCCCCAGAGTGTAAGGAGTGGATGGGAAAGTGGGATAACATAGAACTAGTGTGGATGGCTGATCTATGGTCAGCATACACTTGGTGGGCCTTGCTGTGTCTTTCAATCAATCAATCAATTTATCATGTATATTATCAGCATAGACAGTCGGAGGAACTCACCGGGTCAGGCAGCATCTATGGAGGGAAATGGACAGACGATATTTTAGGTCTGGACCCTTCTTCAGACCAAAATGTCATTCATCCGTTTCCCTCCACAGATATTGCCTGACCCGTTGAGTTCCTTCAGCTGTTTGGTTTTTGCTCAGGATTCCAGCGTCCACATCTCTTGTGTCTCCACATTTACTGCCACTTGGTCCATAGGCTTGGCAATCCAAGTAGTTGGCCGAAAATGTCTTAAATATTACCAAAGTACCAGCCTCTACCACCCACTCATGAAGTTTCTGAAGAAAAGTCTGAGTTTCTGAGTCTGAAAAAGGGTCTTGACTCGAAACATCATCTATCAATTTTCTCCAGAGATGCTGCCAGACTTCTTGTCTTACTCCTGCACTCTGTGTCCTTTTGTGTATTAACCAGCATCTACAGTTCCTTGATTCTACAGTTTCCAACCACCCTTTGAATGAAAAAAAAAATCTTCCTCAGGTCCACTTGAAACCTCTTATCTCTTATCTCAAACCTGTACTCTTTCGTTTAAGCCATCTCTGGTTCGGGGACAAGTTTTCTACTATCAACCCTTTCTGTGGCCCTCATAATTTTGCAAAGCAATGAGGAAAGAAAAGGGATACATTTCAAAGACAGATACTGCATGACTTGCAGGAGAACTTGGAGCTGGTGTCCCCTATGAACTGATCTCAACCACAGTCATCTCCAACATCTTCAACCTCTCACTTCAATAGTTTTCTGTCCCCATCTACTTCAAGGAAATCTCCATCATTCCATCCTCAAGAAAAGTAGAGACCGTCTCAATGAGTATTGTCCATTTGGTCTAACATCGACAATAATGAAGTGGAAGACGTAATGATCTACATTTCTGCCAGTCTCCTTGAACAATCTAGACCACTCTCTGAATGAGGGCACAGGAGAAATTGGTTTTTGGAGGAGGTCATCTCCATTGCACTGCATTCAGACCAGAATCACCTTGACAATAAGAACACCTGTGTCAGGATGTTATTATTGGCACCAACTTAGCTATCAACACCATATAGTGAATAAGCTCATCTGTAAACCTCTTGGCCTTGGGACCTTCATCTGCAACTGGCTTATGGACCTCTTGACTGGTGGATATCAGTTGGTTAATAACAGTTGATAATAGCATTTCCTCCATCTTGACACCAGTGCTTCTCGGGATTGTGTGCTCAGTCCCATGCTCTACCCCCTGTACATTCATAACTGTGTGGCCAAGTGCAATGCCAACACAATCTTTACGTTTTCCAGTGATACCACTATTGATGTACAACAGCGATGAGACAACATACGGGAAAGTGATTGAGAACCTTATATGTCAGGCCAATAACCTTGCCCTTCATGTCAGTAAGAGAAAGAGATGGTTGTTGTCCTAAGGAAGCGAGCGGGGTGAACGCACCTCTGATCTCATGAAGGACAATGGAGATGGTGGACAGCTTCAAGTTCCTAGACATCCAAATCACCGGCAGCCTAACCTGGTCCCTTCACACTGTCGTGGTAGGCTGAGAAGATGTGGCATGCCCAAGAGGATTGTCTCGAACTTCAGCAGGTGGGTTGCAAAAGGTATTCTGACAGAATTAATCTCAGCCTGGTATGGCAACCGCTCTGCTCTCTACCAACGGAACCTGTGGTGAAAATAGCCCAGTCCTTCCTAGGCTCCTCACTTCATTCCTCCCAATCCATCTTCATGGTGCGTTGAATCAGGAAAGCTGAAAGTATTGTCAAGGACGCCTGCCATCCTGGTCATTCTCTTTTCTATCTTCTGTCTTCTGGGAGAAGATACAACAGCTTGAAAGCTTGAACATCCAGGCAAGAACCTTCTTCTCCAATGCTATCTGACTTCTGAGTCAAATCTTCTTTCATACTCCATTCCCAGAAGTGCTGCCGTGTGCTCTTACTCTCATCGATACCTCATTCAGTTATTCCGTTATTGTATTTTAATCTCCTTTTGCAGGACTTGGATTTTGAACTACAATCTTGCACCATTATGCTCTTTTGCCCTCGTTGTTGCATTTATTGTAATATAGGGAGGATATCTTCCCCTTTTTGCTCTACCTATTGAACTTGAGTTTGACTTGATTGTATTTATGTATAGTATTATCTGATTTGATTGGACAACATTGGACAAAGCTGTTTGGCTGCACCTTGGTACACATGACAACAATAGATTTCTGGGCATAAAAGGCATCATAGAAAATGAAGAATAAGAGGGAATGTGGTATTTAGATAGAAGATTAGCCATAGCTTGTAAAGCCGCTGCCTCAGAGACTTGGGTTGAGTCCTGACCTCAATGTTGTCTTCGTGGTTTCCACGTTCTCTCTGTTTCCCTTGGGTGGTCCTGTTTCCTCCCATATTCCAAATTCATTTGGGTTGGTAGATTAGTTGGCCCTCGTGTGCAGGTGAGTGGCAGATTCTGGAAGGGGGTATAGTGAACGATGAGATTGTGTGGAGAATAATAAAATGGATTAATTTAGGATTGTTATAAGAAGTTAGTTGATGGTCAGCATGGATTTGATGGGTTTAAGGGACAGTGTCTGTGCCGTGTGACTCTATGATCATGTTAAATGGTGAAGTAAGCTTGGATAGGTAGCATTTTGGGTTGGGACCCTTCTTCAGACAGGGTGACGTTTCAATTTGGGGTCCTTTTTCAGACTAAAGAAAGGTCCTGACAAATGTCATCTATCCATGATTTCCAGAGATGCTGTCTGACCCGCTGAGTTACTCCAGCACTTTGTAAGTTTTTTTTTTATTTCTGGAGTTGTGCATTAACCACCCTTCTATTCCTTTTCTCCCTTGTATAATCTTTTTTCTCCAAACATACCATACACATTAAGTTTCTCAAGCACTACTTGTTAATCTTTGTTAATATTGAAGCCATCAGGTGGTGCATTAGCATGCAAAAGTACCCCCGACTGTTCAATCTTTACTGATAGGTACAGCCTTACAGTTCCAGTATCACTCCATTAAATATTAATTGCACCTATCTCAAGGTTCTTTGGTGGCCAGATTCAATTATAATTGTATATCACTATATAATTCTATATCTGGAATCAATATTTCGATTCTAATGAAATATTATTTTGTGGCAACTTCCCAGTTTTGGGGAATATTGCAAGAAACAACACTTTGGTTGGGATTCCTTGTTTGAAGATGCCGATATTATAGAAACCCTCTGAAGCAGAAAATGTCTGCAGATGTGCTTAAACCATTAAGCTTCACAGCCCATCGGTTGTATTTTAGGTAGTAAACTTACAATGATGTTAATGAGTTTGCTTTTACATCCATGGGCCATCAAGACTGAAGAGGCTTCTGAATACGAACACGCCACGTTTGTGAGAAATGTAAGTGTTCATTGAAAGGTGTTTAAAAATGTCAAATTTTTCTGAACCTGTAGCTGCCTTAAGCTCTTGTAAAATGTGGCAATTTCACCTTATGGTTGACTTGTTTCATACAACTCGAAGCTTGCTCCAGTAAAAATACATAATAGGAATTAGTTTCTAGATTAAGTTAGAACTCGCATAGATTCAAAAGCAAACAAATCATTTGAATGATGATGAGCGACTGCAACTTATAACCATGTTATAAAAAACATGACATGCTGGAAATAACTCAACAACAGCAGTGGGGAGAGAAACAGTTAACATTTGAGCTTGTCAGAACTCCTCACCCCAAAACTTCATTTTGTTTCCCTCTCCACAGATGCTACATGACTCAGTAGGCCTTGTTTTTCATTTTAAACATACAGACTTTAGACTTTAGAGATACAGCAGGGTGGTGCGGGGGGTAGAGTTTCTGCCTTATAGGGTGATCAAGAAGGTTTTCAGTACATTGGCCTCCATCAGTCAGGAGATTGAGTATAGAAGCTGAGATGTTATGCTACAGTTGCACAAGGCGTCGGTGAGGCCGCATTTGGAGTAATGTGTTCAGCTTTGGTCACCCTGCTGTCGGAAGGATTTGTTTAGCTGGAAAGAGTGCAGGGAAGATTTACAAGGATCTTGCCAGGACTTGAGAGCTATAAAGAGAGGTTAGGAAGGCAAGTGCTTTATTCCTTGGCATGCAGGAGGCTGAGGGGTGCACAAAATCATGAGCGGGGTAGTAGGGTGAATGCACAGAGTCTTGTACCCAGAGTAGGGGAATCACGGACATATGTTGAAGGGAAAGATAGTAGGATTTAATGGGAGCCTGAGGTGAAACTTGATCACACACAGGCTGGTGGGTATATGGAATGAGCTGGCAGATGAGGTAATTGAGGCAGGTACTATAACAACATTTAAAAAACGTTTAGACAGGCACATGGATAGGAAAGGTTTAGAGGGATGTGGCTCAAATGTGGGCAGCTGGGATTAGTGTAGATGGACCATGGGCAAGAATGGTTGAAGGGCCTATTTCTGTGCTGTCTGCGTATATGTTATAGGACAGATATTGTCAAGCTGGAAACGACGAAGAGAAGATTTAAGTAAGTAAGTAAGTTTATTGGCCAAGTATTCACATACAAGGAATTTGCCTTGGTGCTCCGCCCACAAGTAACAACATGACATACAGTGACAGTTACGAATGACTCAGAAAACACTAAACATTAATAAATATAAAACATTAATGATAAAACACCATTGATCAAGCATGTGAATCAACAAAATACCAGATCAAAGGGAGGCTACAGATTTTTGGCTGTTGAGTAGAGCAACTACTCGCGGATAAAAACTGTTTTTATGTCTGGCTGTGGCAGCTTTGACAATCCGGAGTCACCTTCCAGAGGGAAGTGATTCAAAGAGACGAGGATGTTGCCAGGGATCAAGGGCTTGAACTATGGGGAGAGGTTGAGCAGGCTAGGAGCGCAGAAGAATGAGGGGGTAATCTTTTAGAGGTGTACAAAATCATGAGAGGAACTGATTGCATAGACGCACAATGTCTCTTGCCCATAGTAGGGAAATCAAGAACCAGAGGACATAGGTTTAAGATGAGGGGGAAAAGTTTTAATAGAAACCTGAGGGGTAACATTTTTGCACAAAGGGTGGTGGCCAGGGATGGTTGTTGAGGCAAACAATATTTGCAATGTTTAAGAAACATTTAGACAGGTACATGGATAGGACAGGTTTAGAGGGAAATGAGCCAAACGCAGCAGGTGGGACTAGTGTAGATGAACCATGTTGGCCAGTGTGGGCAAGTTGGGCTAAAGCTCCTGTTTCCACTCTGTAAGACTCTCTGACTCTATCACTTTGAATCTTGTTGAACCTGTTGCCTCTTTTTGACGTGCATTTTTGATGTTTAAATTTGCTTGAGATCGATGCTTTTACCTCAGTTGTTAGGTAACCAGGATCAGATCAAAGACCAAATAGACGTAATGAAGCTAACCTACGAGAAGCAGCAAAATGCAATGGAAGAACGAATGTAAGTACGGCACCATGGGCCAATGTTCAAATTGGCAAGGATTACAGTTAGATGAGATCAATCTAATTGCATTGCACAATAATGATATTCGTTGAGGTGTGTTGTTATTTATACCGCATGTTTATTCTTCCCAAGTTTGTTTCATGAAGATATATGGAGATCCGTTAAGTCAAATAACATCTGGGAATTATCTTATATTTCTTCTCAATCTCAGCACAAAAGGCCACTTCTTTAACATCTCTGTGCTTTCAGAGAACTGAGATCCATGCTTGGGTACAGACGAGAGAGCAGTATGTCAATAAACTAAATGGAGACACAGTGAACTAAGGATTCAGAACAGCAAATGCTCGTTTATTCCAAAGATAGACACAAAGTGTAGGAGGAAGTCAGCGAGACAGGAATCATCTCTAGAGAAAAGATTAAGTCTGAAGAAGGGTCCCGACCAGAAACCTCACCCATCTTTTTTCTCCCGCTGAGTTACTCCAGCACTTCATGTCTATCTTCTGCAGATTCTGGAATCTTGCAAATAACACAAAAAGCTGGAGTAACTTAACGGGGTCAGTAAGCATTTCTGGAGGACTTGGATAGGTGATGTTTCGTTTGTTGTCTATTGAAACGACACCTAGCCATGTCTCCAAAGCTGCTGCCTGACCCGCTGAGTCACTCCAGCACTTTATTTTCAATAAACTAAATGAATTTTTGGGAGAGGGTGGGTGGATGGGAGGAAACTTCGATTTTTTAAATGTATTTCTATCTTATATTATGTGACTCCTTTATTAGGGTGGCACAGAGGCACAGCAGTAGAGTTGCTACCTTACAGCGCCAGAGACCCGGGTTCGATCCTGACTACGGGTCCTGTCTGTACGGAGTTTGTACGTTCTCCCTGTGACCACATGGGTTTTCTCCAGGTGATCCGGTTTCCTCCCACAATCCAAAGGCTTACAGGTTTGTAGGTTAATTGGCTTCGGTAAAATTGTAAATTGTCCCTAGTGTGCAGGATAGTGCTTGTGCTCGGGGATTGCGAGTCGGTGCAGACTCAGTGGGCCAAATGGGCTGTTTCCGCGCTGTGTCTCAAAGTCGTCTAAAGTATTAGTCCTGAGTGTGTTTGCCAGTAGGTTTATATTAAGCTGCTCATACAACCTGGTAGATTTTGTTAGCGCATTATTGTATAACCGCTTGTAAACCTCTCGCTCACCATGTGTTGAACTTAAAATCTTTCTGATCTCTGCTTCAGTGTAAAGATGGGCAAAGAACTTCAAGAGGCCAAAAGAGCTATTAGAAACACACAACACAAACTGGCAGAGCAAACTGTGGTGAGTTGTTGATGACTTTGCAGATAATTAGAGTCATAGAGACATGTAGCACAAATCAGGCCCTTCGGACCAACTCATCCATGTTGACCAAGATACCCCCACCTGCGCTATCCCCATTTGCTCGCATATGGCTCATATCCCTCTAAACCTTTCCTATCCATGTACCTGTGCAATTGTCTTTTAAATGCTGTTATAGTACCTGCCCCAACTACCTCCTCTGGCTGCTCGTTCCATACACATACCACCCTTTGAGTGAAAAAGTTGTCCTTCAGGTTTGTATTAAATCTTGCGCCTCTCACATAAACCTATGTCCTCCGGTTTTTCATTCCTGGTCTCTGGGTAAAAGATTCGATCCATTCAATCTATCCATGCCCCTCATGATTTTATACACCTCTATAAGATCACCTAAGTCAGCCTCCAAGGGATAAAATCCTACTTTGCCTCACCTTTCTCAACAACTCAGCTCCTCAAATCCTGGTACTATCCTTGCAAATCTTCTCTGCACGCTTCCCAGCTTAACAACATCTTTCCCAAACAGGGTGACCAAAACTGAACACAATGCTCCAAATGCAGCCTCACCAATGTCCGAACATCTGTACTCATTACCCTGACTGATGAAAGCTAATGTACCAAAAGCCTTCTTGCTCACCCTATCTGCCTGTGACGCCACTTTCAGGGAACTATGTATTGTTCTCCTAAATCCTGCTCAACAATACTCCCCAAGGCCCTACCATTCACTGTGAAGGCCCTGCCCTTGTTTGACTTCCCAAAATGTAAAACCTCGCACTTACCCACATTAGCCATTTCTCAGCCCACGAGCCCAGCTGGTCAAGAGACTTCTGTAATTTTTGATAACCATCTTCACTATCTATGACACCACCCACTTTAGTGCAAACTGTAAACATATTAACCATGCCTTGTACATTCTCAATTTGGTAAAATTGTCAATTGTATCTAGTGTGTAGGGTAGTGCTAATGTACAGGGTGATCTCTGGTCGGCGTGGACTCGGTGGGACATACCGCTTGTTTCCACGCAGTTTCTCTAAAGTCTAAAGTCAGAAACCGGGGGCATAGCTGTAAATAACCACTGCCTCACATCGCCAGTGACCCAGGTTCAAATCTCACCTCTGGTGTTGTCTATGCAAAGAAAGCACGTCTCCCTGTGACTGTGTGGGTTTCCTACGGGTGCTCGGGTTTCCGCCCACATCCAAAAGATGTTTGAGTAGGTAGGTTAATTGCCCTCTGTAAAATTGCCCTGAGTATGTAGGAAGCGGTTGAGAAAGTGGGACAACATTGACCTACCTGAATGGGTGATTGAAAGTCAGCATGGACTCGACGGGTCAAACCTGTATCTCTAAACTCAGCAAAATTGTACAAATAAACTATAACAGGATAGCACAGGAAAAGGCCCATAATATCCACGTCAAACATGATGTCAGATTAAACTAATCTCTTCTGCCTGCACATAATCCATATCCCTCCATTCCCTCTAAATCCATGTGCCTATCCAAAAGTCTCTTAAACGTTTGCCTCTATCACCATCTCTAGCAGAATGTTCCAGGCGCCCACCACCCTCCGTTTGGACATAAAAACCCACTCATTGAAACTTGCCCTTCTTTTAATTGTTTCCCCTTTCACCTTGAAGTGACCGTATGTCCTCTAGTCTTTGACATTTCCAGCTTGGGAAGAAGATTCTGACTGTCCACCCAATCCATGCCTATCATAATTTTTGAAGGAAAAATATTTTCAACCAGAAGGTCGTAGGTGTTTGGAATTCAGTGGCTGAAAGGGTGGGAGAGGCAGAAATACCCGAGGTGGAGGTAGATGAATATTTGAAAGATTAAAAGGTTGATGGTTGTGGGGAATGGGCACAGAAGATAACTTTCTAGGTGCAGCACAGAAACATGCCCTTCGCTGGACTGAGTCCATGCTGACCAGCGATCATCCCGTATGCTAGCACTGTTCCACACTCTAGGGACATTTTACAAGTTTTTTTACCAAAGCCAATTAAACCTACAAACTTGTACCTATTTGTGGTGTGGGTGGAAACCGGAGCAGCCAGAGAAAACCCACAGGGAGAACATACCAACTCCATACAGACAGCACCTGTAGTCAGGATCAAACCCGGGTCTCTGGCACTGTAAGACAAGTGTTCTTCTTTGTTCCCAATCAGCTGAGAATATATCTGATAGAAACAAAGTGTAGGAGTAACTTGGCATGTCAGTCAGCATCTCTGGAGAAAAGGAATAGGTGACGTTTCAGGTCGGAACCCTTCTTTAGATGGAGAATTGAGGAAATATCTCAATCAGCTCATGTTAATTTTTAAACTATAAAACATGCACAGATTTGCCTGCCACTTTCTTTAGATAGAATGATATATTTAAAAGGGAGAAATCTTCCTAATTTGGTCTTGTAATCCTCAATAGGCATTGCTCGGTTCCCAGAGTCACGTGAAGGAGGTGGAAAGTGAGAACTCTCAGCTGCAGCTGCGCCTGAAGGAACTGAATGAAGAATATCGCATGCGGCTGGTCCGCTACATCGAAGATGTAACAGTGAGTGGTGAACTGATTTGCTTGTGCACAAGACTCTGTATTAACAGGTCAACTCAGTAGCACATGCCTCACAGCATGCTACATGGTATCAAGGAATTCCCATTTGACCACGAGAATCATTGTCGTAGAGCATGGAAACAGGCCCTTCGGCCCAACTCGTCCATACCGACCAATGCCCCATTTAAGCTAGTCCCATTAGCCAGTGTTTGGCTCATAGGCAATAGGTGCAGGAGTAGGCAATTCATAGTAGTTCTTGCTTCCCCTAACCTGAGAAAATTAAGCTGTGCATTCACCCTATCTATTCCCCTCATGATTTTACACACCTCAATAAGATAACCCCTCAAACTCCAGTGCATCAAGGACTAAAGTCCTTGCCTGCCCAATCTCTCCCTAATGCTCAGGCCCTTGAAGCATGGCATTGTAAATCTGCTCTGTACCCTTTCCAGTTTAATGCGATTTTTCCTATAACAGGGTGAGCAAAACTGAACACAATACTCCAAATGTAGCCTCACCAATGAGTTGTACAATTGTAACATACCATCCCAACTTCAATGCTCAGTACCCTCACTGATGAAGGCCAGTGTGCCAAAAGTTTTCTTCACCACCTTTGTCTATCTATGACTCTATTTTCAGGGAACTATATACTTATACACTTTTGCTCTACAAGACTCACCAGAACCCTGTCATTCATTGTGAAGGTCCTGCCCTGGTTCGAATGATTTAAATGCAACACCTCACATTTGCCCAGCTGATCAAGATCCCACTGTAATTATTGATAATCAGCTTCACTATATATGATACCACCTATTTTAGTGCCGTTTGAAAGCTTATTAATCATGCCTTGTATATTCTCATTCAGAACTTTGATATAGATGACAAACTGCATTGGACACAGCACTGAACCCTGAGGCACACCACTGGTCACAGGCCTCCAGTCCAAGAAACAACCTTACACCACCACCTACCTCTACATCCTACCGTGAAGCCAATCTGAATCCAGTTAGCGAACTCTCCCTGGATCCCATGGGATCTATCCTTCCAGAGCACTCACCCATGCCGAACCTATCACAGGTCTTGCTGAAGTCCATATAGCCTTGCCCTCATCAACATTCTTGATTACTTTTAGGTTAGTTTAGTTTACAGATACAGCACGGAAACAGGCCCCTTCGGCCCACCGTGTTCGCACCAACCAGCGATTCCCGCACATTAGCACTATCCTACACTAGGGGCAATTTACATTTATACCAAGCCAATTAATCTACAAACCTGTACGTCTTTGGAGTGTGGGTGGAAACCGAACATCTCAGAGAAAACCCACGCAGGTCACAGGGAGAATGTACAAACTCTGTACAGACAACACCCGGGGTCAGAATCAAACCCGGGTTTCTGGCGCTGTAAGGCAGCAACTCTACCGCTGTACCACCGTGCCACCCAGTATTGAAAACCAATACTTCTTCAAAAAACTCAATCAAATTGATGAGATACGCTCTTCCACACACAAAACCACGATGATTATCCCTAATCAACCTCTGTCTTTCCAAATGCTGGAGAAGAAATTGCAGGAGTCCTGACTGAGATATATGAATCATCGTTATCTATCTTATCCCTCAGAATCCTCTCCGGTAACTATCTTTCCACAGATGTTAATCTTACTGATCTATAGTTCCAAGATTTTTCTTTGCAGCCCTTCTTCAATAGAAGCACAACATTAGCCACTCTGCAATCTCCCGGCACCTCACCCATGTCTAACGATGATTCATGTATCTCAGTCAGGACTCCTGCAATTCTTCTCTAGATTCCCACTGTGTCCTTGGATAGACCTGATCAGGCCCAAAAGATTCATCTACCTTCATTTGTCTTAGGACAGCCAGCACCGCCTCAATTGTAATGTGCATTGTTCTCAAGACATTTCTATTAACATTCCCACCTTCACCTAGTCTTCATGTCTTTCTTGACGGTAACTACAGAGGGGAAATATGGTTCATTCCTGACCTCCAACGCTGCCTGTGCGGAGTTTGCCTGTTCTCCCTGTGACCGTCTAGGTTTCTCAGGGTGTTTTTGTATCTGCTACATCTAAAAGACAAGCGAGTTGGTAGGTTATTTGGCCACTGTAGATGAGTGAAATTTTTGGGAATATGAGAGCTTAGGTTATAGGGAAAATTAAGTTCATAAATTAGTAAGTCATAGGAGCAGAATTTGGCCATTCGGCCCATTGAGTCTACCCCGCCATTCAATCGTGGCTGATCTATCTTTCCCTCTCAACCCCATTCTCCTGACATCTCCCCGTAGCCTTTAACATCCTTATTAATCAAGAACTTGTCAATCTCCGCTTTAGAAATATCCAAAGACATGGCCTCCACAGCCATCTGTGACTATGAATTCCACAGGTTCATTGCCCTCTGGCTAAAGAAATTTCTCCTCATTTTCTTCTGAAGGTAACATCCTTTTATCCTGAGTCTGCCCTCAGGCTATAGACTCTCCCAGTAGTGGAAACATCCTCTCCACATCCACTCTATCCAAGCCTTTTACTATTCGGTAAGTTTTATTGAGGTTCCCCCTTCATCCTTTCAATGGAATTATTCTGTAAGTCAGCAGGGACTCGATGGGTTGAACATCTGCATCACAAGTAAATGTGGAAACAGTTGAAAGGAAAACTAATGGTGTGTTGCTCCCAATGTTCTGTATAAGGACTACGTGGATAGTTCAGGGAAACCGGGCAATGACAACACCAAACCCTCAGCTGACCCGCCGCACCTGAAGAGGTTTGTGGACAGCATGCTCAAGGACATGCGATCTGCCTACAGATCTCGAGAAGAACAGTTGGCTACGGCAGCCAGGAACTACAAGAAAAGGATGCAGAACGTCTTCAAGAAGCACGAACATCTCCTGATCGCATACAGGTTAAAGAATCTTTGGCAAAATCGAGCTGTGTTAATACAATAGTTCAACTGACATCTCTGCAAATGCGGTTTGATACTTCTCACATGTGTTAAATTAGTAGGTTGACTGTACTATTGGGATCAATGTTGCACATCCCTCTTATGTTATATGAGTTTAGTATATTGTCACGTGTACCGAGGTACAGTGAAAAGCTTATGTTGCATGCTAACCAGTCAGCGGAAAGACAATACATGATTACAACCGAGCCGTCCAGTTCTATATATCAGTTATATCAGGGAAGCTGGAACCAGCCATCCACCTTCTACAGATGCATTGGGGAAAACATTCTGCCGGGTTTCACAGCTCTGCGGGAAATGTCAGAGATGTGGATGTAGCCCAGTCCATCACATCAACTGAACTTCCCACCAATGACTCCTTCTATACTTTAAATTACCTTAGAAAAGCAGCCAACATAATCAAAGATCTTTCCCATCCCAGTCCCTTCCCACCCCTTCTTGCCCCTACTCCTGTCAGCCGACTCAAGAACAGTTTCTTCCCTTCTGTTTTGTTTAGTTTAGAGGTACAGCGCAGAAACAGGCCCTTCGGCCCACCGAGTCCACACCGACCAGTGATCCCCGCACACTAACACTATCTACACACACTAGGGATATTTTACATTTATATCAAGCCAATTAACACACAAACCTGTATTTCTTTGATTGTGGGAGGAAACCGAAGATCTCGGAGAAAACTCACGGCCATGGGGTCACAGTGCCACAACCACAGCGGTCATGGGAAGAACGTACAAACTCCGTACAGGCAGCACCCATAGTCAGGATCGAACCCGGGTCCCTGGCACTGTAAGCATTGTAAGGCAGCAACTCTACTGCTGCGCCACCATGCCGCCCACTCTTATTAGGCCTCTGAACGGTCCTTCCAGAAGCTAGGACCGATTTTCCTCTACCTCATTGCGGACATTGGACATTGTCTCTGGAACTGTTGCACGATAATGCAGAGAACTATATTCCCTTTGCTCTACCTGTTGTAGTAGAGTTTGACTTGACTGTATAGTATTATCTGATTTGAATGGATATCATGCAAGGCAAAGCCTTTCACTGTACCTCGGTACAAATGACAATAATGAACGTAAACCTACCTATCTATTGTAACTTATGGTCATTAAAATGTGTGTGTCTCAAAACCTAGACCCAGACTCAAGGTGGGAGAATAAGTAAATGTTCAGTGACAAGAGCTATAAGGTTCCTTTGTGTAAAATTTTCTTCCCATGCATTCCTATGTCAGAATGGTCCTAATAATTGGACACAAATTGCTGGAGTAACTCTGCAAGGGCCAGTTTCAATGCTGTATCCCTAAACTGAAAACGAAATCAAACTCTCCTGTAATGGCTACACATGTTGTGGACGGTGTGTATAGGGAGGAGTTGTGGTGGTTTCAGCTTCAACCTCTCTTTAAATGGACACTGGGTTCTAAATAGTTTGTGTGGTTTACAATTTACTTCTGAGAAATATTCTGTTCCTGAAATTGGTTGGCCATGCTGTGGTTATAGAGCAGTACAGCACAGGAACGGCCCGCAATGTTTGTGCCCAACGTGATGCCGTGTTAAACTGATCTCATCTGCCTGGACGTGATCCATATCCCTTTATTCCTCGCATTTCTATGTGCCTATCTAAAAGCCTCATAAACACCACTATAATTTCTGCCTCCACCACCACCCCTGGAATTGGATTCCAGGACCTCACCACTCACTGTGTAAAAAAACGCTTGCCCTACACATCTCCATTAATTTGTCCCCTCTTACCTTATAGTGTTGGATATTTCCACCCTGGGTAAAGACTCCGACTGTCTACCCTATTTATGCATCTCATAATTTTACACACTTCTATCAGGGCTCCCATCAACCTCCAATGTTCCAGTGAAACAATCCAAGTCTATCCAACATCTCCCTGCAGTTGAAGCCCTCTAATCCCTTGAGATCACACCTTTCCTAGCCAACAATGGGTTTACCAGGCACCACCCTGCCTGAGGTCATTTGTTGTGGCCCTGATTCATCTTGGTCTTTTTCTCACCTCCAACTCTTCCCCCCCCCCCCCTACCCTCAACCCCTTCTTTCAGTCTGAAGAAGGGTCCTGACCTGAAACGTCTCACGTAACCTTTTTCTCCAGAAATGCTGCCAGACCTACTGAGTTACTCCTGCGGTTTAAGTCCATCTTTAGCATTCTGGTGAACCTCCTCTGCACCCTCTCCAAAGCCTCCACACCTTTCCTGTAATGGGGTGACCAGAAATGCTCGCGATGCTCCAAATGAACGTTCAGTTTACTGCACTTGACCTGGGAGAGGTATGAGATGAGGAACTTGCAGATATAATGTTCCGGATTCTCTGAAATGACTGCCCGCATCACGTCTATAACAAAGTCCATTTTTGGTTTGGCACAGAATGCAGCGAGAACAGATTTTATCATTGGGCAACAAGGACCTGGATCCTGGCCCTTCAGAGATAACTTTTGCGATCACCGACAGTGAACTATTGAACAGTCATAGTCAGGAGCTGAACCGCTTACGTGAGGATAAAGCCCGTCTGGAAGCTCAAGTCCGAGAACTCCAGGAGAAGGTGAGAGCTCTGCAGAGAAACCAGAGGGGGAAAGAAATCTCCCTTGAAACCGGGAGTCAATTTTTCATTCAGCTACATTTTGTATTTGGATTGTATTATTCAGGGCAGTAGCGGTAGAGCTGCTGCCTCACAGCGCCAGAGACCAAGGTTCGATTCTGACCTTGGGTGCATTCTGTATGGAGTTTGTACATTCTCCCTGTGACCACGTGGGTTTCCTCCAGGTGCTCCTGTTTCCTTGCACACTCTAAAGACGTGCGGGTTTATAGGTTAATTGGCTTGGATAAAAATTGTAAATCGTGTGTAGGATAGTATTAGTGTATGGGTGATCGCTGGTCGGCACGGACTCGGTGGGCTGAAGGGCCTGTTTCCGCGCTGTAGCTTGAAAGTCTGATGTACTTACTAGTTGCACAGGTTTTATTAATTTCTCTGCCCTGAACCAGTCCCACAGTGGCTAACTGTAGTAGACATAACTGTTCTCAGTTAACTGTTCTCAACAGAACATAACGGTTCTCAAACTGGTTCATGAATCACATCAATAAAAGCGATCACCTTCTTGCAGCCCTAATGGATGAATGTTTCAATCAAGACAATCTTCGTGGCTGCAAACATGACACAAGGAACTGCAGGTGCTGGAATCTTGAGCGAAACACTAAGTGCTGGAGGAACAGGCAGCGTCTGCGGAGGGAATGTTTAGATGATGTTTCGAGTCTCAACCCTTCTTCAGACTCAGCCGATGATTTGGGTCTATCCATTCCCTCCACAGATAGAACAAAATATAGAACAGTACAGTACAGGAACGGGCCCTTCAGCCCACAACCTTTGTGCTGAACATGATGCCAAGTTGAACTGATCTTCCAACATAATCAAGGATCATTTACATCCCACCCTACATCACCCTACGCCCTTTATATTATCTGTCAGTACATGATCCATCCTATTCCTTAGACTTCCATATACCTATCTAAATGCCTCTTACATGCCACTATCATATCTGCTTCCATCACCACCTTTGGAAGTGTATTCCATGCCCCCATTACACTTTGTGTAAAAAAACCTTGCCCCACTCATCTCCATTAAACTTTCCCCCTCTCACCTTATAATAGCTACGCCCACTAGTGTTGGACATTTCCACCCCTGGTAAAAAAGGTTCTGACTGTCTATCCTATCCATGCCCCTCATAATTTTATGTACTTCAATCAAGTGTCCCTTAACTTCAATGTCCAGATGCTGACTGATCAGCTGAGTTACTCCAGCATTTTGTGTCTTGCTCATGGTCCCAAATGAGGCACTGCGCAAAGTGACTGGTTCATGTGGTATTGTTTAAGAAGGAACTGCAGATGCTGGAAATATTGAAGGTAGACAGAAATGGTGGAAAAACTCAGCGGGTGAGGCAGCATCTATGGAGCGAAGGAATAGTTGACGTTTCGGGTCGAGACCCTTCTTCATCTTTTTTTTTTTTTTTTTTTTTTTTTTTAAATTAAAAAATATATATATATTATGTACAGCTTCTTATTTTTATAATAAAGGAGAAAAAGAAAAAGAAGTTAGATAATGAAAAATAGAAAAATGTGAGATATATAGTGTGTGAAAAAGAAAAATAGAGAGTGAAAGAAGAAAATTAAGAAATAGAAAATAGAAAAAAGAAAATAAAAGAAGAAAAAGAAAGAAAAAGAAAAAAAAAAGAAGTAAGGAGATCTTATTTATAATCTTGACCATCCCTCGCCCAGTCACGAATTAGCTTTTACAATTGTGTTGCACCATATGATTCCAAAAAGACGACAAATGGAGACCAACTCGTTGTGAATTGGTCAAATTTATCTATTAGGAGGAATCGCATTTCCTCAAGATGTGCGGTGTCCAACATACTTGCAATCCACATTTTGAGCGTTGGTATTGGTGTACTTTTCCAAAATTTGAATATTAATTTTTTTGCTATTATTAAACCATAATTAAAAAATAATTTTTGAGATGGATTCAATTTATTCCCATCTTCTATTACCCCAAATATAATCAATTCATTATTAGGTTCCATTTTTATCTTAAATAATGTTGTGAATATTTCAAAAATATCACTCCAAAATCTATGAAGTTTTATACAGGAAACAAAAGAGTGTGTTATAGTTGCATCTTGGGTTAAACATTTATCGCAAGTGGGGGATATATTTGGATAAAATTTATTTAATCTTGTTTTTGAGTAATACAATCTATGTAAAATTTTTAATTGAATTAGATTATGTCCTGCATTAATCGAACACTTGTGAATGTATGTCAAATACTTTTCCCATGTAACCTTCGTAATTTTTATCGTTAATTCCCGTTCCCACTCTTCTCTAATTACCTCAGTCGCAGGTAAATCTATATTTAAAATACTATTATATAAATATGATATTAATTTTTGTGTATCAGCTTTAATATTCATTACTTCTTCCAATAAATCAGGAGTTATTTTTTGATATCCCTGTATATATGTCTTCAAGAAATTGCAAATCTGAAAATATTTAAAATAATGATTGTTTTTCAGTTTAAATTTTAATTGTAATTGTTGAAATGATAGTAAATCTCCCATTTCATACATGTCCCCAATCCTTTTAATTCCTAAACTTTCCCATTGATTATATGTTTTGTCCATCATAGATGATTTAAATAAAGGATTATTCGCTATCGGTGTTAACAATGATAGGTTTCTTAATTTTAAGGATAATTTTATTTGTTTCCATATTCTTATTGTATCTTGTATAATTGGGTTCTTCTTATATATTGTATTGTTCATTTTATTCGGGGAGAAGAGGATCGTTCCTATATTACAAGGGTAACAATCCTCTTTCTCCATTTTTATCCATTCTGTCTGTTGGGTTGAACTATCCAACCAGTAAATTATATTCTTAATATGTATTGCCCAATAGTAATACAGAAAATTCTTCATCTTCAAGTGATAGATGCTTTGCCTGTACACTTGGGCTCCATTTTACTTGATTTGACACCATACTCTTTTACAAAACATTCAATTTTACTTCGGAGTCACGTGAGTGACTACGTGAAGACCCCGTCCAGCACGCATGCGCGACATTAGCGTTCACGCAGTGCAACAGCGACGACCGGGAGTACAGGCGCTCCCGCTACACGTCGGTGAAAACTAAACAGCGGACCATCAGGTAAGTCTTACACTGAGGTCGTAATCCGCAAGCTGTGCTCTGCTCTGTATTCCAGGGGAACTGGGAACAGGAGCAGCACGGCAAAGGAAGAAAACCGCCCCCCGTTCGACTCCAACAGAACGGGAGTGCTCCATCAGTGGGGGGCGAGAGGCGGCACCTGGACCGCATATGCGGCGGTCCACCCTCATCGAGACCGAGCCGAGCCCAGTCCCGCTAGCGCAGCCTGATGAGCGGCAGCGGGCTGGAGGAAAAGTTTAATAAAAAAAAAAAAATACCGGCCGGTTATGTCTGACTCCGATGAGGAGGGTCCGCCTTAGAGCGGCAGAGCTAGCCGCCTGAGCCGAATGGAAAGGCTCATGGAGCAACTGCTCCAGCGAGACTTGCTTCAGGAGCTAGAGCAGTCTCGCCAGGGGGATCAGGCACTCCCACATCAGTGCTCTACAATGCACTGGCCATCGCTTTCCCCTCAAAGCAGGGCAGCGTTGGCGACCAGGGCTGGGCTGGTCAGGAAGAGGGGTCATTGGCTGAAGATGTCGGGAGTACGCTTGGGGTACAGGATCAGGAAGAGCTGCTGGGTGTGGAGATTCGCTACGTGGTTTCACCACGAGCAGGGCGGCCATTGGAGCCAAAACTGGCGGCCAGCATCAACCACCTGTCCCTCAAACCCCTACAAGACAGGTACTTAATGAGGCACCAGAGCTGGAAAACTGCAGTTCGCTCAATGTACCGGCTGTTAACAGCCAAATCTGGGGGGGGGGACAGAGTATCCGGAACCAGGAGCTAAAATCCTCAAGCTCCTGACGACAGGGATAACAGCCTATGCTCGTTCCGTGGATGGGGTGGATATGACCACAAACCAGCAAGACACTCTGGCTCTGCTGTGCTACACCCAATATGAGATAAATAACCTCCGCAAGGAGAGAATAAGACCTGCCCTCAATCCCAGGTTTGCAGGACAGTGTAAAACACCGGCCTCAGAGCCGCAGATCCTGTTATTTGGAAGGACAAGTGAAAGACCTGGAGGAGGAGTCCAAAGCATTTGGCCTCATGAGGGCAGGCCCCGGAACGAGCAGACCCACACAAAAAACCAGACGGCAGTACCTCACCGCGTCCACCAGTCAAGGTCAAATTTATGTAACTGGTGAAAGCTCGGGGTCCGCATACTATCCCCGAAAGCCTTTTTAGGCCAGGGCCCAGAGCGGACCCCATGGAAAATGCGCCACCCCCAATCAGCAGTACATCAGCAGTACATCCAGCAGTATAACGACGGATGAACAAACGGAAGAAAGGAACACTACCATAACTATGGAGGTAGGTGGGTCTGGTTCCTACCAGCATGTAAATGGGGAACTGTACTAACAGGAGGTGTCTCACGAATGATAGTTATATACTTAACAGTATTCGGGGATACAAAATAGAGTTCATTCACGAAAACATGCCACCAGTTCAGCACGTACCCAAAGGGTCTTTACCCTCTCAGTCAAAGAGAACTAGAGGCTCAAGCAGAACTGGTGAGGTTACTTACAAAGGGTGTCATTGAGAAATCCAAACATGATCCTTTGGAATTTGTCTCAAATATATTTACCAAAAGTAAAAAAGATGGTGGATGTCGCATCATCATTGACTTAACCTCACTAAATACCTTTGTTAAGTATGTACATTTCAAAATGGAAACATTTGTAACTGCTAAACAACTGATTTCCAAAGGATACTTTATGGCAAGCATTGATTTAAAAGATGCCTACTATTCAGTACCCATTCACAAGGGTCATCGCAGATACCTGAAAATTTACCTGGATGGGGCAACTATGGCAGTATAAAGTATTGCCTAATGGGTTGACATCAGCCTTAGACTATTTACCAAGATATTAAAACCAGCCTTGGCAACATTAGCGAAACAAAGACATATTGTCATGGCGTATCTTGATGATATCCTAATAGTTGGCAAAACCATGGAGTTGGCTAAATCAGCTGTATTAGCTACCAAATAATTGTTTGAAACCCTGGGTTTGTCATACATCCAGATAAATCTAAGTTGACGCCATCCACAACTATGGACTATCTGGGATTCAATTAACTCAATCCACATGTCTGTAACGTTGCCAAAAGGTAAAGCAGCAGAATTGGCACAGATGTGCAACAATTTAATGGTAAGCAATCGACCAACCATCCGACAAGTGGCAAGAGTAATTGGCAAAATGGTAGCAGCATTTTCAGCTACACAATTTGGACTCCTGCACTATCAGCACCTACAAAGGGCAAAAGTACAGGCGTTGAAACGACATGCAGGTCACTTTGACAGATCCATGAAACTACCCATTGAAGCAATATCAGAGTTACAATGGTGGATATAACACATTTGGCATAGTTCCAGCCCTATCATCATCAATAACCCAACGTTAACTATACAAACAGATGCCAGTGCTCAAGGCTGGGGAGCAACTAATACCATATCCAGCACAGGTGGTAGATGGACTAACCTAGACTCGTCTTTACTACAAACACTGGGCATAAATTATTTGGAAATGTTGGGTGCGTTTTATGGTTTTAAAGCATATTCTAGGAATATGCACAACTTGCATGTTCATTTACAAATTGATAATATCACGGTGGTGGCCTATATTAACCATATGACCGGAATAAAATCGATATCGTGACAATTGGGTCAACACAATCTGGTAATGGTGGGTCGGTAGACATATTTGGCTATCAGCAACTTACCTACCAGGTAAGCTAAATACAGTGCCAGGTCACGCAAATTCAATGATAAACACCGAATGGATGTTAAATCCTAGAGCTTTTGCTAAAATTACAAACCAATATGGCACACCAGATATCGATCTCTTTGCATCCAGACTAAATCACCACGTACCAATGTATGTCCCTTGGGAACCACACCCTGAGGCAGCAGCGATAGATGCATTCGCGCTGAACTGGGGGACCGATTTCTTCTATGCTTTTTCCCCTTCTGCCTTAATCTGTAGGGTACTACGCAAAATACAGATGGACTCTGCTTCAGGTATTTTGATAGTACCAACTGGCCTACACAGCCATGGTTCCCAGTGGTTCTCGACATGGTCATCGAAACTCCTATGACTTTTCCCAGTAGCCCAGACCTATTGACGCACCCTGTATCAGGCATAAGTCATCCATGCCATGCCAAAATTAACCTACTGGGTTGCAGATTATCAAAAGACCACTGCTGGGACTGGGATTGTCTGACAGGACCATCAACATGATGACACCGTATGTCCACCAGGAAACAATACCTATCGAGCATCAGGAAGTGGGAAAGATACTGCTCGACTACTGGGACAACGTACTCATCTGCAACCATAACCAATGTACTGGAGTTCCTGGGGGGCCTTCACCATAATGAAGGATTGAGCTACAGCACCATCAATACTGCCAGACGTGCGCTGTCAGCCTACTTAAAACAGGTGCCAGGACAACAGGCCATAGGGTCTCACCCGCTGGTGATCAAACTCATGAGGAGTATCGTCAACTCCAACCCTCTTAGACCTAGGTATACACAAATCTGGGATGTCAGTGTGGTCCTGACATACCTAAGGGGATGGTCCCCAGCCAGGTCTCTCACCCTGGAAAAGCTAACCCTGAAAACGGTCATGCTGATGCTACTAGTCTCAGCACAAAGAGTCCAGTCCCTCCACTTACTGCGACTGGACAACATGGTTATAACACCAGACCGGGTCTCATTCACCATTCAGGAGCTGCTAAAGCAGAGCAAGCAAGGAACTTGAGTCCTAGTTATGGATTTCCGGGCATACCCACCTGACCTACGGTTGTGTGTCATGACTTACTTATTCACTTACAACAACACAACAAGGGATTCTCGAGGGAGAAAGGAAAATATATATATATATATATATATATATATATATATATATATATAAATAAATAAATAAAAAAAAGCCTTATGGGTCAGCCACAAGAAACCTCATGGTTGGGTGTCGAGCCAAACCATCTCGAGATGGCTCAAGCAGGTACTGGGAGCTGCTGGAGTAGATACTGATGTATATACATCTCACTCCACCAGGGCAGCATCCACATCGGCGGCTAAAAGAATGAACATGGAGAAAACGTTCCAAACGTTCTACCACAAGCCGCTAGCAGAACCTGTGTTATTTGCAGAAAGAGTTTTAAAATCTGCAAAAATATATAATTTAAGCCCGGGGGAGCATTTGTCTTTTGTTATTGTTTAATAGATACCATTATTGTTTACAAACAGATTATGGTTGATTACAATAACATACTTCCTCCCTTGAATGACTTCGGCAGCGAGTGAAGTATGAACTGTTACACGGTTTGAAATCACAGAGCTTTAAAATCTTCACGTAGTCACTCACGTGACTCCGAAGTAAAATAGTAAGATTAAACGAGAACTTACCAGTTTGAAGTTTGATCTGTATTTTATGAGGAGTTACGATGAGGGATTACGTGCCCTCCGCTCCCACCCTCAAATATATAGATCAACAGGTATCTTAGTTCTCCTTTTCTTTACTATGTTTATTTCAATTATTGTGTTTCCTGTGATTCCACACCGCTGCTTTGAAGAATGTCGCGCATGCGTGCTGGACGGGGTCTTCACGTAATCCCTCATCGTAACTCCTCATAAAATACAGATCAAACTTCAAACTGGTAAGTTCTCGTTTAATCTTACTATTTTATGTCGAAGATAGACGCAAAAAGCTGGAGCAACTCAGCGGGACAGGCAGCATCTCTGGAGAGAACACATGGGTGATGTTTCGGGTCGAGACCCTTCTTCACACTAGTTAGGGAAAAGGGAAAAGGGAATCGAGAGATATAGACGATGATGTAGAGAGATAAAGAACAATGAATGAAAGATATGCAAAAAAAGTATCATTTTTTTGTCCGTGTATTCCTGTACAATATATTTGATTTTTGTCACCTTCACTCATTTAATTTGTGTTTCTTTCTTAGATAAGGCTGGGTGGGAGCTCTGTACCGACCATGCCTTCCTTGATGTGAGTATTACACTAATTAACTTTTTACCAATTTAGTGGTGTTTCATTTTTAGATTTTTTTTCATGCTGTTCATTTTGAGGGAATACTGGTCGAGCTATTGGCTTAATATTGTCAAGTGTGCTGAGATATAGCGAAACACTTTGTCTGCATGCAATAAGCCAAATCAAGCCTATATACTTTAGGTTTACTCCAGCATTCAGGTTTACTCCAGCATTTACTCCAAACTTTAGGTTCTTCCTATTTACTCCATCATTTGACAAAGGTTTAGAATAAGGAGATTGTTGCTATTGCAGTGAAAGGCACAACATGAAAGAGATGGCTTTCTATAACTTTAAAGCAATAATGGGACAGTTTCCTGAAAGCAGTCTCTTTAGACTTTAGACTTTAAAGATATAGCTCGGCAACAGGCCCCACGGCGCACACAGTCCGTGCCGACCAGCACTGACACTATCCTACACATTAGGGACAATTTACAATTTTACCCGAAGCCAATTAACCTACAAGCCTTTGGCGTGTGGGAGGAAACCAGAGCACCCGGAGAAAATCCACGTGGTCACAGGGAGAACGTACAAACTCAGCCCCCGTAGTCAGGATCGAACCTGGGTCTCTGGCGCTGTAAGGCAGCAACTCTACCGTGCGCCACCGTGCTGCCCTGACTGTATACTTTATACAATGGAGTGCTCAATCAAACCCACTAGTACACCAATAATCTGGAATAACGGATTACTGGCAAAATACTCTGCATTTTAAAATTAAATTAGTTTGGCAAATGGGCTTTTTCCTCACACAAAGGACATGACAAAATATTGTTAATGTGAAAATATAATTTGGGAATTAAAGGAAGAGGATAGATAATTATTTTGGAGGGTTTTAAGAGAATGGAATATTTGAGTCTAGGACGTACGCAAATCAGACAGCATAGAGTCTGACAGAGTGGAAACAGGCCCCTGTGGCCCAACTTGCCCACACTCATCCCTCAACAAGCTGGATTCCGACCTGGCAAATCCACAACAAGTCAACTTCTGAATCTCACACAGCACATTGAAGACGGGTTCCAGAAAGGACTGGTGACAGGAGCCGTCTTTGTTGATCTGTCTGCCGCGTATGACACTGTGAACCACCGCCTCCTCCTAAAAAAGATCTTGGAGAATACCAAAGACCTGGCACTCACGGACCTCATCGGAGCCCTCCTGAAAGATAGGCGCTTCTATGTTGTCCTTAACAACAAGCAAAGTCGCTGGCGACGACAACGGAATGGCTTGCCTCAAGGTAGTGTGCTGGCTCCACTACTATATAACATCTACACCAATGACCAGCCAATGGACCAGAACACTGAGCGGTTCATCTACGCCGACGACCTCTGTGTAACATCCCAAGAGAGTACGTTTGAAGCTGTAGAAGCGAATCTCACCTCAGCCCTAGATGAGCTACACCTCTACCACGAGCGCAACCACCTACACGCAAACCCTGCGAAGACCCAAGCCTGCTCGTTCCATCTCAGGAACCGGGAAGCAAACAGACCCCTTAACATCACATGGTCTGGAACACCTCTTGAGCACTGCACCAACCCTGTCTACCTCGGTGTAACACTGGATCGCACTCTCTCCTATAAGGAACACGTCATAGACACCAAACTAAAAGTAAACTCCCGGAATAACATTCTCCGGAAGCTGACCAACTCCAAATGGGGAGCCACAGCTCACACATTAAGATCTACTGCTCTGGCCCTGTGCTACTCCTCTGCAGAGTATGCGTGTCCTGTTTGGGAGAGATCATCCCATGCCAAGAAACTAGACCCAGCGTCGAATAACACCTGCCGCTCAATCACTGGCTGCTTGAAGCCCACCAACATAAACAACCTGCACCTCCTCGCTGGCATTGCCCCTGCTGATGTGAGACGGAAAGTCGCCAGCCGAGTAGAGATGACCAAGGCCACCAATGATGAACGCCACCTCCTCTACGGATGTGTACCCCCGGCCCAATGGCTGAAGTCCAGGAGAAGCTTTCTCAGCCATGTCCAGCCCCTAATAGCATCACGGGAAGAAACCAGACTCCAACTATGGACAAAAAGGCTTGAGAACGACCCCCCCTCCTACTGACATGGGTATCCCTCCTTCTGAAGCCCTCCCACCGGGCTCAGAAGCACCATGGGTCCAGTGGAAGACGCTCAACCGCCTGAGAACAGGAACAGGGCGATCAAAAGATGCCATGGCCAGATGGGGCTATGAAACTGGCCAAACCACCTGTGAATGTGGAGAAGAGGACCACACAATGCAGCACTGCCTTGTCTGCCCCCTACTACCCAACAAGTGCAGCTCAAAGGATCTTGCAGTGTTCAATAAAAACGCAAAGGACTGTGTAAAGGAATGGGAAACTGTCATATAGCCAACCAGCTTCAAAGACACGAAAAGAAGAAGGTCCTATGCATGTACCTGTCTAATTGCTGGTGGGGAAGAAGCAACTGCAGATGCTGTTTTAAACTTCAGATAGACACAAAATGCTGGAGTAACTCAGCGGCTCCGGCAGCATCTCTGGAGAGAAGATCCATTCTTTCCATTCACCCATTCCTTCTCTCCAGAGATGCTGCCTGTCCTGCTGAGTTATTCCTGCATTTTGTGTCTCTCTGAAGTTTCTTAATTGTTATTAATAGAATCAGAAAGTAAAATGTACTGTTTTAATGTCTGCTTTCAGGCTGGAAACTGGTGGCAATTTTGATAATGAACGCTGGAGCGAACTAAGGAAACAGCTGAGAGAGTTTACATTTGCAACACAGGTGTGGGATGTTGCTGATTGTGGAATTTGTTTGAACCACTGATATAATATTCCATAGACATCTCTTAGAATGGAAGTACAACTACCGGACAACTTGTGGTTAAAAAAATCTGATATTTGATTTCTACAAAATGCAAAGATGCATTTCTTTTCTTATCTAAAATGATAAAATATTCATTTCATTCTTCATTTCTCAGACCACAAAAATGTCCAATGTGGTTCCAAACTGCAGTCGTGGTTAAAAGAGATAGGGGTAAAGAGACAGTTGTTATTAAGGCAGCTTACAACCCAGCAGTATTAACGTTGATTTCTCTAATTTCAAGTAACTCCTGCATTCCCTCCCCTCCCCTCCCCACTCTAGGTCACACCCTAGGTCTTTCTCCTAGTTCCACTGTTCTCATCCTTGTATCCCTCATCTTCCCCAGCCAACAATGGGCCATTATGGACCACCATTCCAGACACCATATGTTCTGACCTTTTCTTGCCTCCAGTTTAGTTCAGTTTAGTTTAGTGATTCAGCGCGTAAACAGGCCCTTCGGTCCACCGCACCGACCAGTGATCCTCGCACATTAACACTATCCTACACAATTAGGGACAATTTACATTTATAGAAAGCCAATTAACCTACAAACTTGTACGTCTTTGGAGTGTGGGAGGAAACCAAAGTTCTTGGAGAAAACCCACGCGGTCACGGGAAGAACGTTCACGGGGAGAACAGTTTCCGCCTCGCCCACCCCCACTACCTTTCACTGCAGAAGGGTGCCGATCCAAAAAGTCACCTATTTCTTTGCTCCATAGATGCTGCCTGACCCACTGAGCTACTCCAGCAGTGTGTCCCTTCAGTATTAACCAGCATCTGTGATTCCTTCCTACACATTATTAAGAGCAATATTAGTCTGTCTTTTTTTATAAATGAAAACATAATTGATTGTAGAGAATGGACACAAAATGAGAAGGATCTTATGTGGTGTCCTGTGTCAGAGACATATTGAAGGTATTGATTCTGTGGAAGCTGCCAAGTTAAAGAACTAATTAACCAGAACAATGGTATTGCTGGCTGTTTGCTGATGCAAGGCTCGTACTATCAATCAGGAGGGACAAGCTAAATTCTTACATGCTGAAATACATGTGAGAATTTGAAAGATATTTTAAGAGGAATATTAAACAGCATGGTTAGATTGCAATGTTAATTTCTGAAGAATGGTCTCGACCCGAAACATCACCCATTCCTTCTCTCCAGAGATGCTGCCTGTTCCGCTGAGTTACTCCAGGTTTTTGTGTCTACCTTCATGCTAATTTCATTGTTCTTCATAAAGGAAGCAAATGTACAATAGGGCCTAGCTAGATCTGAGACACAGATGCTGGTTTACAAAAAAAACAATACAAAGTGCTGGAGTGACTCAGCGGGTCAGGCAGCATCTCTGAAGAACATGGATAGATGACATTTTGGTTTGGGACCTTTTTCAGTTCGGGACTGAAAAAGGGTCTTGACCCGAAACATCACCAATGCATGATCTCCAGAGATGCAGCCTGACCCGTTAAGTCATTCCTGCACTTTGTCATTTTTTTCCACCTAGATCTGAGATCTTCATACTAATGCACAGGAAATGGAAGATACAGTATTCCTTGGGAGCGAGCGTGATCAAGCTTAACTAAATTTGAAGCATGGAGACACTTAAAGGCCAATTTAACAATTTTAGAGAGTTAAACTTAAGGAGTGAATCAGGGAAAATCATTCTGTACATTTATAGAGACTAAGTAATAGAAACATAGAAACATAGAAAATAGGTGCAAGAGTAGGCCATTCGGCCCTTCGAGCCTGTACCGCCATTCAATATGATCATGGCTGATCATCCAACTCAGTATCCTGTAACTGCCTTCCCTCCATACCCCCTGATCCCTTTAGCCAGAACAAAAAGCCTTAAGCCCATAAAATGCTCCCAATAGCTCTAAATAGTTAATCCCATGTGATTGCAGAATAAGTGCCTCATGCATATTCCATCTGCCTCAACAGCTAGAAATGGTATCAGCAGCACCCCAACCTAATGAGTGTGTAAAATACCTCCACATTGAAGAATATCAAAATAAAAAAGGATGATCAACTAAATCACATATAAAAGAGGAACCAAGACCTCCACAAATGTTGTAGAGAGATAGAATGAACATATGAATGCTGACATCTCTTGTGAGCAGATAACAGAGGTGAACGTTGTCGCAAGAGCGAACAGTAGCAAATCAAGGTAGAGGTTAAATCTTATAAAAGACACAAAGTGGCAGAGTAACTCAGCGGGTCAGGCAGCTTCTCTGGAGGACGTGATATAGGTGACGTTTCAGGTCGGGACCCTTCTTCAAATCATATCCATGTTCTCGACAGATACTGCCTGACCCGCTAAGTTACTCCAGCACTTTGTGTCTTTTACGGGCAAACCAGCATCTGCAGTGCCTTGTATCTCTAGAGGTTAAATCTTTGCAAGTTGCAAGTGATGTGAAAGCTGAATGAGCTTAAAATAATAAAGTGTATTAGAGTATAGTCTAGATTTGAGTAGAAGAGTAGATATGGAGAGGATGTTTCCTGTAGTCAGAGTGTCTAGAACAAGAGGGCAGAGCCACAGGATACAAGGATGTACCTTTAGAGCGGAGAAGAGGAGGATTTTTTTTAGCCAGAGGGTGGTGAATGTATGGAATTCATTGCCACAGACGGCTGTGGAAGCCAAGTCATTGGGTATTTTTAAAGCGGAGATTGATAAGTTCTTGATTAGTCATTGATGCCTTATCAAAGGTATGGGGAGAAGGCGGGAGAATGGGGTTGAGATGGAAAATAGATCAGCCATGATCGAATGGCGGAGCAGACTTGATCGGCCAAATGGCCTAATTATGCTCCTATGTCTTCTGGTCTCTCGGTTCCTCAGTTCTTCCTAGGGTCGTAAAAAACTTGAAAAACATACTTTTCTCAGAAATAAAAGCTACGGCAGATGTAAATATAGTTTAATTTAGAGATACAGTGTGGGAACAGGCCCTTCGGCCCACTGGGTCTGTGCCGACCAGCGATCCCTATCGCTATCCAACACACTATCCTACACACTATCCTACACACATTAGGGACAATTTTTACATTTACCAAACCAATTAACCTACAAACCTGTCCGTCGTTGGAGTGTGGGAGGAAACTGAAGATCTCAGAGAAAACCCACGTAGGTCACGGGGAAAACGTACAACCTCCTTACAGACAGCATCAAACCCCGTCATAGTCAGATTCAAACCCATTTCTCTGGCGCTAAACAAGGTAGCAACTCTACCGCTGCGCCACCATAAATGAAGCAGAAACCTACGACTAGAAAATGAAATACCTTGGTAAACTATTTAATTTAGGGGTCACTTTGAAAGGAAAATAAACAATGTTTATATCTTAGTTTGTTTTTAATTTAGAGATACAGCGTGTAAACAGGCCCTTCGGCCCACATAGTCCACGCTGACCAACAATCATCCGTTCACACTAGTTCTATATTGCACTCTGGAGGCAAATTACAGAAACCAATTAACCTACAAACCTGCACATCTTTGGAATGTGGGGGGAAACCAGAGCACTCAGAGTAAACCCACATGGTCACAGGGAAAATGTACAAACTCCGTGCAGACAGCACCCGAGGTCAGGATCGAGCCCGGATCTCTGGCGCTGTGAGGCAGCAACTCTACCGCTGTGCCACCATGCCGCCCTATCCTGTTAAAGCATATCAACAAAAAACTGGCCTAACATTGCCCATAAGAAAACTTAAAGAGTTTTGAATGGGGAAAGAAGTATTATGCTGGCTCTTAATATTATCAACGCTGGATTATATTGACAGGAAGAACTGGAACGCGAGCGTGCACAGTTGTATTCACGGGTCACCATCGCAGAGGAGCAGTTGGCTGAACTACAGGAATATGTGGACAAGCATCTGGGCAGGTAAAGCTAGACAGCGCGGCACGCGGAGAAAAAGTTTAATGCAGCTGCAAATCTGTCTTTAGTTTTAGACATAAGGAACTGCAGATGCTGGCTAACAAAAAAAAATACACATGGTGTTGGAGTAACTCAGCGGGTCAGGCAGCATCTCTGGAGAACATGGACAGAGTCGGGACCCTTCAGGTAAAGCCAGACCACACAGCATTTGGAGAAATAATTGAATGTATCTGCACTTCTTACTTTATCTATAGACACAAGGAGCTGCAGATGCTGGTTTACAAAACAAAAGATACAAAGTGCTGGGGTAACTCAGCGGGTCAGGCAGCATCTCCGGAGACGTGATGTTTCAGGCTAAGACCCTTCTTCAGACTGATTGTGGTGGAGGGTGGGGGGGGGGGAGAAAGCTGGAAAGGAGGAGGAGCAGGACAAACTATCTGCCTATTACACACACCCCCCTCACCTGTATCCACCTATCACTCGCTGGGCTTGGTCTTGCCCCTTCTCCCTTCCTGCCTTCCTCCTCCCCATCCCCATCCCCATCCCACCGCCATGACTATCAGTCTGAAGAAGGGTCTTGACCCAAAACGCCACCTATCCATATTCTGCAGAGAGGCCACCTGACCTGCTGAGTTACTCCAGCACATTGTATCTTTGCCTGGCCAGTGATAGGTGGATACAGGGGTGGGGATGAGGGGGGGGGGGGGTTGATAGGCAGATGGTTGGACAAAGGCAGGAGGTAAAGATAAAGCAGGTTAGAATTGTGAAGCCAGAGAAAGAAATATAGGCGGAAGGGGAGTTTGCAGATTCTCCTTGTGACCATTTGGGATTTCTTTGGGTGCTCCGGTGTCCTCCCACACACTGAAGACATAAAGGTTTGTAGGTTCATTGGCTTTGGTAAAATTGTAAATTGTCCCTGGTGTGTAGGATAGTGCTAGTGTATGGGTGATCACTGGTCGGCATGGACTCAGTGTGTCGAAGGGTCTGTTTCTGTGCTGTATCTCTAAAGTCTAAACAAGCTAAAAGTCCTGTATCTACCACTTCAGGATTAAACTGTTGTTTCTAATGCTTGTTAAAATTGCATGTGAGTGTATTAATCAATAAGGTTGCAGAGAACATTAGTTGTCGTGAGTTCAATGTTAGAAAATGACATTTATTACAATGATAAATGAAGGTTCAAAATATTTTAATATAATAGCATCTAGTCATTGTCTGATTAAAATGGCTGGTATTACTATCTTAGCTTCATTAGTTACCCTGGCAACATGTGAGAAAGGTTGCAGGAATCTGCTTGCTAAACATGTGACTAATTCATTTTGAAAGTTAAATAGAACAAGTTTTAATAGGACTGAAATTTTTCTTCCCATGATCATAAAAACTACAAGATAGTGTAGCAAAAAAAAAAGAGAGCAGCTGGAAGAACTCAGCGAGTCAGGCAGCATCTGGGGAGGCAAATGGACAGTCGTCTCGAGTAGAGACCCTTCATCTAGACCGGAGGGGTCCTATGAGCGGTGCCTGTTCCAGGCAAGTCCCAGGCTGTTGCGGGGCCTCCAGCCATCGCCTTCCTTGGACACCATGTCCCTCTCCTCGCCCGTCCACCTTTGTTGCCCAGGGGGATGGGAGCCTCCCGCAGCCGACCTCGAGGGCGCTGTAGGCCAGACCCCGGTTTCCTCTCCTCTACTCCTGGTCTCGCTCATCGCTCGTCGCGTCCATTGTCACTGGCTCCATCCTCCCGGTCTCTCGTCTTCAGGGGACGAGCAAGGTCTGACCCACTTCCAGGCCGCCAGGTTCAACGAGCTTCCGACCGGCTCGGCGAGCTCCCCTGAAGCCACGATCCGCCCGTCCGGGCCGGGTTCGGCCAAGGGAGGACCGCAGCCTCCTGGGAGCCTTCAGTCATGTGCCAAATGTCAACAGCCCATTTCCCCCCACAGATGCTGCCTGACCTGCTGAGTTTCTCCAGCAGCTCTTCCTTTAGTTGCCAAAGATCCCAACATCTGAAGTCTCGCGTGCCCACAAGTTAGTGTAATTCAACTTGGTTTCTGGAAATAAATGAAACTCAGAGTTTACATTGTTCATGATAGGTAAATAACCACAGTGTTTAGCAGTGATTTCATGTACATACAATGAACCACTCAAGAGAATGGAAAGACAAGGAACTTTTTGTAAAAAAAAGTGCTGGAGTAAGTCAGTATATCTGAGACTCTACTACTAAGACGTACAGGTTTGTAGGCTAATTGTTTTGGTAAATTTATAAATTGTCCCTAGTGAGCCCATAGGATAGTGTTTGTGTGCAGGGATCGCTGGTCAGCGTGGACTAGGTGTGTTGAAGGGCCTATTTCCGTGCTGTATCTCTAAGCTAAACTAAAAAAAATAAACTTTGGGGAAAATGAATAGGTGATGTTTTGGGTGGGGACCCTTCTTCACTGAGGAATGGTGACGGAGGAAAGTGTTAACCGTACCTTTTACAACTTGTTGATCTAGTCTGTGTCCAATTGCTGGTTTTTAAAGTAATTGTTACCATTGCAATTTTTGGTGTCCAGCCTACAATAGACATTTCCTCTGTTCCTTTCACCACACTGATGCTGCTTGACCCACTTGGTGCTCCCAGCATTCTGCTTTTGAACAGATAATGTTGGAAACACTCAGCAGGTCAGGCTGCATTTGTGGGAAGAGAAACTGAGTTTAGTTTAGTGTCATATGTATCGAGGTACAGTGAAAAGCTTTTGCTGTGTGCTAACCAGTCAGCGGAAAGACTATACATTATTACAATTGAGCCATTCACAGTGTACAGATACATGATGAGGAGAATAACGTTTAGTGCAGGATAAAATCCAGCAGAGTAAAATTAAAGATGATCCGAGGGTCTCCAATGAGGTAGATAGTAGCTCAGGACCACTCTCTAGCTGTTGATAGAATAGTTCAGTTGCCTGATTACAGCTGGGGATTTGGAGCTGTGTGTTTTCACACTTCTGTACCTCTTGCCTGATGGGGAGAGGGGAGAGAAGGGGTGACCGGGGTGAGACTTGTCCTTGATTATGCTGGTGGCCTTGCCAGGACAGCATGGTGTAAATGGAGTCAATCTAAGGGAGGTTGGCTTGTGTGATGGTCTGGGCTGCGTTCACAATTCTCCACAATTTTTTGTGGTCTTGGATGGAGCTGTTCCCAAACCATGCTGTGATGCATCCCGATAAATTGCTTTCTACGGCAAATCTGTAGAAGTTGGTGAGAGTTCTTGGGAATATGCTGAACTTTCTTTTTTTTTTAATTTATTTTAAAACTTTTAAAATTGTTTTAATATATTTTTATTAGAAGTCATATACAATAGTGTATACAATTCAGGTGTGGTATAATACATTTCATATACAACTTCTTGTTTTTTAATTTAATAATAATAATTTAAAAAGTAATAGAAGCAAAAAGAGAGAAAAAAAGTGTTTGCTGAACTTTCTAAGCCTTCTAAGGAAGTAGAGGCATTCATGTACTTTCTTTGTCGAGATCCTTCTTCAGCCTGTCCTGTTTTATTCTGGCCTTCTCTATCTCGTCTGAAGAAGGGTTCTGACCTGAACCATCACCTATTCCTTTTCTCTAGAGATGCTGCCTGACCCACTCAGTTACTCCAGAATTTTATGTCTATCTTTGGTATAAACCAGCATCTGCAGTTCCTTCCCACATGTACTTATGTATGGTATGATTTGCCTTGAGAGCACACTACACAAGGTTTTTCTATGGTATCTTGGTACATTTGACAGTAACAAACTAATATAAACACAATGCTTAGCTTGCAATGCCATATCGTTTCTGAAAAATACATGACTATTTAACCATTATTTAATATTTCCAGGTACAAGGAGGAAATCACGCACCTCAGAAAACTTGTTGGGACTGAAGAATCGAGAGGTCTACGCTAACAACTCCAGTATTTAGTTCATCCATAGAAATTACACCAGCTCTCAGGTCCTCAACTCTGAAAAACAGTAAAGTAACTCCTAATATTGTCAGGGGGTTTCTGTATGATTATTTCAAGGGACTGCAAACATTGGGATTAGTGAAGTTACTTTTAACAAAGCATCAAGCCTACGTTACAGAATGTGATCAATCTACCTACCTCCGGTCTGCCAGTGCTTAGCGGATCTCCCGGTTGTCAACCATTTTAACTCCCTTCCCCATTCCCACACTGACCATTCTGTCCTGGGCCTCCTCCATTGCCAGAGTGAGGCCACACACTAACTGAAGGAACAGCACCTCGTATTCTGCTTGGGTAGCTTACAACCCAATGGTATGAACATTGAATTCTCCAATTTTAGGTAACTTCTCACAACCCTTCCCCCCTCCCCTTCCCCTTTCTCCCGTACACCCCTCTTTGTTCCCCCCACCATCCACACCCCCCTCCCCTCCGCGGGCCCAGTGCCTCACCTGGACCTGCACATATTACCCCCCCCCCCACCTCCTCCTCCCCCATTCCTTCTTCTAGCTTCACCATTCGTAACTCTTCAATCCTTTTGTCTCACACCTATTTTTTCATCTCCGGCCTTTGTCCAACCTCTGCCTATCAAAACTCCTCTCGCCTCTTTCATCCAATTACCTGCCAGGCTGTGTCCCGCCCCTCCTCTCTACCAACTTTCTTTCCCGGCCGACATTCAAGCTGAAGAAAGTCCCGACCTGAAACATCACCTATCTACGTTGTCCAAGGATGCTGAGTGACCTGCTGAGTTACTCCGACACTTTATTACATAAACCAGCATCTGCAGTTCTTTGTTTCTACCTCTGGTCTTAATAGGTTCCCATCGAGTAACAAACAAATATGCTGGGAATTGCAGGGATAGAATGGATTGTTCAGGAACACAGGCCTATTCCAATATTCAGTTAGATCCAGAATTAATTCCTTAAACCTTAATCATCTTGCCCAACAAAATGCTATCAATCTAATTTCTGAAACGTTCAATTAGTTCCAAACCGCAACAGCTTTCCAGGGAAGAGAGTTTCCCAGGGACATGGGTCCCGACCCGAAACGTCACCCGTCCTTTTTCTCCAGAGATGCTGCCTGACCCACTGAGTTACACCAACATTTTGTGTCTATCTTCAGTATAAACCAGCATCTGCAGTTCCTTTCTACACATTCCTAATGCTTCCTTACATCTACAAGTAGTCCTGCTTTAATTAGCCCAATACCAATGGATTGTGTGTGAATGAACTGCAGATGCTGGTTTACACTGATGATAGACACAAAATGTTGGAGTAACTCAGTGGGTCAGGCAGCATCTCTGGAGAAAAAGGACGGGTGACGTTTCGGGTCGGGACCCATGTCCCTGGGAAACTCTCTTCCCTGGAAAGCTGTTGCGGTTTGGAATTAATTGAACGTTTCAGAAATTAGATTGATAGCATTTTAGGTGATGGAATAGGTGATGTTACGGGTCGAGACCCTTCTACAGACAGTCTGAAGAAGGGTCTCGACCCTAAACGTCACCTATTCCTTCTCTCCAGAGATGCTGCTTGACCCGCTGAGTTACTCCAGCATTTTGTGTCTACCAATAGATTGTGATACAGGCTTCTGAACATATTGAAGGGAAGCTCATATTCAACCCCCTTATTAATATCAGTTATTTAAAAACACTTTTTGGAATACATAAAAAGCATTTGTTTGAAAACTATACCGGCATTAAACAATTTCCTTCTGAAACGTATTATCAGATTTAGCTTTTATTGAAGCACTCTGCATTTACTACCTCCCTCTTCTCAACTTTTTTTAAACCAGTTTATATTCAGAATAATGGACAGCCTGAAGGTATTACAGTGCTGCAATCATATTGAGTGGTTCTTATAGTCACAAGCTACAAGCAATTTATGTTCGAGCCCAGGATGAGATCAGCCTTGAAATCAATCCTCTACAGCCGTTCTTCTCTGCCATACATCCCAACGAATTGAGTCAATTTCATAACTATTGTACTCAATTTATCATGCTGGAAATCAACATTATGTGATAATGCTCACTTGTCCATTTAAGCTATAATTATATTAAACTTTCCAATTCCATAAACTACTGCAGGGTATATCATAATGCGTGCCATATCATTATTAATAGATACCAAAGGCAATTAGAGTAGTTGTTATGCTGAGGTTTTCTCCTGAACGTAAAAAAAACATTAAAACTAATAATTTTTAGACTTTGTTTCCTACATGAAGATGAAATGCTTGGAGTTCTGCCGATTTCTATCACACTCCTTTTAAGGCTTCTGATAATCAGAAAATATATTGTAGCTTGTGGCTTAAGTATTAATCATTGAAAATAATACCAATTGGGAAAATTAGTTTTGTATAATTCAATTTGTCGTAATGTTTCAAGATACAACTGAAGGCGAGTAAAATGCGAATATTCTCTTGCAGCCTTCTCCATTTCTAAGGATGTGTCTTTTCCTGTCTCTTGCAACCAGCGGGCTTCATGAAGGACTGCAATCTCCATAGTACCCTTTTACTGTGTCTTGAGTGTCCATAGGACTCAAAGCTAATCCTACCTTTCACTTGAAATTAGAGCGCTCTCTGCCAATGATAGGGGTAAGAGGCAGTTTATATTCCCTGCTATCTCAATCACTGATGGATAGTGGTTTAGAGGGATATGGCCCAAATGGGGGCAAATAGCACCAGCTTATATAGGGGATCTTGGTCAGCATGGACAAGTTGGGCCAAAGGGCCTGTTTCCATGCCATTCCTATGACCAACTGTGAACGCTAGGGCAGACCCATCGTTTCACCTTGTACAGCTTTCTGTGTCTACATCTGCAGACTCCTACAGCTATCTTGCCCGTATTTCCCCCCAATGCCTCTTTCTTTAAGTACTCCATACCTTTCTCTCAGTTACTCTGTCTCGGTTGTATCTGCTCCAGAGATGAGACTCTCCATAACGTGCCTTTGAGATGTCTTCCTGCTTCCGTAACAGTGGCATTCCCTCTAACTGTTAATGGAGTCCCATCTATTTTCTGCTCCTCTGCCCTCCTCCTGGTTAAAGCAAGGATCAAGTTCGCTCGGTCATCACTTTCCATCCTTCCAACCTCTGCATTCAATGGATCATTTGTCATTCTCCGATTTTGCCATTCCATCACCAGATTCTACCACCAGATGCATTTCATGTCAGCATTCTGAAGGAATTGATCCCTCAGTGACTTCCCATACAATCTCACAACTTTTCAAATCATGCCCATTCTCCCTGCACTTTCCAATGCCACAACAGGAGACACATCACTTGTTCCGTCTATCCCTTCCCACCAGTCAGACCTTCGGGTGAACCAGCAATTCATTTGCACTTCTTCCATTCTAATGCATTGCGGGGCAGCATGGGGGGGGGGGGGGGGACGCAGTGGTAGAGTTGCTGCCTTCCAACGCCAGAGACCTGGGTTCAATTCTGATCACTGGTGCTGTTTGCACGGAGTTTGTACGTTCTTCCCGTGACCTGCGTGGGTTTTCTCTGGGTGCTTCAGTTTCCGCCCACACCCCAAAGATGTACAGGTTCGTAGGTTAATTGGCTTCGATAAAATTGTAAATTGTCCCTAGTGTGTGCAGGATTGTGTAAGTGTACGGGAGTCGCTGGTCAGCGCAGACTCAGTGGGCCAATGGGCCTGATTCAGCGCTGCATTTCTAATACCTCCCCAACCATCTTAGTTTAGTTTTAGTTTAGGGATACAATATAGAAACAGGCCCTTCAACCCACCGAGTCCATGCTGATCATCGATCACATGCTTGCACAAGTTCAAGTCAAGTCAAGTCAAGTCAAGTGAGTTTATTGTCATGTGTCCCTGGTAGGACAATGAAATTCTTGTTTTGCTTGAGCACAACAGAACATAGTAGGCATTTACTACAAGGCATTCTATAAATATATACACAATGGTCAATATACTGATAAAGTGCAAATAACAGTATTGGCTAGTAAAGTTCAGTGTTATGTCCGAGCCAGGTTTAATAGCCTGATGGCTGTGGGGAAGTAGCTGTTCCTGAACCTGGTCGTTGCAGTCTTCAGGCTCCTGTACCTTCTACCTGAAGGTAGTAGGGAGATGAGTGTGTGGCCAGGATGGTGTGGGTCCTTGATGATGCTGCCAGCCTTTTTGAGGCAGCGACTGTGGTAGATCCCCTCGATGGAAGGGAGGTCAGAGCCGATGATGGACTGGGCAGTGTTTACTACTTTTTGTAGTCTTTTCCTCTCCAGGGCACTCAAGTTGCCGAACCAAGCCACGATGCAACCGGTCAGCATGCTCTCTACTGTGCACCTGTAGAAGTTAGAGAGAGTCCTCCTTGACAAACCGACTCTCCGTAATCTTCTCAGGAAGTAGAGGCGCTGATGTGCTTTCTTAATAATGGCATCATTGTTCTCGGACCAGGAAAGATCTTCAGAGATGTGCACGCCCAGGAATTTGAAGCTCTTGACCCTTTCAACCATCGACCCGTTGATATAAACGGGACTGTGGGTCCCCATCCTACTCCTTCCAAAGTCCACAATCAGTTCCTTGGTTTTGCTGGTGTTGAGGACCAGGTTGTTGTGCTGGCACCATATGGACAGTTGCTCGATCTCTCTTCTATACTCTGACTCATCCCCTTCTAAGTTCTAAGTTATCCCACATTCGCATCCACTCCTTACACATTTGGGGCAATTTACAGAGGACAATTAACATACAATACTGCACGTCTTTTAAATGTGGGAGGAAATTGGAGCACCCGGAGGAAACTCACAATCAGAGGGAGAACGTGCAAACTCCACAAAGACAGCACCCGAGGTCAGGATCGAACCGGGGTCTCTGGCACTGTGAGGCAGAGGGTCTACCAGTTGCGTCATTGTGCTGCCTTTCTCTGCAACTTAAAACTAGCTGTTGTCTCTTTTCCAGTTCTGGTGAAGGCTCTTCAAATTGAAGTGTTAACTCAGCTTTCCCTTCCATGGATGCTGCCTAACCTCTTGGGCATTTCCAGGGTCTTCTGTTTTTTTGATAATCGCTATGCGGGCATTGCTTCCTGCAAGCATCAGTATTTCTAGCATTTACTATCTTGCAGTTTTTTGACCAGTAATAACTCTGCTGGTGGAATTTGTGCAGTCTTAAAACTGGCAAATAACTTTGATGTGGGATGTGATTTATTTATTGAATTTTGTAGTAAATGGTTTAATTTATCATTCCCACCTCTTCCCACTCCAAAAAAAAATTCATACCTTTGGAGATTTGCTGTAATATCGCCGACTCAGACATTTAATGATTTTCTATCCAGCCCACTTCATGAAAGATTTCTCATCCTTCTTAATCCTTCCCACCACACACCATCCCTCTCTGCTTCAGCCAGCAGACAGAAGCAGTGATGTAGGCCAAGATTTATCTTTAAGTTATTTCTTGTTTCCTTGTTTTAAGAAGTCAGAACTGTTTAGCATCAAATTATGGGCGGCACAGTGGCGCAGCGGTAGAGTTGCTGCCTAACAGCGTCAGAGACCCGGGTTCAATCCCTGCGCAAGTTATGCATAAAAATACGTATCATAGCCTGTCTCTATTTTTTTTACTGATGTAAGGAACATGGACAGTTGATATTTATGCTGATTGATTGTGTCACCATAAGGCAGCAGTTAAATCATGAATTTCTAAATTAAACAATAAAGTTGAAGATGCCAGATTCTTTGGCCTATTAATTAATAAGTGGCCATAAGTCTAAGTGCTATTCAATAAGTGGCTACATCAAGTCTAAGTGCTATTCCATCTCAAGAGATTTAACCAGTCAGAATAAAATATACGTTTCAAAACATTTATATACGTCTATGGCAGTGGTTCTTAACCTTTTTGGCACCAGTACGCCCATACGCGAACAAAATACTATGTGTGGTATGTACCTTTGTTAGGTTCCTAAACATGGGCTCAACAAATTGATATGTTATTTGTGTCCCCTTCATGACCCCCGGCAAAGCCCCAAACGACCCCCCATAGCGGGTCACGACCCCCAGGTTAAGAACCACTGGTCTATGGTAAAGCATTAACGTAATTTAGAAATTTTAGAATTAAAAACTAGTTTAATTTAGAGATACAGTGTGTAAACAGGTCCTACACACTAGGGACAATTTTACAATTTACAGAAGCCAGTTAACCTACAAACCTGTATGTCTTTAGAGTGTGCGAGGAAACCGGAGCACCCGGAGAAAACCCACGCAGTCACAGGGAGAACGTACAATCTCCGTACAGACAGCACCCGTAGGCAGGATCGAACCCGGGTCTCTGGCGCTGGGTCCTCCAATTGAATCCTCCAATTTCAAGTAACATCTCTTCTTCCCCCTCTCTCTTTCCTGTGTTCTCCGCCCCACACGTGAGCACCCATTCCTCCCCCCACTATCCCCTCACACCCATATCCCACCCTCTGGCTTTACATTTCACCATTCTTCTCTACTCGTCTGACACCCTTTTTTATCTGCTTGTCACTTCTGGCCTTTGACAACTGGGTGGAATAAGTGCCACTCAAACCCCCAACACCCTCACTTGTATCCATCTATCATTTGCCAAGTTTTTCCTGAACCCACCTCTCTTTTCTAGCTTTCTCCCCCCACCCCTACTACAATTAATCTGAAGAAGGGTCCCAGCCAGAAACGTCACGTATCCATGACCTCCACAGATGCTTCCTGACCCGCTGAGTTCCTCCAGCATTTTATAACTTGCGCGGGGAACTTTAGCATAGTAATATTGGAGACACAACGAACTGCAGATGTTGGAATCTTGAGCAGTACAACAAATTGCTAAACATTTCTTAGTTTCGAGATACAATGTTTAGAAAGTACTGTAGATAAAACATCAGAACAGCTCAGTAAATCTAATATGCAAGATGTGCAATATAAAAGTTGATCACAATCTGTTCGTCAGTTTAGTTTATTGTCATGTGTTCCGAGGCACAGTGAAAAGCTTTTTGTTGCATGCTAACCAGTCAACAGAAAGATAATACTGGATTACAATCGATCCATTTACAGTATATAGATACATGATAATGGAACAACATTTAGTGCAAGGTAAAGCCAGCAATGTCCAATCAAGGATAGTCCGAGGGTCATCAAAGAGGTACATAGTAGTTCAGCACTGCTCTCTGGTTGTGGTAGGATGATTCATTTGCCTGATAATAGCTGGGAAGAAACTGTCCCCAAATCTGGAGGTGTGCGTTTTCGCATTTCTATACCTTTTGCCTGATGGGAGAGGGGGGGAGAGGGGGGCGAAGTGGGAGCAGCCAGGGTTTGTCACTAAGGAAAACATTAAATAAAATATGTGAGGTCTGCCAAGGCAAAAGTAATTATAGAATCTGTAATTGGAACTATTCCATAGAAAGAGCTCCTGGGCAGCAGAATAGACATGAACTTACCAAACTGCGCATTGAGAGGGGAACAGAATCAACTATCCCCAGGGGAGGGTGATGCATCAGAAGTTACTCAGCCAAGAATGCAGTGGCCACAATAGGAAGCTGTGAAATTTAAATGCAGATCATTTGGAAAATAACAGCAACAACACATAATAATAGGAAAGAACTGCAGATGCTGGTTTATTCCCGAAGATAGATACAAAGTGCTGGAGTACCTCAGCAGGTCAGTCAGCATCTCTGGAGAAAAGGAATATGTGATGTTTCGGGTCGGAACCCTTCTTCAAACATCACCTTTCTCCCAAGATGCTGCCAGACCCCCTTCAGTACTTTGTGTCTTTTTTTGTAAACCAGCATCTGCAGTTGCTTGTGTCTTTGGTGTCATCACTAAGTTCTGCCCCCCCCCCCATCAACATCCTGGGGTCAACACTGACCAGAAATCTAACTGTACCAGCCGCATAAATATTGTGGCTACAGGGGCAGGCTGGTTACTCTGTGGTGCACGGATCACTGTCTGATGCTCATCAAGACATGTCAGGAGTGAGTGGGTACACTCTACATATCTGGGCAGTTGCACCTTCAATAACTGTCCAAGATCATGACACTTCCCTGTGCACAGAAGCTTGATTGGCAATTGCCATTCCCCACAGCACTGCCGTACCCATCGTTACAGAGTGTGGAAACAGGTCCTTCTGCCGACTAACATGCCCCATCAACAATAGTCCAACCTGCCTGAGTTTGGATCATATCCCTCGAAACCTATACTATCCATATACCTGTCCAAATGGTGTATGATAGTACCTGCTTCCAGTACCTCCTCCGGCAGCTCGTTCCTTACACCCGCCACCCTTTGTGCAAAAAATGTTACTCCTCAGGTTCCTATTAAATCTTTTCCCCTTCACCTTAACCTATGTCCTCTGGTTCCTGATTCCCCATACTCTGGGCAAAAGACTACCTGATCTATTCCTTTCATGATTTTGTATACCTCTATAAGATCACCTCATCCTCCTGCTCAACCTCTCCATGTAGCTCAGGCCCTCCATTACTGGCAACTTCCTTGTAAATCTCTGCACCCTTTCCATGTTGACATCTTTCCGATAACATGGTGACCAAATGTGAACACAATACTCTAAACGTGGCCTCACCAATGTCTTATATAACTCCATCTCCCATCATGTGGCTTTAAAAAACAAAAAACATTGCCATTAATCACCTCAGGTACTTCAATAGTTACTCCCAAAACATACAAACTCAAGTGCAAGAGCAAGACAACACCACAGAGTGCAGGTTCACTCCAATCCTGAGTTGGAAATACATCATCTTGAAAGTCCTTCCCAACAGCAATTTGGGGAATATCTCCATCAGAAGGAATGGAGCAGTTTAGGATGGTGGCTCACCACCAATTCCCCAAGGCATTTAGAAATGGGTAATAAATGTAAGTTATACCAGGGACACTCAGTTCTCATTGAAAAGAATAACAAAGTAGAAGTCCAGAAACAACTTCATGGAATTACATATCCCTCTACATTTTCGCCAGTGCCAACTGCTACGCTGTTGTGTGCTGGGGTAGCAGGGCGAAGGCCGCGGACAACCAACAGATTCAACAAGCTCATCAGGAAGGTAGACAAAAATGCTGGAGAAACTCAGCGGGTGCAGCAGCATCTATGGAGCGAAGGAAATAGGCAACGTTTTGGGCCGAAACCCTTCTTCAGACATCAGGAAGGCTGGCTCCGTCCTGGGAGTGGAGTTGGATTCATTGGAGGTGGTCTTGGAGGGGAGGATGCTCCTCAAACTGCAGAGCATCTTGGACAATGCAGCTCACCCCCTCCATGACACACTGGTCAACCTGAGGAGCACCTTCACCAGGATGCTGCACAGAACACCACAGGAGATTCTTCTTCCCTGCGGTTACAACTCCTTCCCCTTCTGTCGTGGGGTAGACTGACTTCCCTCCCCCCCCCCCCCAATATTTGCACATCCCCAATCCTTTCCGCTCCTTACTTTAATTTCATGTTTCATGTATTTTGTGTTTTATGACTGTAGGCAGACCAATAAAGTTCTATCCTATTGTGACGTAAATCAATGTACAACTGCTGTGCCATTATTACTGTCAAAATTAGAATTGAAATGAAAACTTCAAAACATTTTTGAATGATTGGGAAAATTGAGAATATAGCACTGAGGAAGAAAAAATAAAACAATAAATTTTGTAATAGTTCTTTAAACAACACAAGGGTGATAATTCTGAATCCTCAGATTAGATTTTAAGAGTAAATAATAACATCAAAACTCATCAAAAGCTAATAACAGAGAAAGGGAGAATGTGAAACTTATAACAGCAGCTGAACAAGAACACGTTAAAAAATATAGGCACAAAATAAGTAGTCTTAATGAATTTATAACCCAAATATTAATGGACAATAAAACTAAATGTGGTAATAACTGAATTTTAGCTATAGAAATATGAAAAAGCACACCTCCAGATTCAGGGACAGTTTCTTCACAGCTGTTATCAGGCAACTGAACCATCCTACCAACAACTAGAGAGCTGTCCTCATTGGAGACCCTCAGACTATTTTTGATCGGACTTTACTGACTTGCACTGAACGTTAGTCACGTTATTTCCTTTATCATGTACAGTATCTGTACACTTTGAATGACTTGATTGTAATCATATGTTGTCTTTCTGGTTGGCTGACTGGTTAGCATGCAACCAAAGCTTTTCACTGTACCTCGGTACACGTGACAATAAAATAAAATAAACTAACTAGATTCCAACAAGAGACTAAAATAAGATTCTTTGACTTTTCCTGTAAAAAGATGCACAAGGGAAATAAGAAGACAATAAAATAACTCAAATCTTCATCAATGGGAGAGAAATTGGCAATCTGAACAATAATTGGATTTACATAAATATCCTTTAAATAGGATTAAAGGGTTGGAGTAACAATTAGATCTGCCTCTATCTTAACTGGTGAAGTAGGCTCAGGAGGTTGAATGATTTACTCCTGCTCATAACATGCCTGCAACACAGTGCAAGCATTCTGCGACCAACTTTAGTTTAGTTTAGAGATACAGCATGGAAACAGACCCTTCAGTCCACCGAGTCCACATCGACCAGTGATCCCCATACACTTGCACTATCCTACACACATAGGTACATTTACAAAAAAAAAATCCAGATTTTTTACCGAAGCCAATTAACCTACAAACCTAGGTTGACAAAAATGCTGGAGAAACTTAGCGGGTGAGGCAGCATCCATGGAGCGAAGGAAATAGGCGACGTTTCGGGTTTCAACCCGAAACGTTGCCTATTTCCTTCGCTCCATGGATGCTGCGTCACCCGCTGAGTTTCTCTAGCATTTTTGTCCACCTTCGATTTTCCAGCATCTGCAGTTCTTTCTTAACCTACAAACCTGTAGGTCTTGGGTGTGTGGGAGGAAACCGCAGCACCCGGAGAAAACCCACGTGGTCACAGGGAGAACGTACAGACAGCATCTGTAGTCAGGATCGAACCTGGGTCCCTGGCGCTGTAAGGCAGCAACTCTACCGTTGCGGTGGGCTTTCACACCAGGGTGCTTTAACGTATGTATAATGTAGCATTTAGGGGGAAAAATTGCAGTAAATTTGCTTTTTTAAAAATTGCTCCTTCTGTCAATAAAGAATGAAAACTTTCCACTAAAATGGACCATACATGTTATATAACTGGAAGTATCTCAGTGCATGAATTACAAAATATACAGATGAATACAGCACACACACAGGCACTTCGATACACTATGCCCATGCCGAACATGATGCCAGGTTAAACTAATCTCTGCCTGCACGTGATCCATACTCCTCCATTCTCTGCATATCCATGTAAAAGCTTCTTAAAAACCAATATCGAATTAAATTGATGTATGGCTAGGATTTGCCGTAAAATACATAGAGAAGCATTCAAAATCTTTACATGCAAGAAGTCAACTTCAAATCCAGGCAGAGGGCTGAGGTAGTGAAGACACTGAGAATAGATTACCATCTAACTAATGCAGAAACCTCACAAAAAAACGAACAAATCTGGAATAATTTTAAGAGCATTGAAATGAAATTCTACATGTCCCCAGTGACATTTTGCACGAGGCATTTTACTGAAGAAGCAGGTGGTGGGAATTCAGAAATTTCTCGGTGATAATAAGCAAGGACAGCAATGAAAAATGCTCAATTTTAAAAAGCCCCACGAGAAATAAAGGAACCAAGAAAGACAATGTCACTCAGTTCAGAAGGTAAAGTTGAAAAGAAACAAAATGTACGAATGTCAAATGGATAAATTCAAACTGCAAAACTGCTTATTAATGATGACCCAGTGAAAATCAGATGACACCCTTCACAAATGAGAAGATACTGTGGCAGGGCAACAATGGTTCAGTTTCTTTATTGTCATGTATGCACAGAACCGTGAAATTATTTTTGCACAACCATAAATGCAGTCGCCATATTTTGGCGCCGTTTACAAAAAAAGGTCCAAAGTCCGGTCCACATGTTGGAGCGCCCCGATCCAGGTAAGCCCGATATACCTCTCCTCGCCCGACCGCCTCCGTGTCCCGGGGGTGCCTCCTGCAGCCGACCTCCAAGGCGCTGGAGGCAGGTCAGTCTTCTGAGGCATGGTCAATTATGTTTGAACAAGACTACGATCCAGAACCTCAGACAATCGATCCAGTGACACGTCTGCATTGGAATTAAGAAGCTACTATCATGATGGTAATGTCACTAAATATTTTAAATTTAAATTCTGGTTGATCATAGGCAGCACTGGTGCAGATGGTAGAGCTGATACCTCACAGCACCAGACTTCGGTTCAGTCTTGACCTCGGATGCTGTCTGTGCAGAGTTTGCACGTTCTCCTTGACTGCGGGTTTCCTCCGTGTGGTCCAGTTTCCTCACTCATCCCAAGGACGTGCATGTTTGTACGTTATTAGGCTTCTGTAAATTGCTCCTAGTGTGTAGTGAGTGGATGAGAATGTAGGACAACTTTGAACTAATGGGAAAGGGTAATTGATGGTCAGCTTGGACTTGGTGGGCCGAAGAGCCTGTTTCCATGCTGTATCTCTAAACTAAATATAGCATAGAAAGACCCTTTAGCAAACCTTATCCTTGTCGACCTGATGCTTCCTTACACTAATCCCATGTGCCTGCATTAAGCTCGTATCCCTCCCGCTGTGCTATTCCTACCCAAGTACCTGCCCCAAATCCTTCTAAATGTTGCAACTGTATCTGCTTCCACCATCACCTCTGGCAGCTCATTCCAGATAATCACCATACTGTGTGAAAAACTTGCCATTCAAATCTCCCATAAATTTCTCCCCTCTCACCTTAAACCTGTACCCTTTGGTCCTAGATTCCCCATGCCGTGGGCAAGGAACGTCTATGGCCCTCATAATTTTATAAGCCTCTATAAGGTCATCCCTTAGCCTATGTTGCAGGGAGAATAAACCCAGCCTATCCAGTCTCACCTTATAACTACAGCCCTACATCCCAAAGACCTGGTGATTCTCTTCTTCGCTCTCTCTATGGCTATTACATCCTACCTGTAGTGTGGTGGCTGTAAAATGTATTCCAAATGCAACCTAACCAATATTTTGTACAGTTGTATCATGAAGGTTGCTGTGGCATTGAGTAAGGTTATTTGAGTAAGGTTTATTTGAAGGAACACCCTTGCATAAGCCACTCTAACCTGACCAGCTCCTTACTCTGGGAAGTTTAAGTCACATATTTATACTACTTAAACCACATGCAGAAAAGATTTATGAGGATGTTGCCAGGACTCAAGGTTCCTGAGCTACAGGGAGAGCTTGAGCAGGCTAGGACTCTATTCCTTGGAGCACAGGAGGATAATATGATCTTATAGAAGTGCACAAAATCATGGGAGGAATAGATTGGGTAAATGCACAGAGTCTCTTGCCCAAAGCATGGGAATCGGGAACCAGAGGACAGAGGTTTAAGAAGAGTAGGGAAAGATTTAATCGGTACCTGAGGGGTAACTTTTTTTACAACCAAGGTGGGTTTGTGGAACGAGCTGCCAGAGGAGGTAGTTGAGGCAGGTACTATTGTAACATTTAAGAAACATTTAGTCAGGTACATGGATAGTATAAGGTTAGGGGGATATGGGCCAAACGCAGGCAGGTGGGACTAGTGTAGATGGGACATGTTGATCAGTGTGGGCAAGTTGGGCCGAGGGGCCTGTTTCCACAGTGTATGACTCTATGATGCTTCACAAACATTTTGGTTTATCCTTACCCATCAACTTGGCCATTACTGTAACTATTATCCTTAAACTCCATAAAGGTTAGTTAAAAAAAAATAATACTAAAGGGTGTGGTATTGAATTCTTTGGTTCAGAAGCATTATAAATGACAGAAAAGGGTCAGAACATCAACAGTTGGTGTTTAAGATACAGGGGGTTTAATTGCTTAACATTAAAATGTCCTTTTTGGCATTGTAAAACATCTTGGTGAGGGAATGGATTCCACCTCAACTCCACGGGCAATATTCTTCTACATTTCCTCTGTAACTCTGTGGAAAGATTGGTGGAAATCTTGTAGGACAGCTTCTAGTTATTCCTGCCATTTCCCGAGAGACACCATCGTTCATCTGACGAAGTTACAAATGAAACCGTGAATCAAGCGTATCTAATATAAAAAATATCTTTATAAGACACACTATTGTGGTTATTTTAAACATTTTTGATGCAGCTTTCAGCTGAACAAAAAGATAAAACAAATAACTTTAGCTTTAATTCATGCATCAGGAGTTGGCGGTTGATTGCTGCGGTTACACTGCAGTTCCTTCCTGTGTGATTTGCGATTCATTTTCATGACGTGGTCTTTTGTCCCTGTAAAGCCAGGCTCTATCCACCCCCTCACCAACAACGGTGAATGGCTTCCAGCTTGGGAAAGGGTATCGACCAGCAATAATCCAGGCATCTTCCGGAAGTTCAGACTGCAGCTTGGTTTCCATTAAAGAAAGCTGCGCACAGAAAGAGTTGTTTGAATTACTTTCACTGACTGACCCATTGAAATGTTATAAAAAGTTACAACCACAATCTATTGTGCAACCCGACTACAAGAAGAAAGAGTGCAGTAGATTTACAGTGATCATTCCGCAAATTGCTCCTTGTGCCTCTCCCCTGAACAACTCAAACAAGGGGCCTATTGGGAATCCATAGCCCAGGGAAACCACTGTATGAATAAAATCATTTTATAACAAATTATGAATTTGCAGTTCTTTGGCAACGATTTACTAAACCTATTTCCATCAGTTGTAGGCTAATTTTAAAGCATTTTTTTCCCTTTATCCAGCCTTGTTCTCATTTGCTAGCTTAATCAAAATGATGAGCCAGGAGTCCAACCATATAGAAAACTGTTGAAGTTGAGTTAGTTCACAAATACTACGCAGTTGGATTTGTGAACTAACACTGCTTTTGACTTTGGCGATTCTAGGAGAAAAGGCAGGATTGGGCTGGAATTCCACCCTCTTGAACTCTTGGTTGGGAATAATATAGGAAGCAGCGAATGAGGTTTGATTTTAATGAGTGTACCGATGTAAAAATGTAACTTGCCGTAATTTATCAAATTCTTTCCTCATGGTTATTTTGAACCTGGAGTTGAAATTAATCTAATGATTTTTCAATGGCTGTTATATCCAGCTACTATTTATACCTCAAGACATATCAAAGATGTGTACGGTTGCACAACGCTGTGGTTTGATTGTTCCGTTTGTTCTTAGCTGTAAATCCTTCCCATGGGCCATTGGCAAAGCCAAGCCATTCCATTTAATTCAAATACCATGTGCTTTACATGCGGAGGAGGATGTTTTGAACGCATGTGAGCAGCAGTCAGTGATGAGGGAAACAGTCAAGTCTGTATGACAGGAAGAACTAACACTCACTGCCACTACATTAACAGTTAGTTCTGACTATGGGCCCATATGTGGCCAGGGTTCAAGGCGACAGGAAGATCAATGTTGTGATTAGCGTTTTTAAAAATAAGTATGGTTTTTGTTCCAATTCTGAGGGGATGCATGTCCCGTGCATTAACTATTAATCATTTCCTTTTTGTTCACTTCTATGATTAATGATAATATTACTGCAATGAAGCTCTTTTTATGACCTCAAATAAATCAGCATCTGAAGTTCCTTCCTACACACAAGTGATAGTATTATGGCTTACAAACTCAAGCAGTTATATGGCGTGCACAGCCTAAAGTTGTCGGACAACTTGTTCTATTTGATCTTGTTTGATTGTGCACTCCAGGTTGATTGCATTCGTCGAAACAGGGCGGACCACGTGAAGGTTGCAATCTCCCACCCCATTGACCTTTAGTCAGAGATAGACACAAAGTGCCGGAGTAACTTCGCCAGTCAGGCAGCATCTCTGGAGAACAAGGATGGTGACATTTTAGTTCAAGGCCCTTCTTAAGACCCGACCCGAAACGTCACCCATCCTTTTTTTTCCAGAGATGCTGCCTGACCCAGCAAGTTACTCCAGCACTTTGTGTCTGTCTTTGGTATAAACCAGCACCTGCAATTCTTTGTTTCGACCTTTAGTCAGAACTTGAAGTTAGAGATGCAACAGGTTTTAAGCAAATACAGAGACAGAGATAAGATGGATGGGTGAGAAGGAAGAAAATTAAAGGGGAGGTTGGTGAAAGGATTTAAGGCAGTTTGAATGATAAGAAGATATTTAATTTCAGTGCAACAACAGTCTAAGACCGTTCTGGGAACCCCTTTAGGATGCCTTGCTACATTGAACACAGCAAGCACATAGTTTAAGAGGAACTATGGAAGTGTAGGGATTAAAGGGATATGGATCATGTACAGGCAGGTGAGATCAGTTTAACTGGGCATCATCTCTGGCACAAACACTGTGGGCCTATTCCTGTGCTGTTCTATGGTTCTATCAGGTTAATCTGTCATTTCAGTGATCTACTTCTGAAACGTTGTCAGTTTTTCAATCAAAATGTTTTACTTGGTCTCTATGCATGGTTTAGACTAGAATGGTTCGCAAAGGAAAGTTTTAACATTAAACTTTGAACAAGCACTTGCACAATGTTAATGGTTTCCTTGCTTGATACAATCAAACCAAGTTATTTATCAATGGCTGGTCTTTTTGTGAAAACAATCTCTTGATACACCTCTCTATAGTTTAAATAAACTGGAAGATAGCCCAGTCATAGAATTAAAACTGACCACAGACATTCTCTAGACTAGAAGAAAATGTTAAGAGGGGATATAAGGAACTGCAGAGGCTAGTTTACCAAAAAAGACAGAATGTGCTGAAGAAACTCAGCAAGTCAGGCACCATCATTAGGGAACATGAATAGGTTACAATTCAGTTCTAAAAAATCACCTATGCATGTTCTCCAGCGATGCTGCCTGTCCCGCTAAGTTACTCCTGCACTTTGTGACATAATGTTAAGATACTGGTTTGTACCTATCACAAAGATTCTTGCATTATTTTACATCACTGGAATTTAATAGCCAAAGGAAAATGTAGCATTAAAATGTAATTTCAAATGGATGCAATTTTTCCTACGTTCACATTTAAGATCAAGAAAATTTAAGGATGGAGCCCTTCCACTCCTAGTAAGTCAAAAAGATTTTATCTCTAAGATAGACATAAAGTGCTCGATTAACTCAGTGGGTCAGGCAGCATCTCTGGAGTTAAAGGGTCCTTTTAGATGCTGCCTGATCCACTGAGTTACTCCAGCACTCTGTGTCTATCTTTGGTATAAACCAGCATTTGCAGTTCCTTTCTACACACCATCAGCAATTTTGAGTCTTTAAATATCTTCAACATTTAAAAACAATTCAATAAGTTAAATAGGTAAAGGGTTACAAAGAAACTGTTTTAAATTATTTAGTTCCATCCACCACTATATATTCAGCAAATCAGAGATTCAATGCATGTGCATTTTATTTCTACCTGCTACAAGTCTTGCTTCACATAAGACACCTTGTCAAGATGGCCTGCTCTCCAAGCGTGGAACTGTGACAGCCTGATGAGCCTTGGGTTCAATTCAGAGCCAACTACTGGGTGGAAGCCACATGTGCTGGCTTGCAGAACCTGTGGATCAATATGGGATCTTGTCAATCTATAATGGAAATCCCATCACCAATGGATTGTGTGAAAAGAATGGGTCATTTCACTGATTTTGACAGAGCTGCAGCAATAAATGTTCCTTTCATGTTACATAGAAAATATAGCAGAAGCAACCATTCAGCCCAATTGCTCTCTCTCTGCCCATGTTCGTGCTTCAAACAAGTTTCATTTCTTTAGATTGCTGTGATTATCTGTTGTGGCTCATTTGGGGATCATCATCATCTCTTTCAGGAGATGGTGAGTTCAAACTCCACTCCAGAAGCTTGAGTACAAAAGCTAGGCCGACACTGCACAATTGCTCAGTCGAAGAGTCACTGAGATGTTTGGAGAAGCCACATGGAGAAGTTACCATCAGGATAGGCTGGAGTAACTCAGCGGGTCAGGCAGCATCTGTGGAGGGAAGGGATAGGTGACATTTCAGGTAAAGGCCCTTCTTCAGATTTTACTTCGGAGTCACGTGAGTGATTCCGTGAAGCCCCGCCAGTCCGCATGCGCGTCATTACGTCGTTCGCATGGCGAAGCACCGGACTGGCAGGCGCGTCGCTCCTGCCAGTGGTAAGTTTAAACCTGCAGGTAAGTGTTGTATTTTTTACCAGGTTGTGTTTATCTTGCAGGAATCTCTTTTTATAAGAGGTTTCCTGCTGGATATGTCGGGGCGAAGTCCGGACGGGCCGCGGGAAACCAGTTATGGGCCATGGGGAATTGACACTCTGGTCAGCACCGCGGAAGCGCGGGTAACCGGCGGCCGTCGGGTTCGCTACCGCAGTGACCGCTGTGGTTCCCGTGGAGGGGGTGAATCCAGCAGCGGTATCGCCACCAGAGTCTCTGACAGTGTGGTCAGCAGCTTCCAGACCGCTGTGGTTCCCGTGGAGGAGATAAATCCAGGAGCGGTGTCGCCACCAGACTCGCTGACAGTGCGGTCAGCGGGTCCCAGACCGATGGTGTGCCCATGAAAAGAGGTAAATCCAACAATAAGTCGGTCAGGCCTATGGACCCGGGGAGTCAGGCCAGGAGGGTTCCCCTCCTTCAATGGGTAGCGTCTTCGGACGTTTGGCCCACATGGAGCACCTGATGGAGAGGTTGCTCCACAATGATACGCTCCAAAGGAGGGAGCTATCAGCCCGGGTCTCCTCGGGGGCCCGTGGCAGCAGCACCTGTTTCAGGGCTGTCCAGGAAAGAGCTCCTGATCGAGAGGATGCTCCATCACGATATGCTCCAGCAAGAGGAGCTTTATATCCGCGGGTCTCCTCGGAGGCCCGTGGCAGCGGCACCTGTCGAAGGGCTGCTGATGTCTCCCTCTCAGAGGAGAGGAGCATGAGGGGTCAGTTTCTGACTCATGAGGAATGTATAGCCGGAGAGCATACCATGAGGCAGGGGCCTGCGGCAGCACCTGTTCAGGGCTGCCTACGAATCTCCCTCTCTGTGGAGGGGAGTGCGAGTGGTCAGTGGGTAACTGACTTAAAATTCTAAAGTATGTCCGTGGAACGTACTGGAGCACATGCGTATGGATTCAAGAGAGTCCTCGCAAACGAAGGTGGCAGGATACCCGGAAGGGCCAGTGTTCCCCTCATGCTATAAGTGCCGGGAATGAGCAGCGCTATCAGGGGTGACAATAAAGACCAGCCGCCGAATCTTCTCTTCAGGTAAGACCTATTCAACAGGTAAAACCTGGATGAGGAAGCAAAAGCTGAGGTACCAACGATGAGCAAAGCTTCATCGTTGCGGTGACAACACACCCCATGCCTCCATTGACAGTAAGCAGTTCACTGAAGTTGGTGGCAGCATGAAAGCTGGGCAGAGGTCTTCAAGCCGAGGCCCAAGTCGGTCTCAGGGAAAATATGGGACCATCTACAAGTTGGTAATATTTACACTTGTTTTTTTGTACAAATAATAATGATAACATGTGTTTAGTTTTTGTGTTGTATGAAAGTAGAATTCCCTTGATAAGGATGGAAGGGGCCCTAGTGGCCTTACAACACACACATGGTTGTGGCATCTAACCATGTAAAACTGCACAAAACTAGGGTTCCAAGCACGGAATTGGGGCCAGAATTGTCTTTCGAGGCAGGCTCAGAGTTATGGCCAGTTGTCTTTCGAGGCAGGCTCAGTATTATGGCCAGGATTGGTTTTTAAGACAGGCTCGGAAATCGGGCCAGAGTTGTTGCTAGAGCAGGTACGGAATTGGCATGGCCTGTTCATTGTGAAAGATGCAGAATGTCATTTAACTCGCATGTGCAGTATATATTTTTCCGAATAGGAAACTTCGCATCTGATTTCCATAGGATGTTCCCATTTACAGGGATCACCGGAGACATTTGAAATTTATATGGATAAGGGCAATGATACAAAACATTGCAAAATGGGTTAACTTCAGTTCCCAGGTTATTTACCAAATTACTAAAACCGATGCTTGGACTGCTCAGAGCACAAAAACATTTGTTATGTCTTGACTGGAGGATATTCTAACGCTGTATGTTGCTAAAATCAACAGTTTCAGCCTCAAACTATATTTAAAAAAAATTAAGGTGATACCAACTAGACTTGTTGATCATTGGGATTTACCTTTAACCTTCTGTACTACTGTTTAACCTATTACCTTCAGGTAGAAGGTACAGGAGCCTGAAGACTGCAACGACCAGGTTCAGGAACAGCTACTTCCCCACAGCCATCAGCCAGTGTTATTAAACCTGGCTCGGACATAACACTGAACTTTATTAGCCAATACTGTTATTTGCACTTTATCAGTATATTGATTCATGTGTGTATATATTTATAGAATGCCTTGTGGTCAATGCCTACTATGTTCTGTTGTGCTGAAGCAAAGCAAGAATTTCATTGTCCTATCAGGGACACATGACAATAAACTCACTTGACTTGACTTGTTAATTAGCCTGTGACTCCACCCTGGGGTAAGAGATTGGAATTAATAGGAGCCTGTAACAATCTTGTTGTGATAAAGCAGCCTTCTATTCATCAAGTGTAATTGCCAATATAGTAGCTGTGATTCAGCTGTGCAAGTGGGGGAGCTTACATCGTGCAAAGTAGTAATCTCTCAAGTGCCATGTAGGTCTTTGTGACAGACCTTATGCTATTACCAGCTGAAGCTACCAAAGTCATAATGGTGGATGAACATTATTCAGCATTGCCCCAGTAGTCTGGTTAGTAAAATTTCAGTTATATTATAAACTGATGGGGCTCTAAGGTGGAAAATTATGAATGCCATCTCTAGTTCGGAGGCGGAGGAGATTTGCATGAGTTAACAATTATTCAGTTATTGGTATCAATTACCTATAGACACTAGGTGCATTCTATAGGTTAAAGGGTTATTGTGCGAATATGCATAATCTGCATGCTCAACATTGAGTAGATACACTATGGTGGTGGCATATGTTAATCACATGGGTGCAATCAAGTCAGAATATCCTGTAATAATTTACCTAATCTCATTTTGCGTTGGAGTATCATCACGTACAATCAATGACAACACAAAATGGGTGTTGGATCATAAAGTATTTAATGAAATTATGGCTCGATGGAACACCGAATATCGATAAGTTTGTTTCCAGGCTCATTTACCGGTTGCAAAAATATGTGGCATAACAGGGGCGAAAGATACATTCTCGCTACAAGGAGAAGGAAGTTATTTTTGTTTCCCTCCATTTTGCCTCTTGCAATAAAGTCAGCAAGATCCTGCTTTAGGTTGTCGTTCTGTCTGATTGGCCTATGCAGCCATGCTTCCCGCTTTTGTCGGGAATAATATACAACCTTTTACGGTTATTCTAAACGTAAACCTTTACTGGTTCAGCCTGTGGCTCGGGAAACCAGCCTCTGCATGATAAAATCAATTTATTGACATAGATTCTGAGTAGACTGCTCCTGCGGCTCAGATTGTCAGACCGATCCATGTATGTGCTCACTGCAGAGTGCAGGGATAGCACCAAAAAAGAAAAGCATTACATTTCCTCTTCAGGAGATGGGAAGCGTTTTGTTTGAATGCTAATGTTACATCTAATACGGTACAGATAACTGACGTCTTGGAGTTCGTTTCAAATGGGTCTTTGACAATAAATTAAGTTGTAGGACCATTAACTGTGCCAACGTGTCTTCCCATCATATTTGCTGCAGCGAACGGGACCCACTCTGTCGGGTTTCACCATTTGATACCGAGTTTATAAAGGATATCTTTCACACAAGTTCTCCCAGGACAAGCACATGGCAGTATGGGATATTGACATGGTATTAATACTATTTCACTAGGGGGCTCCAGCTACATCCTTAGCTTTGGCTCGGCTCTCATAAGGTAGTTATCCTCATGGCGCTGGTCTCAGCGCAACGGGTTCAGTCACTACATATTGTGACTGGACAGGATGGTTACATCTGCAAAAAATATTATATTTTAGTGTTTAGTTAAGCAGAGCAGACGTGAGGTCTCAAACTAGTTTCATGGCATACCCCATGGACCTTCGGTTATGTATGGTCACACATATACAACAACACGTCAAGGTCACCAAGAGCCTTAGAGGCTCTGAACTAGCAATGTTTGTTAATTACAAAAACTTTATAAGAAGGTATTGGTTCAGACCATCTCCAGGTGGTTAAAATGGGTTTTGGCTCATGCAGGAGTAGATACTGATATTTTTTCAAATCTCACTCCACCAGGACTGCTTCAACATCTGCAGCAAAGGTTATGTACGTTCCGATGGACCACATCCTAGCGGCTGCAGGATGGTCGAACGAACAAACTTTCTGAACATTTCATAATAACCTGGATGAGAGGAGTTACTATTATTATTATTTACGATGAGCGATTACGTGCCCTCCGCTCCCAACCCTCGTATCATAAAGATCATCTGGTAGTTCTAGTCTTCTCTAAGTCTTACTGTGTTACTTCGACTACTGTTATCTGTGATTTCACACCACTGCTTTGAAGATTGACGCGCATGCGGACTGGCGGGGCTTCACGTAATCGCTCATCGTAACTCCTCATAAAATAAAGATCAAACTTCAAACTGGTAAGTTCTTGTTTAATCTTACTATTCATCAGGGCTGTTATCCCAAAGAATCAGAACAATTTTGATCTTCGCTTTACAATGAAGCAGCTCACATCTTGCATGAATTTACAACACTTGATGTTACACGCTGCAGCTTATTTCTTTATATTAAACACTGTCATGTAAAGACACATACAGGACAAATGATGGCCCATTCTGGGCTGTGAGACTATGATTCACCATATTCTGCACAATTCCTTTTTCCCCCAGGGTGGAAATGTCAAGAACTACAGAGCATAGCTCTCAGGTGAGAGGGCTACATGGAATCATACAGCGTACCCGTCGAAAAGTTTCTTAAACTTTGCAACAGTACCTGCCTCAACTACCTCCTCCTGCAGTTCGTTCCATACACCCACCACCCTTTGTGTAAAAAAGTTATTTGTGTAAAAAAGTTACTCCTCAGGTTCCTATTAAATCTTTCCCTCCTCACATGAAACCAATGTCCTCTGGTTCTCGATTCCCCTACTCTGTGTGTTTACTGGATCTATTCCTCTCATAAGTTTGTACACCTCTAAAGGATCACCCCTTATCCTCCTGCGCTCCATGGAATAGAGTCCTAGCCTGCTCAACCTCTCCCTATAGCTCAGGCCCTCGGTCCTGGCAACATCCATGTAAATCTTCTCTGCACCCTATCCAGCTTACAGATGATCGGGGCAAGTTTTTTATTATACAAAGAATGGTGGGTAATGCGACATGCTACCAGGGGTGGTAGTGGAGGCTGATATGATAGTGGCATTTCAGATGCTTTTAGATAGGCACATGGATATGCGGGAAATGGTAGAATATGGATCACGTGAAGGCAGAGAACATTTGTTCAACGGCATCATGTTTGGCATAGATACGGTGAGCCAAAGGGCCATTTCTTATGCTGTACCTGTTCTATGTTCCTTAATTTTATGTTTAAAAAACATTTGGATCGGTGCGTGGATAGGGTACGTTTAGAGAGATACGGGCCAAACTTAGGCAGTTGGGATTAGTGTAGATGGGGCATATTGGTCAGTGTGGGCAAGTTGGGCTGAAGGGACTATTTCCACACTGTATGACTCTAACTCAAGTATTTTGTGTTTATCAAGTTGTGCATGTCTATGATGCCTACAGTCAATAATAATAGGATGCTACAAAAGCACTTTAGACCATCCATATTGAAGCAATGGCCAAGAAAGCATGCCTTAGAAGTCAGGAAGTTCAACATGTTTGCAACAACTCTCACCAACTTCTACAGATGCGCCGGAGAAACCATTTTATCAGGATGCATCACAGCATGGTTTGGGAACAACTCCATCCGAGACCACAAGAAATTGCAGAGAATTGTGGGCGCTGCCCAGACCATCACAAACCAACCTCCTTTCCATTGACTCCATCTACACCTCATGCTGCATCGGCAAGGCCACCAGCATAATCAAGGACGAGTCGCACCCCAGCCACTCTCTCTTTTCCCTTCTCCAATCAGTCAAAAGATATAGTAGAGTGTATATTCACAGACAGTTTCTTCCCAGCTGTTATCAGGCAACTGAACCATCCTATCAACAACTGGAGAGCAGTCCTATCCACCTTATTGAAGACCCTTGGACTATCTTTGAACGGATTCTATCTTCCACAATGTTATTTTCCTTTATCATGTGTCTGTACCCTGTGGGTGGCTCGACTGTAATCATGTATAGTCTTTCCGCTGACTGGCTAGCATGCAACAAACGCTTTTCACTGTACCTTGGTGCACGTGACAATAAACTGAACTCAAACGTAGAGTGTTAATCATCCCACATCACACCCCAACTGTGATGTTTATGAGGGGAGCAGCTCCAGGCCTCTGCCAGTTGATTTCTGTAACTGGCAAGTGCTTTAAAACCTGAGGGACCATCCTAGCTGGAACAACATGTGATTAAAACCTTCCACATAAGTGGGACAGGCATTTCCTGCAGATAAAAAAAGGCAAGAATTAAAATACAACATACTGTTCCCTCATTATGCCTTCCTGGCCAGGGAACCAAGGAGCAATTGGCCAGGAATTTGAATTTATGAGTGATTCTGGGAATACATCAGATCTTCCTTCCTCTCACAACATCCTTTACAGCATGAGGAATAAAGATTGCTTTGAGCAGAGTTTGACAGGAGAAATTTGAAGAAATGTATTGAGACACGGGCTTAAGCCCACGATGCACTGTAGAGTAATTGTCTCCTCCCATGTGTACAACCCTAGGCAGGGATCAGCACTGGCCAAATAAGGGTCTGAAGAAGGGTCTCGACCAGAAACGTCACCCATTCCTTCGATCCAGAGATGCTGCCCGTCTCGCTGAGTTACTCAAGCATTTTGTGTCTACCTTCGTTGTAAACCAGCATCTCTGATTTTATCACATCCCACTGCCTGCTCTCCACACCCTCTAGCCCCACACGGCCCAGTTTTACCTTCTCCCCAAAATCCATAAACAGATCTGCCCAGACTGAAGAAGGGCCTTGACCCTAAACGTCACCTATTCCTTTTCTCCAGAGATGCCGCCTGACCCACTGAGTTACTCCAGCATTTTGTGCCCAAAATTGGCGATGACTTTGGCTGAAGTCTGAGCTTCATCCTATGCTGCTTCAGCTATCCTCACCCCAATCGGCTGAGGTCCAGTCACCATGTGGGCCTTACTGCTGGAAGGGGGTATGGACGGTCAGTACAATTGTCCTCTCCATCCAGTCCAGCTAAGTGTGGGCTGCATAATTACGATTCCAGGCACAGTCCAGACCGATATATTTTACGGTGATCAAGTTAACAACTTAGTTGAGTTTACAAATACAGCATGCAAACAAGCCCTCAGCCCACCGAGTCCACGCCAATCATTGTTTGCCCATTCCCACGTTCATGTTTCAATAGTAATATTTTATTGTCATATATCCCGAAACAGAATAATGAAAATCCGTCTAGGCTGTCGACCAAAAACGTCTCCTATTCCTTTTCTCCAGAAATGCTGTCTGACCCGCTGAGTTACTCCAGCTTTTTGTGTCTATCTTCGATGAAATTCTTACTTGCAGCAGCACAATGGATATGCAAACATAGTACTCTGTAAAACCCATAATAACAAACAACCCAAAAAGTTCACTATATATATTTTTTAAAAAGACAAACTGGCAAATAAACACACAATTAGAATGCAAAGTGAAAAAAATAATGTTTCTGCGTTATCCCACTTTCTCACCCACTCCCTAGACATTAAGGGAAATTTTACAGGAGCCAATTAACCTTCAAACTTGCATGTGGGAGGAAACCGGAGAACCCGGAAGAAACCCACCCAGTCACAATGAGAACATGCAAACTCCACACAGACAGCACCCGAGGTCAGGATTGAACCTGGGTCTCTGGACCTGTGAGGGAGCAGCTCTACCAACTGTGCCAATGTGCTGCCCAACAAAACTAGAAGTTAACAAAAAAAAAAACTAAAGAGAAGCCTTAGGATTGTGAACAGGTCATTCAGTGCTATCTCAATCCCAGCTCCCTTAAATGGTCTTTGGTCCAAATTCTTTGATGCTAAATGATATGGATATGGATCACTTCACCAAAATCTATTCATCTCAGGCTTGAAAATGTTAATGGATCTGCCATCCACAACCCTAGGGGAGAGCGACTCTCAAATCTCCAACACTTCCAAGTGACCCAGCAAAAAAATTTAACATCAGGCTTTCACCCAGCATTGGAAAAAACAATTATTCTGCTTCTACCCTTTCAAGTCCCTACTCGCCTTAAATTCCTGCCTTAGATCACTCTTCAACCTAAGTTATGAAGGAGTACAGCCAAGTTTATTTAATGTGCCTTTATAATTAAACTCTCTGGGGATTTTTTATAAATCAATCTGACGAGTCCACATTAAATCTGTTCCAATGCTAATATTTCCTTGCTGAAATGTGACTCTCGGATCTGAATACAGATGGAAGTCTCACAGCAGCTAAACCATTGAATCAATGATGAATGATACTTCGTTGTCACATGTACCTAGGTACAGTGAAATGCTTTGAACCTTCTGAACCTTCTGAAATTTGTAGTCGGCAGGGCAGTACTCTGCATATCGCCAACTTGGACAATTTAACATTTTATCAAGCCAATTAAACAAGCCAATTAACCTACAAACCTGTACATCTTTGGAGTGTGGGAGGAAACCAAAGTTCTCGGAGAAAACCAACACAGATCACGGGGAGAACGTACAAACTCCATACAGACTTGGTAAAATCACACGGCAGACCTCACCTAGGCAGTACACAAGTGTTGCCGTGTATCTGGTTCCGACAAAGTTCTGAAAGTTCATTGAACAGCTTTATCTTTGCTTGCAGCAGTGAACCGGGCCCGCCGCAGGTGGACACAGGTAGCCCAGAGGCCGGACCTCCCTTCCTTCTAGGCGGCGCCCCGCCGGGTCCCCCCTTATTATATTCCTCTGAAGAAGGGTTTCGGCCCGAAACGTTGCCTATTTCCTTCGCTCCATGGATGCTGCCGCACCCGCTGAGTTTCTCCAGCAATTTTGTCTATCTTCCATTATATTCCTCTCTCCCCGCCCCCCACCATTATGTTCTAACTTTTGAATTTCAGTTCCCTCGAGGTAAAGGGCAAGACGCCAAAGCATTTTTCATTCCTTTTTTGTAACTAGCATCCTGTTCGAGAAGCACTGCATACACTCAAGGCTCCATGCTGAATTTCAAGCAATTTGCTTATACTTTGCAAGTTTGGTTTGAATCTATCTTCATTTTGCAAGATAGCGTTAACCAAAACAGGAACGCAACCCTCTCTAATGTTGAAAAATCAAATAGCAGGCACTGGATTATCTTATAAAGCTTTGCCCTCTAACAAAGCTAAGCACTCTTGTCTTTGACGTTTCCACCCTGGCAGTCTCTCCTTACAGCTAATACCTCCTAATCCAGGGAACATTCTGGTCTTCTTATGTGAATCGATGTCAAGAGTGGTACAGTGGCATAGTGGTAGAGCTGCTGTCTTACAGCACCAGAGGCCCGGGTTCAATCCTGATTACGGGTGCTGTCTATATGGAGTTTGTACATTCTCCCCGTGACCCGTTTGCTCCGGGTGCTCCGGTTTCCTCCCACATGCCAAAGATGTACAGGTTTGTAGGTTAATTGGCTTCAGTAAAACTGTAAATTGTCACTAGTGTATAGGACAGTGTTGGAGTCGCTGGTCAGCACAGTCTCGGTGGCCCGAAGGGTCTGTTTCCGCACTGTACCTCTAAAGTAAAGTAAAGTCAAATTAAGCCCACTCTGAAACCTTTCAAGATATCGAAGACACTATATAATAGCAAAATGTTGTTGTTGCTGTGGAAGTCTCTCTTCACATAAGCATAAATTGAATGATGTTCTTGGGATTGAATTATATTCCTGTCACAGTCCATTAGCTTATCCCCACCTCCTTCACTTTCCTTTTGAAGGCAGAATAGATCATCATTCTTCATTTTGCTTGAAGTGTAGTCATTTTACATCAGCTCAAAACGCCATTAACCTTTACATGCTGTGGACGGCATAATAATGATACTGCGTTGTGTTTTTTCAGATATCAGAAGTGTGCAAAAGTATGCCGAGGGATCTACATGTCACCTGCACAAGTCTCCATCCTTTTACCCAGGGTAGGAGAATCAGAAACCAGAGGACACAGGTTGAAGATGAGAATGGGGAAGATTTGATACGAACCTGAGGGGCAACTTTTTCACACAGAGGGTGCTGGGTACAATCGGTAATTCACAAGTTCACAAGTTATACGAGTAGAATTAGGACATTCATCCCATCGAGACTACTCTGCCATGGCTGATCTCTGCCTCCTGATCCCATTTTCCTGCCTTCTCCCCAAAACCCTTGACACCTGTTCTAATCAAGAATTTGTCTATATTTGCATTACAAATATCCACTGACTTGGCCTCCACAGCCCTCTGTGGCAATGAGTTCCACAGATTAACTGCCCTCTGAATAAAGAATCCTCAGGTACCTCAGGTAATCCTCAGGTACCATCCCTGAATCTAACAATGTCTGGTATCAGGTGGTGCAGCGGTAGAGTTGCTGCCTTACAGTCGAGACCTAGGTTTGGTCCTGACTATGGGTGCTGTCTGTACATCGTAGTACGGAGAAGGTGGTGGATACAGATACAATTGTTATATTTAAGAGACATTTAGACAGGCACTTAAATAGGCAAAGCATAGAAAGACATCGGGACGTGGAATTAATGCAGATGGGCGAAGGGGTTGGCATGGATGTGATGGGCCAAAGGGCTGATTTCTGTGCTATACTACTCTATGAATCTACCACACCATGACACTGTGACTCTGGGTGAGAAAAACAAACTAATCTCAAACTCATTAGATGTACTTATATACAGCCTAGCAGGTAACTGACACATAATACCACAATATTAAACTCTTCATCTTGTTTCTATGAATAAGAACATTGAAAGAGACGGAAGAGCATAGGCTATGCAAGCTAATGGATATTACTGAAGTCCTCCGCAGTTATCAACTCCTTTGAAAGCTTCATATATAAAATACTTTTCATGTAATTATCCTTATGATGCAAAAATAAACAAATATGTCAAAGCTCCTCGAAATAGGCCTCTTTTTTTATTTTTTATTGTTAAATTGTATTTTTAACTGTCTTTCCATTATTCAGCACACGCAGATACTTGCTATTTTTACACAGGTTCAAATGCATACTCACACCGTTATTTTCCAGCGATCAGCTATTTATTATCTCTGTGGACTTGTATTGATTACATCATTGTACTAATCCATCAGTGTGGAGATAATGACTCATTTATAATACCAATTGCTCTGTCTAACACTTATCCCGAACGTCGCCCTTTGGCAAAAAGAAATCCAAGAAGGCAATGCAATCACATTTAGATGATACAATCATCCTTTGAATGCTTCAAAACCATTGCTGAAGTTGTTAGGTACCTATACAACAAACCCCTGTGAGCATTATGGTTGACGGTAATCGTTTGCCTGATTAATCCACATTGGTGTCTGTTGGTTTCTATGTCTGCAGAACATTTATCATATTTGCTGCTGTAATCTCTCTTTTTGATTTCGCCCCTGATAAGTTGTGTTTCTGTTGAAGCTCACGGTATTTAGTTACCGTTTCTCTGTCAACAACTGCAAAGTGTAAGATGAGATGCACAATTTGCAAAAAAACGTTCAAGAGTCAAGAGTGTTTAATTGTCATAAGCATCGGAACCGGAATAATGGAATTCTTACTTGCTGGAGCTTTAAAGGGACATTAAACCCAAGAATAACATAAACAACATATAAATATATGTAATGTGCAGGAAAGAACTGCAGATCAAAGACACTAGAGCAAGAGCAAGATGGTTCACTCGGCGAAAAAGCCGAAGTAGGTCATGGGTAATTTTTTGCGCCATCTTGGGAACCGGCTTCACGATTACCGTCATGCTCTAGTATCTTTGCCTGCAAGTACAGAGTACGTAAGTCCACGTTCGTCATGCCAGCGCCGCACATTAATGTTATTAGATTAAGGCACATTAACCGGGGGGCCCATTATAATCATTTTTGTTTATACACAAGTCTGCAGCCATGATTAAGCGATTTGAGTCAGCTTGCACCATAGCAACAGCGTTCCTAGCTCCTTGTACTTACCGCGTTATCTTCGAGGATGTAATTTCTCCCAAGTTTGGACCATGCAATTAATTTAATTCATTGTGCAAACTTTTTTGAATGGGATTGCAGTGAAAAATGCGCGCACTCCGGGAGCGAAAATGTGGGACGTTTCCCCGATCTGTCCTTGGGTGCTTGCATTCACTCGTTAACTTTTATTCGCGTATTAAAAAGTAATTAAAAGGCAGGTCATTTGTTTAGATCTTGCACATGTTAAGTAACGAAATGGCCAATTGTGAAAATGAACACTGAATAAGTTCTTATCTACTTCACATTTAAGATTGAGAACATATAATGTACATATATTTAATTTTGTGAATCAAACAATAAATGGAAAAATGCAATTTAAATTGTAAAACTTCCTCAAGCATAATTTAGACATCATTTAAATGATTTAATGGGACCATAAAATCAAGATCATGATATATGTTAAATTCTAAACTAAACTATGTTAGCAATGTACATTATTCATGTCTAAAGCTCACACTTCTGCATCAATGTAGGTATGTATACACTACATTTAATTAAACTAATATAGAATGAAAAGAATGAAAAAATATCTTGGCATGTGTTCATGGATATTTTATTCACAATATGAGGGAGAGGGAAAGGGGAAGGGGGAGGGGGAGGGAGAGGGAGAGAAAAGGGTTGCTCAACAAATAATTCGAGGAAATCACAAGAAAGAAACTAGATAAATATATATATGTGTGTATATATAATCACATACTGATTTTACAATACTGGGTACATAAAGTGTGGCATCATACATAAAACTGAGGTTCACGAATAAATTATTTCAACATGATTCAGATTAATCAAAAACCCTCACAGCGGCAGTACATGACAGGGAGAGATAGTTCATGAAGTTTGAGAAAATTTCATTAATGAACAAAATTCCTTGTTTAACAAGCGTTTCTATGTGTTTTTTTTACACTTTATGTTTGGTGTCCACCATAACAACTGTTATATGAAATTTAGAAAGTCATTTTTTTCTAAAAGCATGATATCTGATTTCTACACTTTTGCTGTTTTTCAACATACAAATGTACTTTCTTGCTATAAATATGGAGTATGTGACCAAACGAGCAATGCTCCTGTTATCTACTGAAACGTACGTTACACGCGTTACACAGTGTTCAAGGGTGGACACCAAAATGAAAGTAGCTCTTGTTTCTTTCAGTATTTATTTTTTTGTAATTTCTTTCTCATGTTTTGAATAAACTTTATGGAAGTAATTGTCCATACATAATAAGAGACTGCAGGTACATAATTCGATTGAAATATAGCTACTGCAAAATGCTGGTGTTACGCATGTGATGGTGGACACCAAAAATATTCATTAATTTTGGCATGCAGCAGCTTTTACAGAATCTTGATATTAAGGTTATTTTCTTCTCATAATTTCATTATCTATTGAGTTCTTCAAACTAGAAAATGTTCAATCTCCTTGGAAAGTTCTTTGGTCTTAATGTACCATTGTGGTCGAATGGTGGTTATTCTAAAATAGGGTGGACACCAAGAGTAACCACCGTTACACTCTTTGAAATATGGCCATTCAGAGCATTTAATGCCAAATTCATCAAAAGTTTTGCTTATTACTGTGAAATGAATCTCTGCAAAGCAACAAACTTGAAAATGTTTTGAATTACAATGAAATTAATGCAAAAATTGCCTCTATTTCATTGGGTCAAAGCATGTCACATTTATGGTGTCCTAAAAATGGAAATTTTTGAGATACAAACTGGTTGAATCAGGGAAGTAATTTAATTCCTAACTTGATTTTATCTCTACTATCTCATGCACATTTGAGTAACAATCCCTGAAAAAATTAACAGCATGGGTAAAAGGAGCGAATGAATAATATTAATATAATATCAAGGGGGTTGGTTAGTGTGTGTGTGGGGGGTGGTTAGTGTGTGTGTGGGGGTGGTCAGTGTGTGTGTATGGGGGTGGTTAGTGCGTGTGTGTGACCCCGCGTTGAGGGGACGGGACCAAACGGGTCCCACTTGGTCCAGTGGCTTTATTTTTTATTTTTTTGTGTGTGTGTGCGTGTGTGTGTGTGTGTGCGCGTGCGTGCGTGCGTGCGTGCGTGCGTGCGCGTGCGTATATATATACACACACACACACACATATATATATATATATATATATATATATATATATATACACATATATATACATATACATATACATATACATATACATATATATACATATACACACATATACATATACATATATATACATATACACATACATATATATACATATACACATGTATATACATATACATATACATATATATATATATATACACATATACATACATACACATATATATATAATTGCCTTTATGGTTTATGTACATCCTGTGAGAAATAAGATAAAGAGGAATAGAGTGAGGAATAGATCTATTTATCTCTATCTTGCCTCTCACACACAGACAAACACACACATATATATATATATATATATATATATATATATGTGTGTGTGTGTTGCGTTATATATATATATATACATACTAGACTAAGTGGGACCCGTTGGGTCCCATGTTCACACGGGAGGGCTGGTCCCCCAACGCAATATTCCACCTCTCCACCAATTCCAATATTGGTGGCCAGTGGGAGTGGGGGGGGGGGGCTTTCTGGAGCGCTAGTATGGGTACAATGGGCTGAAGGGACTGGTTTCCAGAGGGCTAGTATGGACATTGTGGGCCAAAGGGATTCTCGGGGTGGCAGCTCCTCACTCAAGCCTGATGTGCTGGCAGCTCACTCACGGCTGGTGGGCGAGCAGTTGACTCATGGCTATTCCTTGAAATTCCATTTCAAGCAGGGTGCAAGGCAACCAAATTCAAATGCAATTTCCTACCATTTCAAGCAGGGTGCAAGGCCATCAAATTCAAGTGCAGTTTCTTACCACTTCAAGCAGGGTGCAAGGCCACCGAATTCAATTGCAGTTTCATACCACTTCAAGCAGGGTGCAAGGCTACTAAATTCAAGTGCAGTTTCCTACCACTTCAAGCAGGGTGCAAGGCCACCAAATTCAAGTGCAGTTTCCGACCACTTCAAGCAGGGTGCAAGGCCACTGAATTCAAGTGCAGTCTCATACCACTTCAAGCAGGGTGCAGGGCCACCAAACTCAAGTGCAGTTTCCTGCCATTTCAAGCAGGGTGCAAGGCCACCAAATTCAAGTGCAGTTTCATGCCATTTCAAGCATGGTGCATGGCCACCAAATTCAAGTGCAGTTTCATGCCATTTCAAGCCGGGTGCAAGGCCTCCAAATTCAAGTGCAGTTTCATGCCTCTTCAAGCCGGATACAAGGCCACCAAATTCAAGTGCAGTTTCATGTCAATTCAAGCAGGGTGGAATGCCACCAAATGCTAGTGCTGTTTCATGCCATTTCAAGCAGGGTGCAAGGCCACCAAATTCAAGTGCAGTTTCATACCACTGCAAGCAGGGTGCAAGACAACCAAATTGAAGTGCAGTTTCATACCATTTCAAGCAGGGTGCAAGGCCACCAAATTCAAATGCAGTTTCATACCATTTCATGCAGGGTGCCAGGCCACCACATTCAAATGCAGTTTCATACCATTTCAAGCAGGGTGAAACCACCATAAAACCACTATAAAACTACACAAAATACCACATAAACACCACACTCACAGTTCAGTAGACATTCAGTGTGTTCAGTTGATTCACAGCTCGGACAGAATCGTGACCTCACCCTCCCCCATCTTCCAGAGACGGAGCCACACCCACACTTAAGGGTTTTATAATCCCTTCCCCTCCAACCGGAAGGGGTGTGGCCTTCATGGCGTGATTGACTGGAGAGAGATTCTCAACATTTTTTAAAACACTGATAACACTTTTATTTTTCATTGATGGGAAGAATCCTCTGCACCTGATGAGCGGTGGGGGACTGAGTAAGATGGTCAAAAATCACAGCCGCAAGTGGTAGATTTTATCTAAAATCAATATACAGTGCAAACAGGAATTGGTCAAGTTTAGACCACTAACAGCCATTTTTTTTTGCAGTGCAGACTTTCAAAGCAGTTACCACCACCAACAACAGACATTTTCTTTGCAGTGCAGCCTTTCAAAGCAGTTACCACCACCAACAGCCATTTTTTTTGCAGTGCAGCCTTTCAAAACAGTTACCACCACCAACAACAGCCTTTTTCTTTGCAGTGCAACCTTTCAAAGCAGTTACCACCACCAACAACAGCCATTTTTTTTGCAGTGCAACCTTTCAAAGCAGTTACCACCACCAACGACAGCCATTTTTTTTGCAGTGCAGCTTTTCAAAGCAGTTACCACCACCAACAACAGCCATTTTTTTTTGCAGTGCAGCTTTTCAAAGCAGCTACCACCACCAACAACAGCCATTTTTTTTGCAGTGCAGCCTTTTAAAAGCAGTTACCACCACCAACAACAGCCATTTTTTTTGCAGTGCAACCTTTCAAAGCAGTTACCACCACCAACAACAGCCATTTTTTTGCAGAGCAACCTTTCAAAGCAGTTACCACCACCAACAACAGCCATTTTTTTTTGCAGTGCAGCTTTTCAAAGCAGTTACCACCACCACCAACAGCCATTTTTTTTGTTGCAATGCAGCCTTTCAAAGCATAGGTTCACGAGGTTAAGTCCCGGGATGGCGGGACTGCCATATGATGAAAGAATGGAACGACTGGGCTTGTATGCACTGGAATTTAGAAGGATGAGAGGGTATCATAGAAACATATAAAATTATTAAGGGATTGGACCCGCTAAACATGTTCCCGATGTTGGGGGAGTCCAGAACCAGGGGCCAAGTTTAAGAATAAGGGGTAGGCCATTTAGAACTGAGATGAGGGAAAACTTTTTCACCCAGAGATTTATGAATTTGTGGAATTCTCTGCCTCAGAAGGCAGTGGAGGTCGACTCACTGGATGCATTCAAAAGAGAGTTAGGGGCTCTTAGGGCTAGTGGAATCAAGGGATATGGGGAGAAGGCAGGAACGGGGTACTGATTGTGGATCACATTGAATGGTGTTGCTGGCCCAAATGGCCTACTCCTGCACCTATTTCCTTTACATCTATGAGAGCACCCGTAGTCAGGATCAAACCCTGGTCTCTGGTGCCATAAGGCAGCAACTCTACCTTCTCTAGGAAATAGAAAATGAATCAATAATGAAAGATAAAGTAACTGAAAAGTTATTGACACAAAAAGCTGGAGTAACTCAGCAGGACAGGCAACATCACTGGAAAGAAGGAATGGGTGACTTTTCGGTTCGAGACCCTTCTTAGTATTATAAATGAGTTATTATCTCCACACTGATGGATTTGTACAATGTCTATCTTCGGTTTAAACCACCATCTGCAGCAAAGATCATAGAAGGCTAAGATAGACCACTCCCACAAAATCCAATGGACTGATGTGTAGTACGCAACAGAGCGGAACGTCCGCCATTTTGGGAAACCCGACTTCCGCTATGCCTCTTGCAGTGTAATCAGTGTTGTGGGGGAACAGTATGTGTGTGTGATATAGCTCATCTACCAAATTCATAATTTTGTGAATTTTCTTTTTAAATGTTTTCCTCCCTGCTTAATCTATCTGTTTCTGCCCACTTCCCTTCAATCCTTCCTCCCCATCCCCCTCTTTTCTGCCGTTTCCCTTGTTTTGCTCCAACACACATTATGCACAAATATAACTTTATATATATATATATATACAAACACACACACACACACACATCAAGTTCGCTGACGACACCACAGTTGTGGGACGTATCACTGATGGGGACGAGTCAGAATATAGAAGAGAGATCGACCGACTGACCAAATGGTGCCAGCACAATAACCTGGCCCTCAACACCAACAAAACCAAGGAACTGATTGTGGACTGGAAGAGGTAGGATGGGGACCCATGGTCCCGTTTATATCAACGGGTCGATGGTGGAAAAGGTCAAGAGCATCAAATTCCTGGGTGTGCACATCTCTGAAGATCTTTCCTGGTCCGAGAACACTGATGCAATTATAAAGAAAGCACATCAGCGCCTCTACTTCCTTAGAAGATTACGGAGAGTCGGTATGTCAAGGAGGACTCTCTCTAACTTCTACATGTGCACAGTAGAGAGCATGCTGACTGGTTGCATCGTGGCTTGGTTCGGCAACTTGAGCTCCCTGGAGCGGAAAAGACTACAAAAAGTAGTAAACACTGCCCAGTCCATCATCGGCTCTGACCTCCCGTCCATCAAGGGGATCTATCGCAGTCGCTGCCTCAAAAAGGCTGGTAGCATCATCAAGGACCCATACCATCCTGACCACACACTCATCTCCTCGCTATCTTCAGGTAGAAGGTACAGGAGCCTGAAGACTGCAACAACCAGGTTCAGGAATAGCTACTTCCCCACAGCCATCAGGTTATTAAACTCGGCTCGGACGAAACTCTGAACATTAATAGCCCATTATCTGTTATTTGCACTTCATCAGTTTATTTATTCATGTGTGTATATATTTATACAATGGTATATGGACACACTGATCTGTTCTGTATTCGTGCCTACTGTGTTCTAGTGTGCTAAAGCAAAGCAAGAATTTCATTGTCCTATCAGGGACACATGACAATAAACTCTCTTGAATCTTGACGCGCGCGACAGTCACTACCGGCCTGTCGCGTAAATGACGGCCGAGTGGGACAGGCCCTTAAAGCACATTACTATAAATGCAATGGCGCCACCACCATATTCCTGCTGGTGGCGTTGGTGAGCCTTTTGGTGATGACTTGCCTGGTGGTGTGATTGTAAAGCAGTAAACTATGACCTGAAGAACATCTCTGCCTGTTCCCCTGGTGCATTTAGAGTACGGCTGCAGCCTAACTCTGGAGTCCGTACCCCGAAGGAAGCCGCTTTACTCTGCTTTGCTTGCAAGTCAGGTCCTGATACCTTGCAAGCTCCATAGGTAGCTGGTCATCGGAGACAGTAGCTTCACTGGAAAGAAAAGGACGAGGAATACAAATGATGCAGGCATATTAATGCACAGTAACACAGATAGCACTTACAAGCACATTTGTATGCTTTGTACTGAAAAAAAAGTCCAGCAAATACTGCTACCAGGCAAACAAACAGAAGTTAATAGAAGCAAACTTTTGTCCAACTGTCTGTGCAATAAAACAGATGCAGCCAAAGATGCAAGGCCGCAGTGTACTCGAGACAGCAGCATACTCACAGCAGCAGCGTACTCGAGACAGCAGCGTACTCGAGACAGCAGCGTACTCGAGAGAGCAGTGTACTCGAGACAGCAGTGTACTCACAGCAGCAGCGTACTCGAGACAGCAGCGTACTCGAGACAGCAGCGTACTCGAGGCAGCAGCGTACTCGAGACAGCAGCGTACTCGAGACAGCAGCGTACTCGAGACAGCAGTGTACTTGAGGCAGCAGCGTCGAATGGTTCAATGTAGGGGAAAAGGAGCATGGCCAGGGTGGTGAGGGTCGTTGATGACACTGGCTGCTGTTTTGAGGCAGTGCCTCCTACAGTTCCCTTCGATGATGGGGGGTTGTTGTAGATGCTGACTGCAAATCCACAAGATTGAACCCAGTATCTGGGCCCAGTATCCCGCACATCTCCTTTAAACATTGCCCTTCTCCCTCAAAGCTATGCTCTCTAAAATTTGACATTTACTCCCTTGGAAAAAGGTCCTGATTGTCCATCCTATCTATTACTCTCATAATTTATATACTCCTATCAGGTCACCCCACAATCTCTGAAGCAGGTTACCACATCATGTTAATCTGCAGAAAGAGCTGTCCAAACCATGGCATTTTCAACACAATCCTGAAAGCCAACATTTCTTCTGAGCATACCCTTTGACGGCTTCCCAAGAATCTACTTTTACTTGTCTTTCACGTAGTACATTTCAGTTCTCAACAGCCCAATATGAAGACATTTCTTCACCACTCTTATCCTGTTTCCTTAGATCGATGACATTTGATAACTGACCAACTTTCCAAAGGAAACAGTTTCTTCCTACTTGTTCTGTCAAATCTCCTCATTATTTTAAAAGAATTGGTAAGATTTCAACTCGCTTTCCCTTGGTGCTTAGGCTTAGACGTAGGTTTAGGTTTATTGTTGTTGTAAGTTGCGAGGTACAGGGAAAAGGTTTGCTTTGCATGCTATCCAAACATATACCATATATAACCACACATTGGGACTCTCCATCCCTCCCCCACCCTAGTTCTCCAACTAGTGTCACTGTCCTCCTGATTAAATGTTACTGATTGTATGCCTCGTTGACACCTTCCCCATAGCTAACGATGAACCATTCTACATTTTCCTTGACCATCGTCCCCTTTGGTCTGTGTTTTCACACCTTACCCTTCCATATCTCTAGTCTCCCTCTCCCCTGACTCTCAGTCTGAAGAACGGTCTCGACCTGAAACGTCACGCATTCCTTCCGTCCAGAGATGCTGCTTGTCCTGCTGAATTACTCCAGCATTTTGTGCCTGTACATAGATACAATCAGTTCAAACTTAAGTTATGAAATATAGAGCAAAGTGGAAGATACAGAGTGCAGAATATGGTTCTCAGCATTGTAGCGTATTGCTGCCAGAATTATCTGCAATACCCCAGCTGTGGCCTGACCACTGACTTGCAAAGGTTCAGCATGATGTCCTTGATTTTGCATTTAGAGTTTCTATCCATATTGTTATTGTGGGATGTACTTTATTTTTTTTCCTCACAGCTAAATGTAACAGTTGACTAAAGTGTACACTTACAAATTATATGCGTTTTGATATAATGAATGTTTGGATCTCAGAGCATTTTTTTCAGGTGAAGTATTGTCGAATGTGACAGCAGCACATAAGACATGACAACACTAATGACCAAATCAGATATGATAGCTCACGGATTGTGAATGAATGTCAGAGTAGTAGAAAAGTCTTTATATATTCTTGCTCCACATTATTCATTTCCTCTGCTTTGTTTGCAAGTCAGATCCCGGCATATCTTTGTGTAAATTGGGAACAACTATAGCTCACATGAATACCTTCTGGCCCTCTGCAGTCTTGTGCTTATTCATGTGCTATCATGCACACAAAACTGCAGTTTAATTTTGGTTTTGTTGACTATACACTAACCTTGTGGTCCTGAGTCAAATTCCTCTGTCAAGTAATTTAACTTATGATTACCGATTTATCAATTGAAACTGATTGATTCAGTCCTTATTTTTGTCGTATTTTCTAACTGCCTTTCTACAAAGCCCAATAAACCTGAGGAAGGGTCCCGACCCAAAATGCCACCCATCTTTTTCCTCCAGAGATGCTGCCCGACACGCTGAATTACTCCAGCACTTTGTGTCTATCTTCAGTGTTAACCAGCGTATGCACTTCTTTGCTTCTACCTTTCTTGTTTCGTAATTGGTTGCTTGGCAATGCAAAAATTGAAGTAACCATCGATGCCGAATTTATGACGAGATTTCAAACTTGCCCATGGGAAAGTTAACCAAGACATGGAATGTCCACTTTTCATTCAACATGGGTCAATATCACAAAAATAAAATCAGAATAAATTCTCAGACAGCTCAATAAATCAGGCAGAATCTTTGGAGAGAGAAACTAAGTTGAAATTTAAGGTTGATGAACTTTCTTCTAAACTATCTGCTGCATGGCACGGTGGTGCAGCGGTAGAGTTGCTGCCTCACAGCGCCAGAGACCCCGGTACCATCCTGACTACGGGTTCTGTGTGTACGGAGTTCGCACGTTCTCCCTGTGACTGCAGAGGTTTTCTTCATGTGCTCCGGTTTCCTCACACATTTCAAAGACGTGCAGATTTGCAGGTTAATTGGCTTCCGTAAACTGTCCCTGGAGTGTAGGATAGAACCAGTGTACGGGGTGACTGTCAGTCAGCGTGGACTCGATAGGCCGAAGGGCCTGTTTCCACGCTGTATCTCTAACGCAAACTAAAATGAAACCATCATTGGGTGTTGCTCACTTTTAGATGATTGCAGCCCATGGGAGAAGGCAGGGCATCAAGGCACTCGCGCCCCCTCCTTCAAAGCATAGGTTGAGCATGGCTTGCCTACTTTTTCAGCTAACTGCCAGACCCCTTGAGGCCCGATATTTGGCGATTGCAACCTGGACTGGCGTCAGAGTAATCAAAGGCCTCTGACATCAAGAATTCCAAAGGCTTACAACAGTCTACAAATGTATTTAAATAGCTGACACAATATCCTCCAACTAAATCCCTTTGTTTGAGGCTTTCCATCTGGAGTGCACATCTTTCCCACAGCTGCTCTCCCAATCCCCTCACAGGGCCCATTGTATCTCAATTTTTCTTTCCTTCGCAAGCTGCTATTATTTCATTATTCACAGGTACCGAGTACCGGAAAGATCAAAACTGCCCAAAACTGCAGACATCAATCAAACAGTCATCAAATTACGTCTGAAGAAGGGTCTCGACCTGAAACGTCACCCATTCCTTCTCTCCAGAGATGCTGCCTGTCCCTCTGAGTTACTCCAGCTTTTTGTGTCTATGTTCAGTCATCAAATTATACTCTTGTTATCCTTGTCTGCAATGCACTCGACTACCTGTGGTGACCAACGTTCACAGAAGGCATCCAGAGTCCCCGTGGACACTGCGCGTTCCCTCTCCAGGGACACGCGGGCATGGACGTAGGCCCGGAAGAGGGGCAGGCAGTCGACTCGGAAGGATGAGGACCCACAATCCTGTTCACATCAATGGTGTGAGAGAGTCAAAAACTTCAAATTACTGGGCGTGCATATTTCCGATGATCTTTCCTGGAACCAGCACACTGATGCAATTATAAAGAAAGCACATCAGCATCTCTACTTCCTGAGAAGTTTACAGAGATTCGGTATGTCAAAGAGGATTTTACTTCGGAGTCACGTGAGTGATTCCGTGAAGAAGCCCCACCAGTCCACATGCGCGTCATATCGTCGTTCGCATGGCGAAGCACCGGACTGGCAGGGCATCGCTCCTGCTGGCGGTAAGTTTAAAACTACAGGTAAGTTTTGTATTACTTACCAGGTTTTCATTTTCTTGCAGGAACCTCTTTTCACAGATATATCCTGCTAGATATTGGGGCGAATTCCGGCGAGTGAACCGGCTATGGGCTGTGGGGAGACCCCGGATCCGACCGCAGCAGCGGATAGTTGGCAGATGTCGGGTTCGCGATCCCAGTCACTGACAAGGCGGTCAGTGGCTTCCAGCCTGCTGTGGTTCCCGGGGAGGGCAAATCAAGCAGGAAGGCGGTATCACCGTCATAGTCGCTGACAGTGCGGTCAGCAGCTCACAGACACAGTGGTCCCCAGGCAAGGGGTGAAATCACCGATAAATCGATCAGCACTATTGGACTCGGATGAGTCGGGCTGCGAGGGTTCCCCTCCGGTAATGAGTATATATTTGGATGGAGCCTGGTGACATTCTAACCCTTTGCAGGTGAAGCTCCACACTCCAAAATTAAATTATTGACGTGCATTCCCCAAGCTGAGGAGACCATGCCGGGTCAGGGTACTTTTGATGCCGCTTCTGCGCCGGCCTATGGGAGAGCCCGCGCCAGCAGCGCCTGGGAGATGGCTGCTTAATGTCTCCCTGTTGGAGGGGGAGACCATGACGGGTCAGTGTACTGCTGACACCGAATCTGTCACAGCACCGGCCTACGGGAGAGCCCGCGCCAGCAACGCCTGGGACAGGGTTGCATAATGTGTGACATCGCCGGCCTGTAGGAGAGGCCGCGCCAGCAGTGCCTGGGACAGGGCTGCTTCATCTCTCCCTCCTGGAGGAGGAGAGCATGCCAGGTCAGTGTAATTCTGACGCCGAGTCTGAGGGTATAGCCGTGGAGCATACCCCAAGGGATGAAGGGCACGTGTCAGAGGTACCATTTCCTGACAACAAAGTTTGCCATCCCAACAGAATGTTCCATCTTGGTATACGTCCATTGGAAGGGCCGTATCAGCGCAGGTATCCTCAGGGACCTGCGGCAGCACCAGTTTCAGGGCTGCCTACGAATCGCCCTCTCGGAGGAGGGGAGTGCAAAAGGTCAGATGTAACTGACTCCAGATTCTAAAGATGTCGGTGGAACATACTGGAGCACATGCATGCCGGCAGTGAACAGCGCTATCAGGGGGATATGAGAGCCAGCCGCCGAATCTTCTGTTCAGGTAAGGCCTATTCAACAGGAAAAACCTGGCGGACGAAGCAAATGCTGTCGGTCCAATCAAGGCCAACGGCGGGCAAAGCTTCATCGTTTCAGCGACAACGCACCCCATGCCTACATCAGCAGTAAGCGGTTCACTGAAGCTGGTTGCAGCATGACAGCTGGGCACAGGTTCCACGCACCCTACCAGTCCTACTCAACATAACTAGGCAGGTAGGTGGGTCTGGCACTTCCGAAACATGGGTAAGTGGACCACTTACAAGTTGGTAATATTTACACTTATTTGTACAGCACACAAATGATAAAGGCATTGTCATCTGCTTAGAGGCATCTAACCATGTAAAACTGCACAATACTAGCATTCCAAGCAAGTTTGGAATTAGGGCCAGAATTGTCGTTTTAGGCAGGTTCAGTATAATGGCCAGAGTTGCCTTTGGACAAAATTTATGAGGGAGGCTCAGTATTATGGCCAGGATTCTCTTTCAAGACAGACTCTGAAATCGGGCCACAGTTATCGTGCGAAGCACCCATGGAATGATGGCAGGAGTGGCCTGTCCATTATGAAAAATGTAGAATGTCGTTTAACTTGTATGTGCAGTATAAATTTTCCAAATAGGAAACTTTGTTACTAACTAACAACTGATTAAGGGTCTCAAAGATACATTCTATGCAGTTCCCATTACAGGGATCATCGGAGACAATTGAAATTATCAAAAAGGCAATGATAACTGTAATAATAACAGTTAAACATTGCAAAATGGGATAAACTATTTACCCATGTTATTTACCAAATTAATAAAATCGGTGTTTGGACTCAGAGTTCAAAAACACTTATTATGTCTTGTCTGGAGGATATTCTAACGCTGTATTTGTTAAAATCACCTGTTTCAGCCTCAAACTATTTTTTGAGAAATTGGGCTCATCCATCCAGTTAACTTTAAGTTGTTACCAAATAGACTTGTTGGTCATTGGGATTTACCTTTAACTACTAATTAGCCTATGACTCCGCCCTGTGGCAAGAGATTGGAGTTAATAGGAACCTGTTATAAAGCTGACTTCTATTCATCAAGAGTAATTGGCAATATAGTAGCTGTGATTCAGCTGTGCAAGTCGGGGAACTGACATCGTGCAAAGTAGCAACCTCTCAAATGCCATGTAGGTCATTGTTAACAGGCTTATGCTATTACCAACTGAAGCTACCAAAGTCACAATGATGAACAAACAGTATTCAGCATTGCTCCAGTAGTTTGGTCAGTCGAATTTCAGTTATTTTACAAACTGATGCTAAGGGCTCTAAGGTGGAAAATTGCAAATGTCATCTCGAGTTTGTAGGTGGGGGAGATTTGCATGAGTTGTCAATACTTCAGTTATTGGTATCAACTAGCTATAGACACTAGATGCATCCCATGGGTAAAGGGCTATTGAGCGAATATACATAATCTACATGCTCAACTTCAAGTTGATACACTACGGTGGTGGCATATGTTAGTCACATGGCGATCAAGTAAAAGTATCCTGTAATAATTTACCTAATCTCCTTTGCCACTGGTGTATCATCAAGTTCAGATCGATGACAACACAGAATATGTGTTGGATCACAAAGTATTTATGAAAGTATGGTTCAATGAAACACCAAATATCGACATGTTGGTTTCATGCTTATTCACTGATTGCAAAAATATGTGGCATAACAGTATTGAGAGATACATTCTCGCTACAAGAAGGAGGAATGTTCTTTTATGTTTCCTCCATTTTGCCTCATCAGTCGGGTCTTGAAATAAAGCCAGCAAGATCTCGCTTTAGTTTTCGTACTGTCTGACTGGCTATGCAGCCATGATTCCCGCTTCCGTCAGGCATAATAATACAAACATATACGGTTATTCTAAAAAACGAAAACTTTGCTGGTTCAAAGAGTGCAGTGATAGCACCAAAAAAGCAGTACATTTCTTATTCAGGATGTGGGAAGCGGTTTTGTTTAATGTTAACGTTACATTTAATACGGTACAGATTACTGACGTCTTCCAGTTCGTTCTTAAATGGTCTTCTGACAATAATTGAGTATAGGGCCATTAACTGTGCCAAACGTGCCTTCCCATCATATTAGCTGCAGCAAACAGGACCCACTCTGTCGGGTTTCAACCCTGGATATCGAGTTTGTAAACGATATCTTTAACACAAGTTCTCCCAGTACAAGTATAGGCAGTATGGGATATTGACATTGTGTTAACAATACTTCACCAGGGGCCAGCTACTTCCTTAGTCATGACACTAGTATCAGCACAACGAGTGCAGACATTGCAAAAGCTGCGGCTAGATAGGATGGAAGTGGCTGCAGATGCCATTACGTTTTACATTTCTGGTCTACACAAGCAGAGCAGACCAGGGGTGACAGGGTTTAAGATCATATTTCGGCATACCCCACGGACTCACGTCTATGTGTGAGGGCACGCTTGCTATATTATATCAAGGCCACCAGAATCCTAAGAGGTGTGGAATCAGCATTGTTTATTAGCCACAAACAACCACACAAGAAAAAGTCGGTTCAGACTATTTCAAGGTGGCTGAAGCAGGTTCTGGTTTATGCAGGTATCAACGTCAGCGGCCAGGGCAATGGACGTTCCCATCGACCATATCCTCGCGGCGACAGGATGGTCAAGTGAATTGATTCTCAATTTTTTTTTTACCATACGCCGATTGACGACCCGGGGCTATTTGCCCATTCTGTTTTGCTTCCACTTTAGCCTCCCCTGAGATAGTGGGGTTGCTATTGATTTTCTATATTAACGTAAACCATTAATAAGTTTAATTCAATGTCATGTGTAATGTATTGTTGATTATTCACATCCTGAGTCAATCGATGCAGTGAGACGCCGAGGTTTGAATCTACGGCATGAAATCACAGAGCTTTGAACTCTTCACGGAATCACTCACGTGACTCCGAAGTAAAATAGTAAGATTAAACGAGAACTTACCAGTTTGATCTTTTTTTTAAAATGAGGAGTTACGCTGGTGATTACGTGCCCTCCACTCCCAACCCTCTCTCACAAAGGTCATCTGGTAGTTCTCAAGTTTCTGATTTTACTATGTTACTTCAATTACTGTTACCTGTGATTTCATACCGCTGCTTTGAAGATTGACGCGCATGCGGACTGGCGGGGCTTCTTCACGTAATCACCAACGTAACTCCTCATAAAATAAAGATCAAACTTCAAACTGGTAAGTTCTCATTTAATCTTACTATTCTCTTGACCTTCTACAGGTGCACAGTAGAGAGCATATTGACTGGTTGCATCATGGCCTGGTTCGGCAACTTGAACGTCCAGGAACAGAAAAGACCTGTTTCTACGCTGTATCTCTAAACAGATAGGGTTTTGATCTCACATCTTTTCAGCAAGGTGGTACCTCTGACAATGCTGCCCTTCTTCAGTATTACACTGTGGAGTCAGCCTAGATCTTTGTGAGGTCTCCATCTGACCCATTGAGACCGCTAGCCTGGTTTCATCATCAGTGAAGAATTCTGTGCAGTATTCAGCAGGTTTTGTTGTTGGGGTCAATGACTCTTTAATTGTCTCATTCACCCAAAATGAAAGGCAGATTTTCTTCCAAAGCCTGTGCTGTGGATTCATGTCAATCTGCTCCTTCTAATCGACAGGCTTTACTTGTGCCTGTTCTATTAATTTATATAGTCATTGTGTCATAGTCATACAGCTTTTGAACAGGCCCTTAGGCCCAACTTGCCCACACTGACCAATAAGCCTCATCTACACTAGTCCCACCGCCCTGCGTTTTGCCCATATTCCTCTGAACCTGTCCTATCCATGTTCCTGTCCAAATGTTTTTTAAACGCTGTGATAGAACCTGCCTCAGCTACCTCCTCTGGCAGCTTGTTCTATACACCTACCACCCTTTGTTTAAAAACGTTGCCCCTCAGGTTCCTATTCAGTCTTTCTCCCCTCACCTTAGAGCAATGTCCTCTAGTTCTCGATTCCCCTACTCTGGGTAAACGACTGTTTGTTTACCTGATCCATTCCTCTCATGATCTTGTGCACCTCCATAAGATTACCCCTCATCCCCCCTGTGCTCCAAGGAATAAAGTGCTATCCTGCTCAAACTCACCCTATAGCTCAGGCCCTCGAGTCCTGGCAACATCCTCATTAAACTATATACGTTCATAAGTTCTCGTAGCAGAATTAGGCCATTCGGCCCATCAAGTCTACTCCGCCATTCAATGATGGCTGTTCTATCTTTTCCTCTCATGCCATTCTCCTGCCTTCTCCCCATAACCCCTGACACCCTTACTAATCATTAATCTGTCAATCTCCACCTTAAAAATATCCACTGACTTGGCCTCCTCGCCATCTGTGGCGATGAATTCCACAGATTCACCATATTTGTGATGTGGTCGAACCCATTAGTGTTCCCTGTGTTAAAATGAGGTCAGTGACTTCATTTTAAGGTCAGTCAGTGCCGTTACCATCAAGGAAATGACAATGAGAGTCAACACTACTAGTCTACTGCATGCTTGGTGCAGTCAATTATGCTCGCACGTCATTCAGCCTAGTACATAGCAACAGTAAAATGCCGAACTCAGTGACAGGAAGGATTAGAGGGCATTTCAGAATCTTGAAAAATACACACACGCCCGAGATAGAAATCCAAATGATTTAGAGAATCCATGAACCATGAAGAGAGTAGGAGGAAATGCTTGATGTACATGTGCTCGGTATAATGGCAAACTTATCCGGAGAGATAAGAAAGGACAGATCAATAAGATAAGATGCTCTAAGTCAATCACCAGAAACCACGACACAACCTGCAGTAGAACGAGTTAACCCCTTCCTGCTAGCAACTGCAGCCCAGTCCATCACATAGTCCAGACTCCCCGCCATCGACTCCATCTCACCCTGCCGTGGGAAAGCAACCAACAAAATCAAGGGCCTTCCTCACCCCCATCATTCTCTGTTCTCCCCGCTCACATCGGGCAGGAGACACAGAAGCCTTCAAGTGCTCACCGCCAGCTTCTTCCTCTCCATTATCAGGTTTCTGAATCTGCTTCTCATAATATAGGGTGTAGTCCCCGATCTTCCTAATTGTGGACATTTATGGACTTCTTCTCTGGAGCTATCAATGGTTCAATGGTTCTTTAATGCCATGTGTGCACTGCACAGTGAAATACTTTTTGCGCAGCTCACACATGCACGAGTCACCATATTTTGCCGCCATTTACAAAAGTCCGGTCCACATGTGTGATGTGCTGGAGCGGCCCTCATGCGGGTAAGCTCAGGTAAGTCCCAGGCTGCTGCAAGGCCTCCTCCCTCACCCATGACTTGCTTGGCCTGCAAACAGGCATCCCTCTCCTCGCCCGATTGCCTCCGTGTCCTGGGAGTGCCTCCTGCAGCCGATCTTGACCTCACACCAGCAGTCTGCTCACTGATGCCCAGTTCAGATTTCCTAAAAGGATCTTAGCTCCAAGCCTCATTACAGGCATACAGGAATATCTCTTTCCTCGACGGAGATGCAATTTTTTCCGTATCATATCTCCGTCCGTGCTGCGGCCTAACTTCATGGAGCTGGAGGTCCCTTTGTCAGGGATCGACTTCAGGAGCTCCAAACGCAGGAGCTTCGACCGCCCCGATCATGGGAGCTTCGATCGCCCCGATCGCGGATGGTTGGACTGCCCCGACCGCGGGAGATAAGGAGGGAAGCAGATAATACGTTATTGCCTTCCATCACAGTGTGCTATGGTGGATGTTTATGTTGATTTTTATGTAGTTGTGTCTCTTGTTTCTTTTTTGGTATGACTGTATGGTCAATCAAATTCCTTGCATGTTTTTACATACTTGGCTGATAAATTAATTACAATTACAAAGAGATGAATGCCAGATTGTGAGGTGACTTTGAGGCAGATCTTGGCTGAGTGTGGCACCAAAGACTGAAGTCAATGGACATTAAGAAGAAACCAGTCCAATGGTTAGAAATAAACCTCACACAAAGGAACATGGTCATGTTTGTTGTCATAGAGTCATACTGTGCAGAAACAGATCCTTCAGCCCAGTTTGTCAACACCTACAAGCATGCCCCATCTACACTGGTCCCACCTGCCTGTGTTTGCCCCATATCCATCTAAACCTTTACTACCCATGTACCTGTCCAAATGTCTTTTAATCATTGAGATAGTACCTGCCTCAACTACTTCCTCTGGCACCCATCACTCTTTGTGTAAAAATGTTACCCCTCAGGGTCCTATTAAATCTTTCCCTCCTCACCCTAAACCTATGTCCTCTGGTCCTTGATTTCCCTATTCTGGGTAAAAGACTCTGTGCATTTACCCGATCTAATCCCCTCATGATCCTATACACATAGGTCAATCATTTCCACTGTCAATATTCTCACACGAGTCACAAAGACATTTTAATGTTTTTGTCTGGCTCAGCATTTAACATTTAATAATTTTGCCCATGCAATTTTTAAGCATTTTAGACTTTAAACTTTAGAGAGACAGGACGGAAACAGGCCCTTCGGCCCACTGAGTCCATGCCAACCAGCGATTACCCTATACACTAACACTCCATACACACTAGGGACAATTTACAATTTTACCAAAGCCAATTAACCTACAAACCTGTACGTCTTTAGAGTGTGGGAGGAAAGCGGAGCACCTAGAGAAAACCCAAGTGGTCACAAGGAGAACGTACAACTCTGTACAGATAGCAACCATCGTCAGGATTGAACCCGGGTCTCTGGCGCTGTAAAGCAACAACTCGACTGCTGCGCCAGTGTTTTCTTAAACATTTATTATTTTTTAATTAGCTTGCCTTCTGCTTGTTTACAATATTTTCTCTCCCTCCCGATTTCCTTTGGTTCTCTTTTTTTTTGTCTTTGCAACAATTCGCCCAAAATAAACTCAAGCTTCACACTGAATTTTCAATGGTTCAATGGTGATTTGTTGTCACATACCTAGGTACAGTGAAATTCATTCTCTTGCCTACAGTTCAGTAAAAATCTTAGTATACATGAGCACAATTATACTTAAGCACAATAATACAAGCAATTAAACACAAGAATACAATCATACTTTAAGTAGGATTAGCAGATTACGCAGGCGTCAGTACACGTCACCACATTTCTGGCACCATTTTGTGTGATTCAAGACCAAAGTTGTGAAAACAATTTAAATCAGAAATGGCTTTCTCACTGCTATGGGTGCAATTCCAGGTACCCGTTAAATGGGCAAACGTGTCTTAAACAATAATCTTCAATTTTTGGATATTTGGACGATCACCTATTCTATGAGAAGAGTTTTATACCTTTAGTTTTTCCCAGCCAACAGTCACAGCCGGGCAGTCATTTATCCCAGTCAGGTTTTACAAGCTTTACCATAACAGCGGGCCAATAAATTAATTGACTCATCATCATGTCACCGTCTGGGTTTTGATTTTTGACAGAATGGCTCCAGGCTTAACTGGACATTCCTGCTGGTCCCTTCAAAAATGTATTAACTTTCATGTTGTTGGTTAGGGATAGATAGGGCAGCACGGTGGCACAGCAGTAGAGTTGCTGCCTTACAGCACCAGAGACCCGGTTCGATCCTGTGCGGAGTTTGTACGTTCTCCCCGTGGGTTTCCACCGGGTGCTCCGGTTTCCTCCCACACTCCGAAGAAGTGCAGGTTAAATGAGAGGATTAGATCTGGTAAATGCAGAATCATTTGCCCAGATGGGTCTTCAGAACAATCCTGCAGTTTCATTTTAGATCTTTAAACTTCCAGTTTATTTAATGACTTGTATTCCAAACCCCTAGATGCAATGTTGGCCTTGAAATCTGCCCTTGGATCCTATGGATGCCGGCGCAATAACTGAATCACGATGCCTTCTGAATGAATTGACACCTTCATTTGAGGTGCGGAAAGGTCTGTGGGCATGGCAATAACAGCAGCTCAGACTCCCAAACCAGGTCCATCACACAGAGCAGATTCCCTATCATTGATGCCATCTATACTTCACACTGCCTGGGAAAAGCAGCCAGCATAATCAAAGACCTGTACCACCTCGGTCATTCCTTCTTCTCTTGGTTCCCCTCGGGCAGAAGATACAGATGTTTGAAAGCATGTACCTCCAAACTCTGGAACAGCTTCTTCCAGGTCATTCCATAAGCTTGGGGACTGTCCGATTCACCACAACACCATTGTGGACATTGGACCTTGTCTATAGACTGATGTGTTACAATACTGCGAACTATATGCTGCATTCTGTATCTTCCCCTTTGCTCTACCTATTGTACTTGAGTTTGTTGATCGTATTGATGTATAGTTTTATCTGATATGAATGGATAGCATGGAAAAAACCCTTTCACTGTACCCCGGTACCCGTGACAATAATAAACCCAAACCAGTAGTCAAACACAATCTCAAACGTATAGTTGATCATTGGACACTAAGATGTTGATACACATGCAGAATGATGCTTCATTAAGAGGTCATTAGTCCTGGTACTCCTGTGATATTTCTATCCAACAAGCGTGCGTCTGAATTGACCGCAAGGCCCCAGAGTATTTCCTACTTCACTTACTCTTTGAAGCTGCCTCTGTTCTTTTATTGTGGCCTTTCATTGTGGAAAGTTAATACATCTCAGAGATCCGGCAGCAACACCTATTATCTATTCATCAACACTGAGTAATAAGAAAAAACGGAACATTTCTTTAGCGTCAATTCTATACATTACTGAGTTCAACCTGTTTATTCCCCAGAGCTTTCAGGAATGACAGCCAAAGATTAGTGACCTCTCGATGCTAATAGATAGTGGAGGAGATCTTAATGATACAGAGGTGTGCAAGAGGAAGCAAGCACGCCTGCCCATTGCAATCATTACACACACTGCCATCAAGCATGTTGACAAGTAATGGGTGTGTTCAATAAACCCCTCCGAAAGCAGTCAAATTTACGTTCCAGTTTGTGGTCGGGATAGTTTAGTTTAGATTATTGCTGGCAGATATAGATATAGTGTATAGTATATTGTATACACAGTAAACACTCATTTTTAAAAGGCCAATGGACTTTGGTTTCAGCAAATAGACCTACCGACCTTCACCGCCAGACGACCGCACTTGTTTGTTTCTACGACTTGTACAACGATAATCCCTTACTCACTTATAGAGGACAATCTTGCAATAACGGACACCATTCCCCCCACTATGTGGTCCGTTATAACATGGGTTTACTGCACTAGGCTCGCGTATAGATAGTGTTAAAGTGTAAAGTTGGCAGATTGTTTAATATCTCTTCCCAGTTTTTACTTCCAGCGAAATAAAATAGAGGAACGGATTTCTAATAGACTACTGTATCACTATTGCCCACTTGGTATAAACATTTATTTCAAGTTATGTGTTTACAAGTTTCTTCAGTGACATACAATCCAACATTTACTTTCCCTGGAGAGTTAAGGGCCTGTCCCACTTTCACGACCTAATTCACGACCTTTTTTACTCGTGGACATTTTTCATCAGGCTAGAAAAACGCCCGACCTACTTGATGCCACGAGTACCTACGACTAGCATCACGGCCGTGCTGCAAGTACGAGTCAAGGGCAAACTCGGCAGAGGTCGTGAATTAGGTCGTGAAAGTGGGACAGGCCCCTGAACAACATTGGTGATAATTTGTGATGAAAAATACCATGCCTGAAATGGAACCAGAATGTAAAATGTATCCGTACATCTGATGATTTTGCAGTATTATGGGTACACCTAATCACTCAATTGATTGAATTGGTGGAAAGATACAGCCCCGTCGGCCCCGACTCCACGCTGACCATCGATCAATTGTTCGCACTAATTCTCTGTTAGATCATTTTTGCATCCACTCCCTTCACACACTATGGTTTATTTACAGAGACCAATTAAACTACAAACTCCCACATCTTTCCCACAGTGCGGGAGGAAAGCGGAGCACCCAGAGAAAACCCAAGTGGTCACAGGGAGAACCTACAAACTCTGTACAGACAGCAACCACAGTCAGGATTGAACCCGGGTCTCTGGCGCTGTAAAGCAACAACTCTACCGCTGCGCCACTGTTTTCTTAAACCTTTATTATTTTTTAATTATCTTGCCTTCTGCTTGTTTACAATATTTTCTCTCCCTCCCGATTTCCTTTGGTTCTCTTTTTTTTTTGTCTTTGCAACAATTCGCCCAAAATAAACTCAAGCTTCACACTGAATTTTCAATGGTTCAATGGTGATTTGTTGTCACGTACCTAGGTACAGTGAAATTCATTCTCTTGCCTACAGTTCAGTAAAAATCTTAGTATACATGAGCACAATTATACTTAAGCACATTAATACAAGCAATTAAACACAAGAATACAATCATACTTTAAGTAGGATTAGCAGATTACGCAGGAGTCAGTACACGTCACCACATTTCTGGCACCATTTTGTGTGATTCAAGTCCAAAGTTGTGAAAACAATTTAAATCAGAAATGGCTTTCTCACTGCTATGGGTGCAATTCCAGGTACCCGTTAAATGGGCAAACGTGTCTTAAACAATAATCTTCAATTTTTGGATATTTGGACGATCACCTGTTCTATGAGAAGAGTTTTATACCTTTAGTTTTTCCCAGCCAACAGTCACAGCCGGGCAGTCATTTATCCCAGTCAGGTTTTACAAGCTTTACCATAACAGCGGGCCAATAAATTAATTGACTCGTCATCATGGCACCGCCTGGGTTTTGATTTTTGACAGTATGGCTCCAGGCTTAACTGGACATTCCACTAATTCTCTTTTAGATCATTTTTGCATCCACTCCCTTCACACACTATGGTTTATTTACAGAGACCAATTAACCTACAAACTCCCACATCTTTTGGGATGTGCCATGTGCACCCACTCGGTCACAGGGAAAGCTTGCAAACTCCACGCAGTCAGCACCTGAGGTCAGGATCGAACCTGGGTCTCTTGTGCAGCAGGTCTACCAGCTGTGCCACTGTTTCACCCTCTTGTGATGTGAAGGGAATGAAGAGTCAGGAACATGCTCTGCTACATTCAAACCATCAGGGCTGTGAATGGGCAGGTTGCTTCCCCACCGTTCACAGACCACAAAGTCTACCACAGTGAATGGGATTTCCGATGAAGGGCCTTCTTCCTGAAACCTCCATCCTGTTTCTCTCCCCATATATGCAGCTTGACATGTTGAGTGTTGCAGCATTTTCTGTTTCAATTTCAGATTTGTTTACGGAAGCCAATTTACTTACAAACCCGCACATCTATGGGATGTGAAAGGAAACTGGAGCACCTGGAGGAAGCCCACGAGGTCATAGGGAGAACGTGCACACTCTACACAGGCTGCAGCCGAGGTCAGGATTGAACCTGTGTCTCACAGCACTGAGGTGGCAGCTCTTGCCGCTGCAATAGGTGCCTCAGTGGTGACACCAACAGCGACTCCCTGCCACTGCATGTTTTGAACGAGGTACTCCAGTAGGGTCAGGTGACACAGGCATATCCAGAGACTAATACCATGGGTCGTCACCCATGCCTCAGCATATCCTGACTTGATTGAAGAATGATTCCTCACAGGCTCAGTAAATCTGCAATTACTGTGCCAGAGACACTGGTTCGATCCTGACCTCGGGTGCTGTCTGTGTGAAGTTTGCACGTCCCCCTGTGCCCACACGGGTTTCCTCCGGGTCCTCCCATTTCCTTCGACATCTGAAGATTGCGGGTTTGTAGGTTAATTGACCCTTTGAAAAAAATCGCCTACAATATCTGGGGAACAGACGTGAAAGTGGGATAACATAGAACTAGTGTGAACAGGTGATCGGTGGTCAGTGTGGACTCGGTGGGCCGAAGGGCCTGTTTCCTGGCTGTATTGTTCAATGCAATCAATCACATTGAGACGTTTGGATTCTACTGAATGACTCACGATCACACTTATACCTGGAATATAGCGTGTGTGAAGGATAATGTTAGGGTGACTCCAGTTTCCTGGTTACTTGATCACTCCAGGCATCTCCAACAGATTTCTGCACGTTTCCCAACTTGCTGTTCACCACTCTGTTTCACTCTGTCATTTCATATTTTTGATTTCATCTGAATACATCTTACATTGAAACTCAGCAGGACAGACAGAGAGAACAAATGGGTGATGTCCTGGGTCGAGACCCTTCTTCTTCTTTGAAGAAGCGTTTCGACCCAAAACATCACCCATTCCTGCTATCCAGAGATGCTGCCTGTCCCACTGAGTTACTCCAGCATTTTAGGTCTATCTTCAGGTGTAAACCAACATCTGCAGTTCCTTGGTGGACACAAAATGCTGGAGTAACTCAACGGGTCTGGCAGCATCTCTGGAGAGAAGGAATGGGTGACCTTTCGGGTCGAGACCCTTCTTCAGACTGATCCTTCCTACAACTTACATTACATAGACTGCAGCTGGTTAATTCACAATTTACAAGGTAATATTCATACTGTGTGTAGGATCACTGATTTCCAAATGATTTGCTGCGTCCAGTAGGAGCGTTTAAAACTTTTTATTCAGGCACAACAGTTATATGACATTAGAGCAATGCATTAAAATATCTGCAGACCTTAATTCAAAACTGAACATATCATAACTAACAAAACAAAGAAACTATGGAATAACAACTAAAAGACTAAAGACTGAACATAACCAGCAGACACTGGACATTCAACTAACAATTGGGAGTAAAGAAAGCAAACTCGATGCTAGCATTTATTTCAAGAGGGCTAGAATACAAAAACAGGGATGTAATGCTGAGGCACTGGTCAGGCCGCATTTGGAATATTGTGAGCAATTTTGGCCACCATATCTGAGGAAGGATGTGCTGGCTTTGGAGAGGGTCCAGAGGAGGTTTACAAGAATGATCCCAGGAATGAGTAGGTTAACCTATGATGAGCGTTTGTTGGCACTGGGCCTGTACTCGCAGGAGTTTAGAAGAATGAGGGGGGACCTCATTGAAACGTACAGAATAGTGAAAGACTTGGATAGAGTGGATGTGGAGAGGATGTTTCCACTAGTCATAGCCTCAGAATTAAAGGTTCTTTTAGGAAGGAGATAAGGATGAATTTCAGAGGGTGGTGAATCTGTGGAATTCTTTGCCACAGAAGGCTCTGGAGGCAAAGACAGTGGATATATTTAAGGCAAAGATTGATAGATTCTTGATTAGTACCAGGGGTGTCAGAAGTTATGGAGAAGTTATGGAGAAGGCAGGAGAATGGGGTTAGGAGGAAGAGGTCGATCAGCCATAATTGAATGGCAGAGTAGGCTAGATGGGCCGAATGGCCTAATCTGCTCCTATCACATGATTTTATGAACAACTTTCATGCAGGACATACTGCTGAAAAACAAGCTTCCTTATCTATATAGGTGACCAGGATGTATAAAGCACCTTCATACCGAAGGGATTATTGTTCAGGTACTGTCTAAATTCTTATCAGTTGTAACCTTGAGTTCACAAGCTGTTCTTTGTCACTGTGTTCACCAGACCAGTTTTCAAGCAGTTACCAGCCCTTAATAAGCATAGAGTGTTACAGCGTTGAAACATGTCTTTCAGCCAAACTTGCCCACACTGGTCAACATGTCCCATCTACCTAGTCCCACCTGCCTGCGTTTGGCCCACATCCTTCTAAACCTGTCCTATGCATTAGTACCTGTCTAAATGTTTCTTAAACCTGCCTCAACTACATCCTCCGGCAGCTAGTTCCATACACCCACCACCCTTTGAGTGGAAAGGTTACCCCTCAGGTTCTTATTGAATCTTTCCTCCCCTCACCTTAAACCTACGTCCTCTGGTTCTTGATTCACCTACCCTGGGCAAGAGAATCCGTGCGTCTACCCAATCTACTTCAATAAATAATTCCACCATTTCTAGACTAACCCCATCAATTCTCTGTAAACCACTTAAACTGTGTCTGTTTCTGTTCTTTGTTGGAACAGTTCATTCCACTGCTCTGTCCTTATCTTTCGAGTTGTGTCTTCATCTATTCAAAACATGCAACTTGATCAAACAAATGACACAAATTAAATATAATTTACTGTTATTCCTCCCAGAAAATCTTCAACAAAGACACTAATCCAATGCATGTGGTGAATTATGATCTCATTACAACAATTCCAATGAATGTTAATGTCATCATAATCTGGGAGAGAGCAGCATCTCACAACCTCTTCTGGTTTAAGTTACTTATGATTATGACTCAGTTTCAGCATGTTTAGTTCTGAGCTGGAAGGGTCAGGGTCTGGGTTCAATTCCCACGCGAGACCAAAACAGACATGGAACTCTAACAGGATGACACAAAGTGCTGGAGTAACTCAGTGGGTCAGGCAGCATCCCTGGAGAACATGGATAGGTGTTGTTTTGGGACAGGACTCTTCGAAACAAGAAACTGAAGATGGTGGCTCACATAGCAACCTGCCAACCAGAATCTGCGATTCCTTGTTCCGTTGCTTTGTCTACCCTCTCAGATACATGTAAATGATACTATGCATGAATTTAAGGAAGAACTGTGAAATTATACCCTGAGAAAACCCTGGGACATATGATGAAAGAATGGGTCGACTGGGCTTGTATTCACTGGAATTTAGATGAGAGGGAATCTTATAGAAGTTCTTGGAGGATTGGACAGGGTATATGCAGGACAAATGTTCCCGATGTTGGGGGAGTCCAGAACCAGGGGTCACAGTTTAAGAATAAGGAGCAGGCCATTTGGGACTGAGATGAGGAAAAACGTTTTCACCCTGAGAGTTGTGAATCTGTGGAATTCTCTGCCACAGAAGGCAGTGGAGGCCAATTCACTGGATGTTTTCAAGAGAGAGTTAGATTTAGCTCTTAGGGCTAAGGGAATAAAGGGATATGGGGAAAAAGCAGGAACGGGATACTGATTTTGGATGATCAGCCATGATCATATTGAATGGCGGTGCTGGCTCGAAGGGCCAAATGGTCTACTCCTGCACCTATTTTCTATGTTTCTATAATACCATTTAACGAACAACTGATATCCAGTCATATCACATTGCTATTTGCGTGAAGCTTGTTGTGCACAAACTCAGGAATAATTTTATCCCCATTGTTTTCCAACTATTGAGTCCTCTCATAAACTAGTCCCAATCTGCAACCTACCATCTTGCAGCCATTGCACCTGTTTTTAACTTGCACTTTCTATGTAATTGTAACATTATAATGATGTAACACTATATTCTGCACTCCGTAGAAGCAAGGAATTGCAGGTGCTGGTTTACACAAAAGGATACAAATAGTAAGATTAAATGAGAACTTACCAGTTTGAAGTTTGATCTTTATTTTATGAGGAGTTACGATGAGCGATTAGGTGAAGAAGGCCGTCAGCACGCATGCGCGTCAACTTTCAAAGCAGCGGTGCGAAATCACAGATAACAGTTGTTGAACTGAATATAGTAAGATTTGAGAGAACTAGAACTACCGAGTGATCTTTATGATACGAGGGTTGTTAGCGGAGGGCACGTAATCGCTCATCGTAACTCCTCATAAAATAAAGATCAAACTTCAAACTGGTAAGTTCTCATTTAATCTTACTATTTTATTTCGGAGTCACGTGAGTGACTACGTGAAGATTTCAAAGCTCTGTGATTTCATGCCGTGGAAACGAGTCCACACAAGCACAACTGCATCAGTTGACCACAGATAAGGGAAACATTAGAGAGATTAGAGAGATTCCTTTATTTGTCATTCAGACCTTTCGGTCTGAACGAAATTTTGTTGCCTGCAGTCATACATATAATAATAAATAACAAAACACACAATAAACACAAATTAACATCCACCACAGTGAGTTCACCAGGCACCTCCTCACTGTGATGGAGGCAAAAGTCTTAAAGTCTCTGTCTCTTCCCGCTTTGTTCTTCCTCTGCGCTGAGGCGATCCAGGCTTCTGATGTTGTGACCCCGCCGGGTGATGGTAAGTCAATCCCGCGGCTGAATCCGAGCTCCGTGACGGGCTGGTTCAAACTCCGCGGTCCGGGGTGGCCGAAGCTGCCGAAGCTGCCGCCCTCCAGTCCAGCGGACGCAGCTGTAGTTGCGGGAGCCCCAGAAAAATAGGTCACCAACCTGTGACCTGCGAGCTCCCGACGATGTCGTCCACCGGGCCCGCGGCTGAGCCTCCGGACTCAGGTCGCCACCAGTGTCCTCGGTCGCCACAGCCGGAATGCCACCGCAGCCCCGAAGTTGGCCAGCCCCACGCTGGTAAGTCCTGGCTCTGCCTCCGGAGCCTCGAGGTCGGTCGGTCGCCAAATGAGGTTAGGTAAATTATCACAGGATACTTTGACTTGATTGCACCCATGTGATTAACATATGCCACCACCATAGTGTATCAACTTGGAGTTGAGCATGCAGGTTATGCATATTCGCACAATAAACCTTTAACCCATAGAATGCACCTAGTGTCTATAGGTAGTTGATACCATATAACTGAAGAATTGGTAACAGGCAAATCCCATCCGCCTCCGTAACTAGAAATGGCATTCGTAATTTTCCATCTTTGAGCACTAGCATCAGTATGTGATATAATAGTAAGATTAAACGAGAACTTACCAGTTTGAAGTTTGATCTGTATTTTATGAGGAGTTACGATGAGGGATTACGTGAAGAGCCCGTCCAGCACGCATGCGCGACATTCTTCAAAGCAGCGGTGTGGAATCACAGGAAACACAATAATTGAAATAAACATAGTAAAGAAAAGGAGAACTAAGATACCAGTTGATCTATAATTGAGGGTGGGAGCGGAGGGCACGTAATCCCTCATCGTAACTCCTCATAAAATACAGATCAAACTTCAAACTGGTAAGTTCTCGTTTAATCTTACTATTTTACTTCGGAGTCACGTGAGTGACTACGTGAAGATTTTAAAGCTCTGTGATTTCAAACCATGTAACAGTTCATACTTCACTCGCTGCCGAAGTCATTCAAGGGAGGAAGTATGTTATCGTAATCAACCATAATCTGTTTGTAAACAATAATGGTATCTATTAAACAATAACAAAAGACAAAATGCTCCCCCGGGCTTAAATTATATATTTTTGCAGATTTTAAAAGTTTCTGCAAATAACACAGGTTCTGCTAGCGGCTTGTGGTAGAACATCTGGAACGTTTTCTCCATGTTCATTCTTTTAGCCGCCGATGTGGATGCTGCCCTGGTGGAGTGAGATGTATATACATCAGTATCTACTCCAGTGGCATCAGCATGACCGTTTTCGGGGTTAGCTTTTCCAGGGTGAGACCTGGCTGGGGACCATCCCCTTAGGTATGTCAGGACCACACTGACATCCCAGATTTGGGTATACCTGGGTCTAAGAGGGTTGGAGTTGACGATACTCCTCATGAGTTTGATCACCAGCGGTTGAGACCCTATGGCCTGTTGTCCTGGCACCTGTTTTAAGTAGGCTGACAGCGCACGTCTGGAAGTATTGATGGCGCTGTAGCTCAATCCTTCATTATGATGAAGGCCCCCCAGGAACTCCAGTACATTGGTTATGGTTGCAGATGAGTACATTGTCCCAGTAGTCGAGCAGTATCTTTCCCACTTCCTGATGCTTGATAGGTATTGTTTCCTGGTGGACATACGGTGTCATCATGTTGATGGTCTTGTCAGACACCCCATTCCCAGCAGTGGTCTTTTGATAATCTGCAACCCAGTAGGTTAATTTTGTCATGGCATGGATGACTTATGCCTGATACAGGGTGCGTCAACAGGTCTGGGCTACTGAGAAAGGTCATAGGAGTTTCGATGACCATGTCGAGTACCACTGGGAACCATGGCTGTGTAGGCCAGTTCGTACTATCAAAATACCTGAAGCAGAGTCCATCTGTATTTTGCGTAGTACCCTACAGATTAAGGCAGAAGGGGGGAAAAGCATAGAAGAAATAGGTCCCCCAGTTCAGCGCGAATGCATCTATCGCTGCTGCCTCAGGGTGTGGTTCCCAAGGGACATACATTGGTACGTGGTGATTTAGTCTGGATGCAAAGAGATCGATATCTGGTGTGCCAGATTGGTTTGTAATTTTAGCAAAAGCTCTAGGATTTAACATCCATTTGGTGTTTATCATTGAATTTGCGTGACCTGGCACTGTATTTAGCTTACCTGGTAGGTAAGTTGCTGATAGCCAAATATGTCTATCGACCCACCATTACCAGATTGTGTTGACCCAATTGTCACATGATATTGACTTTATTCCGCCCATATGGTTAATATAGGCCACCACCGTGATATTATCAATTTGTAAATGAATATGCAAGTTGTGCATATTCCTAGAATATGCTTTAAAACCATAAAACGCACCCAACATTTCCAAATAATTTATGCCCAATGTTTGTAGTAAAGATGAGTCTAGGTTAGTCCATCTACCACCTGTGCTGGATATGGTATTAGTTGCTCCCCAGCCTTGAGCACTGGCATCTGTTTGTATAGTTAACGTTGGGTTATTGATGATGATAGGGCTGGAACTATGCCAAATGTTATATCCACCATTGTAACTCTGATATTGCTTCAATGGGTAGTTTCATGGTTCTGTCAAAGTGACCTGCATGTCGTTTCAACGCCTGTACTTTTGCCCTTTGTAGGTGCTGATAGTGCAGGAATCCAAATTGTGTAGCTGAAAATGCTGCTACCATTTTGCCAATTACTCTTGCCACTTGTCGGATGGTTGGTCGATTGCTTACCATTAAATTGTTGCACATCTGTGCCAATTCTGCTGCTTTACCTTTTGGCAACGTTACAGACATGTGGATCGAGTTAATTGTGAATCCCAGAAGTCCATAGTTGTGGATGGCGTCAACTTAGATTTATCTGGATGTATGACAAACCCAGGGTTTCAAACAATTGTTTGGTAGCTAATACAGCTGATTTTGGCCAACTCCATGGTTTTGCCTACTATTAGGATATCATCAAGATATGCCATGACAATATGTCTTTGTTTCGTTAATGTTGCCAAGGCTGTTTTTAATATCTTGGTAAATAGTCTAGGGCTGATGTCAACCCATTAGGCAACACTTTATACTGCCATAGATGCCCCATCCAGGTAAATTTTCAGGTATCTGCGATGACCCTTGTGAATGGGTACTGAATAGTAGGCATCTTTTAAATCAATGCTTGCCATAAAGTATCCTTTGGAAATCAGTTGTTTAGCAGTTACAAATGTTTCCATTTTGAAATGTACATACTTAACAAAGGTATTTAGTGAGGTTAAGTCAATGATGATGCGACATCCACCATCTTTTTTGCTTTTGGTAAATATATTTGAGACAAATTCCAAAGGTTCATGTTTGGATTTCTCAATGACACCCTTTGTAAGTAACCTCACCAGTTCTGCTTGAGCCTCTAGTTCTCTTTGACTGAGAGGGTAAATACCCTTTGGGCTACGTGCTGAACTGGTGGCATGTTTTCTTGAATGAACTCTATTTTGTATCCCCGAATACTGTTAAGTATATAACTATCATTCGTGAGACACCTCCTGTTAGTACAGTTCCCCATTTACATGCTGGTAGGAACCAGACCCACCTACCTCCATAGTTATGGTAGTGTTCCTTTCTTCCGTTTGTTCATCCGTCGTTATACTGCTGGATGTACTGCTGATGTACTGCTGACTGGGGGTGGCGCATTTTCCATGGGGTCCGCTCTGGGCCCTGGCCTAAAAAGGCTTTCGGGGATAGTATGCGGACCCCGAGCTTTCACCAGTTCCATAAAGTTGACCTTGACTGGTGGACGCGGTGGGGTACTGCCGTCTGTTTTTTTGTGTGGGTCTGCTCGTTCCGGGGCCTGCCCACATGAGGCCAAATGCTTTGGACTCTTCCTCCAGGTCTTTCACTTGTCCTTCCAAATAACAGGATCTGCGGCTCTGAGGCCGGTGTTTTACACAGTCCTGCAAACCTGGGATTGAGGGCAGGTCTTATTCTCTCCTTGCGGAGGTTGTTTATCTTATATTGGGTGTTGCACAGCAGAGCCAGAGTTTCTTGCTGGTTTGTGGTCATATCCACCCCATCCACGGAACGAGCATAGGCTGTTATCCCTATCATCAGGAGCTTGAGGATTTTAGCTCCTGGTTCCGGATACTCTGTCCCCCCCCCCCCCCCCCCCCCCCAGATTTGGCTGTTAACAGCCGGTACATTGAGCGAACTGCAGTTTTCCAGCTCTAGTGCCTCATTAAGTACCTGTCTTGTAGGGGTTTGAGGGACAGGTGGTTGATGCTGGCCGGCAGTTTTGGCTCCAATGGCCGCCCTGCTCGTGGTGTAACCACGTAGCGAATCTCCACACCCAGCAGCTCTTCCTGATCCTGTACCCCAAGCGTACTCCCGACATCTTCAGCCAATGACCCCTGTTCCTGACCAGCCCAGCCCTGGTCGCCAACGCTGCCCTGCTTTGAGGGGAAAGCGATGGCCAGTGCATTGTAGAGCACTGCTGTGGGAGTGCCTGATCCCCATGTTGAGACTGCTCTAGCTCCTGAAGCAAGTCTCGCTGGAGCAGTTGCTCCATGAGCCTTTTCATTCAGCTCAGGCGGCTAGCTCTGCCGCTCTAAGGCGGACCCTCCTCATCGGAGTCAGACATAACCGGCCGGTTTTTGTTGTTGTTTTTTTTACATTTATTATTATTATTTTTTTTTAAAAAACTTTTCCTCCAGCCCGCTGCCGCTCATCAGGCTGCGCTAGCGGGACTGGGCTCGGCTCGGTCTCGATGAGGGTGGACCGCAGCATATGCGGTCCAGGTGCCGCCTCTCGCCCCCCACTGATGGAACACTCCCGTTCTGTTGGAGTCGAACGGGGGGCGGTTTTCTTCCTTTGCCGTGCTGCTCATTTTCCCAGTTCCTCTGGAATAGAGAGCAGAGCACAGCTTGCTGATTATGACCACAGAGTAAGACTTACCTGATGGTCCACGTTTAGTTTTCACCGACGTGTAGCGGGAGCGCCTGTACTCCCGGTCGTCGCTGTTGCACTGCGTGAACGCTAATGTCGCGCATGCGTGCTGGACGGGCTCTTCACGTAGTCACTCACGTGACTCCGAAGTAAAACTGAAAATTTACTGCCAAAAGGTTACTGGAGCAATGCTGAATACTGTTCGTCCACCATTGTGACTTTGGTAGCTTCAGCTGGTAATAGCATAGGTCTGTTAAAAATGACCTACATGGTACTTGAGAGGTTTCTCCTTTGCACGTTGTAAGTTCTGATAATGCAAAGGCCCAAATTGCCCAGCTGAAACACACCCACTATATTGCCAATTACACTTGATGAATAGAAGGCTGCTTCATAACAACAAGGTTGTTACAGGCTTCTATTAATTCCAATCTCTTGCCCCAGGGTGGAGTCACAGACAAATTAATAGTTAAAGGTAAATCCCAATAATCAATAACTCTAGTTGGTATCAACTTAAATTTAACTGTATGGCTGAGAAACCCCAATTTCTCAAATATAGTTTGCAGCTGAAACAGTTAATTTTAGTAAAATACAGCGTTTAGAATATCATCCAGCTAGGCCATAACAAGTGGTTTTGAGCTCTGAGCAGCCCAAGCACCGGTTTTTAGTAATTTGGTAAATAACTTGGGAGCTGAAGTTAGCCCATTTTGCAACGCTTTAACTGTTATTATTGCCCCATCCAGATACATTTCAAATATCTCCAGTGATCCCTGTGAATGGGAACTGAATAGTATGTATCGTTGAGATCGATGCATGCCATAAAGATCCTATGGAAATCAGTTGTTAGACAGTAACGAAGTTTCCTATTCTGAAATGTCTATACTGCACATGCGCGTTAAATCAAGGATGAACCGACATCCTCCATCTTTCACAATGAACAGGCCATGCCTGCCATAATTCCGAGCCTGCCTCGATAGACAACTCTCACCAGATTTCCGAGCCTGTCTCGAAAGGCAATCCTGGCCATAATGCTGAACCTGCCTCGAAAGGCAACTCCGGTTATAATTCTGAGCCTGCCTCGAAAGACAACTCTGGCCATATTTCCGAGCCTGTCTCGAAAGGCAATTCTGGCCATAATACTGAGCCTGCCTTGAAAGACAACTCTGGCCACAATTCCAAGCCTGCTTGGAACCCTTGTATACTGTGCAGTATAAACTAATCTCATGTATTATTTTAGTTTATAAACAGATCTGAATCTCATGTTATCATTGTCATTTGTACAAAAACAATAGTAAATATTACCAACTTGTAAATGGTCCACATACCCCATGTTTCGGAAAGAACCAGACCCATCTACCTCCATGGTTACCGGTGGTCTGATGGTAAGCCCAAAGGCTCCTGATGCGGGTTCTATTTCCGTCCTTGATTGGAGAGTAGGACTGCTGCGGTGCGTGGATTCCATATGTTTCCTGAGGACCTGCTTGGGCCTTGGCCTGAAAGACCTCTGCCCAGCTTTCAAGCTGCCACCAGCTTCAGTGAACCGCTTACTGCCGATGGAGGCCTGGGGTGTGTTGTCTCCGCAACGATGATGTTTTGCTCGTCGTTGGTACCTTGATTAGTCCGACAGCTTTTGCTTCCTCATCTAGGTCTTACCTGTTGCATAGGACTTCCACGGAGAAGATTCGGTGGCTGGTTTCATTTCCTGGGTTTTCATGCCCCCTCCAATGTCACCCCAGATAGCGCTGTTCACTGCCGGCACTTTCAGGAACAATTTACAGGTGCATGGTATCTTACAGCCGTCACCTGTTCCTGTAATGATATGACGTGAGGTAGCTGATGCTTGCAAAGCTTGTAACGTGAGGGGAACTCTGGCCCCCTCCGGGTTTTCTGCCAACAGCTGGACGCCAACTCTTCCTGCAGCAACTCCTTCGTTTGCGAGGATATCGCAACCCTTGATGCCATGACAGACATTTCTTGCACCTCACGCATGTACTCCAGTATGTTCCACGGACATACTTCCCAGTTTGGAGTCAGTTACACACTGACCCCTCGCTCTCCCCTCCATAGAGAGGGAGATTAGTAAGCAGCCCTGAAACAGGTGCTGCCGCAGGTCCCCGAGGAGACCTGTGCTGATATGGCCCCTTCCACGGACCTATATCAGGATGGAGCATCACGTTTGTGGGATGTACACCCGAGGATGCATCCATGCTCCATCTGAGTTTAACATCCGAGGACGTACCCATGTCGGAGGGGAACCCTCCTGGCCTGACTCGTCCCAGTGCAGGCCTCCCCGACTCCGTTTGGCTGCACACCCTTGGTGCTGCCGAAGTCGGAAGTCGCTGACCGCACTGTCAGCGACTTGGGTAGCAAAGTCGACGGCCGACGGCTACCCGCGCTTCCGCGGTCCGTGACCGGGATGTCCCCACGGTCCATAACCGGTTTCCCCGCGGCCCGTCCAGACTTCGCCTCGAAATTGTATCCAGCAGGCAAACTATGTAACAGAGCTTCCTGCAAGACAAAAAACAGAACCTGGAAATAAGTTTAAAACTTACCTGCAGGGTTTGAAACTTACCGCTGGAGGAGCTACGGCCTGCCAGCCAGTCGTTGCACAATGCGTTAGACGTAATTGGCGCGCATGCGTGCTGACGGCCTTCTTCACGTAGTCACTCACGTGACTCCGAAGTAAAATTGCTGGAGTAACTCAGTGGGTCAAACAGCATCTCTGGAGAACATGGATAGGTGACGTTTCGGGTCAGAACCCTTCCCCAGACTAAACTATCCTTCTGCAATCTGGTATTTTTCTTTTTGCACAACCTGTATATGGCTTGATTGTAATTTAGTTTAGAGATACAGTGTAGAAATAGGCCCTTCGGCCCACCGAGTCCATGCCTACCAATCATCACCCATACACTAGTTCTATGTTATCCCGGATTTTGGATTCTGCACACTAGGGGCAATTTACAGCAGCCAATTAACCTACAAACCTGCACGTTTTTGCAGTGTGTGGGGAAACCGGAGCACCCGGTGAAAACCCACACGGTCACAGGGAGAACGCACAAACTCCGTACAGACAGCACCCGTAGTCAGGAACGATGTTGCGTGTACCTATAGCACTATCTAGTACCACTACCAATGCCGACACCAATTTTGTTTCTGATTTCGTATATTCAACAGTGATTATATTTTAAACGCATTTTGCTGCATAGGGGGAGTTTTGGTTGACACTGAGCTTGTGAAATTGCTACTTTAATGCAAGTCTCTTTTTGATCTATACCAGATAAAGCAGTTCACAACATGATGGATTTGCTTTCGCCAGTGCCTACACAGAAAGGAGGCAAAGAGGTAGGCTGCCCAGTATAAAAACATTTGGCCTTTCGCAATCTGCTTTCTCAATGCTCCAATTACTACATTAACTAAATTATACATTTTGCAAATGAAAATGATATTTTACTTTGATCTAATTGATTATCTTTCACATGTTCGATATGAAAATGGAAATTATGATCCTCTTGACACCTGCAGGCAGTAATTATAAAACTTCCCTTGCACTTTTTTTGTGGTTTCAAAATCATTCAGTTGATAGATAAAGCTCCTGGATGCCATCTCAGCGGTTAATTGTTCCACTTGAGATTTTGAAATGGCACTAAAATAAAACTTGTACTGATTGTTTTAAGCTTGACTTCAGTAAGTATGTTGTGTATACCTATACCATGTATACATGTATGCCATGTATATATCTGTACCATGTGTAGTATAATTTGACTGGTTAGCAGGCAAACAATGTCTTTCACTATACATCGGTACTGCTTAATATTCCCTTTAAGAACATCGTCTGTGGATGAGGCTTGAGAGTTCAAAGCCGAGTGATTTTTATTTGCTCAAAGAGAAATAAACGGGGAAATCTTCAACATTGAATTATAGAAAAGTACGGCGCAGTAACTGGCCCCTTAGAACATCGAAATGTACAAGGGTGACGTTGCAGGTCGACTCGTCTGAAGAAGGGTCTCGACCTTCTCTCTCCAGAGATGCTGCCTGTCCCGCTGAGTTACTCCAGCATTTTGTGTCTATCTTCGGTTTAAACGAGCATCTGCAGTTCCTTCCGACACATAGAAATGTACAACACAGGAAACCGGCTCTCGGACCCGTGATGTCTGTACCTAGCATGATGCCAAGTTAAATTCATCTCCTCTGCCTGCCTGTGTTCCATATCCCTCCATTCCCTGCATCAGTTCATAAGTTCATAAGTTGGTGGGGGATAGAATTAGGCCATTCAGCCCATCAGTCTACTCCGCCATTCATTCGTGGCTGATCTTTCTACTATTCCCTCTCCCATTCTCCTGCCTTCACCTCATAACCCCTGACACCCGTATTAATCAAGAATCTGTCAATCTCTGCCTTAAAAAATATCTGTAGACTTGGCCTCCACAGCCGTCTATGGCATTGAATTCCACAGATTCACCACCATCTGACTAAAGAAATTCCTCCTCTTCTCCTTTCGAAAGGCATGTCCTTTTATTCTGAGGCTGTGGCCTCTGGTTCCAGACTCTCCCACTAGTGGAAATATGTCCACATCCACTCTATCCAGGCCTTTCACTATTCGGTAAGTTTCAATGAAGTTCCCCCTCATCCTTCAGAACTCCAGCGAGTAGAGGCCCCAGAGCCGTCAAACGCTCATCATATGTTAACACAATCATTCCTGAGATCATTCTCGTAAACCTCCTCTGGACCTTCTCCAGTGCCCGCACATCCTTCCTCAGGTATGAGGCCCAAAATTGGTTACAATACCCCAAATGTGGCCTGACCAGTGCCTTATAAAGTCTCAGTATTACACCCGTGTTTATATATTCTTGTCCTCTCGGAATAAATGCTAGCATTGCATTTGCCTTCCTTACTACCGATTCGACTTGTAAATTAACTTTTTGGGAATCCTGCACCAGCACTCCCAAGTCCCTTGGCATCTCTGATTTCTGGATTCTCTCCCCATTCAGAAAATGACTATTTTCTTATTATTTATATGTCTTTATTCCTTCTACCAAGATGCATGACTCCACACTTTGCTATGCTGTATTCCATCTGCCACTTCTTTGCCCACTCTTTCAACCTTGTCCTTCTGCAGAGTCCCTGCTTTCTTTACACTACCTGCCCCTCCACCTATCTTCGTATCACCTGCAAACCTGGCCACAAAGCCTTCAATCCAAATCATTAATATACAACGTGAAGAGCAGCGGGCCCAGCACCGAGCCCTACGGAACTCCGCTGGTCACTGGCTGCCAACCAGAAAAGCCCCTTTGTTGCCACTCTTTGCCTTCTGCCATCCAGCCAATCTGCTATCCATGCTGGTATCTTCCATCTGATACCGTAGGCATCTCATCTTCTTGAGCAGCCTCAAGAAGGCGCCTTATCAAAGGCTCGAAAATCTAGGTAAACAACATCCACTGACTTACCTTTGTCAGTTCTGCTATTTACTTCCTCAAAGAATTTCAACTTAAAAACAAATTTAGGTCAGGTAAGGGGGGATGATAGTTGAAGAGTTGGTATGTCCCATTTACGTAATGCTCATAAAAATATTTGTTTCTCTCTTTTTCCTCTTTTTCTCTCTTTTTTTCCTAGGGTCTATTTCTTAACTCTTTTTCTTTTGTTTTTAATTTTGCTCTTATAGGGTCTTCGTCCTTTTTTGTTGTCACATTTCCTACACTTTCACTTTTTCCTTCACTTTCTTCTTTCTTTCGATCTTTTCCTTTTCTAGTGTAAAAAATAAATGGAGTACATTAATTGTAAGAAGATATAAATGACGAGTACTAATGTATGTGGTTGTAATGTAATGTACTTCTAATAAATAAAAAAAATTAAAAAAAAATAAAATTTCAACAGGTTCGTCAAGCAAGATCTCCCCTTCACAAAACCATGCTGAATTCGGCCTATTTTATCATGAGCTTCAAAGTACTCAGAAACGTCATCCTTGATAATGGACTCTAATAGACTCATGCATGTCCATGTGCCTATCTAAACGCCTCTTAAAAAGCTACTACAGTTCACCACCAATTTTCCAGCAACTGATTTTCTGGCACCTCCTTTAATCTGGACAAAATGACAAGAAAGCACTTGAAGTTCATTGGACAGCCACAGATGGCATTGTCTTTACAATGCACAACTCTAAACCTGTCTCACACCTTCCATTCTTACCTCTGGGCTTTGTCTGCCTATCACTCCCCCCCCACCCCACCCTTCCTCGCCTGAATATACCCATCATCTGCCAGGCTTAGTCCTGCCTCTCCTCTCTCCCAGCTTTTCTTTTAGAGATACTGCATAGAAACTGGCCCTTCGGCCCACCACGTCAGCTCCGGCTGACGATCACCCGTACATTAGTTCTATATTATCCCATTTTTGCGCTCACTCCCTACATACTAGGAACAATTTTACAGAGGGCCAATTAACCTACAAACCTGCACATCTTTGGAATGTGGGAGGAATCGGGAGCACCTGGAGAAAACTCACGTGGTCACAGGGAGAACGTAAAGACAGCACCTGTAGTCAGGATCGAAACCGGGTCACTGGTGCTTTAAGGCAACAACTCTATCGCTGCACAACTGAGCCGCTATTCTTTCTCCCCTCCCCCACAATCAGTCTGAAGAAAGGTCCCAACCCGAAAGGTCACCTATCCATGTCCTCCTGAAATGTTGCTGGACTTGCTCACTTACTCCAGCACTTTGTGTCCTTTTTCTTCAACCACGAGAAATCGAATGGGATATGATTTATAATTCTAACAATCCTCCCCTTTTTTTCAGAGAATACCAGGTTTGAAAGCTTGAACTGTGTCCAGGTCCTCCTGAGAGCTTGAAACTGCCAGAGCCATGCACAGCTGCAACACATTCACAGCACATTTCCCTGTAGTCAGGTTTGATTTATTTAACAAATAACTTTAACGAGTATTGGACTTGTTCACCACCGTATCTGATATAAAACAAATTTATGCTCTTTCAGCATTGCTTCAGATGGGTTCACTGTTGGGATAACAGGAAAAATGGTGACATTTCCTTGAGTAGATGGACAGCAGGAAGCAGACTTCAAGGGCAGACATTTAAAGAAGAAAACAAAATCTATCATGTAGGCACTTTGCTGGCAGTATTTGGAGAAGTGAAGCAACAACGTGGAATATTATCTTGGGTCGTGAACAACTCCTTTACAAATGTCCACCACCAATTTTCCGGGCACCCTTGGTTCCAGAGCCTTTCTGGATTATCCGTTTTGCCGGACCAACAGAGGTCACGGGGGCAGCCGGGCTACCGGCTCGCAAAGTGGGCCTCGGAAGTCATCTATGGGAACAGATCTACTGGCTCCGGCCGGGCCTGGGTTCCAGAGCCCTGGCTGCAGGGGGGGGGGGGCAACTTCCACCCGCTGATCGGCCGCGGAGGTCCGGATGAGGTCGAGATCGGCCACCTCGCTCGGCATAGGCGCCACATTTTCGGGGGAACTTCCAGGAGGGATTTGAAGTGCGCTCTCGTAATTTCGTCCGGATTAAAGGAGGTGCCAGACCACCAGTTGCCGGATAATCGGTGGGGGACCTGTATTACAATCAAATAAATCGCAGTAATTCCTCAGTTTTGCAATTACTCCTTCAGATATTCAAAATCCACAATAATGCAAAGGAATCTCCCACTTCAGCATCCTTCCTATCCCTATAATCTTACTGATTCTGAATAACAATGCAGCTGAAAGGTAAGTACATAGAGTCATGGAGTCATACAGCATGAAAACAGGCCCTTTGCCCTAATTTACCCTTACCGGCCAACATGGCCCATCTACACTAGTCCCACCTGCCTACATTTGGCCCATATCCCTCTAAATCTGACCTATCCATGTACCTGTCTAAATGTTTCTTAAACATTGCGATAGCACCCGTGTCAACTACCTCCGGCTCGCTCCAGGCACCCATCACCCTTTGTGTAAAAAAGTTACCCCTCAGGTTCCCATTAAATCCCTCCCCCCTTACATTAAACCTATGTCCTCTTGTTCTTAATTCCCTTCCTCTGGGCAAGAGACTCTGTCATTTACCCAATCTATTCCTCTCATGATTTTGTACACCTCTATAAGATCATAAGATTTGGACTAAATTTATTGTTACCTGTAGGCGACTCGCCTGTTGACTTCCCAGTGCCTTTCCCCATGTTACAAGGCACAAGCCAAGGCTCTGGTAGAATAGTCTCCAATAGATTGGAAGAGTGTAGCTCCAACAGCTTTAAAACAGCTCAACACCACCAAGGATAAAGCAATTCACTCAATGAGTTAAAAATAACTTAATAGGATTCGCTTAATTGTGAAAGATAGCAGTGTTTGCCAAAGCACATTTTAATACTCAGTGCAATTACTTATTTCAAATCATGTTCTCCACATCCTTGACATGTGTTTGTAATTAAATATAAAGCTAAATAATAATCAGATGATATTTTAAGGTTTTAAAGAAGGAAGGATAAGTACTGCATTAAAATAAAACCAGTGAATGTAAATATATGTGTTATAGAACATAGAACATAGAAGATAGAAATTAGAACAGTACAGCACAGGAACAGGCCCTTCGGCCCATAATATTTGTTCCAAACATGATGCCAAGTTAAACTGATCTCATCAGCTTGTACATGACCCACACCCCTCTACCCCCTGCATTTCCAAGTGCCTATCTAAAATATCGGAGATATTATTACTTAGTGTTTTGGATTATCAGGTGAAGAATATAGCAGTTTAGCTTATGTGTGATGTATATTGCTTTGTGTGGCTTCAACACAAATTCCCTGTTCACTATGATAATCAGAACAACACATCATACCTGTTCACTATGATAATCAGAACAAGCTGTTAATGTGATTTATGACTCAGTTAATCTGGTGACCTTAAGACAAACCGATTGGCAATCAGCTTGGCTTAAGGTCACCAGATTAACGGAGTCATTAATCACATTAACATGAGAATTACCTCTCATGTACATTGAAATAGGAAGGAGTGGAAGGTGTGGGAAAATAGGTTGCTGGAAAAGGGGATAGGATTTTGCTGTGTTAGCATGGACTCATTGGGGAGTGTGTTGCTGTGGTCGTTGACTATGTTGTGGCATTGGTGCTTGACCTCCAGGGTCTTAAACCATATGCTGCTGTGGTGCTTCAGGCGGGTATGTGGGCATGTGGTTCAAGACCCTGGAGGCCAGGCACCAACTCCACCAGATGATCAACGGCAACATAAACACACTCCCCAACCCAACAGCCAGAGACAACTTCACCTGTGGAAGCTGTGGCAGGGTTTACCTGTCAAGGATGGGCCTAGTCAGCCACAGCAGGAGATGCAACCACAGGTGAAACATTCTCCTCTCCAAGCATGGCAACGTCAAGGCTGTACCATCATTTCTCGCAGATGGACGGAAGCTATCCTAACATCGACTCAATGGGCTCCCTCCATGTCGTTAGGAAATAACCAAAAGCTATAACAACAGAACTGACTCAACTACAGATAAAACTGAGGGACCCAAGAATTCTGATGCACTTCATCCTTAAAAATATCCTTCCAATTCACAGCATTGTGCAAGAAAACCAGTAGAATATTAAGCCGTTTAGTTTGTTTTAACTCAGAGGAGGGTGAGAAATTGATAGTGTATTCTGCTCAGACGAGATCTTGTGTTCTGTGCTCATGTCCAATCTGCAAGTCATAAGGAAAGCATTCATGAGCCTGAAGAATTGCAGTGAAGCCTCGAATGCCAATGACTAGAGGGCATAGAGTTAAGGTGAGCAGAGAGAAATTTAAATGAAATGTGCGGGGCAAGTTTTTTACACAGAGAGTGATGGGGACCTGGATAGCACTGCTAGGGATGGTGATGGAGGTTGATATCATCATGGCATTTAAGAAGCTTTTAGCAAGGATACGCAGGGAATGGAGGGATATGGATGATGTGCAGGCAGAGGAGATAAGTTTAACCTGGCATCATATTCAGCATGGATGCCCTGTGCTGTACTGTTCTGCAGTATATTAGTAAGATTAAACGAGAACTTACCAGTTTGAAGTTTGATCTTTATTTTATGAGTAGTTACGTTGGTGATTACGTGAAGAACCCCGTCAGGGCGCATGCACGTCAATCTTCAAAGCAGCGGTATGAAATCACAGACAAAACCATAATTGAAGTAACATATTAAGATGATCAACATGAGAACTACCATTATGACCTTTTTTTCTATGAGAGAGGGTTGGGCGTGGCGGGCACGTAATCACCAACGTAACTCCTCATAAAATAAAGATCAAACTTCAAACTGGTAAGTTCTCGTTTAATCTTACTATTTTACTTCGGAGTCACGTGAGTGACTACGTGAAGATTTTAAAGCTCTGTGATTTTTATGCCGCAGATCAAAATCCCGGCTTCTCACTGCATCGATTGACTGAGTATCATCAATAATGCTGTAAACATGACATTGCATATCATGCAAAAACAAAACAGTTTTATTTTGGTCATAAAACAACCAATAAACCCTCTTAATGTAGGGCAACAAACGAAACAGAATGAAACAGTATTGAAAACAGACTTTAAACAATAGCAACAGCACTCAATATTGAGTTAGCAAACAGCCCTCCATCGGCAATCGGCCGATGGTAGTATTGCTGAAACACAAGTTCATTTTTCCAACCTGCGGCTTTTAATATATGGTCGATGGGAACGTCCATCGCCCTGGCCGCGGATGTTGCTACTGCGCTAGTGGAATGAGATGTAAACACATAAATGTTAATTCCTGCCTGAACCAACTCTTGCTTTAACCACCTTGAGATAGTCTGAACTGCCATTCTTTTATGTTGGCTTTTTGTAACTGACAAATAATCCTGTTTCTTCTTGTCTTAAAGCCCTTGTGGCTTCAATGTAATGTAACAAATGTGTCCTTACACATAAACATGGAGCTGTAGGATATGCTGAGAACACAATCTTAAAACCTGTCACACCTGGCCTGCTTTGTTTGAGCAGGTCAGAAATATAAAACAGAACATTCTCTGTACTCACTTCCATTCTCTCGAACTGAAGTTTTTTGGAAAGTCTGCACTCTCTGTACTGACACCAATGCCATTAGCATAGCCAATTTCATGGTTAATTTTAACAAAGTTATAGCCGTGACAGGGACCCAATGACGAAGTATGTTACGAACAACGCTTACCTCGCAGATTACCATATACCTAGGCTTAGGCGGTTTGGAATTAGATTCCTTTCATCAACCTAGATATGAGAGGGTGAGAACCTATACTTTGTGTCCGTGTACCTATTACAAGATATGCGGACAAAGCACTTCTAGCTGTATTGATAGCAGTATAGCTTAAGACCTTCATCATAATAAAGTGTAGATAAACTCTAACACATTTTCAATAACTACAGTATCATATTGAATATTCTTTTGAACACAATATTGTTCCTTTTTTTTTTTTTCATAAGTCATATACTGTTTTTGAGTACTCTTTCTCCAGACTGCAGCGAGTATATACACCGTTGGCCTAGAAAGTCCTCGACCAATGTAAGGCATTCTTGAAACCTGCAAACTAACAGATCCATACCGTCACATAACGGATGAACTTAATGCGTTACTGGATGCTCCAGCAAATTCCTACTGTTTGGAATCAGCAAAAAAAGAGGTTGGATCGCTATCTGTAACATGAAAGAGAACCCTGGTTGAATCAGGCAATTTGGTATCACCAAAACCCCTGAAGCGGCATCCTGCTTGATTTTCTCAAACACCGACCTATGAGGCAGAATGGTGGGAAAATGTACACAAACATATCATCCCAATTTAGTGGAAAAGCATCAATTGCCACTGCCCCTGGATCTGGTGCCTATGAAACATATTTTGGCCTTCCATATAGAAGTACTATGTTCTTGAACACATCCTGGTTCCACATCCACTCTGTGTTATGATGGAATTTTCGTGAGCTGCCATCTGGTACTACATTAAGTTTCCCTGGCAGATAGATAGCTCCAATCCAAATCTCTCTATCCCTACTCCAGGTCCAATTGTATTTGCCAACCTGTCACATGATAACGATTTGATTCCACCCATGTGATTCATATCAGCAACTGCTGCAGTGTTGTCTATTTTGCACTGCACATGCAAACTAGTTTAGTTAGTGCCATAAGCCTTGAGTCCATAAAATACTCTTGGTTAATTCCCCATGTATGCAGAAGCCATGTTCATCTGTCTCCACCGCTGGATCTTGTATCAGTAGCACCCTACCGAAGTGCTCTAACATCTGTCTGCAAATCATGGAAGCTTGGTCCAATAACACTTTGGAACTACTAGTGGACACATGCTGAATCCACCATTGTACTTCAGCAACAGCCTCTATTGATAAAAGCATAGGTCTATTATAATGACCCCAATGTATCCTCAATGCTTGTTCCTTTGACCTTTGTAATTGTAGATAATAAAGTGGCCATATTGAAACTGCTGGAAATGCTGCCAGCCATTACCACAGCAGTCTTGTCACCTGGCTAATTGAAGGCTGTGTGTTAGCAATTAACTTGATATAGCTCTTAATTAGCTGTACCCTTTTTTGCCTGGGCAAGGTCACAATGATGTTGATTAAGTCCATTGTGAACCCAACTAGTCAATTTGTGTCACAGGTATAAATTTAGATTCCTCAGAATAGCTTATAAAGCCCAATTAAAAATTGGTTTTTACCAACTACCACTGATGCTTCAGCTGTTTCCTTTGATTGTCCTACAATCAAGATATCTAGCTAAACCATGATCACATGACCTTGACTTCTCTTCATGCCTAGAATAGGTTTTAACAACTTTGTAATCCCTCTAGGAGCTGAAGACAAACCCCTTTTTTGGAACATGTTGCATGGGTAAATCAGAATTTGCATTTAAGCTTTATTCGATGCCCTTGAATAACCTTCAGTATAAACATATCTGAGGTAAACATTTAATTGTATCACATTAGATCTGTCTACATGAGAACCAGACCCTCTTACCTCCTTACCACCTGGCATTCTTCCCCGGCCTTGAGCTGGATATCTCACCTCCGTGGCGGTGCTACAGCCGAACGCCAACTGCGCTGCATCGTAGCTGGACTCGTCCCTTGCCCGGACCAATCTGCTCCCTTATAGGGATACTTCCGCTTTGGTGAATATGTGGCTGGCTTCTTAGCCTCCTCCTCCAGCTCCTTCACCTGCTGTGCCGGTTGCACTGTGCCAGGCTGGCAGAGTGAAGCATATTTATCATTGATGGTTGGTCTAATCGCATCTTGCGGAGGCAGTTGATCTCAAAGTGGGCACTCCACAATAGCGCCTTTTGTTGTAATTTGTCATGGCCTCTCCATCCACCATCCTGGCAAAGCTCGTTATACCAGATGCCAGCAACTTTAAAAATATGCTGGAGCTTCACATGCTCCTGGGCTTTTATTAGTATGCCCATCTTGCCCCAATTCTTCCTGTTCCCAACAGGAACTTTTAACTGTCCTCAGTTGATTGGGACTTCATACTTCGTTACTGTCTCATCCATTGTCAGCTCCTGTAGCTGATGTGAGACTTGGTAATTTATGCTGGTGGCAAGTTCCTCACCCAGAGGCTCACCAGCATCCGACGACATGGCAAACCGTGCTGCACACGGTGTCAGCTCTGGCAGCTGCCTACCCTCCCTTTGGATGTCGTCGGACTCAGGGTCAGAGCGTATCTGCCCTTCTGCACTCACCTCTTGCAAAGAGGGTGCTTTCAAGCAGGCCTCTACTAGGCACTGCCAGTGGAGCCGTCCCCACGGCCTCCCGCCTGCACAACTCCTCCTGGAGTATGGCTTTATGAAGCAGGCCTCTCCTAGGCACTGCCAGCGGAGCCTTCCATAAGGCTTCCCGCCTGCACTACTCCTCCTGGAGTGTGGCTTTATGAAGCAGGCCTCTCCTAGGCACTGCCAGCGGAGCCTTCCATAAGGCTTCCCGCCTGCACTACTCCTCCTGGAGTTGTGGCTTTATGAAACAGAACCTCTCCTAGGCACTGCCAGTGGAGCCTTCTCTATGGCTTCCCACCTGCACTACTCCTCCTGGAGCGTCTCTGTGGAGCAGCCCCTGTATGAGCTGCTCCTTTTGGATAACCGCTGGGGAACGGTATCCTGTCCCCGACGGGACTCTCGTGGCCCGACTCTATGGAGTCTATAGCCCTGACAGACTTGGCGTATGCCGACCGCCCGACTGGCGGTGGCTGTGTACCCGGCTGGGCACTTTGCCAAGTCTGTCGCCGCACCGCTACCGGCTTGCGACTCCCCCGAGGTGACAGGCTGCCTTTCAGAGACTGCGTCCCGCAGCTCTCTCTCTCCTTGTCGGCAGCAGCCTGCACCTCTTCCTTGTTCCTGTATATGGGGGAAAAAAACAAACAGAAACAATTTATTTACTTTTTTCTAACTCCTCCAAAGTCTCCCCGACTTTGGTGGAGCTGTATTTACTCACGTTGCAGAAGGAGCTCCGAGCTCCCGCTGCCGTTGTCGCCAATGCGTCCGACGTAATGACGCGCATGCGCCCTGACGGGGTTCTTCACGTAATCACTCACGTGACTCCGAAGTAAAATCTATGTTCTCTAAGAGCTATATCCATGTTAGTACTGGTGATGCTCATCATCACTGTCTGGAGGAAAGAAAATGTCTACTTTTGTCCAAATGTTTAAAATCTATGCACATGCAAAGGAGAACAGCTTCTCTCCACCTACACAATCTAAACCAGTCATATCATCTATTCCTAAACCCATGTTTAGATCTTTGGGGCTCTTTTCCAGCTTTCTTTCCCGCTCCCCTCCAATCGGTCTGAAGAAGGAACCTGACCTGAAACGTCACCCATCCATGTTCTCCAGGGATGCTGCCTGACCCGCTGAGTTACTCCAGCACTTTGTGTCTGTCTTTGGTATAAACCAGCATCTGCACTACCTTGTTATCTCCAAACTCATCCTGGTGTTACAGCAAACAAGCAGACCAATCCCTTCATAAATATCAGAAAGGGTGAACCACCTCACAGTCTCACTACTCATCCATCAGATAGATGCCTCCTGCCTAGGGCCGGATTTATGTATAAGCTTCATAAGCTTAAGCTTAGGGCCTCGAGATCTAGGGGGCCTCGTCCTCGCTCCGCCAAGGTGTATAAAACGTTTGACATAGTGGCGTTGTTACAAACCCGACCATCAGTGGCGCTGTGCTTGCGATTCCGGAGGCTTTGGTGGTGTGGGGAGGGGGGGGTGTGTGGGGGGGGATTAAAATGCAGGTGAGGTTTATATTCGTTGTCGGAGAGGAATTTGCTTGGATCTTTGGGGGCCTACCCACCTCGCCGCCTCACTGGGCCCGCCGAACATCGTCGCCTCACCGGGCCCATCGAACATCACCGCCACACCGGGCCGATCGAACATCGTCGCCTCACCGGGCCGATCGAACATCGGCGCCTCACTGGGCCCGCCGAACATCGCCGCCACACCGGGCCCATCGAACATCGCTGCCGCACCGGGCCCATCGAACATCGTCGCCTCACCGGGCCGATCGAACATCGTCGCCTCACCGGGCCGATCGAACATCGTCGCCTCACCGGGCCGATCGAACATCGCCGCCTCACTGGGCCCGCCGAACATCGCCGCCACACCGGGCCGATCGAAGATCGTTGCCTCACTGGGCCCATCGAACATCGCTGCCACACCGGGCCCATCGAACATCGCCGCCGCACCGGGCCCATCGAACCACACCGCCGCACCGGGCCCGCCGAACCTCACCACCGCACTGGGCCCGCCAAACCTCGGGGCCGCCGAAGCTCGCCGCCTCACCGGGCCCACCGAACATCGCCGCCGCACCGGGGTCCACCGAACCGCCCCGCCGCACCAGGGCCTAGTCACCTCGTCGCCACACCGGGCCCACCGAACCTCACCGCCCCACCGACCATCCGCCCACCGGGACCTCCCACGCTTCGCCCGCTGACTCTACTCCCCGCGGTCTTCCACCATTGACTCCACCAACCCTGGCCACTCCACCGCTCTCCAGCACACTGCAGCCGTCGCCTTACCTGAATCCTGGACTCAGCACCGGGCCTGAAGTTTCCACACTGCAGACTCCAACTCCCATGGGTTTGACTGCGCTGGGTTCTAGTGCCAGTTCCCCAAACCCTGGTAACATCAGTGGCTGTTCCACTGGGTCTACCTCATCCCCCTCATACCATGTGACCCCAGCTCTTCCCCACCCACACTACAGTCCTCATACCCCCCTCACCCCTGACCACCCACCAGCCCCTCACCAGACATCGCCTCGGCCTCAGTCCACTCACCTGCCTTCCACCGGCCCCAACCCCCATCCCTGCCATGTGTTCACCATCCCGCCGACCTCCTCCTCTCAGATACCGAATGGTCTGTCCTCAGCAGAGGCCTCACCTTTGTCCCCCTCCATCCCCACCTCAATGAGTTCCGTGCCCGCCGCGATTTGGAGCTCTTCTTCCGTCGCCTCCGCCTCACAGCATTCTTCCATGGGAAGGAGTCCTCGCCCCCCATTGATGATCCCTTTTCCCGTCTCCAATGGACCACCTCCTCTTGGACCCCCCCTCATGGCCATCTTCCGGCTTTAGACCTTTTTATTTTAAACTGCCGGCAGGACATCAACTGCCTCAACTTCTCCACCCCTGTCTCACTCTAACCTCTCCCCCCTGAACGTACTGCCATCCACTCACTCCGCAACAACCCAGACTGGGTTATCAAACCCGCCGACAAGGAAGGTGCTGTGGTAGTCTGGCGCGCTGATCTCTACAAGGCTGAGGCCACGCGCCAACTCTCAGACACCTCCTCCTACTTATCCTTGGACCATGACCCCACAGACTTGGAAATGCGTCTACCAATTGATGAGAGAGGAAGCCCAGATTAATCCCAGTAAGGCGTATTGAGACAATGTCCGATGCCTTTGAGGTGTGCTGTGAAATTCGGGGTCACCATCCGACGTCGGAAAGGGAGAACATTCTCAGCAGCTTGGACTTCCGAATCGGCCACTTCCTGCCGGAGACCGCGGCTCCCAAAGTCCACAGGCTGAGCTGGGTGGAGATTCACGCTGGAGGCCCTCGGTAAAGGGTTCCCAGGGCTCCGCGATGTTGAAATCAGCGCGGCCTGAGGCTGGGAGCTCCGCAAACCACAGCTCTGATGTTGAAGCAGCAGGCCCAACACTCCAGAGCTTCAAACGGCGATCCAGGTAAGGCATCGCCCGCTCCGCGGTGAATCCAAAATGTATTTTAAAACCAACTGTTTAATGACAACATACAGTAGGATCTAAACGTGTCACACTGTCACTGTCGAGTAGTCATGGTCCTCTAGTCATGGGGGTGTGTGATTGGGATGGGGGGGGGGGGGGCCTCACAAGTGAAATAGCCTAGGGCCTCTCTTCATCTAAATCCGGCCCTGCTCCTCCCCCATCTGTCGAAGAGTGTGCTGTCCAAACAGAGTTTGTACGTTCTCCCCGTGACCTGCGTGGGTTCTCTCCGGGTGCTCCGGTTTCCTGCCACATTGGCTTCTATAGAATTGTAAATTGTCCCTAGTGTATGGGATGGCGATAGAGTATGAGGTAATTGCTAATAGGTGTGCTCGTGGGCTGAAGGGCCTGTTTCCACGCTGTATCCCCAAAGTCTAATGTCTAAAGACAGTGAGTAGGAATGGGAAAAGAACAGGGATTTGGTTGGATTGTCCTATTGGGAGTTAGCATGGGGAAAAATGGGCCAAATGCCACATCCATTCTATGCCACGTCCATTCTCTGTTACTGTGATCACTCATTCTGGTTTCTCAACTTCTTTTAGGATTTTCTATCCCTTTTCAATCCTTGCGAAGTATTTGGCAGCACGGACACAGGTCCTTCGGCCCACCGAGTCTGCGCCGACCCGGCGATCCCTGCGCACTGACACTATCCTACACACACTAGGGACAAATTATAATTTCACCAAACCAATTAGCCTACGAACCTGCATGTCTTTAGAGTGCGGAAGGAAACCGGAGCACCCGGAGAAAACCCACGCAGGTCACGGGAAAAACATCCAAACTCCGTACAGACAAGCACCCATAGTCAGGATCGAACCCGGGGTCTCTGGCGCTGTGAGGCAGCAAGTCTACCACTGCCCCACTGTGCCACCTAAGTGAGGCTTCCTGGTGAAAATTGCCATGTTGTTTTAATAATAAATGGATCGGCAGTGATTGGTGGTGGATACCCAGCAAGAGACTTAAGAAGGTACTGTAGCACTGGCTCAGGAAGACAGTCATTGGTCCCAGGAGGCATTTGCACAAAGCAGAAGGACTGACTGATTATCCAAGGAAACAAAGACATTCCGAAATCCAACCTCTGCATTTTTGGAGACAGAGCCTTCTCCAGGGCAGCTCCCAGGCTCTGGAACTCCCTCCCACAATTGATCCGAAATTCTGAGTCCCTCACCATCCTCCAGTCCCGCCTCAAGACCCATCTCTTCACCTCTGCATACCCTTAGTCCCATGTCCCCCTCCCCTTTGCATCTCTGTCTTACTGCTCTATTTTGTTTTGTTTTTGACTCTCCATGTAAAGCGACTTTGAGTCCTTGAAAAGCACTATATAAATAAAATGTATTATTATTATTATTATTATTATTATAGAAAGACAGATTTGTGACTCATGTATTTGGCACTGACACTCTGCTGTATCATGTTGACAGTTCAGTCAATAACATGTTTGATTGTAGGTTGCACCGTATGGTACTTTAGATGATGAGGGAGAATATTGCTGGTTTGTGAACTGTCTAAACTTCACCCTCTCTGATGGAACCAGAAATGTGTGTCCTGGGATTGACAAACCATGCCAACTAGTTAAAGAATGGTCCCAACCCGAAACGTCATTCATCCTTTTTCTCCAGAGATGCTGCCTGACCCGCTGAATTACTCCAGCACTTTGTGTCTTTGTTCAGTATAAACCAGCATCTGCAGTTCCTTTCTACACGTTTACTGGTTCTATAATTCAGTAAAGGTATGAAACGCTGTGGCTATATTCCCAAAATGTACTCTGATAATTGTCTGTTTTTAGCATTTCTATTCCTTATATCCAGCAGGGCAAGATAGCACCATGCTCACATTATTGGGCTGGATTCCAGAGGCATCAGCCATAAATCAAATTGCATATTTTTTATTAAAGATAGACACAAAAAGCTGGAGTAACTCAGCAGGTCAGGCGACATCTCTGGAGAAAATGGATAGGTGATGTTTTGGGTCAGGACCTTTCTTCAGACTTCCTTCCCCCCCCGACAATCAGTCTGAAGAAGGGTCCTGAAACGTTACCTACCCATTTTCTCCAGAGATGCTGCCAGATCTGCTGAGTCCCTCCAACTTTTTGTGTCTCTCTGTGGTATAAACCAGCATTTGCAGTTCATTTCAATTACATAATTTTTATTCCCAGGGTAATTTAAACTGATGTTATAAAATATATCTGGAATGGACTAGTTGTCATGGAGATGTAGAGTCATACAGCACAGAAGCAGGCCCTTCAGCCCACCAGGCCTGTGCTGTCCAGCATGTAACCCTCCATGCTAATCCCATTCACTGGTCCTTGGACTATGCCTTTGCGATTCAAGCACTTGTTCAGTTGCTTGTGTTGTGTTGTGAAAGTACTTAATAGACAATAGACTATAGGTGCAGGAGTAGGCCATTCGGCCCTTCGAGCCAGCACCGCCATTCAATGTGATCATGGCTGATCATCCCCAATCAGTACCCCGTTCCTGCCTTTTCCCCATATCCCCTATCTTTAAGAGCCCTATCCAGCTCTCTCTTGAAAGCATCCAGAGAACGTGCCTCCACCGCCCTCTGAGGCAGAGAATTCCACACACTCACAACTCTCTGTGAGAAAAAGTGTTTCCTCGTCTCCGTTCCTCGTCTCCGTTACTTCTCCATCAAGTTCCCAGGCAGTTCATTGAAGATTGTAACCACCCACTGGATGAAGGTAATTCTTCCTCAGACCCCCTCTAAACCTTTCACTTATCAACCTAAACCTGTGCCCTTTGGCCTGAGGGAACTCTGCCTTGGGAAGAAACTTTGCCTCTCATAATTTTGTATACCTCCAACAGGACCTCCTCCAGCCTCCTCTGCCCCTCGGAAGCAAACACTGCTAATCCAGTCTCATGCAGTTGCTAATGCCCACCTTGAGATGATTGAATTATTCCAAACACAGTTGTCTATCATTCACTCTCTCTCTCTCAACGTAAGCAAGACCAAGGATTTGATTGGCGAATTCAGAAGGTTAAAATTCCAAGATCCACCAACCTGTTTTCATCGACTAGATGATGTTGAGACAACAGCTTTAGAGATACAGCGTGGAAACAGGCCCTTTGGCCCAGCGAGTCCGTGTAGACCAGTGATCCCTGCACTATCCTGCACACCAGGGACATTTTGCAACTTTTGCCGAACCCAAACCTGTTACCGCACTTTAGAGTATGGGAGGAAACCGGAGTACCCAGAGTGAACCCACTCCATCACAGGGAGAACGTACAAACTCCATACAGGCAGCCCCCGTAGTCAGGATCGAACCTGGGTCTCTGGCACTGTAAGGCAGCAACTCTACCGTCTTTTCACCTTGCTGGACTAAGAGCTTCAAGTTCCTGGCCGTGCATATCTCTGAAGATCTGTCCTGGGCCCAGCACATTGATGCAATCACAAAGAAAAATCATCAACGCCTCTATTTCCTTAGAAGATTGTGGAGATTCAGTATGTTGGCAAATACTATTGAACGTCTACAAGTGTATGGAAGAAAGCATATTGACTAGTTGCATCACGGCCTGGTTGTGCAACTCAGGATTGACAGAGAAAACTGACAGTGGAAGACAATGTTCGGTCCATCACATTCACTCATCGCCCCACTCTCAATGGGATCTACAGGAGGTGCTGCCTCAAGAAGACAACTAACATCATCAAACACCACACCACCTTGGCCAAGCTCTCATTTTGTTCCTATCATGTGGCAGTTGGTATGGGAGCCTGAAAACCCTGACCATCCTAAACTAAACAAGACTAGCCTCTGCCCAACAACCAGCAGGCTCTTGAACACTATACACACTAACCTCAGCGACTAGGGGTGGCACGGTGGCGCAGCATTATAGTTACAGCTGCCTTTCAGCGCCAGAGACCCAGGTTCGATCCTGACTATGGTTGCTGTCTCTATTGAGCTTGTATGTTCTTTCCATGACATAGAAACATAGAAACATAGAAAATAGGTGCAGGAGTAGGCCATTCGGCCCTTCGAGCCTGCACCGCCATTTGATATGATCATGGCTGATCATCCAACTCAGTATCCCATCCCTGCCTTCTCTCCATACCCCCTGATCCCTTTAGCCACAAGGGCCACATCTAACTCCCTCTTAAATATAGCCAATGAACTGGCCTCAACTACCTTCTGTGGCAGAGAATTCCACAGATTCACCAATCTCTGTGTAAAAAATGATTTCCTCATCTCGGTCCTAAAAGTCTTCCCTCTTATCCTTAAACTGTGACCCCTAGTTCTGGACTTCCCCAACATCGGGAATAATCTTCCTGCGTGGGTATTCTCTGAGTGCTCCGGTTTCCTCCCTCACTCCAAAGACATACACATTTGTATGTTAATGTGGCTTTGGTAAAGATTGTAAATTGTCCCAAGTGTATAGGATAGTTTTAGTGTGTGAGGATCGCTGATCGGTGCGGACTCGTTGGGCTGAAGGGCCTGTTTCCGCGCTGTATCTATAAACTAAACAAAATTAAACACTCTTGATTTCTTGAGGCCCTTCAGGGAAAAGCACCTGCTGTTCTGATGTATTTGGGCTTAGGGCCAACTGGGGATGGACAATAATTGATGGTCTCGCGAGTGATATCATGCTGTAAAGAAAATAAATAAGATATTGTTGAACAAACTATTATTTACCGCTCAATTTCTTCCTCTTTACTAAAATCAATATATGTCCTATTCTCTCAGACTATGTGTCAATTGTCATTTGGGCCTTTAGTTCCGATTATATTCTCAAGAGCACGGAATGATTTCAACTTTAAAGCAAAATGCATTTAGTTTCAGTCAAACATAAGCAAAAAACATATATTGGAAATGTGAAATAACCTTATTTAAGATCAATCGCAAAGCATTAAGTGTATATAACTGATTTAATATCCTTATTGGAGGTGGAGGAAAGAATCACAGTTCAGTTAAATTCTCACAATTGCACTCACACTATCCAAAGTGTTTTTTATTCTCCTTTTGTCCTTCGCTCCCTATGGTCATTGAATCTCCCAATTTTGTCTTCCTCCTGCACTCTGTACCTTCTGTGCTTCTCATTTTTATCCCGTTTACACACACTTTAGAATAACTACAAAAGATGGACACAACAAGCTGGAGTAACACAGCGGGACAGGCAGCATCTCTGGAGAGAAGGAATGGGTGGCGTTTCGGTTCGAGACCCTTCTTCAGCACTTTGTGTCTTATAATTCCTGAAGGATTGATTTGGTGAAAAAAGAACCGAGCTGGCTTATATACTTGAGTGCCGTCTGAGTACAGTTGGTAGAATCTAGGCCACTAAAATCTGTGGGTGGCACGGTGGAGCAGCAGTACAGTTGCTGCCTTACAGCGCCAGAGACCCCGGTTCGATCCTGACTACCGGTGCTGTTTGTATGGAGTTTATAGGTCCTCCCCGTGACCTGCGTGGGTTTTCTCCGGATGTCTGGGTTCCGCCCACACTCCAAAGGTGCGCAGGTTTGTAGGTTAATTTTCTTGGTAAAATTGTAAATTGTCCCTAGTGTGTGTAGGATAGTGCTAGCGTGTGGGAATCGCTGCTCAGCGCTGACTCGGTGGGCCAAAGGGCCTGTTTCAGCCTTGTATCACTAAACTAAACTAAAAATGTGGCTGATTACATAATCTGTTCTGCACCACACAGGACAAAGAGTCGTCTTAATAATTCATTGTCGCTGGGCGCGGTTATTACAACTGTTGTTCTCTTGTTTGTCCCAGTATGAATTAGACAATATTTGCTTTTGCACTTACAAGATAAATAACTTTGTTATCTTGGTTTAAATCTTTTTTTAACAGTTCAATTGATTATTTTGTGGGTGTACAATGCACATTATGTTTTAATTAGTGTGTTCAACAGGGCATATTTTAAAGGCTTCTCTAGTTTCTATGGCAATGTTAAGAGTCGCAAGCATTTGAAGTCATTGCGACCTGAAGTAGCTTTGTTTGAACCATTATTCTCCAAAGTATTGTGTCAGATTGTAATAAATAGTGCTTTTAGACAAACTCATCCTTTGTTGTTCGAAAATTTAGTAGAGGGTTGCATTACTCTGTGTAGTATAGAAATTTTAGGCTGCGGAAAAAATTCTGTAGCTCTGCATTACTGCAGCAGTTGTTATATCCTGAATTTCGATGCATAACTATCTTAGTGCACGAGGTAACAGCCCAATCTCGTCCTGCCCCCCCCCCCCTTCACAATTTTGTTCCCCTCTCTTCCCTGTGCCCCATCTGGATCGCGTGCACATTTCTCCCACTAACCCACCCCCCTTTCCCATCCCCAACCCCCCCCCCTCACCCCTTACCACCTCTATCCTTTCCTCTGGCTTCACATTTCATTCCTCTTCTCTTCCTTTACAGGCTTTTGACTTCTTTTTAATCTCTGGGCTTTTCGCCAATCTAAAATCCCACTCACCTGTATCCACCTTTCCCTTGGATAGGCACAAAATGGTGGGTCAGGCAGCATCTCTGGAGGAAAAGAATAGGTGACGTTTTGGGGCGGAACTACCTTATCCCTTGCCAGGCTTTGTCCTGCCCTTACCTCTTTTCCAGCTTTCTCTCCCCAACTACAGTTAGTCTGAAGAAGGTTCCTGACCTGAAACGCCAGCTATCCATGCCTTCCAGAGATCATAATCATAATCATAATCATACTTTATTAGCCAAGTATGTTTTGCAACATACGAGGAATTTGATTTGCCATACAGTCATACCAATAAAAAGCAACAAGACACATAAAATACATTTTAACATAAACATCCACCACTGTGGATCTTCCCTTCTTTGTTCTCCCATGGTCAGGGGCCTCGAGCCTTCCGTTGGCTCCCGTAGCTGGCGGTCGGGCCCTCCGCATCCGGGCAATCAAGCTCCCGCATCGGGGGGATCTCAGCTCCCCCGTGCCGGGCTATCAGACCCTGGTCCGGGACTGGTCGAACCTCCTACGACTTCGGAGCTTCCCAACATCAGTCTCCCCGAGACCGCTAGCTCCTCGATGTTGTAATCCGCAGGCCGCGGTTGGAGTGTCGATCCCAGGCAAGGGATCGGCTCCGATGGTAAGTCCACGGCCCAACGGTGGGGCTCAAAGTCAGTCTCGAGCAACGCCACCAGCTCCATGATGTTAGGCCGCAGAGCGACCGGAGATACGATCTGGAAAACAATCACATTCCGGCAAGGTTTGAAAAAAAGTTTCCCCCGTCCCACTCCCCCACCCCCACATAAAACAAACCAGAGAACATTAACACATACTTTTAAAACACACTAAAAATAACAAAAAAGACGAAAAGACAGACAGACCGTTGGCGAGGCTGCCAACTGACCCGCTGAGTTACTCCAGCACTCTATGTCTCATTTCCCCATCGTTCCTGTGTTGACTAACCAGTTTCAGGTTAGGCAACTCTTCAGCCCTTGTTTGTAAGTTATTTCGCCCCTCAGATCCAGCACCCTCTGAGATCTCTGTTCTCAGTTCATTCTGCCTTCTTGGTCCTCTGTGAATCTTATTGCTTCACCTTAGGTGGCTGTTCCTTCAGCTGCCAAGGATTTAAGATCTAGAATTCCATCTCAAAACCGGGCCCGCTCTTTCCATCTGTGAAACATTCCTTAACATCTACCTCTTTAACCATTAGGTCAGGTCAGGGGGAGTTCCCCCCGCCACGGGTACCATGTAATCCCTGCTACCTGCTCCATGCTCAGATAGTTGGCGACTATACTGTCTCCCCCACCTGCTTTGTAGGTGAGGAGGGGGCTGTGGACACCCAGCAGGATCAAAAACAAGACCTGTCAAAGGGCAGATGAGCTTCTTGCGAGCAAACGACCATCCACACTTCAGTAGAAGTTGCGATCACTGTCCTACACAGCATTGTAAGGAATGATGATAAAGCACACACACCAAAATCCTATGCTTCCAGCGGCGGAAGTCCGCAGGAACTGGAGGACAGAGATGTGTGGTGCGTCCGTCCAGCACCACTGCGTCGCTAATGTTTTCAACGATGATGAATGAATGAATGAATGAATTTGGCCATAAGTCAGAGTAACTGAATTAGTTCTACCTCTTTGCTGATCCCCAGAATGTTGGAAGCTTACATCGAATGCCCATCTGTAAAATTACTGCTCTCCCTACCTAGAGTGGCCACACTTTACACTTCATGAATGAAAGAACAATCCTGCACTTGTAAAGGCACAAAGTGCTGGAGAAACTCAACGGGTCAGGCAGCATCTCCAGAGAACATGGACGGATGGTGTTTTGGGTTGGGACCCTTCTTCGGTTTGATCCATGCTCTCCAGAGATGCATCCTGACCTACTAAGTTATTCCAGCACTTTGTGTCCCATTTTGTAAACCAGCACCTGAAGTTCTCTGTGTCACCTGCACCTTTACCTCACAGCACTTACACAATTAACAATAAATTTGATTTGACAACTCAATGGTTCAATGTTACTTTATTTCAACATGTACCTCCGTACAGTGAAATCCCTTTTTTCGGATAAAATTCAGTCAAAATCTTACTATACATGGGCACAATCATACTTACGTCCAAGAGTGTAAGAATAGTAGATTATCCGGACGCAGTACACAAGAGTTGTCACATTTCTAACGTCACATTGTATCTTTTGTCCAGAGTTGTCAATAATGTAGAGTTCAAAGGGCCTGTCCCACTAGTTGATTTTTTAGGCGATTGCCGGCGACCGTCGTAGTTGTAACAGGTCGCCGAAAAACCGGCGACTGGACTAATGGGCCTGTCCCACAGGCAAATTTTTAGGCGACTGCCGGCGAATACGACAATGGAATTCACCGAAGTCAGCACCGGTGACAACCTACGTCATCCTGGCGCCAACTTACGCCATTCTGGCGCCAACCTACGTCATCCTGGCGCCAACCTACGCCATTATGGCGACAACCTACGTCATCCTGGCGCCAACCTACGCCATTGTGGCGACAACCTACGTCATCCTGGCGCCAACCTATGCCATTCTGGCGACAACCTACGACAGCACCTACATCAGGAGATGAGCCCACGGTCGCCGACTGTTGCCGAAAAGATTTGAACATTTCAAAATCCAGCGGCGTCCAGAAAATGCCATGACTCTTTGGGCGACTGAGGAGACGACTCACGACCATACTAGGCGACACCCCGGCGGCCGTGTGGCCACAGCCTAGTCGATTAAAAAAACGTACCTTTAGAATGGAGAAGGGGCCAAATTTCTTTAGCCAGAGGGTGGTGAATCTGTGGAATTCATTGCCACAGACAGCTGTGGAGGCCAAGCCATTGGGTAATTTTAAAGCGGAGATGGATAGGTTCTTGACAAGTAAGGTTGGCAATGATTTTGGGGAGAAGGCAAGAGAATGGGGTTGAGAGAGAAAAATAGATCAGCCATGATCGAATGGCGCAGGCGACTTGATGGGCTGAATGGCCTAATTCTGCTTCCATGTCTTATGGTCTTACGTGTAGGAAAGAACTGCAGATGCTGGTTTAAATTGAAGGTAGACACAAAATGTTGGAGTAACTCAGCGGGACAGGCAGCATCTCTGGAGAGAAGGAATGGATGAGGTTTCGGGTTGAGATCCTTCCTCATGGTCTTCTGGTCTTATGTTCATGTGAAATGAAGCTGTTAACCACAATTAGCAGCAGGCACTTTGAGGAGAATATCACTGTAACAGATGTTGCTCAGTTACATGCCATTACTGAAATAAACTCACGACAGCTTTAATGGATAATGCCACTTGTTTCTTTTTCATCATTGGAGTTGTCCCCCTCCAGCAAACGTTACATCTTGCAAAGCCCCAGCTACAAGCTGTCCTAACACGGAGTGCTGTTCGTAGAGTGTCTTGCTGAATTTGAAATGGCAATGAGCAGCACAGCTGCTGAATAATTCCTGCCAGCTTCAAACAAATATTACAATTTGTAATACAAACCTCTGGAATATAACGCAAATTGGTTTTCCTCCCTTCTTTGAAGCTTATTTGTTTCTTTGTTTCTCCTGCTGCGCTAAATGTTCCGGTGGCAGGTTGTATCTCTGCCTAGCAGCTAACACAAGATGCAAGCGATTGCCATGGTGCTCTGCGGAAAGGTTCTATTGAAGTTTAAATGCTCGAAAACAGCAGTGTTTCAACATTATGGACCATTTAAAAGACATTTGGACGGGTACAGGAATAGTCAAGAGAGTTTATTGTCATGTGTCCCAGATAGGACAATGAAATTCTTGCTTAGCTTCAGCACAACAGAATATAGTAGGCATGAATAATACAGAACAGATCAGTGTGTCCATATACCATTATATAAATATATACACACATGAATAAATAAGATAAGGTGCAAATAAACAGATAATGGTCTATTAATGTTCAGAGTTTTGTTTGAGTTGAGTTTAATAGCCTGATGGCTGTGAGGAAGTAGCTATTCCTGAACCTGGACGTTGCAATCCTCAGGCTCATACCTTCTCCTGAAGGTAACAGGGAGATGAGTGTGTGGCCTGGATGGTGTGGGTCCTTGATGATGCTGCCTGCCTTTTTGAGGCAGCGACTGCGATAGATCCCCTCAATGGAAGGGAGGTCAGAGCCGATGATGGACTGGGCAGTGTTTACTACTTTTAGTAGTCTTTTCCGCTCCTGGGCGCTCAAGTTGCCGAACCAAGCCACGATGCAACTGGTCAGCACCTGTAGAAGTTAGAGAGAGTCCTCCTTGACATACTGACTCTCTGTAATCTTCTCAGGAAGTAGAGGCGCTGATGTGCTTTCTTTATAATTGCATCAGTGTCCTCGGACCAGGAGAGATCTTCAGAAATATGCACGCCCAGGAATTTGAAGCTCTTGACCCTCTCCACTATAAACGGGATATAAACGGGAGTGTGGGTCCCCATCCTACCCCTTCCAAAGTCCACAATCAGTTCCTTGGTTTTGTTGGTGTTGAGGGCCAGGTTATTGTGCTTGCACCATTTGGTCAGTCGGTCGATCTCACTTCTATACTCTGACTCTGAATCAGTGATATGTCCCACAACAGTGGTGTCGTCAGCGAACTTGATGATGGAGTTCGCACTATGACCAGCTACGCAGTCATGAGTATAGAGTGAGTACAGCAGGGGGCTGAGCACGCAGCCTTGATGTGCTCCCGTGCTGATTGTTATCGAGGCTGACACATTTCCACCAATACGAACAGTCTGTGGTCTGTGGATGAGGAAGTCGAGGATCCAATTGCAGAGGGATGCGCAGACCCAGATTGGCTACGCAGATTGGTAACTAGCTTGGAGGGGATGATTGTATTAAATGCCGAGCTGTAATCAATGAATAACAGCCTGACATATGAGTTTTTGTTGTCGTTTAGAGGGATGCAGGCCAAATGCCGGCAAGTAGGACTAGTGTAAATAGGGCATCTTGGTTGGCATAGGCAAGTTGGGCCAAAGGGTCTGTTTCCATGCTGTGTAACTCTATGACTATAAAAAACACAGTGGTGCAGGGGTAGCGTCGTTGTCTTACAGCGCCAGAGAACCGGGTTCAATCCTGACTACTGGTGCTATCTGTGTGGCGTTTGTACGTTCTCCCTGTGACCGCCTGGGTTTTCTCTGGGTGCTCCATTTTCCTCGCATTTTCTAAAAATGGCGGGTGTGTAGGTTAATTATTTTTTGTAAATTGTCCCTAGTGTGTACGATAGAACTAGTGTACGGGGTGATCGGTGGTCAGCCTGGGCTCGGTGGGCCGAAGGACCTGTTTCCATGCTGGTTCTCTAAACTAAATTAAACTAAACTAAACTAAACTGAAGCAGATAAACATGATTGAACCCCACAAGTCTGTTCCACCGATCAATAAGATCATCCTGTGCCTCAAATTCATTTTGACCTGGGGTCAATATCATTCCTGAACCTGATACCATTTTAAAAAGAGCATCAGAAATGGGAGCTGGTGTTAGCATGGCAGTCCCTCAAGTCAACTCTGCTTTTAAATGTTGTAGTTAATCCAGACCCTCCAATCCACTACACAAACTGATCCCCAACTTTGCCGATAGACTTTCTGTCCAAGCAGCTGTTCCCCAATATGACGTGAGGCTCAATATGTGATGTTCATCCAAAACTGAGTTCAGAAGAAAGACTTGGTGTGCCAAAGGGTCTGTTTCTCCTTGTCTCTACAACAGCTCTCTGTGGCTAAGCCCTTGTTAAATGAATCTATTGTTTGAAGCTTGTGTCAGGATGCTATAAATGATAGGTGAGTCCTGAAGGCCACTTTAGGTTTAGCATTGCTCGAATGAATGTTTCGCAGGCAAAACTGAATTGTGCATGGAGGTTTTAGGAAGTGTATCGTGGATTGGTATCTGTACATTGGGAGAAGGAGATCAGAATGGCTCAATGGAGGCCCCAGTAAGTATGCTATGGATAAGAAGATTCACTATCGGAGGTGGCTTAGTTGCTCCCAGGAGCATCCACATCAAAGTGTGCAGCGGGACATGGAATATGGTGCAGACACCTCAGTGAAAGGACTCGGTGGATCCTGTGGCCTGGTTCCCTGATTGATTGATTGATTCATTGGTTGATACTTTATTGTCACAAATACTTAGTAGAGGGGGGACGTGCTGCATGGGCAACAGCCTGTCCTCCATATGACATCGCCCAGGCTTGCATCTGACCAGGATGCATCACCCTGGTCAGTCATAACCATATAACCATATAACCATTACAGCACGGAAACAGGCCATCTCGGCCCTTCAAGTCCGTGCCGAACATTATTATTATTATTATTATTTTTTTTTTTTTAATTTTTTTTTTTTTTTAAATAAATACTTCCCCCTAGTCCCATCTACCTGCACTCAGGCCATAACCCTCCATTCCTTTCCCGTCCATATACCCATCCAATCTATTTTTAAAGGATAAAATCGAACCAGCCTCCACCACTTCCACTGGAAGCTCATTCCACACAGCTACCACTCTCTGAGTAAAGAAGTTCCCCCTAATGTTACCCCTAAACTTCTGTCTCTTAATTCTCAAGTCATGTCCCCTTGTTTGAATCTTCCCTACTCTCAATGGAAAAAGCTTATCCACGTCAACTCTGTCTAACCCGCTCATAATTTTAAAGACCTCTATCAAGTCCCCTCTTAACCTTCTGCGCTCCAAAGAATAAAGACCTAAAGGCTCTGTCTTACCTGTTTGCGGTCATCGGCGGTGAAGCGCGGCGTCGCCGGTAGCGGGGACCGCGCGGCAACGGCGAGAGCGCCGAGCCTATCCACTGGAGCGCCGCACGGATGCTGCGCGGTGGCCGAGTAATTCAAACACGGCGGGTCCCATGTGCTTGCGGTAAGTAAAAAAAAGGGCGGGCCCACTGCGATGACGTCGGCCCGCCGCACGTGACTCACCAGCGGCGGCTGTGGCGGCAGCCATCCTGTAGCGGTGGCTGTGCCTGCGGCCGTGCCGCACACGTGCCTCACTGGCGGAGGCACGTGCCTCACTGGCGGAGGCTGTGGCAGTGGAGGTTTGACGCACGGCGCTCGAGCCACACTGGCGGCGGCCCGTGCGGGCGGCCGTGCCGCACTCGTGCATCACTGGTGGAGGTTGTGCAGTGAGTATATAGTTTTCGACATTGTCGGTTTTATTTTAGCACCGTGCGGTGTTGGGAACACCGTCGCACGGCCCCGGAATTGTACGTTCTCACGAGTGCGCGGTCTATGGCGGCAGATTCTTCCCGTTTCGCCGCCAATGACCGCAGACTCGTGAGACAGGCCTTTAACTTGTTCAACCTTTCTCTGTAACTTAGTTGCTGAAACCCAGGCAACATTCTAGTAAATCTCCTCTGTACTCTCTCTATTTTGTTGACATCCTTCCTATAATTAGGCGATCAAAATTGTACTCCATACTCTAGAATTGGCCTCACCAATGCCTTGTACAATTTTAACATTAAATCCCAACTTCTATATTCAATGCTCTGATTTATAAAGGCCAGCTCCCCAAAAGCTTTCTTTACCACCCTATCTACATGAGATTCCACCTTCAGGGAACTATGCACAGTTATTCCTAGATCCCTCTGTTCAACTGCATTCCTCAATTCTCTACCTGAGGGGGGCCTACTACTACTTCGTACAATGAGATTCTTTGTTTTGTATAACGTACACAACTGTGCAAAGACTCTGACAAAGTTACAAAAAATATTCAATATAGTCCATCTTCCTTTCCCCCCTCCCCCCTCCCCCCCCCCCCAACCCCCACTGGGTCCCTCTTGATTCTCGGCACCCCCCCCCCCCATGCTGGGTCCCTGTTTGTTCTCATCAGCCCCCACACGCCTCATCAGGGTGGGGGGTCCTCCCAGTCAGATCTTTCCTGCACCGTCGGAATCTCATTGCCATCACACACTGTCCTCGGGGCGGCTGCTACGTGAGGAGATGGTTGCCCACCTCTACACAGAATGCGGATTTGCGAAAAGAGTTTGGAGAAGGATGCGAGGGTCCTTGCAACAGTTCATCCCGAACAACTCCATAACAGAGGACTCTGAATTATGGACCATTCCCAGGGACACATCCGGAGATGGACATCAACTGCTGCTGGAAGGTCATCAACTCGGTGATAGACGCTCTTTGGTCAGCCCGAACCTTGTTGGTCTCCCAGCAGAACGAGATATTCGTCAGGGAATATTGCCGACTGGCCCGCTCCAGACTACAGGAGTACGTGCTGATAGATGCACTGAAGCTCGGTGCAGCCAATGCCAAGGCTCTGTGGGGGAGGACCACAGTCTAGGGTCCTTCCGCTGCTGGACATTGGGGGGCAGAGTCCAGTGGGGATGCCCCTCAAACAAGGGAAGGGATATCACCCCAGGGGGCCACATGAGTGGCAAGGGTGCCTGGTATGATATTCCCCCCCCACTCACCACCAACAACACCACGTGTTGTTTAAGGAAGAACTGCAGATGCTGGAAAAATCGAAGGTAGACAAAAATGCTGGAGAAACTCAGCGGGTGAGGCAGCATCTCAGTCTGATGAAGGGTCTCGACCCGAAACGTCGCCTATTCCTTCGCTCCATAAATGCTGCCTCACCCGCTGAGTTTCTCCAGCATTTTTGTCTACCATCAACAACACCACAGTCACATCTATGGAGTCATTTAAGTTCCTTGGAACCATCATCGCCAGGGACCTTAAATAGGAGGCCACCATCGACTACATCGCCAAAAAGGCCCAACAGAGGATGTACTTCCTGCAGTAGTTGAGGAAACACAATCTGCCACAGTCAATGATGGTCACGGAAACCCAGGTTCGATCCCGACTATGGGTGCTGTCTGTGCGGAGTTTGTACGTTCTCCCCGTGACCGCGTGGGTTTTCTCCGTGATCTCCGGTTGCCTCCTACACTCCAAAGAAGTACAGGTTTGTAGGTTAATTGGCTTGATCTATGCGCAGATTGTCCCTAGTGTGTGTAGGATAGTGTTAATGTGTGTGAGGATCGCTGGTCCGCGCAGACTCGCTGGACCGAACTCCAGCATTTATTGCACATCATGGTGCCCTTAATAGAGTGGCTTGAATTCTCAGCAGTCCATATGGTGAAGATGCTCCTACAATGTGGTTAGGTAGCTTAGACCTGGAAACCATGAAGGAATGGTGATATTTTCCAAATTCTGCATGGTGTGTGAAAAGGAAGGGTAAATAGTCATTTTCTTGTGCTAATCGGATGCCATGTTTCCGATTTCACAACAGTGACTGAACTTCCATAGTTCTTTATCAGCTCTAATGCTGTGTTAATATATGCCACAACTAACACATAACCAATAGCTGCTTTATCTCTGTAGATTTTCGTTTTTAGTTTAGTTTAGTTTGGTTCAGAAATACAGCGCAGAAACAGGCCCTTTGGCCCAATGAGTCCACGCTGACCAGTGATCCCCGCACACTAGCAATACCCTACATACACTAGGGACCATTTACTGAAGCCAATTAACTTACAAACCTGTGTGTCTGGAGTGCGGGAGGAAACCGGAGCACCTGGAGGAAACACATGCATCTTTGGAGAAAATTGATAGGTTAATTGGCCGCGTTGGTTGGCAGCACGACTCACGTTGCAGCGGCCTCTGCAGTCCGTCCGTCTGTCTTTTTTATTTTTTTTTGTTTCGTTTGAGTTTTGTATAGTGTTTTTTAAAAACTGGGTTTGTGTGGGGGGGCGGGTGGGGGTGGGGAAACTTTTAAAATCTTTTCCCTGCACGGGAGACCCGACCTTTCTCTGTCGGGTCTCCGTTGTCGTTGGGGCCTAGCACCGTGGAGCGGCCTCCAACCGGAACGACCTGGGGCTCCAGTCGCGGAGCCTGCGGACTACTCACCATCGTGGAGCTGGCCGAGTTCGGAGCGGGAGGAGCTGTGGTGGCGCGCTGCTGCTACCCGACCCCGGAGATTCAGAGGCTTCAGCCGCGGGACTGGTGGATGGTAACATCGGGAGCTCGCGGGTCCATGGTGGGAGACCGCTTTTCGGGGCTCCCGCAACGGCAGCTACTCCCGCCCGAGTTGCGGGGTTGAGGATGACCTGGAGCGGGGTCTGGCATCGCCCGGCGCGGCATTGGTGGCCGTGGGACTTGCTGGCGCTGCCGGGGGCTACAACATCAAGACCCGGAGCGTGGCCTTGCATCGCCCGGCGCGGCTTTAATGGCCGCGGGACATATCTACTATCGCCCGCCGGGGGCTTTGACTTTGACATCGGGAGGAGAATGTGGAGTGCAGGGGAGAGATAAGACTTTGCCTTCCATCACAGTGAGGAGGAGATTCACTGTGATGGATGTTTGTGTAAATTGTGTTGTGTCTTGGTTCTTTTTACTTGTTTGTATGACTGCAGATACAGAATTTCGTTTGAACTTAGGTTCAAATGACAACAAATAAATATCTATCTAATAAAATAGAGGTTCTCTGAAGTCCTTATAGCGTCAGAGACCCAGGTTCGATCCTGACTACAGGTGCTGTCTGTTCAGAGTTTGACATTCTTCCTGTGACTGCGTGGGTTTTCTCTGGGTGCTACGGTTTCCTCCCACACTCCAAAGCTGTACAGGTATGTAGGTTAATTGGCTTCTGTAAGTTGTCCCTAGTACGTAGGATAATGCTAGTATACGGAGATCGCAGGTTGGCGCAGACTAAGTGGGCCGAAGGGCCTGTTTCCACACTGTATCTCTCAAAAAAGTCTGAAAAAATGTCTCTTCTCCAAGTTTTCCATAGATGCTGAAACAAAGAACTGCAGGTGCTGGTTTACACCAAAGATAAACACGAAGTGCTGAAGTAACTCAACGGGTCAAGCTTCATCTCAGGAGAACATGGCTAGAAGACTTTTTGGACTTTGGATCCTTCTTCAGTCTGATCCATGTTCTCCAGAAATGCTGCAGAGATGTTGAGTTACTCCAGCATGTAGTGTTTATTTTAGCTCCAGGTTGTAATAGGTTAATGGAATATAGGTTCTCTGCAGTCCTTTAGAAAAATTCCTAATTGGACCTTTCCAATAGCACCAGGGCCTGGGTTTGAAATGTGAGATATATATTGTAAAGATGCTATAACGACACATCGTTACTTTACTATCTTTATTCATATTGGAGCATTACATATTGCACTAGCTGTACGTGGTCTGTCACAGGAACTAGAGAGCGATCTGTGGGTGGGGAGGTTGTAGTTATACTTGTGATATGGGGAGTGGTTAGTAGTGATGAGGTCACTATATTAAAGGCACATGCATATTTCATCTACATCCTTCCCCTTGGAAACGACAGGCAAATACCATAGTGACAGGGCGACCACGGCTCATGCGCTAGGACAGTTAAACAAAATCGCCATAGCGGACAGGCGGTTTGACAAGACGTCCCGACCGGGTTCACATCTCGCCATCCTCCCTTCCGGCAGGAAGAAGAGGCACCGATGGGGACAGACGAACCGGAAAGGGGGAAACGGGAGGAGACGGAGGAGACCGCGGCACCAGAAGCGTAGGTGATGCGGGATCAGGAGCGGGCAGAGCGCGGGCAGGCGAGCGAGGACTAGCCGGAGTAGGGTGGGACGGAAGGAGTTGAGGTGGTGTAGACCGTTGCATGTTAGGAAGGACGGGCAGAGCATCGCCCGGACGCGGAAACGGCAGTGGGGGAGCAAAGGGATCCGCGGCGGGCGGCCGCGGCTCGTTGACGAGCCGAAGGTGCTGGCGGGACCGTCGGTAAATGGCTCCCGCATGGTCGACGAGATAAGACCTGGGCGACCCCGCAAAGCCGATGACGGTAGCGAGCTTGGAGTGACCGGAAGGGGTCTGCATGCGGACAACTTGACCGGGGAAGAGGCGCGGCAGCGGGTGGCAGGACCTGTCATGGGAACGCTTCTGGACATCGTGCCTGAAGGCAATGCGTTTCTGAACTGCAGCAGGCGTGAGGACAGACGGTATGAGGGAGCGCTGGGCCACAGGGAGCGGGAGTCTGGTAGCGCGAGACATGAGCCGCTGAGCAGGGGAACCCATGGCAGAGTCGCGGGAGATGTTGCGGAGGTTGAGGAGGGCCAGATAGAAATCGGAGTTAACACCACGACATTGTTCCAGCAGGTTCTTTGCACTGCGGATGGCGCGCTCGGCCAGACCGTTGCTTTGCGGGTACTTCGGGCTGCTGGTGAAATGGTGGAAGTTCCATCTGGAAGCGAAAGCTTTAAACTCGGAGCTCGTAAACTGGCTGCCATTGTCCGACTGCAGGCTTGCCGGGGGGCCAAAAGTGCCAAAATGATGGCCTAACCTGTCGATGACGGCCGAAGAGGTTAGGGAGTGCAGCCGGTCGACCTCGAACCAGCTGGAGTAGGAGTCAACGAGAACCAGGAAGTGTTTGCCCCGCCACTCGAAAATGTCGACGGCAACCGCCATCCAGGGCAGTTCGGGGGCAGGCTGCTGCAGAAGCGGCTGACGCTGCTGGTGGGGGGCGAGACTGTTGCAGGTGGAACACGAGGAGACCCTCTCCCGGATATATTGGGCCATACCAGGCCAATAGAACTGGCTCTGGGCGTGAGACACGGTGGCTTCGGCCCCAGGATGTCCGCGGTGAGCGACCTGAAAATAGTGGTCGTGCAGCGCAGCAGGCACGACCACCTTGTGACCCTTCACCACCATGCCGTCGTGTAGTACGAGCTCGTCATGGACCAGGAAGTAGGGCACGGCGCCAGCCGGCAACGCGGAACGACGGTCGGGCCAGCCCCGCTGGATGACGGCAGAAAGCTGTTGCAGGGCAGGGTCATTGGCAGTGTGTTCAACCAGGGACTTCATCTGCTGGGAAGGGACGATGTTCACTTGGAGCACCATTAGATCAGACATCTCATATGGGTGGCGAACGGTGGACGTTAGCGGGGCGCGAGACAACGTGTCGGCCACGAACATGTCCTTGCCCTTACGATAAACCACATTGAAAGTGAAGCGTTGGAGCTGCAGCATCATGCGCTGCAGGCGGGATTAGGCAACATGGATCGACTTGTTGAGAATGGTGACAAGCGGCTGGTGGTCAGTTTCAATGGTGAAAGTGTTGCCCAGGACGTAGTCTTTGAATTTGGAGCAGGCAAACACCACGGCCAGTAGCTCCTTCTCGATCTGCGCGTAGTGCTGTTCGGTGGCGGTCATGGTGCGGGATGCGAAGGAGACAGGCAGCTGTAGGCCGTCATGGACCTGGAGACAGGCGGCACCGAGTCCGAACTGAGAGGCGTCGCAGGTGAGGACAATGGGACGCTGCAGGTCAAAAAACTTGAGTGTGGGGGTGCTGATTAGCTTGGATTTAAGGATGTCGAAGGCTTTCTGGTGGTGGGGGAACCAAACCCAGGACGTGTCCTTTTTTATCAAATCCCTCAGGGGAGCGCTGAGCTCGCTGAGGTCGGGGATGAACTTCCCCAGGTAGTTCACCATGCCCAGGAAGCGTTGTAGGCCTGCCACATCAGTAGGAGAAGGCATCCCGGAAATGGCAGCCATTTTTTGCGGGTCCGGTTTCAGCCCCTCGGGGGTGAATACATGTCCAACATAGGTGACCTCCGGGACGCGGAATCGGCACTTCTTGGGGTTCAGTTTCAAGTTGATTTCCCGGGCCCGGTCTAGGACCTGGCGGAGGTTGAAGTCGTGTTCGGCGACATCCTTACCGTAAACGAGGATGTCGTCAACGATGATGGCGCACAGCCGATCGGAAAACAGCTGTTCCATTGTCCGTTGGAATACCTCGCTGGCAGAGTTGATTCCGAATGGCATTCGGAGAAACCAAAATCTGCCGAAGGGGGTGGCGAAAGTTGTCAAGATGGAGGACTGCTCGTCAAGTGGTATTTGCCAGAAGGAGCTTTTGGCATCGAGGACAGAAAAGACCGTTGCCGGACCAACCTGTGCAGCGACTTCCTCTACCGTTCTCATAGGGTAGTGTGGGCATCTAATGGCCAGGTTGAGGTCTTTGGGGTTGATGCAAATGCGTATCTCGCTTTTGTCCTTTTTCGCGGCAACAACCATGGTGGAGACCCACCTGGTGGGCTCGATGACCGCCTTTAGGATGCCCATTTTTACCATACTGTGTAGCGTCGACTCCACTCTGGCCTTCATGGCGAAGGAGACACGGTGAGGTGCATTGACCACTGGTTCGACCTTGCGGTCTACTGCAATCTTGTAGTTGCAGGGCAGTTTGCCCAGCTCATCATCAAAGCGGTCGGGGTATTCGGCCAACGGGTCCATGAGGGCCTGCACGTGGTTAATGTCATGGTGGAAGGATACCAGGCCCATTTCCTGGATACCCAGCAGGGTAATGCATTTTTGATCGAGGAGATAGAAGGTGAGGGGCCGAGAGGACTCGAGTATCTTGCAGCTTAGCGTAACCTTGCCCACAGGAGTAAGAACCCCTCCCCCGTAGGCATGCAAAGTTGAGCTGTCAGAAAAAACCTGCTCATTAGTTCTTGTCTTTTTGAAGAGTGTTGTTGACATAACGTTCGCAACTGCCCCGGTATCAATCTTAGCAGTGAAGGTCGAGTTGTTCACAGTTACTCACACTGAAGGGTCTGTTATCATAGCAGGTGCGCCCAACACAGTAAACAGGCTGTTCTCCCCCTGAGAGGAGTCGGATTCAGATACAGACTGTCCGTCGAAATAGCACGGGGAGCTGAGCTCACTATCAGCTTGTACCAGGTTGTTTAAAATGCACCTCGGAGCAGTGAAAGGCTTCCCACGGGAACGACAGGCCGCAGTGAAATGGTTCAATTTCTTGCAGACATTACACGTTTTACCCAAGGCAGGGCATACATTGTATTGATGAGTGGTGAAGTTACAATTAGGGCACCTTTGCCGGGCACGTCCCCCGGGAGCAGTTCCGAACCCCGGGGCACGTCCCCCTTGAGCAGTGAGCGACCCCGGGGGTCGCGACCGGGGCGTGTTCATCAGACGGCTGGAAGTGCTGGCAAGGTTAATCTCATGGTCAGCCGGTGACACCGCCGAGGTGACAGCCTCAGCCAAGCGGGTGGCGTGCATTGCATCATTGAAAGTCAGATCGGGCCTCCGCAAAAGTTCGGCCCTGAGCTTATCGTCGTGAGACCGTAAACCAGAAGGTCCCTAATAATCTCCTCGGGGGTCAGCGTGTTGAGGCGGCAGCGCCTGGCCAGGTGCCGCAGCGCAGCGACATAGTTCTCTGCAGATTCCCCAGGGAGCTGACGCCGCGCGAACAGTTTAAAATGTTCTAAGATGCAGTTTGTTGGAATGTCACAAATAGCATTAAACGTAGCCACCAGACATACCGGGTCCCGAGCAGATTCTCCCTCAGCGTAGACGAAGAAGTCTGAGCGAGCCAGGTCTCCAATTGGAGGCGTGGGTTCGAATCCCACTTCTGACACCATGTAAAGATGCTATAACGACACATCGTTACTTTACTATCTTTATTCATACTGGAGCATTACATAGTGCACTAGCTGTACGTGGTCTGTCACAGGAACTAGAGAGCGATCTGTGGGTGGGGAGGTTGTAGTTATACTTGTGATATGGGGAGTGGTTAGTAGTGATGAGGTCACTATATTAAAGGCACATGCATATATCATCCACATATATCACAAGAGGACATATTGCAATTCAACTCCTACTGACAGGATCCCGTGAATGCTAAAGGCAACCATGTCACTTTAGACAGAATGCCCCCCTGGCAATTGAACATAATTGCAAGTTCTCAGCAAGTGGAGGACTTCTGGTCCACTTTACCAGGAAACAGCACATCAAACGGGAACAAAGCCACAACTCATAGCTTCTTATCTTGTTGAGTTTGTTGCTTCAAGGTAATGAATGGGATCCACATTTTCATTAGGTGTCACTATTGATTGTAAGTTGACCAGAGAAGTGAGTGAGTGAAGACAGAGCTGGAACAGTTACACCGATCAGCCCGCTGTCTGCTTGGAGTGTTAGCTGTCAACTCTATGCATTTTCAATGGAATGTGCCTATACTGTTGCAATATAACTCTAAACCTGATGGTTGTTTTTTTGGCAGTTCCTTAACAAACACTCCGAATGTTGAACTGGAGTGCTGCAAGGGTAAGGTGGCAGAAGGAGTCAATTTTACAATTTTACGTGGGACTTTTTGGAGCGACGCATTCAAAAGCTAAATCTCTGAGTGCAGGCACTGTAGATGCTGGTTTATCAAAAAAGATACAAAGTGCTGGAGTACCTCAGCAGATCAGACAGCATCGTTGGAGAAAATGGATAGGTGAGGTTTTGGGTCAACAATCCAAAATATCACCTATCCATGTTCTCCAACAATGCTGCCTGACCCGCCAAGTTACTCCAGCAATTTGTGACAAAACGTTAAGATATGGGGCGGCACAACGTCGCAATGGTAGAGTTGCTGCCTTACTGCGCCAGAGACAGGAGTTCGATCCTGACTACGGGTGCTGTCTCTAGGGAGTTTGCACGTTCTCCCTGTGACCGTGTGGGTTTTTCCTATGAGTTCCGGTTTCCTCCCACAATCCAAAGACGTACAGTATTGTATGTTAATTGTCTTTGGTAAGTTGTAAAATTGTCCCTAGTGTTTAGGATAGTGTTCGTGTACAGGGTGATCGCTGGTCAGCGCGGACTTGGTGGGGCGGAGGGCATGTTTCTGCGCTGCATCTTTAAAGTCTAAAGTTTAAAGTAAAGTCGACTGTTTTTCACTGATCACAAAGTTTCTTGCATTACTTTACTATACTAGAATGTAAAAGCCAAAGAAAAATGAGCATTAAAATGCAATTTAGAATAGAATAGAATGCTATTTATTGTCATTCAAACCTAGGCTTGAACGAAATATCATTACTACAGTTTTTTTACATTACAAAAAAAAAACAAGACCCACACTTAACACAGTTTACATAAACATCCATCACAGTGAGTCTCCAACACCTCCTCACTGTGATGGAAGGCAAAGTCTTCTCTTCCCTTTAACATGGATACAATGTTTTCATGTTCATATTTAAGACCAAGGGAACTTGAGGACAATTATCAATACCAAGTGAAGAAGCCCTTCCATTCCAGGTAAGGCAAAAATAATTCCATGTCTACTTGCCACAAGTATTTCTACCCAATCTTCCCCATTCTGGATGGCCACAGCTTTGCCACTAGATGCAACCAATTTAGAAATCGAAACAAGGAACTGCAGATGCTGGTTTGGAGAGTTAGAATAACTCAGCAGGTCAGGCAGCATCTCTGCAGAACGTTGCCCAGATCAACAGAGGAGATCGGAGGTATTTAGACTTTAGAGATACAGAGTAGAAACAGCCCCTTCGGCCCTACGAGATAGGCGATGTTTCAGGTCATGACCCTCCATCTGGTGATGAGGGACTTTATGCTTACCTCCGATCACCACTGTTGATCTGGGCAATGTTTCTCTGGAGCTCAAAAGCTATTTTAAATCAGGTAAGTCCCTGGGTGTTCCTGGTGATGAGAGAGCGATACGGTGGCGCAGCGGTAGAGTTGCTGCCTTACAGCGCCTGAGTCCCGGGTTCGATCCTGACCACGGGTGCTGTCTGTATGGAGTTTGTACCTTCCCCCTGTGACCTGCATGAGTTTTCTCCGGGTGCTCTGGTTTCCTCCCACACTCCAAAGACTAATTAGTTTCAGTAAAATTGTAAATTGCCCCTAGTGTGTAGGATAGTGCTAGTGCTTGCTGCTTGGCGCAGACTCATAGGGCCGAAGGGGCTGTTTCTACTCTGTATCTCTAAAGTCTAAATACCTCCGATCTCCTCTGTTGATCTGGGCAACGTTTCCCTGGAGCTGAGGTTCCATTCTCACCGTGCTGCCCCACGTTCCTCACTCCCCACCCCTCACATCCTCAGGGCTTCTGCACAGACGCAAATAGAGTGTGCACAAAAGTCAAATCCAGGAAATACTAACAAGGCCAGATAACTAATCTCACGGCCCTCATTTAAAGGTTATCTTGATGTTAACTGTGTGTTTGGGTCTGTTTACTGTTCACGAGAGCTTACTTCTCCGATGTGGAGAACTGTGTTCTGCTTTTGGTTACTTTCCGCTGAAGTCCCCGGTGACTAACGATACTCTACGATATGAGACGATACTTGATCAAGGGTAGACATCCAGGCCAGGACAGCATCGGTTACTGGCTTTGATGCCACCAGGGAAAAGCCTCAGTGGGCAGTCATTCACGATGTGTGGGATGGTGTGGTCTGGATGTCCGCTGTCGCAAGCAAGGCTGTCTGTTCTTGCATGGAGGGTGCAGATTCTGTTCAGGGTTAGCCATTACTTGCGATGGAGGTCAAATCCCGGTGGTTTCACTGTGGGGTCTGTGATGACCTCTCCGTTGTTGGTGTCAGTCTATCCCATGACAGAAGGGGGAGGAGTTGTACAATTTGATAGTCGTAGGGAAAAAAAAAATTGATTTCGCAACATGGTGCAATAAAAACTAACAAACTAACCAAAAAAACCCCCACAAAATAAATAGGAATTTTCAGGAAATAAGTAAAAATGAAGGAAAAGATGATCGACTGTTGGCTGGCTGCCGTGCGCACAGCGCCTGCGACATTGATGGCGGACATGAAGATGGGAGTGGTGGGGAAGAGAGGTGGGTGCTCGAGCTGCACACAGGGTGTGGGGGAGGGGCACGGGAAGCTGGAGCCTCATGAGTCCTCCAGGAAAGAAAGGCTCAAGGGTTTTCAGCTTTTCGGAGGAGTCTGTTACAAAATATGTAGGAAGGAACTGCAGATACTGGTTTACACCGAAGATGGACACAAAAGGCTGGAATAACTCAGAGGGACAGGCAGCATCTCTGGAGACTGAAGAAGGGTCTCAACTCAAAAAGTCACCCATTGCTTCTCTCCACAGATGCTGCCTGTCCCGCTGAGTTACCCCAGCATTTTGGGTCTCTTACCAAGGAGTGTTGTGTGCTGAAGGCAATCACAGGCCAGGCATCTGGGCATAGGGTGGCACTGTGGTGCAGCTGGTAGAGCTGTTGCCAGTCTGCGCCAGAGACCCTGGTTCAATCCTGACCTCAGGAACCGACAGCGAGGAGTTTGTATGTTCTCACTGTGACGACATGGGTTTTTTCTGGGTGCTCCAGTTTCCTCCCACATCCCAAATATGTGTGGGTTTGTAAATTAAATAATCTATGTAAATTGGCCCCTAGTATGTTAGGAGTGGATGAGAAAGTGGGATAACATAGAACTAGTGTGAACAGGTGATTGATGGTCGGCAGGGACCTGGTTGGCCGAAAGACCTGTTTCCACACTGTATCTTCCTATCAATCAATTCAATTAGAGATTAGAACAGGCCGGCACGATGGTGCAGCGATAGAGTTGCTGCCTTACAATGCCAGAGACCCGGGTTCGATCCTGACAATGGGTGCTGTCTGTACGGAGTTTGTACGTTCTCCCTCTGACTATGTGGGTTTTCTCCGGGTGCTCCGGTTTCCTCCTCAACTCCGAAGATGTACAGTTTTGTAGGTTAATTCGCTTTGTTAAAAAATTGTAAATAGTCCCCAGAGTGTAGGATAGTGTTAGTGTACGGGGTGATCGCTGGTCGGCGCAGACTCAGTGGACCGTGGGGCCAGTTTCCACGCTGTATCTCTAAACTAAACTAAAACAAACATACCCATCATTAGCCTTTCCCCACCACAGTTATTTTCAGATGTGACCCTAGTAAGGTTTCCTAGTTTACTTCACTGAGGTACGACTGAGGTGGTCTTTCTCAGGAGCAACACTGTGGATGAGACAGAAGCTAAGAACCAGGCTTCACTCCATCGTAGGCCTCCTCTGGATGTAGAATTTATCGGGATGCACTTGAATGTATTTCACGGTCCCCCAGTGAAATGGATATCCAACTTAAACTGGATGCAAGATGGTGCTGGACTGAGGCGACCCTTTGCCTGCCTTGCCCACAGAGGATCTTGCTATCATCGGACACATTTACTCTACTCTTTTAACCCTCTGCCTCTAACTTTATTACCATTTCTTCAAAAGGACACAAAGTGCTGGAGCAACTCAGCAGGTCAGGCAGCATCTCTGGTGAACATGGATAGGTGACGTTTTGGGTCAGGAACCTACTTCAACCTGACCCGAAATGTCACCGATCCATTTTCTCCAGAGATGCTGCCTGACCGGCTGAGTTACTCCAGCATTTGTGTCTATCTTTGGTATAAACGAGCATCTGCAGTTCTTTTTAATTACATATCTACTATCATCTGATGCATTTGCTATATATTTTTAAATCTCTTTTCTACCTGTAAAACTATCACCGTTTCCAAATGTTCTAATGATATTTTCTTTAATAATTCTGCAGATTTGATGATCCTACGACCCCTAGGCTTCTGAATGGTCCTTCCATAAGCTTGTGTACTATCCAATTTACCTCTGCCTCATCACGGTCATTGGATTTGTCCATGTAACTGACGCGCTACAATTCTGAGAACTATATTCTGCAGTCTGCACCTTCCCCTTTGCTCTACCCATTATACTTGAGTTTGACTTCATTGTATTTATGTATGGTATACTGTATATGAATCAGAATCAGAATCAGAATCGTTTTTTGTCATTTGAACATAAGTTCAAACGAAATTACGTTTCTGCAGTCATAACACAAACAAAAAAACCAAAACACACAATTACACAATTCCACACAAACACCCATCACAGTGAATCCCCAAACACCTCCTCACTGTGATGGAAGGCAAAAGTCTTATCTCTTCCCCGTTCTCTGTGCCCATTCCTCTCCCGCAGTCAAGCAGCCAAACTGCTACATCGAGACGATTGAGGCTCCTGATGTTAGATGTTAGAGCCCCCCCGGCGGGCGATGGTAAGTCCCACGGCTGTTTAAGCCGCGCCAGGTGATGTAAGGCCCCACTCCGGGTAGATTTAAACCCCTCGATTCGAGCGGGCGGGCGAAGTTTGCCGTTGCGGGAGCTACGAAAAGCGGTCTCCCATCAGGGAGCCGCGAGCTCCCGATGTTACCGTCCACAGGGCCTGCAGCCGAAGCTTCCGTGCTCCAAAGTCAGATCGCAGCCGCGCGCCACCACAGCGCTCCGCACTCCGAAGTCGGCCAGCTCCGCGATGGTAAGTTAGCAGGCTTCGCGACTGGAGCCCAAGGTCGATTCCGGTTGGAGGCAGCCGGCTCCACGATGTTAGGCCCAACGACAACGGAGACTCAACAAGAAAAAAGTCGGGTCCCCGTACAGGGAAGAGATTAAAAGTTGACCTCACCCCACCCGCCCACCACATATACACAGTTAAAATAATATAAAAACTAAAACCAAGACATCCACGTAACAGGAAAAAACAGAAAAAACAGACAGACGGACTGCAGAGGCCGCTGCCGACAGGCGCCGCCATATGGTATATTATGTATGTCTGATCTGATTGAACAGCATGTAAAACATAGATTTTCATTGTACTATGTTACATGTGATAATAATAAACCTAAACTTTAGTTTAGTTTAGAGATACAGGGCGGAAACATAACCTTCGGGCCACCGAGTCCGCGCCGACCTTCGATCCCCGTACACTAGCACGATCCTACACGAGGGACAATTTACAGTATTTACCGAAGCCAATTAACCTACAAACATCTACATCTTTAGAGTGTGGGAGGAAACCGGAGCACCTGGAGAAAACCCACGCGGTCACAGAGAGAATGTACGAACTCCGTACAGACAGAACCCATGTTCAGGATCGAACCCGGGTCTCTGGAGCTGTAAGGCAGCAACTCTACTGCTGCGCCAACGTGCCGCTCCAACACCTAAACTTAAACTTCTATGACAGGATAGATTCATGGTAAGGAGTCAGTAAGGATAGAACATTTTTCTGTGGAAAGATAGCTATGGCCCCGTCCCAGCATAAAGCTGACAGCACTCATGCCACAATCCATGGGTCAAAATGGAGCTGCGGTAGAGTTGCTGCCTCTCGGCGCCAGAGTCCCGGGTTCAAGCCCTAACTATGGGTGCTGTCTGTACTGAGTTTGTACCTTCCCCCCTGTAAACTGCATGAACTTTCTCCGGGTGCACCGGTTTTCTCCCACACTTCAAAGACGTACAAGTTTGTAGGTTAATTGACTTGGTAAAATTGTAAATTGTCCCTAGTGTGTGCAGGATAGTGTTAGTAAGCAGGGATCGCTGGTCGGCGTGGACTCGGTGGGCCGAAGGGCCTGTTTTCGTGCTATATCTCTAACTAAATTAAACTGAAGTGTAGCGGGCTGTGAAAAGGGAACCAGAGAAGTCAGCAGTGGTAGACATGCCTTACATTAAAGATAAGTGATTCTAGCGTTAGAGGGAGATAAAGTAAAGTACTTCAGAGATTGTAGATTATATTTGTATTGATCTAGAGACAGTATAAAGCTGGTGATGAATGCTGGGAATGGAGGGATATGCAAGACACAATGGATATTGTTTTGGAATCCTTCAAAAAGACAGAATAGATTTCATCACCTTGTAGTGTTCCATACTAGAACATCCGAGATGTCCTCATTCTTTAGAGAACAGGGGTTCCCCTTTCCCATTATAGATGAGGCCCTCAATGGTGTCTCCTCAGTACCCCGCAGCTCTGCCCTTCCTCCGAACTCCCCCAAGTCACAACAGAGACAGAGTCCGCCTAGTTCATAGCTTCCACCCCATCAGCCATCACGTGCAGCACATAATCCTCCGAAATTTCCGCCACCTCCAACGGGATCCCACCACTAGCCACATTTTCCCAAGTCCACCACATTCCACCTTCCACAGAGACTGTTCCTTCCGCAACACCCTGGTTAACTCATCCCTTCCCACCCAAACCACCCCCACGCCAGGTATCTTCTCCTGCAACCACAGAAGATGCATCACCTGTCGCTATACCTCCTCCCTCGACTCTGTCCAGGGACCCCGACAGTCCTTTCAGGTGAGGCAGAGGTTCACTTGCACCTCCTCCAACCTCATCTACTGTATCCATTGTTCAAGATGTGGACTCTTATACATCGGCGAGACCAAACGCAGACTGGGCGATCGTTTCGCGGAACACCTTCGCTCAGCCCGCCTGAACCAACCTGATCTCCCGGATGCTGGACACTTTAATTCTCCTTCCCATTCCTACACAGACCTTTCTGTCCTCGGTCTCCTCCATTGTCAGAGTGAGGCTAAACGCAAATTGGAGGAACAGTATCTCATATTTCGCTTGGGAAGCTTATAGCCCAGTGGTATGAAAATTGATTTCTCTCACTTCAGGTAGCCCCGGCATTCCCTCTCTCTCTATCCCTCCCCCACCCAAGTCGGGGCACTAGCTTCCCATTTTCACTCTACAAACCAAAGATGCTATAGGATCTTTGCTACAAACAGCTAACAATGGCCTGCTTCCTTTATCATCGTTACTTGTTGGCATATCTTTCATCCATTGTTCTTTATCTCTCCACATCACCGTCTATATCTCTTGTTTCCCTTATCCCTTACCAGTCTGAAAAGGGATCTCGACCCGAAACGTCACCCAATCCTTCTCTCCAGAGATGCTGCCTGTCCCACTGAGTTACTCCATCTTTTTGTGTCTAGTAATTTATTGAAGGTTGGTCTGTGTATTGTCTTGATGTGGAGTGAAATATTATTACTCAGATACATGTCTGTATATTATTAATATAGAATCAGCTGGAACATCTGTGAGGCCCACATCAATTAAGCTTGATGAAGTGTTGCAAAAGATTAATAGAACAAGATCATGCGAATTACCAAAATATCCAATGTAGAGCAGCTTCCTACAAATGATAATTCTGGTCAGAATGGAAGATTAGTGGCCAAAAGAAAATCTGTGTTGTAATCGCCCCAGCAACTGATGAGGTGTCTAATTGTTGGCCGGCTATTAGAATTAACCTTTTGATTCCACTTCATACTGTGGTCTGACTGGATGTGTCACGGCCTGGTTCGGCAACTTAGGTGGCACGGTGGTGCAGCATAGAGCTACTGCCTTACAGCGCCAGAGACCCGGGTTGGATCCTGCCTATGGGTGCTTGCCTGTACGCAGTTTGTACATTCTCCCCGTGACCGCGTGGGTTTTCTCCGAGATCTTCGGTTTCCTCCCACACTCCAAAGACGTACAGGTTTGTAGGTTAATCGGCTTGGTATAAATGTAATTTGTCCCTAGTGTGGCGTAGGATAGTGTTAATGTGCGGGGATCACTGGTCAGGTGCGGACTCGCTGGGCCAAAGGGCCTGTTTCAGTGCTGTATCTCCAAACTAAACTCCAACGCCCAGGAACGAAGAAGATTGCAAAAGGTGGTGGACACGGCCCAGTCCATCACGGGTACTGACCTCCCCACCGAAGGGATCTACAGAGAGTGGTGGACACTGCCCAGTCCATCACGGGTACTGACCTCCCCACCGAAGGGATCTACAGAGAGTGGTGGACACTGCCCAGTCCATCACGGGTACTGACCTCCCCACCATCGAAGGGGCCCGGTCCATCACGGGTACTGACCTCCCCACCATCGAAGGGATCTACAGAGAGTGGTGGACACTGCCCGGTCCGGCACGGGTACTGACCTCCCCACCATCGAAGGGATCTATAAGAATTGCTGCCTCACAACGGCAGCCAGCATCATCAGAGACCCACGCCACCCTGGCCACACATTCATTTCACTCCAGGAGGAAGGTATAGGAGCCGGAAAACTGTAATCCAGGATCACGAGCTGTTTCTTCCCTACATCCATCAGCTATTAAACACTACTACCCTCAAATAGGCTCCGAACTATATAGACTTGGGGACATTATTCTTGCACTATTATTATATGACTGGTTATTTTTTTTATACTGAACTCTTATCTTGTTGTTTATTATGGGTTTTGAGATCACACATTCCCTTGCCAACAATGCCCTGCCTGAGCTCATTTGTGGCTGACCTTGATTGTTCCTGGTCTTATCTTACCTCACGATCATCAGTCCCCCATCCCACCCCCCCACACCCTACTTTCAGTCTGAAGAAGGGTCTCAACCCGAAATGTCACCTATCCATATTCTCCAGAGACGCTGCCCAACCCGCTGAGTTACTCCAGCATTTTGTATTTATCTTCAGTATAATCCAGCATCTGCAGTTCCTTCCTACACAAACATGATTACAATCAAGCTGTCCACAGTGTACAGATACAGGATAAAGGGAATGGCATTTCATGCAAGGTAAAGGCCAGTAAAGTCCGATTAAAGATAGTCCGAGGGACTCCCATGTGGTAGATGGTTGATCAGGATTGCTCTCTAGTTGGTGATTGGATGGTGCAGTGGTCTGATAACAGTAGTGAAGAAACTCTCTCAATCTGGAGATGGACACAAAATGCTGGAGTAACTTTGCGGAACAGGCAGCATCTCAGGAGAAAAGCAATGGCCGACGTTTCTGGTCGTCACCCAGTCCTTCTCTCCAGAGATGCTGCCTGTTCCGCTGAGTTATTCCGGTATTTTTTGTCCAACTCCGGTGTAAACCAGCATCTGCAGTTCCTTCCTGCACATTTCGTCTGAATCTGGAGGTGTGCGTTTTCACACTTCTGTACCTCTTGCCTGATGGGAGGGGAGAAGAGGGAGAGACTGGTCCTTGATTATGCTGGTGGCCTTGCCAAGGCAGCGTGAAGTGTAGATGGAGTCAATGGTAGGGAGGTTGGTTTGTGCGATGGTCTTCTATCTTGGTTTCTTGGTTCTTGGTTTCTTGGTCCTCCAAAATATTCCAAATGGAATTTAAACTGGAGGTGGTGGAGGGAGGACTTAAGCCAGAAAGGGTTTTTGGGAAGAAAGAGCTACCTTAAATTTAGTTGCATCTGGTTGGGTAACTATAGTAGGGTGGAGATTATTCCATGCTTTAATTGTGCGGGGGAAGAATGAATTGCTGTACACATCTGTCTTGGTAGCTGGAATCACAAATTGGATCGAATGCCCTCGTCTGCTCCTAATTGGTTTGGGTTTGGTGTAGGTCTTGTAATCTATGTCGAGCTGACCATTTAACATTTTGTAAAAACAGGTCAAACGGTGAGCTTCACGTCTGTCTTGGAGAGGGTTCCACCCCAGAGAATTCAGAAGTTTGGTAACACTCACTTCTCTCTCATAGGTGTTAGTAACAAATCGAGCTGCCTGTCTTTGGACACGTTCGATGGAAGAAATGTTTTTATTTGTGTATGGGTCCCATGCTGCAACTGCGTAGTCCAAATGAGGTCTAACAAGGGTGAAGTATAGCTTCTCCTTGACAGAAGTTGAACAATGATGAAAGTTGCGCCTCAGAAAATTTAGGACACCTGTTGCTTTCACCGTTGCATGATGAGTCTGACCATTCCAACGCAGATCATTCTGCAATTTGATGCCAAGATACTTGGTTTGTTTGGATTCTTCAAGGGTGGTACCAAGTATATTGTACGATGTTTTGCCTGGATTCCTCTTTCTGGTGACACGCATGGTTTCACATTTGGAAGGGTTGAACTGCATGCCCCATTGGTGTGACCACTCAACCATTGTATCGAGGTCCTTTTAGAGAGCATCTTCATCATCAGCTGACTTAATTGGACGGTACAGCAAACAATCATCAGCGAATAGTCTGGTCGTGCTTGCGACTTTTTCATGGATGTCGTTTATATAAAGCAAAAACAGTTGTACCACTCAATACTGGATGCCAATTGGAGCTCTTTCCGTTCACACACACGCTGAAGACGTTTTGTCAGGAAACTGGAAATCCATCGTTTCGTGTTGGAACGAATACCATAGAAGTCAAGCTTCCGAAGCAGTCTCTGGTGTGGGATGACCTCAAATGCTTTAGAAAAGTCCAGCACTACTAAATCCGTGATGACGTTACCATCAAGATGTTTGGCCAGGTCATTTGTCGTCAGGATAAGCTGAGACTCACATGATCTATGCCTCCTAAATGCATGTTGGTTGTCAGCAAGAATATTATGTTTGCTCACGTGTCGCATCAGATTACTATCAATTACATGCTCCAGTAATTTGCAGCAAGTACTTGTTAATGAAACAGGACGATAATTCGCTGGGTTGGTGGTTGAACCTTTCTTAAAGAGAGGAGTGATGTTAGCCTTCCTCCAATCCAGCGGAACATCACCTGAGTCAAGCGATTGTTGGAAAATGAACTGCAAAACTGGAGCCAGTTCTTCGGCTGCGATCTTGAGGGCTTGATTCTGTATCTGATCTGGTCCAATTGCTTTTGTGGTATTGATGTTGAGCAATAACTTCTTGACACCTTCAACCTCAACCTCATCGTATGCTTCCTCCAGCAGTGGTGAATGACTGCAGCCAACCTCAGATAAAGATCAAAAACCTACATGGAATGACAATGACAGTGAATCCTGAGCCTATCAGTTTTCAGTGCAGCATGAACGCAAAAATCTTGCCCAGTTTGTTCTGGCTAAGGAATGTAACTAAACCCCTTTTACTGGATACTTGGGTAATCTGTCTCTTGTCTAGTGCAGCATCAATTCAGACCATTCAGTTTCCGGGACAAAATGCACAAACCGAAGCAAATCTCTCGGCATTAAGACTTCCATTCTTGACTTGAGATGGCAACTGAACCATCATAGGGCGGCATGGTTTTCAGGGTTAATTGGCCAGTAAAAATTGTAAATTGTCCCTAGTGTGTATGGGAGAGTGCTGGTGTATGGGGATAGCTGGTCGGCGAGGACTCAGGGCACAGAAAGGGCCTGCTTCTGGGCTGTATCACTAAACTAGACTTATAATTGTAAAAAATATTTTCATACTGATATTGCCTGTAAGAATGCGCCTGGCTTTGTTGCTGACATTTGATCCTCTGTCAAAAATAATCGTGCTGTATATATTCTGTAGTCTATTACATCAAAATTATGCCGATCATCTCAGAATGATGCTTCTAATGTACTTTTGCAACCATTTGGTCCCTGGGGCCCAAGCGTTATTCCAAATGACTAATGGAAATGATTACAATGCTCTAAATATCCATGGTGTCCAGATTACAACCATAAACTAAACATATTATAATAACACTTCAATAATAGTTAATGCTGCAAGATCTCAAATCTGCACATATTATTGAGCACCATGGATATTTTGTACGCTGTTATGCAGTTTATTTTATTTACGATGGTCTGGAATAATTAATTTTGAAATAGGATGTGTCTATAGACCACTTAGATTATCTCTATTTGCTAATGAGGTCGAGAACTGGAACATGCTGTACCATATCCTTCTAAAACCTGGGAGCAGGAGAAGAGTCATAGAGTCATATAGTCATATAGTCATAGAGTTCTATAACATGGTAACAAACCCCTCAGCTCAACACGTCCATGCCGACCATCATGCCTCATCTAAACTAATCCATTTTGTCCACATTTAGCCCAATTTTCCTATCCATGTACCTGCCCAAGTCTTCTCCGTGGATTGCCACCTTGTCGTGGTGGAGAAGCTTGTGTGGTCCTGAGATCCTGAGAGCGATGCCGTCTGGAGCTATGGTCCGGGTAGGGCCACCCATGGTGGTAAGGTCGAAGGGAAGGTCTCTGACAAAGAGCAATCCAACCAAGACCTCAACGGTGGAACAGGTGGAGGATGATGGCTGACTTTAGTGGAGCATCACAACGGCTGGGAAGACGGATGAAGGCTGCAGCAGAAAAGGGTGACCGGTCGTCTTGGATTCCATGCCACTGGATTCTGACCCAGATCGGTCAAGGACCGTGTGGTGGCTGTCTGTGCACCAGTCTCCCCACGTTAAACAAAGTCACGCACAGGCACCCTCCATGAGAGGACAGTCATACTCGTTTTGAGTGACCGCCGATGATGACCTGCCCAAGTATCTTTTAACTGCTGTTATAGTACCTGCCTCAACTACCTCCTCTCACAGCTTGTTCCATATACCGACCACTCTCTGAGTGGAAACGTGGCCCCTCAGGTTCCTATTAAATCTTTCCCCGCTCACCTTAAACCGATGTCCTTTATTTCTTCATTCCCTTACCCTAGGTAAAAGGCTCTGTGCATTCATCATATCTATTTCCCATTTGATATTATACGCCTCTATAAGATGGCCCCTCAGCCTCCTGTGCTCCATGCAACAAGGTCCCAGCCTGCCCAACCTCTCCCTGCAGCACAGCGGCTTGAGTCCTGGCAGCATCCTCGTGAATCTTTGCTGTACTCTTTTCAGTTTAATATCATTAATCAGATCATGACAGATGTGCCGTGGCAGCACAGTTGCACAGCGGTAGAGTTGCTGCCTTACAACACCAGAGACCTGGGATCGATCCCGATCATGTGTGCTGTCTATAAAGGGTTTGCATGTTCTCCCTGCCACAGCAAGCATTTTCTCTGGGTTCTCTGATTTCCTCCCGCACTCCAAAGACACACAAGTTTGTAGGTTAATTGGCTTCGGTAAAATTATAAATTGTCCCTAGTGTGTGGGATAGTGCTAGTGTACGGAGCTATTGCTGGTCGGCGCGGACTCGGTGGGCCGTAGGGACTGTTTCCATGCTGAATCATTAAAGTCTAAAATCTGATTTTGGGCCTCAACTACAATTGAATGGCGGAGTAGATTTGATGGGCTGAATAGCCTAATTCTGCTCCTAGAACTCATGAACTGATGAATCCTCTCCAGAGTCCCCACATCCTTCTTGGAAAGGGCATGTTTCGCTGAAGCGTGTTAATAAACCATGCAGGCACGTTGACCCTTTTAAGAATCTAGCATTTAGTTTCTCTGAGTTTATGGAGCATTTTCACACCTTTAATGTACGTAAGTGGAAAACGGTGTGCCCAAATCAGTTGTGCACCTGCGCTTAGTTTACACACCAATGTCAAAGAATGAAATGTCTTCACATTTATCAGATGAGACAAAGGGGCGGCATGGTGGAGCAGAGATAGATAGATAGATAGATAGATAGATAGATAGATAGATAGATAGATAGATAGATAGATAGATAGATAGATAGATAGATAGATAGATAGATAGATAGATAGATAGATAGATAGATAGATAGATAGATAGATAGATAGATAGATAGATAGATAGATAGATAGATAGATAGATAGATAGATTAGATTAGATAGCCCTTTATTGTCATTCAGACTGAAGTCTGAACGAAATTGCAACAGTCATACATAAAACAACAATAAACACATATTAACATCCACCACAGTGAGTCCACCCAACATCTCCTCACTGTGATGGAGGCAAAAGTCTTAGGTCTGCAGTCTCTTCCCTCCTCTTCTCCCTCTGCGCTGAGGCGATACCCCCCGGGCGATGTTTCCCGCGGCTCAAACACCGCGGCCCGGGGTGGTCGAAGCTGCCGCCCACCAGTCCTGCAGACGCAGCCGCTGGCCCGCGGCCGAACCCCGGACTCAGGCCACCACCGCCAGAACACCGTCCCAGCCACCCTCACGTGAGTACGGGACGACAGATGGCGCAATGGGCTAAGTGTTCGGCTGGCAACCGGAAGGTAGCCGGTTCGAATCCCGCTTGGAGTGCATACTGTCGTTGTGTCCTTGGGCAAGACACTTCACCCACCTTTGCCTGCGTGTGAATGTGTGTGAATGTGTGTGAATGTGTGTGAGTGATTGGTGGTGGTCGGAGGGGCCGTAGGTGCAGATTAGCAGCCACGCTTCCGTCAGTCTGCCCCAGGGCAGCTGTGGCTACAGAAGTAGCTTACCACCACCGAGTGTGAGGAGTGAATGAATAATGCGATGTAAAGCGCCTTGAGTATTAGAAAGGCGCTATATAGATCCCATCCATTATTATTATTATTGTCTTCAGCCTCAGGCTGGGCCGCCCCGACATGGGCGTCGCTTCTCCCTCCGGCCGGGCTGCCCCGACATGGGCGTCGCTTCTCCTTCGGGCCGGGCCGCCCCGACTTGGACGCTCACGGGAGCACTGTTCCAGCCCTGAGCCGGACCATCCTCACGGGAGCGAGCTTAGGGCGAGTCCTGACGGGCTCTGCCTCCGGAGCCTTGAGGTCGCCACCTCCATTAGGCCTCAGCGCAGATGGAGGCAGAGAAGGGGAATACGACAAAAAGTCGCATTCCCCCGCAGGGAGAGACTGCAAACCCCGATACAACCCCCCACCCCCCTAAAACACAAACTAAAAACCCAAAACTAGACTAACCAAAACGAAATAAACAACACAAAAAACACAAACAAACAGGACTGCCGATGAGCCGCTGCAGCCAGTGCCGCGCCGCTGCACTGGCTGCAGCAGATAGATAGATAGATAGATAGATAGATAGATAGATAGATAGATACTTTATTATCGCATGTGACATGTCACAGTGTAAGTTGTTGTTTTGTGTACCCTACACAAGGAATGCAAAGAGTTGCCACGTAGAGGGTGCTGACAGTTACAAAGTGTTCATTACAGTCTTCAACTCTCGGGAGCTTCCGACGGACATGCTCGCTCCTCGATGGCCTATCCCGCTCCTCAACGTTAGTTCCTCGCTGCTCGACGTTAGTTCCTCGCTCTCCGACGGCCCACCGCGCTCCTCCACCCCGCTCCTGGATGGCCCACCACGTTCTCGGCAGTTGTTCACAGGTCCCGCCTCACTTTCGCAGCGCGGACATCCCCGGCGGGCGAGCCGATCCTACCGGAGGGCTTGACCCCAATCGCCCGGACAACTCCCGGCCGCACTGCCCTCTGTGAACCATTGTGCCTCACAGCGTCAGAGACCCGGCACATCTTGAGGAAATGCGATTCCTCCTAATAGATAAATCAGACCAATTCTTAACGAGTTGGTCTCCATTTGTCGTCCTTTTGGAATCATATGGTGCAACACCATTGTAGAAGCTAACTGTTCCAGGACTGGGTGAGGGATGGTCAAGATTCTAAATAATGATCTCCTTACTTTTCTCTTTTTATTTTCTACTCTCTTTTTTCTATTTTCTTTTCTTCAATTTGCTTCTTTCACTCTTTTTTTTCTTCTTTTTCACACACTATATAATAATATACCTCACGTTTTTCTATCTTTTACTATCTACTTTCTTTTTCTTATTCTTCTTTATCATAATAAAAAAAATAAGAAGCTGTACATAAAATGTATCATGTCATTATATATTAGGCACTTTGGTGCCATATGATTGTACTTACTTCTAATAAAATAAAAATAAACAAATAAAAAAATGAGAGACCCGGGTTTGATCCTGACTACTGGTGCTATCTGTACAGAGTCTGTACATTCTCCCTGTGACCGCGTGGGTTTTCCCCGGGTGCTCCGGTTTCCACCCACACTCCAGAGGCGTACAAGTTTGTAGGTTAACTGGCTTCGGTAAGGATTGCAAATTGTCCCTAAATGTGTAGAATATAAATAATGTGTGAGGATCGCCAGTCGGCATGGACTTGGTGGGCCGAAGGTCCTGTTTCCGCGCTGTATCTCTAAACTAAATTAAACAGTAGGAAAGCGTGACCTTCAGTAACTCAAGGAAGGAGATTTATGGCTGTGTGAGCTCATGGATGTGCGTAAATGGCTGAAAATTTATGTGCGTTGCTCTGGAACCGGGCCACATGCCTGGGTTTCTCAGTCAGCTGGGTATTCCATACTTTGCTATGGCTACTTCCCACTGCCGTTGCTTTGCTCTGAGCAGCTGGAAACTCCAGCACAAGGCAGTCAAGGAAGGAAGATTATTAATTTCAGATAAAACAGAGCTAAGAAGCAGCATGCACTTTAACACTTTTTCATCAGGCTCTGTGCAAAATGAAGTTAGCACCACTCCCACATCCACTGTATTTAATTTTTGAAGCATATTCCCTCTCGGTAGCTGAATATCTTTGAATAATTTTAGTCTTGTGTTTAATGAACCGTCTCACAGACTGCCACAGAGTTCTGAGCTTTGACTGCTTGCGGGTGAGAGGGGGATTTGTCGAAATACTACCAGCCTTCATGGAGATTGAAGAATCTTTCTGTCTGAGTTATGCCACAATGTGTAGCTCAGTCTTATTTTATCCAACGAAGACTCAACAAAAGACGACTAATTTCCATTTCACTGTGGATTTCTGCACAACTCTCTTTCTAAAATGTTAAACAGGCCCAATAATATTTGCATTTAATGCGATGTTCCCTTTAAACTTCAGTGATTTTAGCGGCGCAGCGGTAGAGTTGCTGCCACACAACGCCAGAGATCCGGGTTGGATCCTGACTACATGTGCTGTCAGTACGGACTTTGTACGTTCTCCCATGGTGCTCTGGTTTCATCCAAAGATGCCCAGGCTTGTAGATTAATTGACCAGTAAAAATTGTAAATTATCCCTAGTGTGTAGGATAATGCTAATGCCAGGGCTGCCAACTCTCACGCATTGAGTGTGAGACTCATGCATTTGACGAAAGTCTCACGCTCTCACGCTGATGACAGAAGTTCTCACGCTCAACATTTTTTTTTAAATAAATAAATAAACAAAGTCACACTCCTCGACACTCACCAATGAGAAAAGTTTTCTGTCAGCTGGTTTCCCGTAAAGAACGAGCAACTTGATTGGCTTAAGCCTATTGCACACTATTTAAAATGGCAATGTAGACAAAAATGCTGGAGAAACTCAGCGGGTGAGGCAGCAACTATGTCTGAGTTTGACCCTTCTTCAGACTCAAGCATTTCTCCAGCATTTTTGTCCACCGCTCCAGAGATGCTGCCTCACCCGCATTCACATTCCCGTGCAGATGGTGTGATAGGTGAGACACGGCGGTGGTCCCAGCACCGACCCCCTGAGGCACCGCTCACACCTCCCACCCTCACCTCCGGCGGCTGTGTCCCACGGCTCTATGTCTGGCGGCCGCTCTATCCACACCGCATGGAGTTTTAACCTCGGCCCGGAGCCAGGAGCGGACCGGGTGAATGGGGGCGACGATGCCGCCTCCGGAGCCGTTGGGATGAATCTCGGGCTATAGCTCCGATGCCCGACCCCCGGGTCACTGTCCCTCACCTCCCCCGGACCCCTGGGTTACTGACCCTCACCTCTCCTGAACCCCCGGGTCACTGACCTTCACCTGCCCCGGACCCCAGCTGGACACAGAGCACCTGGGCCGGCCCGCATTCCCGAGGAGGGGGGGAGAGAGGGAAATGCTCCCCGGATATCGCCAAGTCACCGCTCACTCCGGGTGTTGTTGCCGTTTCACTGACCCACACTGGCACACACAATGTTTAAAGGGATAAGAGACAAATGCCGATAAATGGGACTAGTTTAGATGGGCCATCTTGATCTGCATGGACAAGTTGGGATGAAGGGCCTGTTTTTGAGATTTTAAAAATCAAGTCTGCAATTTATCCCAGCAGATAAAGCATAAAAAGAAGTTTAATTTGACACCTAATTCACTTTCATATCTTCAGTATTAAAAAAGTTATGGCCATTTTCATACTCGGAAATTAGCATCTTGTTCCCTATTGCTTTTCCATTGACTTAACTCAAAAGCTGTGATCAAGGACAGTCAAAAGCCCAAAACTTTCTTAAAAATTAAGAGAACTGAAGGAAATTTTCAGTTATTATAGAATGAAGCATTCTGAAACAAATATGAAACTATCTTACTTGGATGACCTGAAATTAAAGCATATAATTAGTTAGTTACCTAATTGTAGCTAATTACAAAATTCAATTACTAGATCAAAACATCTATCCATTTCTTAAGAAAAGGTTAACATTTTTAAATAGCCTAAGTGTCCAAATAACATTCACACAAGAATTCACAATATATCTTTCTATGTTTCTATGTTTCTATGTTTCTATAACATGATTTTAAAATCTCATTGGCATCAATTTATAGGCCAAATGGAAGGAATTTAGTGAATTCCCGTAAATTAATGGCCATTTAAATCATCTTGCGAGTGAGATTTTGTGGTACGCGATCGTTTGGAACGTTGCATTTGCGGTGAATTTAAACCCCATATCGGCAGGAAAAACACTGCCGGTTCGTATATTTACATCACATTTTCGCAACGTGAAATTTTGATTAAAGGCATCCTAAGAAGCACGTTTATATGTAAAAATAACGTCTTTCCTTTACCTGTCCCGTACGTGAGATCCGTCCCGTTGTCAGTGTTCACGGCTTTAGAAGACGCTTTTAATTTTACTCCTGCTATTAAATTATCCAGCGCTAATTTTAATAAACTTGATATAACGGCAGTCGGAGCGATTATTCTTCAGCAACTAAACAGCCTGACAAAAATCGATTTGAACAGGCTGGAGAAAAACAGCATTTTAAACCCGCCCCCCTCTCAAAGGCGCCAAAGTCGCGCACATGGCCAGTGACAGAACTGCAGCGCCGCTGAAGGTAAGTTTTGTAACATACCTACTGTAAGACTATGACACACTGTAGAAGGTAAGTTTTGCAACATACCTACTGTAAGACTATGACACACTGTAGAAAGGGTGCAATTGCTCTGGAGAGGATCCAGGGGCGATTTATGAACATATTGGCAGGGCTGGAATTTTTTTTTCACTTTGAAGAAATATTTGATAACTGGGATTGTATTCTCTGCAGCAACGGAGGTGAAGAAAAGACTTAGTTGAGGTGAATAATATTATGAGAATAAGACCTGTTTCGCTTAACAAAGAGTGTAGGAAGGAACTGCAGATGGTGGTTTAAACTGAAGATAGACACTAAAAGCTGGAATAACTCAGCAGGACAGGCAGCATCTCTGGAGAGAAAGAATGGGTGATGTTTCGGGTCGAGACCTTCAGACTGAAGGTTCAAAACCAGCCATAAAACACAATGGCTGGAGATGTGTGTTATCCAACTAAGGGCAGAAATCAGAATCATGTGTTCATCTTTATTGACGTGACACCATAATAAATATATTACAGAAAAAACAATTTAATGGGGTGGCACGGTGGCGCAGCAGTAGAGTTGCTGCCTTGCAGCACCACAGACCCAGGTTTGATCCTGACTACAGGTGCTGTCTGTACAGTATTTGTACATTCTCCTTATCACCACATGGTTTTCGCTGGATATTCCGGTTTCTCCCACATCCGAAAGAAGTGCAGGTTTGTAGGTTAATTGACTTCTGTAAATTGTCCCTGGCATGTAGGATGCCACTGGTGTATGGTAGATTGCTGGTCGGTGTGGACTTGGTGGGCCGACGGGCCTGTTTCCATATATATGTTTTACATATATATCTTAATTTCATTGAACCATATACGGTTGAATATGTGGCCTTATTTTCGTCTTGTTTCAATAGTCAATGGGTAAGGTTGATTGATTTGTTTGTGCAGAACAGAGATAGAAGTCTGACTCCTCTTGCCTTGTTTCGATGTTTTTGTTTCTATATATATATATGCATAACAGCATGAATTATAATCTGATTTCCATACATGAATATACTAAGATCATTCACGTGCTGCACCTATTGATCAGAGCCTGGCTCTACTGTGGAATGTAGTTAGGAATGTAATTTAGCCTAACCTTATTCATACCGAATCCAATTTGAAGCATAAATGTCGCATTCAAGTGTAAATTAAAAGACTTGCTACAGTATGCACCAGATTGCACAACCCCCCCCTCCCGCCCCCTCCCCCCCCCTCCTCCCCCCCCCCCCCCCCCCCAACCTCACAATTTCTCACTCTCAACTCTCACCCAATGTTGGCTGTCCTGTAATGCACGGGTGATTGGTGGTCGGCATGGACTCGGTGGGCCAAAGGGCCTGTTTTCGTGCTGTATCTCTAAACTAAACTAAACTAAACTAAACTAAACTTGTTGTTTATAAAGATTGTGGATTCACAGTACCACTTGTCCCATCAAGAGCATCCCGGTCCTTTACAAGAACTCTTAAATTAAACTCCTCCCTGCTTTTACTCCACTTTCCTGCAGTTGTTTCCTTTTCCATATTTTTTAGTTAGTTTTTCCTCATAACATGTAAACTTCCATGTAGAAACAATGAACTGGTTTAATACATGATGGCGCAGCAGTAGAGCTGCTGCCTTACAGTGCCATTGCCTGAGACCCAGGTTCGATCCAGACTACGGGTGCTGTCTGTACAGTGTTTGTACATTCTCCATCTAATCGGGTGGGTTTCCTCCCACACTCCAAAGACGTACAGGTTTGTAGGCTAACTGGCTTTGGTAAAAAATTGTAAATTGCGTGCACGATAGTGCAAGCATCCGGGGATCGCTGGTTGGCACGAACCCGGTGGGCCGAAGGGCCTGTTTCCACGCTGCATCTCCAAGCTCACTAAACTACATACAAAAGGACACAAAGTGCTGGAGTAACTCAGCAACTCAGCAGGTCAGGCAGCATCTCTGGTGAACATGGACAGGGGACGTTTCGGTTGAGACCCTTCTTCATACTCCATGTATGTTGCTGAACGTTGTTGATGACTGTAACCTTCTCAGAGTTATGCAACTTGTGTGAAAAAAAGGCAAATGAGTCGACACAATTTATTTTTCTCGATGTTCTTGACGCATGCACAGATGACTTTGTTTTGCCTGAAGGAAAATCGCAATGTGCCTATTTTCTAGGAACTCAACCACCCCCGAGAACCAGGCTCCTTCCTGCTGAAATTACTTTGTTGTCATGACCCCTATTATCTGGAACCTTCAAGCTTCCCCATAAACAGTGACTGGGAACCCGTGGGGCTTGTTCACAGCTCACACTGTACTTTTCCACAGACCCTGTGGCTGCTGAATCATTCTAGCTTTGACAGAGTTGTCGGACTCACCAACAGCATGAAAACATCCGACTTGTTCTGTTTCATTTAGCTATCTTAGTTTAAGAGATACGGCGTGCAAACAGGCCCTTCAGCCCACCGAGCCCATGCCGACCATCGATCACCCACACACTAGTTGTATGTTATCCCACTTTTGCATCCTACACGCTAGGGACAATTTACAGAGGTCAACACTAGCACTATCCCACACATCAGGGACAATTTACAATTTTACCGCAGCCAATTAACCTGTAAACCCCCACATCGTTGGAGTGTGGGAGGAAACCGGAGCACCCGGAGAAAACCCACCCAGTCACAGGGAGAACGTGCAAACTCTGCACAGACAGCACCCGTATTCAGAATCGAACCCGGGTCTCCGATGCTGTGAGGCAGTAATTCTACTGCTGTGCCACTGTGGCTGTGGCTGCTGAATCATTCTAACTTTGACACAGTGCTCGGATTCATCAACAGCATGAAAATATCCGACTGGGTCTATTTCCTCATCATCGCTCAATCAACCGGTGGCACCTCTGTGTTTTAATGTCAGGCCAGAGTTTTAGTGTCAGATACTATGAGCCTTGTCACACTTGAATGGCCTTTGCCACGTAACAGACCTCATGGCGAGAATTTCATTCTCAGTCACGAGCTATAAGTACCCTCATATGTGTTACACTCCATTTCTCAAATTCAGACCCTTTGTCCCAGAACAATGTATTACTGCAGTATTTGACAAGTGCAAAACAATGCATTCAGTTGCTTTTACATTGGTGGTTGTTAGTAACAGAAGCAGCAAATGCAGAGATAAAAAATATTCTTCCAGCTTTCTTCACCCTCCCATCCCCTACCCCCTTACAATCAGTCTGGTCCCGACCTGAAACATCACTTATCCATGTTCTCCAGGGATTATGCCTGACCCACTGAGTTATTCCACAACCTTATATCTTTCTTTCTTTTTTTTAAATTCTTAGTACTCTGCAAAAATGGCACCAAGGTTACAAACTGTCCAATTCATCTGCAAGGTTTAAGGGTATGGATTTCAAAATGGTAACATAGATACCACAAAGACACTCTTCTATGTGCCCAATATGCATCAGAAATTAACATAAATATGTCCTATAACATTCCCAAAGTATTAGCATGCATTTGTGTCTTTTTTTGTAAACCAGCTTCAAGGGTTCAATGGTTTAGTGGTACTTTATTGTCACATGTACCAAGGTACAGTGAAACTCATTTTTGCACACAGTTCAAGTACATGTATCACTATACATAAGCACTTAGTTACATCTTAGATACATGTCAGATACAGTATGTAGGAAGGAACTGCAGATGCTAGTTTACACCGAAGATAGAGACAAAATGCTGTCCCTCTGAGTTACTCCAGCATTTTGTGTCTATCTCAGATACAGTACAAGTGTACAGCAGTTGTACACTGAGATGGTATACAGAGTCGCCAGGTTTGGCGCCATGTTCAAGTCCCAGTTAAGTGCAAGGTTCTTGCCTGATCATGAAGGCGATGTCTGCTTGTTTGTACATCTCTCTGTTACTTAGCTTAGTTGTTCCCTCTCCATTAGGATACCCACGTGGTCACAGGGTGAACGTGCAAACTCCACATAGACAGCTCCTGCGGTCAGGATGGAACCCGGGTCCCTGGTACAGTGAGGCGGCAGCACTACCAGCTCTGCCATTGTGCCACAGCGTGTTAGCCACTGGGCTACTGCTGAGTCAGCAGAAAAGGCACGGAATGAAAGAAGCTTTATACACATCTAACAATCTGACTAACCAAACTCATTATCCTGCCTCCAAGATATTTGCAATTAACACATTACCGGAACAGACTGTAAGTTGTGGTTTTACCGTCACAGTTGTTTACTTGACATAACCCATTCAGCATGAGCTGCAAAAATGATCAACTTTGGTGTACTTTATGGCACAATTCATACTGCGTCATGATTTATACCTTCAATGGTGCAAATAAATGCCGTGATATCAAGCACTCTGAAGAATGCAACTACGATAGACCACACTGAACTGTAACTATTAACAAGTCATTGTCCATTTTAACCAAACCCTAGTGTAAAGAGGCAAGCTGACATCAAAGGCTTTACTCAATCCATTAGCAAGCATCAATTGTTTGTGAACATAACTAAATCTTGAAGCAGGATGAAGTGTGATGGAAAGGAATACTTTTCTTTGCTTCACTGGGAAAATGCTAAACGTGTTATTTTCCTTAGGCTTTCACAATTCCATGATATACCAGAGTAAGTTCAATGCTGCTGCTGGCATTAGCTGGAGGGGATCATAGGCTGGTGTGTCTGAAGGGGTGTCTTGCAATGCAGCTGAACATAGAAGATAAGCATTGACACCCAGGTATTATCATCTATTTTCCAGTCGATACCCTCTGCAAAGCCCATCTTCACTTGGCAGCCCTTTGGCTTATGCAGACTGGTCCTTTCCCTGAGGTATTTTATACTGCAGTTCAGGCCTTAGAGACTGAAGCAGACATGTATAGGAATGAATGGCACAGAATGAGGTCCCTTGGTCTTTCGCTGCCCACTTTTAACTGTTTGCTCAGTTCTGGGGCCAGCCCTGATGCGGGGTTTGATCGCCGGCGCGGGGGAGCTGACATCCCTCCGATGCAGGAGCTTATCGCCCCGATGCGGAGTGCCCAAAGGCCGCCGGCTACGGGAGTCAAGATCGTCCCGTCAACGGACGGCTCGAGGCCCCCGACCGCGGGAGAGCAAAGAAGGGAAGAGATTTTAACTTTTTTTCGCCTTCCATCACAGTGAGGAATATGGAGGAGTTACTGTGGTGGATGTTTATGTTAAAATGTATTTTGTGTGTTCCGTTGCTTTTTATTTGTATGACTGACTTGGCAAATTAAATTCCTCGTATGTTGCAAATCATACTTGGCTAATAAAGTATTATTGTGATTGTGATTGTGATTGATTAGGGCCAATCAACTGGATGGCACAATGGGCCGGAGATCTGGGTTCAATCCTCACCATGGCTGCTGTCTGTACATGCAAATGTGTGGATTTCCTCTGAGTAACTATGGCACATTGGCCTTCATCAATCAGAATATTAAGTATAGAAGCTGGGTAGTCTTGTTGCAATTATATAATTCATTGGTGAGGCCGCTTTTAAAGTATTGTGTTCAGTTCTGGGCACCATGTTATATGAAAGTTGTTGTCAAGTTGGAAAGGGTACAGAGAAGATTTACAAGGATGTTGCCAGCAGTCGAAAGTCTGAGCTATAGAGAGCGGTTGAGCAGACTGGGATTCTATTCCTTGGAGCACCGAAGGATGAGGGGTGATCTTATAGAGGTGTACAAAATCATGAGAGGAATAGATTGGGTAGATGCAAAGAGTCTCTTGCCCAGATTAGATGAATCGAGAACCAGGGGACATAGGTTGAAGGTGAGGGAGGAAAGATTTAATAGGAACCTGAGGGGGATCTTTTTCACACAATGGATGGTGGGTGTATGGAACAAGCTGCCAGAGGAGGTGGTTGAGACAGGGATTATCGCAACGTTTAAGAAATAATTGGACAGGTACATGGATAGGACAGGTTTAGAGGGAAATGGTCCAAATGCAGGCAGGTGGGACTTGTGCAGATGGGACATATTGGTTGGTATGGGCAAGTTGGACTGAAGGGCCTGTTTCCACGCTGTATCAGTCTATGACTCAATGACTCTACTCTGGGTTCCTCTCACCTCCAGGCGTCTGTAAGTTTCCCCCAGAGTGTAGGTGAGTGGTAAAATATGGGAATTAGCAAATTCTAGCAAGGCAGGTAAGAAAGTGAACCGGGGTTGTATCTTCCACGTCCTCATGGCTGTGGGAAGTGTCCCGGGACATAAAAGTGGCCGGGGGAGGAGAGGGATGTTAGTTCATGAAATGATCCAGACAGAGGCGACAACTTGAGGCCCTACCGAAGCCTGGAGTTTGCCTGGATCAGGTGCCGCCACATAAGACTTAGCATGTGGACTGGACTTTGGAACTTTGGAAATGGCGCCAAATTTGGCGAGTCTAAAAATAATTTCATTGTGTTTTGTACATGTGACAATAAAGCACCATTGAACCAAATGGACAGTTTACAGTCAGTACAGACTTGATGGGCTGAAGGGCCTGTTTCCTTGCTTTATCTCCCTGTGGCTCAAATAAATAATGGCCTTGCCAGTGATGTCCACATTCAGTGAATGATTGCCTTAATTGAGATTGTAGGCTAGATCATTGGGGGCGCTTAAAGCGGAAATAGATGAATGTTTGAAAAATCTGTCAATTGGGGCTATGGGCAGGTGGTACAGCAGAGGAGATGAGGCTCAGGGCAGATCATTCATGATTATATTGGATGTTGGGGTAGACTCGAGGGACACTTGCTCCTATTTTCTTATCTGCTTTCCCAGCTGCGACTTCAATGTAGAGTCTGACTATCTGAGTCTGAAGAGGTTTCCCTGTATTTATTGAATCAATTTAAAGATAGAAACAGGTCCTTCGGCCCACCAAGTTCGACGCCGACCATTGATCACACGTTCAAGCTAGTTCTACGTTATCCCAATTTCGCATCCACTCCTTGCACACTAAGGGCAGTTTATAGACGCCAATTAAACTGCAATCCCACATGTCTTTTGGACATCGGAGCACCCGGAGGAAACCTACGTCGTCAAGCTTCACGCACTCAACACCCGAGGTCAAAATCGGACCCAGGTCTCTGCCGCTGTGAGGCAGCAGCTCTACCAGCTGCACCACTGTGCCAGCCTGTGTATATTGGTGATCAAAAACGCTGTGTGTTCAGGCTGGGCTGGCACTGAGTGCATTAGAAACAAGGAACTGCAGATGCTGGCTTACAAAGGAAGACACCAAATGCTGGAGTAACTCAGCAGGTCAGGCAGCATCCATGGAGAACATGGATAAGGGACATTTTGGGAAGGGATGTCCAAAGAAGGGGCCCGACCCAAAACGTCACTTTTCCATGTTCTCCATGGATGCTGCCTCACCCGCTGAGTTACTCCAGCATTTTGTGTCTTCTAAGATTCAGTACTTTACTTGGAGTCTGACTAGCCAATAGGTTGTCGACAAAATCTGGTTATGTAGGTCAGGTTCAGACAGGGTTAGGTACCAAATATGTAGAAAGGGACGGCAGATGCTGCTTCACACCGAAGATAGACACAAAATGCTGGAGTAACTCAGCGGGACAGGCAGCATCTCTGGAGAGAAGGAATGGGTGACGTTCCGGGTCGGGACCCTTCTTCAGAGTGAGAGTCAGGGCAGAGGGAAGTGAGATATGTTCTCTCCATGTTCTTCCATATCTTGGTTTAATGTATTCGGTTTAAACCAGCATCTGCAGTTCCTTCCTACACAATTAAAGTACATCCATGGTATTAGTGAATTAATATTCTTGTCTGCACTTTGGCCTCTCGTTTACAGCTCAATGGTATGAATTTGTACCCTGGCAAAAGAAAAAAGATTGCAGTGTTCTGATTAAGCTGAACCAACGTCACTGAATTAAGTTCTGTTAATTAATGATATTGAACAACGTGTACTGGCCTGAATAATGTGCAGTCATTAAAGGTGAAAGCATTCCCTTTGTAGATCTGAATAGGGTTGATTCTAATTCCTTGAAAAATGAAACCAGCACCATATTCTCCAACAAAGCACCAGCTCCCTGTATTTCATTGTGTCCGCGTTTAATTATCGCAATGTATTGTGCTCAGCAGCTCACAAATCTGCATTCAGAGAACTGAATGGTGAGCAGGTAGTAGACTTGAGTGCTTATGACTTAGCAGAGAAAATACAAAAAAACTACCTGGAGAAGTGGTTCATCTTTTTACACCAAGAAAGCAGTTTTTACATTTTGATTAATTTTGGTTTACAACCCAGCGGTATGAAGATTGATTTCTCTCATTTCAAGTAACCCTTGCATTCCCTCTCTCTCCATCCCTCCCCCACCCTAGTTATCCTGCTGATTTTAATGTTTGTATCTTCTCGTTATCAACTCCCCCGCAGCTAACAATGGACCATTGTGTGCTCCACCTTTCCTTGGTCATCGGTGCCAGCTCCAAACTAAACTAAACTAAACTAAACCAAACCAAAATAAACCAAACCAAATTAAACTAAACGCATCAATAATGCAGATAGACACAAAATGCTGGAGTAACTCAGCGGGACAGGCAGCATCTCTGGAGAGAAAGAATGGGTGACGTTTCGGGTCAAGACCCTTCTTCAATAATGAATCTTCCTATTGTCAGTGCAGGTGTAGGATAAATCTGCAAATGGAGTTTCGAGATTTGACGAGATGGCTTGACATTGGAGGTTACATAATGAAATCCTAGGTGTGCGATCCAAGATCATTCTTCCTTCACTAAGACGGCCTGAATGAATGAATAAATATCATGGGCTATTTATTTTTGCCTGGAGTGTTTTTCTAATGAACACATAGATTTGCGTTAGAAGGGCAGGCAGCAGAGAAGTATGAAGGTGCAGCAAAAACTAGCAGATTTTCCTTTTAGAACCTATATATGTGTTTGCACTGGCAGGACACAAGATCATGTGTAGAACCGTTTGCATTTGATATTGGCCCAACCACAATGTTCTTTAGCCGCAGATCCGTAGCTCATACGTTCAAGGCTATGACTCGGGGTTACCAAAACAAAGCAAATTTCCTTCCTCTGCTGTTGATCAAGTTGATTAACTGGCGATTAAAGCGATTAACTGCTCCACGTCACAAACGCAAACCAACAGTGCTGTGATTCTCAGAGATTGCATTTGAGTGGAAAGTTTCACATATCTACAGTTCAACATGAAGAAATTCCCTTCCCCCTCCCATTTCCGTTTATGGGTTATTGACTCAATTCAAATAGTTATAAAATGAACATCTGAAGAGGTCTTGACCAAAAAGGGTGTGGAATAACTGCATAAGGGACATTTTTCCCAAACAAACGTGACTCTTTAAAAAGTCATTTATTTTACCCTTTATTTGACACCGACTCAGTTAGCATTCCACAGAGGAACTTTAAAAGATTCCAGATTTCATTGTCAGCAGAACAAGCTCCATGACAAATTCGTACAGCTATTATAACGGCAATAGTATAGCCTTAGCACTGCAGAATGCTACCGAGGTATAATTAGACTGCTTTATTGTGATCATATGGAGCAATTGATGTTCCAAAAAATTCTGGCTTCAGGGGCAATTGTGCATATTACAGAATATATTGCATTATCAGCTTCTTTTCACTTGTTTAGTTTAGTTTAGAGATATAGTGCGGAAACAAGCCCTTCGGCTCACTGAGTCCACGTCCTCCAGCGATCCACGTACACTAACACTACCCTACACACTAGGGACAATTTACAATTTTTACAGAAGCCAATTAACTTACAAGCCTGTACGTCTTTGGAGTGTGGAAGGAAACCGGAGCACCCTGAGAAAACCCACACGGTCACAGAGAGAACATACATACTCCGTACCGACAGTACCCGTTATCAGGATTGAACCCAGGTCTCTGGCGCTGTAAGGCAGCAACTCTGCCTCTGGGCCATTATGCTGCCACTATTTGTCTTCATAGTCACGATATAAATGCAAGTGGTTTGTGTTTATTGAAGGATCAACATATTTAGGGGACATTTGAGGTTTGGGGGGTTTAGATTTAGGTTTATTATTGTTATATGTACCCAGGTTTAGTGAAAAGCCTTGCTTTGCATGCTTTCCAGTCACATCAGATAATACTATACATCTCAATACAATCAAGTCCAACTCATGTACAATGGATAGTGCAAAGGTGAAGATACAGAGCGCAGAATATAGTTCTCAGCATTGTAGCACACCAGTTCCATAGACAAAGTCCAATGTTTGCATTGGGGTAGAGGTGAATCGGACAGTACCCTAGCTTATGGAAGGACTATTCAGAAGGACTGGTGAGAATGAAGCTGTTCCAGAGACTGGTGGTGCGTGCTTTCAAGCTTCTGTACGTTCTGCCTGATGGGAGCTGGGAGAAGAAGGAATGACCGGGTTGGGACAAGTCTTTGATTATGTTGGGTGCTTTTCCGAGGCAGCGTGAAATGTAGATGGAGTCAATGGTAGGAGTCTGATCATTGTGATGAATGGGCTACATCAACAACTCTCTGCTATTTCAGCCTTTGGATTGGCGCACTCCCCAATCCAAAGTTAGCTCTGGCCTTTGGATTGGGGAGTACGCTGCTGTTGCCATTGACCATCTTGTGGTATTGGCACCTGGCCTACAGGGTTTAGCTTAGTTTAGTTTAGAGATACAGAGTGGAAACAGGACCACCGAGTCCGCAATGACCAGCGATCCCCGCACACTGACACTATCCTGCACACACAAGGGACAATTTACACTTGCACCAAGCCAATTAACCTACAAACCTGAATGTCTTTGGAGTGTGGGAGGAAACCGAAGATCTCGGAGAAAACCCAAGTGGGTCACAAGGAGAACATACAAACTCCATACAGGCAGCACCCGTAGTCGGGATCGGACCCGGGTCTCCGGTGCTGCACGCGCTGTAAAGGGCCTGTCACGCTACCTTTTTGGCGACTGCCGGCAACCGTCATAGATCGCTGAAAATGTTGAATATTCAGCGGTGACCAGAAAGACACTATGACTCTTTCGGTGACTAGGAGACTACTCACGACCATACAGGCGACACCCTGGCGACATGTCGCGGGTGTCGCGAGGTGTCGCCTGTATGATCGTGAGTAGTCTCCTTGTCACTCAAAGAGTCGTAGCATCTTTCTGGTCGCCGCTGAATTTTCAACATGTTGAAAATTTTCGACAACCTATGATGGGTGCCGGCAGTCGCCGGAAAAAGTCGCGTAAGCGGGACAGGCCCTTAAGGCAGCAATTCTACCGCTGCGCCACAATGCCACCCATTCTTCAGGATGCAATCAAATCAAAGAATAGAACACATGAATACAATCAAGCTAAGCACAAGTACTAAGGTAGAATGAAGAGCAAAATACCAGTGTTCAGATTACAGTTTCTTAGCTTTGTAGTGTAACAGTTCGAGTATCTCTAGTCTAAAGTCTAAAGTTCCAGAAAAAAATGTCCAATGTCCGCAATGTGGTATTTTTTTGAGAAATATGGAAATACCATTTAGAAGTCTGATAACAGAGGGAAAGAGGCTGTTCCTGAGTCTCTTGGTATGCGCTTTCAATTTCTGTATCTTCTGCCCAATGGGAGAAGAAGGAATGACTAGGATGGAAAAGGTAATTGAATACACTGGGTGCTTTTCCAAGGCAGTGTGAGGTGTAGGTGGATTCAATGATGGGGAGCCAGATCTGTGCGATGGACTTGGCGACATCTACAACTCCCTGCAATTTCTTGCGTTCTTGGGCAGAACTGTTCCCAAACCAAGCTGTGATGTATTCTGACAGAGAGCTTTCAAGGATGCATCTATAGAGTTTGCTAAAGAGTTGTTGGAGACATGCTGAATTTCCTCAATCTGATCTGGTCTCACAAGACAATGTAAAAGTTTGCATAAAATGCTGGAATAACTCAGCGGGTCAGGCGGCATCTTTGAAGAAAAGGAATAGGTTACGTTTCGGGTCAAAACCTTTCTTCAGACTGATCAAAGAAAACATACATAGATACATAGACAATAGGTGCAGGAGTAGACCATTCGGCCCTTCGAGCCAGCACCGCCATTCAATGTGATCATGGCTGATCATTCACAATCAGTACCCCGTTCCTGCCTTCTCCCCATATCCCTTGACTCTGCTATCTTTAAGAGCTCTATCTAACTCTCTCTTGAAAGCATCCAGAGAACCGGCCTCCACTGCCTTCTGAGGCAGAGAATTCCACAGATTCACAACTCTCTGGGTGAAAAAGTTTTTCCTCATCTCTGTTCTAAATGGCCTACCCCTTATTCTTAAACAGTGACCCCAACATCGGGAACATATTTCCTGCCTCTAGCGTGTCCAATCCCTTAATAATCTTATATGTTTCAATAAGAATCCCTCTCATCCTTTCAAATTCCAGTGTACAGAAGCCCAGTCACTCCATTCTTTCATCATATGACAGTCACGCCATCGCTGGACATACACAAATACAATCAAGCTACAGTCTGTAGAAGGGTCTCGGCCTGTGTGAAGAAGGGTCTCAGCTTGAAGAAGGGTCTCGGCCTGTATGAAGAAGGGTCTAGGCCTGTATGAAGAAGGGTCTAGGCCTGTATGAAGAAGGGTCTCGGCCTGTGTGAAGATGGGTCTCGACCCAAAATTACACCTATTCCTTTTTTCCACAGATGCTGCCTGACCCGCTGACTTCCTCCAGCATTTTATGTCTATCGTCAGTGTAAACCAGCAGCTGCAGTTCCTTCCGACACATAAAAGTTTGTATGGTTTGGTTCTGAAGAAAACACCCGTCTCCTTGCTAATCTTTAATTGTTAACTCGACCATCTCGGATGGACCGGGCACTGCTCCAAGAGGCCAAGCGGAGGACACCACGGCCACGCTAGGCCAGGCCGACCCCACATCTCCACCAGGACAACGGGCCCACATGGTCTGGTCAAGAACCCTGCACTTACAAACTGGGACTTCAAAATGGCACCAAGTACTGGCGACTCTGTGTACTGTCTCAGTGTATTAGTGCCTTACACTTGTACTGTATCTGAGATGTTTATCTAAGATGTGCCTAAGTGTTAATGTATAGTGATACTTGTACTGGATTTTAAACAAAAATTACTTGCACTGAACCTGTGACAAGTAAAATACCATTGTACTGACCATCATTTAAAGATCATTTGTCCATTATATGAGGGAGTTCGATGTGTGGAAAATTCTCCCATATTACAAAATAGACTATAATCCAAAAATATTCATTGCTTATGAAGAGCTTTGAGACATGAGGGGGGACCTCATTGAAATTTACCGAATAGTGAAAGGCCTGGATAGAGTGAATGTGGAGAGGATGTTTCCACTTGTGAGAGGGTCTTGGACCAGAGGCCATAGACTCAGGATAAAGGGACGGACAGTTAGAAAGGAGATGAGGAGGAGTTTATTTAGTCAGATGGTGGTGAATCTGTGGAATTCATTGCCACAGACGTCTGTGCAGGCCAAGTCAATATTTTTAAAGCGGAGATTGATAGATTCTTGATTAGTAAGGGTGTCAGGGATTATGGGGAGAAGGCAGAAGAATGGGGTTGAGGGGGAAAGATAGATCAGCCATGAATGAATGGCAGAGTAGACTTGATGACTGAGTGGCCTAATTCTTCTCCTAGAGCTTATGAACTTATGAAGTTCTTTTATAAATGTTATAAATGTTAGAAGTTATGAAGTCCTTTCATAAATATTTTTCTTTCTTTCTGGTCAGGGAATCTTTGGCTGGAGTGAGTTGGGACACGTTTAACACTGAAACATGTAATAAATGAAGGAAAACTCACAGGGGGATAATTGGCATTCACCAAGCAGACTAAACTGTACTTGTTTTCAACTAGACTGCAAGCACAACATCGGTCCCGCATTCTCTGGCACCGATGAACTCCCACAAATGATACGAGCTCCTAGTGCGTCATTCAATCCTCGTTTATTTTCCTCTCCAGTCTTATCCTGTTCTTTTGCCAGTTCTCGGACTTCCTTGTAGGCTCCACAGCTAATCATTTTCTTATCACCCCTGTCTGAAGTGTGGATCAGTAGCTAACATCAGGGGAACAAAGAAACCATCATCAAAGAAACAAGATGAAAGGACATAGTGTAAGAAGGAATTGCAGATGCTGGTTTAAATCGAAGATGGACACAAAAAGCTGGAGTAACTCAGCGGGACAGGCAGCGTCTTTGGAGACAAGGAATTGGTGACGTTTCGGGTCGAGACCCTTCTTCAGACCATTAATGATCCTTTCCAGCTCAAATTACGGGTGGCATAGTGGCGCGGTGAATCAAACTGCTGTCTCTCAGCGTCAGAGACCAAGGTTTGATCTTGACCTCGGGAGCTGTTGGTGTGGAGTTTGCACGTTCTCCGGTTTCCTCCCACATCCTAATGTCATGCGGGTTCATAAGTCAATTGGCCTCTGTAAAATTGCCCCTAGTCTGTATGGAGTAGATGAGAAAGTTGGATAACATAGAACGAGTTTGAATGGTGATCAATGGTCGACATGAACTCCATGGGTGAGGACCTGTTTCCATGTTGTATTTCTAAACTAAACTAAACTAAATTAAACACAGGCACAAAGTGCTGGAGTCATTCAGCGGGTCAGGCAGCGTCTCAGGAGAAAATGGATAGGTGACGTTTTGGGTCGGTTCCCTTCTTCAGACTGATGGGGCTGTCCCACTGTACGAGCTAATTCAAGAGTTCTCCCGAGTTTCCCCTGATTCGAACTCGGAGAATTACGGTATTAGCCGCTCGTAGGTACTCGGGGCTCTCGTGGACATTTTTCAACATGTTGAAAAATCTTCCCGAGCTTACCGCGTTTCCCGAGTACCTGCCGTTAGCGTTACGAGCCGCTAAGAGACGTTCCCGAGCTCCGACGTACCCGCTACGTACATTCTACGCACTTACCACGAGTTTGATTTTTTTTTTAACTCGGGAGAGCTCTTGAATTAGCTCGTACAGTGGGACAGCCCCTTTATTGACACTCAGACATTCGACGCGAGATGTCACCTATCCATTTTCTCCAGAGATGCTGTCTGGCCCGCTGAGTTACTCCAGGTCTTTGTGTCTATCTTTGGTATAAACAAGGATCTGCAGTTCATTTTTGTTACATCTGAACTAAACTAGCTTGGGTTCTCATTGAAAACTTCCCTGCATTTGAAGTGCTTCCTCTTTTGGTGCTGATAAATATATTTATTATAATTAATATTTATTTCTGTTCGCCTATTTACAATTCCTCCATCCATGCCTTTTGCTGTTGACTAATCACTACACCACCTTCTTCCACCCATTTCCATTGCCCCCTGTCTTTTATCTTTTCTTGGCCGTTATTCTATGATAGTCTGCTTCTCGTTCTGCCTGCCCTGAACCTTGATCTGCAACTGGTCTATGTCTAACTTCTCCAAGTTCTGATGAAAGGCCATGAATGTGAAACATTAGCTCTTTCCCTCTCCCCACAAATGCCCCCGACCCTTTGAATATTTACAGCAGTTTTTGTTTTATTTCTTATTTTTAAACTAGGTTGACAATATTTTCCAGAAGAAACATCACTTCATCTGAAGTGAAGTTCTTTTGAAGACTTGTTTCAGCTGAAACCAACTTTGACTCTATTATCAAATTAAGAGGCAGGCTTGTATACATCCACAATTAATATATCAACACATATTAATATATCAACAAATCATTTATTGATTTTATATATTGCTAGGCAGAAACTAGTTATAACTATAGGGCAGCACGATGGCACAGCGGTAGAGTTGCTGCCTTACAGCGCCAGTGACGCGTGTTCAATCTTGACCACGGGTGCTGTCTGTACGGAGTTTGTAAGTTCTCCCTGTGATTGCGTGGGTTTTCTCCCGGTGCTCCGGTTACCTCCCACACTCTAAAGACGTAGGTTAATTTGGCTTTGGTAAAAATTGTACATTATCCCTAGGTGAATCGGATAGCATTAGTGTACGGGGATCGCTGGCTGGCGCGGACTTGGTGGGCTGAGGGGCCTGTTTCCGCGCTGTATCTCTCAACTAAACTAAACTAAAGCTCGTCCGTACTCCGTCACAGATTCATGCAGTAGAGATAGAGGCAGTTCGACCCACTGAGACCATACTGACCATCAAACATCCATTTACACTAATCCCATTGTATTCTGTTCTGATGAGGTGTTGAAGATATTTTGACGATTTGACTTTGACTATTCTCTTTCCACGGATGTTTTCTGATCCGGTCATAGCATCAGAGAATCAGTCAAGGGTCGAGAGTCAAGAATGTTTAATTGTCACATGGACTAGCAGTGGAACGATGACATTATTACATAGACCCATTAATCATACAGCATGGAAACTTTGACCATTTGACCCAACTAACCCATGCCGACCAACATACCCCACCTACATTAGTCCCACATGCCTGCGTTTGGCCCATCTCCCTCTAAACCTGACCTATCCATGTATCTGTCTAAATGCTTCTAACTTTCCACATGCTTCACACCTGCCTCCTCCTGCAGCTCATTCCATATACCCTTTGTGTGAAAAAGTTACCATTCAGGTTCCTATTAAATCTTCCCCCCCACTCCCTCATCTTAAAAATCATTGAGGATATCGATTGGCTTTTTGAGGCAGAGCTTCCAACAGGCCACTTTGATGGTGGGGAGGCCAATATGGTGATGGACCGGGCAATGTTTACCACTCTCTACAGCTTCCTTTGTTCCTGGCCGTTCAAGTTACTGAACCAGGCTGTGTTGCAACTAGTCAACATGTTCTCTACTGTACATCTATTTGGTAGAGTTGCGGCAACATACCAAATCTCCTTAATCTTCTAAGGAAGTAGAAGCATCGATGAGCTTTCTTTGTGATTGCCTTAATGTGAATTCTTCAATGGTTGGCACGGAAATAGGCCCTTCAGCCCATCAAGTGTGTCAATCTCACCAATCTCATTTTATTCTGCCCACGTCCCATCACCTCCATTCAGATTCTACCAGTCATTTACACACCATGGGAAATTTACTGTGGCCAATTAATGTGCTAACTACTCATCTTTGGGATGTGGGAGGATCAAGCACTCAGAGTTCTGAAGCACCCAAGCAGTTGGAGGGAGAATGTTCAAACTCCACAGAGATCACTGGAGACGTCAACATCGAATCCAAAACATTGGAGTCATAGGCACCGGTTCTACTGGGCGGCACGGTGGCGCAGCAGCAGAGTTGCTGCCTTACAGTGCCAGAGACCCGGGTTCGATCCTGCCTACGGGTGCAATCTACACATAGTTTATACGTTCTCCCCGTGACCCAGCGGGATGTCAATGGGTGCTCCGGTTTCTTCCCACACTCCAAAGACGGGTAGGTTTGTAGGTTTGTAGGTTAGTTGGCTTCGGTAAAAAGATCGTAAATTGTCCCAAGTGTGTAGGATAATGCTAGTGAATGAAGATCGCTAGTCGGCACAGACTCAGTGAGCCGAAGGGCCTGTTTCCGCTCTGTATCTCTAAATTAAACTAAACTACAGGCTGTAAAACACTTTGGATCACAAGAGTGCAAGAATAGGGAATATAGGGAACAAGAGTAGGGTCAAGAGTCAAGTTCAGTGTTTAATTGTCAAATCTACCGACAAACAGGACAATACAATTCTTACTTGCAGGCCTGTAACAGAATATATAGGCATAATATATAATAAATGAATAACCCCAATACTAATGCAAAAAAAACTAAAGTCCTTTGTGGACCAAAGACAGTCCATAGTTTATAGCTGTGGTTTGCCTAATATTTAGGAGCCTGATGGTTGTAGGAAGAAGCTATTCCAGTTACAGTTTTCTGGCTTCTATACCTTGTTCCCGATGGTAGGAATGAAAAGAAGGCGTGGCCAGGGTGGTGTGGGTCTTTGATCATATTGCTTGCATTTCTAACGCAGAGCTTCCTATAGATCCCTTCGATGGTGGGGAGTTCAGTACCCATGATGTACGAGGCAGTGTCCGTCACTCCTTGTATTCTCCTTCCTGCCTGGGTGTATGAGTTGCCGATCCAGGCCGTGACGCAACCAGACAATATACTCTCTACCATACACCACTAAGAGTTCAAGAAAGTAGCTGTCACCCCTCAAGCCTGCTCCACTATTCAATAGGATCAACTAACATTGACATAAACTCTACATTCCTGCCTAATCCCCATACCTAAGATGGACACAGAATGCTGGAGTAACTCAGCGGGACAGGCAGCATCTCTGGAGAGAAGGAATGGGTGACGTTTCGAGTCGAGACCCTTCTTCAGGCTTCAGATGCTGCCTGTCCCACTGAGTTACTCCAGCATTTTGCGTCTATCTTTGCTTTAAATCAGCGTCTGCAATTCCTTTCTACACTAATCCCTATACCTATTGATTTACGGTTTATCTAACTGGTCTTTGAATATATTCAATGACCCAGCTTCCACAAGCTCTTCAGGTTAAAGAATTCCAATGATTGATGATCACGTAAAAGTACAATTTACCTCGCATCCCCAATTTAAATGGATAATTCCCTTATCCTGAAATTACACACTTAATTCTAGATTCGCCCATAAAGGAAATAATTCTCTTGGCATCTCCTGTCATTGTCTCCCTCTGAACCTCATGTGCTTTAATAATTTTACCTCTTATAATTTTATATCATTAGCTTTTACATCTCATTATCTCTTTCTACCTGTTGATGCCAGATATGATTTCCCAATTGCTTTTGCTTAACTCCTTTTAAATACTTAACTTGTGTATTAGTATTCCTTGATAGATACAAAAAGCTGGAGCAACTCCGCGGGACAGGCAGCATCTCTGGAGAGAAGGAATGGGTGACGTTTCGGGTCGAGACCTTTCTGGAGTCTGAAGAAAGGTCTCCACCCGAATCGTCACTCATTCTTTCTCTCCAGAGATGCTGCCTGTCCCGCTGAGTTGCTCTAGCTTGTTGCGTCTATCTTCAGTTCAAACCAGCACCTGCAGTTCCTTCCTACCCATATTGTTATTCTTTAGCACTCGTCCTACTAACAATCCCTCAGTGATAATATCCTGTATGTGTTCAGTGGTGAGCCACATGGAGATGTCTAGTCAGTAGAGATGCCAATGAAATCCTGGCTAAGGCAGTAAAGGATTTGTTCCGTTCTGGTGGGGGAGACAGTTTAGTCGCCGACTATCCGACCAAATACTGTCTTGTAAGTTCCTCTATATCGCGATGTGAGGAATTCTCTTTAAATAATTAAATAGATCCTTGCGGAACAAGTTGAGGGTGCTGCCGAAATGCAAACTATTACTCTCACACATAAAGATCATGATGGCTGTCATGGTTACGTAATAAATTCCTGCAGATTGATTGCCTCTTGATCCCAGGAAAACAACTCCAGTCTGAAGAAGGGTCCCGACCCGAAACGTCATCTGTTCCTTTTCTCCAGCGATGCTGTCTGACCTATTGAGTTACTCCAGCACTTGGTATCTATCCTTGGTGTCTTGGTGCATGACAGGTGGAGAAAAGTACCATTGTAGTGTTACAGTTCCAGAAGAAAAGTGCAATGTCCGCAATGAGGTAGGTTGGAAGATTGGGAATGCACCTTGGCTTAAGAGAGAATTGTTCAGAAGTCTGATAACAGAGGGGAGGAAGCTGTTCCAGAATAAGGTGGTACGTGCTTCCATGCTTTAATATCTTCTGCCCGATGGGAGCAGGGAGAAGCGAGAATGACCAGGCTGAGAAATATCTTTGATTGTGCTTGCTCCTTTCCCGAGGCAGCGTGAAGTGTAGATGGAGTCAATGGTGGAGAGTTTGTTCTGTGTGATAGACTGGGCAACTTCCAAAACTCTCCACAATTTCTCGGGGTCTTTTGATCTATAGGGGAGCCGAGGGCTTTGTGGATCAAGCAGGAAAATGGAGATGAGCTCTAAGTAGGTCAGCCATGTTGTGTTGAATGGTGGAGCAGGCTGGTGGTGTCATGTCATAGAGTCATAGAGTTACCACACAGTAAAGACCCTTCGGTCCATCGAGTCTGCACTGACCATCTAGCACCTAACCCATCTTGTTCTCCCTGCATTCCTATCACCTCCGCCCAGATTTTGCCAGTCACTATCAATTTAGGGTGAATTTACAAAAGCCAAATCATCTGCCAAACTGTATGTTTTGGTGATGTGGAAATCAAAGCTGGTGGAGGAAACCTGTGCAGTTACAGGGAAAAAAATGCAACTGCATTCACCACCGCCACTGCGCTGCCTTCTTGTGTTCTGTTATACTCTCAAAACTGCACTTAAGGAAGCAATTGGCCTTCTTTGGCCCGAGTATTGAGTAAAGAAGTTGGGAAGTCAGGTTACAGTTGAACAAGACATTGGTGAGGCCACATTTCGAGTATTGTGCACAGTTTTGGGCAGCCTGTTATAGGAAAGATGTTGTTAAGCTGAAAGGTTGCAGAGAAGAGTTAAGCCCCTGTCCCAATTAGGAGACCTAAACAGCAACCTCTGGTGACCTTGCCCGCCACCCAAGGTTTCCATGAGGTCACCGGAGGTTTTGGTCACTCTCCCTAATGGTCGAAAGTGGTTTCCGCGTGGTTGAGGCTTTATCTAGGTTGCTGCTATTTTTTCATCATGATTAAAACCGGCCTCGACTAAAATTAGGTTGCCGTTTTAAAAATCGATAATTTTTTAGTTGCAGGTCTAGTCGAAGCTGGTTTTCTTCATAGTCGAGGAAGGTTTTCAACATATGCGTGGGAGGTGGTAGGAGGTTGCAGGTCACCTCGACCTTGATTTTTTTTTGGGTGGTGGGCAAGGTCACCAGAGGTTGCTGTTTAGGTCTCCTAAGTGGGACAGGGGCTTAACACGAGAATGTTGCCAGAACTCGAGGGCCTGAGCTATAGGGAGAGGTTGTGCATGCTAGAACTTTATTCATTGGAGTGCAGGAGGATGAGGGTGATCTTATAGCAGTGTATAAGATCATGAAAGGAATAGCTAGGGTAAATGCACAGTCTTTGACCCAGAGTAGGAGAATGAAGAACCAAAGGACATAGGTGCAAGGTGAGGGGTGGGGGGGGGGGGGGGGAGATTTAATAGGAACCTGAGGGGCCACTTTTTAACACAAAGGATTGTAAGTATGGAACGAGCTGCCAGAGGAGGTAGTTGAGGCAGGTACTATCGGAATGTTTAATAAACATTTGGACAGGTACATGGATAGGATAGGTTTAGAGGGATAAGGGGCAAATGCAGGCTGTATAGACTCATGCTGTATCATTGACCCGGGCGGCACAGTGGCACAGTGGTAGAGTTGTTGCCTTACAATGCTTGCAGCGCCAGAGACCCGGGTTCCATCCTGACTATGGGTGCTGTCTGTGCGGAGTTTGTACATTCTCCCCGTGACCTGCGCGGGTTTTCTCCGAGATCTTTGGTTGGATACCAGTCCTGGAAGATCCTTGTCCTGGATTCCAGACGTGCAGGAATGTAGGTAAATTGGCTTGGTAAATGTAAAAAATGTCTCTAGTGTGTGTAGGATAGTGTTGATATGCCAAAGGGCCTGTTTCCACTTGTATCTCTAAACTAAGCTAAACTAAACTAAGCAAGCACTTGTATCTAAAGGAATTCTCCATAAATAAAGAGTGATCAGAACTTGCAACGCTGTTGGTGTTTCCTTCAGTGTATTTAATGCTCTTCTTGCCATGTCTACAACATTTGCACACAGACTGTGACCTGCATATTGGTCAAATCATTAAAAGGCAGTCACCAGCGTTTCAGAAGGGAAAGGACAAATATTCAGCAGGATAAAACCTCCACCTCTCTCTTCAGATGCGGGTTGAATGTACACAGAAGCACGCAAGCCTTGATAAATGACCACTTAAGTAGCGTAATGAAGTTAATGCACCAAAGCCAAGGTAACAGAGCGAGAAATGACTGTGCTACAACTCTGCAAAGAGTAACGCACACTGAAGTGTCTTCACATTTCTCAGTCAACAAAAAAGCTATTGAACTGGATGCTGCCCTCGTTCCAGTGTCCAGGAGCTTGGCCTTTGCCATCCTAAACTCTTGTTGTGGTTGTCGTTGTGGCTTTTACAGTCATAGAGTCATACAGCATGGAAATAGGCCCTTCGGCCCAACTTGCCCACACCGGCCAACATGTCCCATCTACACTAGTTCCACCAGCCTGTTGCAGTTTTGTTGGAGCTGGGTATATCACTAGATTCTAATTAGTTTGGTTTAGTTTAGTTTAGGTTAGTTTAGTTTAGAGATACAGCATGGAAACAGCACGACTAACCTACAATACACTAGTTCTATGTTATCCTCCTTTCCCATCCTAAATACTAGGGGAAATTTTACAGAGGCCAATTAACCTACAAGTCTACAGATCTTTGAAGTAGAGGAAACTGGGAGAACATACAAACTCGATACAGACAGCATCCATCGCCAGGTTCAAACCCCGGCTCTCTGGCGCTGTAAGGCATCAACTCTACAGGGCAGCAACTCCACTGTGCCGCCCTGTTCTGCACTGTGCTGGAATGATTGGCCCAAGAATGCTCTCAGCCCTTTCAGGAAGTGAAGCGGTTCACATACCCCAGAATACATTGATGGCGCCAAAGTAGAGATGGTCAAAAGCTTCAAGTTCTTAGCAGTAAATATCACCAGCAACTTGTCCTGGATCAGCCATATCAATGCAATGGCCAAGAAAGCACACAAATACCTTTACCTTAAAAGGCTTAGAAGTTAGTTATGTCCCTAACACCTCTCACTAACTTCTAGAGATGCGCCGTCGAAAGCATTTTATTTGGATTCATCACAGGATGGTTTGGGAACAGCATCATCCAAGACCGCAAGAAATTGCAGAGAATTGTGGACGCAGCCCAGACCATCACAAAAACCAACCTCCCTCCCATTGACTCAGTCTACACCTCACGCTGCCTCAGCGAGGCCAGCAGCATAATCGAGGACCAGTCTCACCCCAATCACTCATTCTCCCCTCTCCCATCAGGCAAGATGTACACATATGTGAAAACGCACACCTCCAGATTTAGGGGCAGTTTCTTCCCAAACGTTATCAGGCAACTGAACCTTCCTATCACCAACTAGAGAGTGGGCCTGACCTACCATCTACATCATTGGAGACCCTCGGACTATCTGTAATTGGTCTTTATTGGACTTGCCTTGCACTAAATGTTATTCCCATTATCCTGTGCACTGTGGACATCTTGATTGTAATCACTGACTGGATAAAGTGCAACAAAAAAGTTTTTCACTGTACCTCAGCACACATGACAATAAGCTAAATTAAACTAAAAGCCTTCTTTACCTCTCTGACTAGCTGTCACACAACTTTCAGGGAACTCTGGGCCTATCCTCCTAGATCCCATTGCTCTACAACACTCTGAGGGCCCGACCATTCACTGTGAAGGTCCTGTCCTGGTTTGACTTTCCAAAATGCATCACCCAGCACTTACCCGCATTGGTCTCCATTAGTCATTCCTCAGCCCACTTGCACGGGTTATTAAGGTCCTGCTGTAATATTTGATAACCATCACTGCCCACGATACCACTCTCTACTTGAGCGTCATCTGCAAACTTGCTCTGGAATTGGGTGGATTGCCAGACCTATATCAGAGAGCAACTACATCGCTGTAAAGGGCCTGTACGAGGTAATTCAAGAGTTCTCCCCTGATTCGAGCTCGTGTAATGTACGTAGCGGGTACGTAGGAGCTCGTACGAGTAAAAAGTTTTTTAAAATGTCATCACGAGTATTTTTTTACTCGTGGACATTTTTCACAGTCTTGAAAAAACTTCACGAGTTTACCGGATTTCCCGAGTACCTACCGTTACTCGTACGAGCCGCTACGTGACATCCACGAGCCCCTACGTACCCGCTACGTACATTACACGAGCTCGAATCAGAGGAGAACTCGGGAGAACTCTTGAATTACCTCGTACAGTGGGACAGGCCCTTAAGTCTAGAGTCAAGTTTAAGGTAAGGGAACAAACAACATTTTCTTTGCTAAAGGATATTAATGCACCAGTTTACTTTTTACAAACATCCTGTTCGGTCGCTACTATTGACATCCACGAGCCCCTACGTACCCGCTACGTACATTACACGAGCTCGAATCAGAGGAGAACTCGGGAGAACTCTTGAATTACCTCGTACAGTGGGACAGGCCCTTAAGTCTAGAGTCAAGTTTAAGGTAAGGGAACAAACAACATTTTCTTTGCTAAAGGATATTAATGCACCAGTTTACTTTTTACAAACATCCTGTTCGGTCGCTACTATTGACATCCACGAGCCCCTACGTACCCGCTACGTACATTACACGAGCTCGAATCAGAGGAGAACTCGGGAGAACTCTTGAATTACCTCGTACAGTGGGACAGGCCCTTAAGTCTAGAGTCAAGTTTAAGGTAAGGGAACAAACAACATTTTCTTTGCTAAAGGATATTAATGCACCAGTTTACTTTTTACAAACATCCTGTTCGGTCGCTACTATTGATCAATCACAATCACAACCACAATAATACTTTTTTTTTTTTTTTTCCTTTCTTCTCCCCACCCCCTATCAGTCTGAAGAAGGGTTTCGGCCCGAAACGTTACCTATTTCCTTCGCTCCATAGATGCTGCTGCACCCGCTGAGTTTCTCCAGCATTTTTGTGTACCCACAATAATACTTTATTAGCCAAGTATGTTTTGCAACATACGAGGAATTTCATTTCCCAAGTCAGTCATAAATATAAAAGGCAACGGAACACACAAAACATATTTTAACATAAACATCCATCACAGTCACTCCTCCACATTCTTCACTGCGATGGAAGGCGTAAAAAAAGTTCAATCTCTTCCCTTCTTTATTCTCCCACAGTCAGGGGCCCTCGAACCTTGGTGGAATTTGAACTTGTGTCTCAGGATTGCCAGGTCCATTATTTTAAGCATTATGTCAACTTAATCCTTGTGACCCAATCGTGATTGCTTGATGTTCTTAAGAGATTTTAAAAAGGAGAAACGTGAGTCATGCATTTTAGATTTTAATTGTAGGTGGAGAAACAGCTTGACCTTTGTAAATAAGCTTGAATGGTTAGGAAGTGCCGCAGACCAGAGGTGGAAAGTGAACAAGGTTCTTGCCATTAAATAAAATATCACACAGAGGGTGTAGGATCATCCACATGTGGAGCACGGGTTGGAGCCACCACGTTTGGCACCATTATTCAAAGTCCAAAGTCCGGTCGGCGCGCGAGCTCGATGTACTGGAGCAGTTCACACAAACCGATGTCCTTCTCCTCTTCTCGTCCGGCCATCTTTGTGTCCGGGGGTGCCTCCTCAACCGACCTTGAAGAAGCTGGAGGCATTACCCCGGTCCACCCTCCTACTGGCCAAACCTATCGCCCGATATCTCCAGCTCTTCCTGGTTCTGTCGACCGACAGGCCTTTGGGTGGGTTGTGGCGAGCCTTTGGGCGTGGTCCTATCGACCGCCAAGCCTTCCGGGTGGGCATCGCGGTCCATCTTGATGAAGAATACGTTTGGCAAACTGGTCATCATCAGTCAGGGCGTTGGGACATCATATTGCAACTGTGTAAGCCATTGGTGAGACCACACTTGGATTATTGTACACATTTCTGGTGGCCCCATTATAGGAAGCATGTCATCGAGGTGGAAAGGTGCTGAAAGACCCACAAGAATGCTACTGAGACTGAAGGCTCAACTTATAAAGAGAAGTACAATAATTGTACGATAAGTACAAAGACATTTAAAAGTAATTTGGATAGGTACATGAATAGAGAAGGTTTAGAGGGGTATGTGTCAAGTCCAGGCAAATGGGACTAACGTTTATGGGCATCTTGGTCAGTATAGATGAGTTGGGTCAAAGGACCTGTTTTTGTGATGTATGACTCTATGACTGTGAGAGACTGGATAAGCTGGGACATTTTCTTCCCATGAGGTGCAGGAGGTTTAAGGGTGACCTTACTGTGTTTATAAAATGATGAGGGGTGTCGATAAGGTGGATGTCACAGTCATTTATCCAGGATAGAGGAGGGCGTAGATTTAATGTGAGAGGGGAAAGTTTTGAAAGGGACCTTAAGGGCAACATTTCTACACAGAGGGTGGTGGAAATGTGGAATGAGCTGCCGGGGCAATTGATAGAGGCAGGTACAATTACAGCATTTGACAGATGTTTGGACAGATATATACGGATAGAAAAGGTTCAAAGGGATATTGATCAAATGCAGGAAGATGAGACTAGTTCAAACAGAAATCTTGATGAGCCTTTCTTTTGTAAACCAGCACCTGCGGTTTCTCGTGCCTTGATCAGCAAGTTGGGCGGAAGGCCTGTTTCTGTGCTGTATGACTTTATCGGGCTGACTCAAGCCTGCCAAGATGACCTACTCACAGCGAGAAAACAGATTTGCAACATAATAATGTATTAGAAAAGACTTACTGACAAATTACTGACTGCCCAGTTTGTAGACTTAGCCACGCCTTTGGACCCAGGACGTCATCCATTCCTTCTATCTAGTTACTCCAGCATTTTGTGTCTTTCTTTGGACCACAGTCATGGTTTTGCTGGGAACACTCTCATCTCCCAGTCAATTCAGGTCAGCATGGGTGTCACCAAATCAGAGATGCCATCTTTCAACTAAAGGCCAAACAGAGTTGTTTAGTTCAGTTTAGAGTCAAGTCAAGAGTCAAGAGTGTTTTATTGTCATATGTCCCAGATAGGACAATGAAATTCTTACTTACTGCAGCACAACGGAATATGTTAATGTAGTACATAATGGGAGAAAAAAAGTTGAGTGTGTTTATATACACATGCGCACATACTCAATAAATAAACAAATATAGTGCAATAATTATAATAGTCTGTTATAGTTCAGAGCTTATTTGTTGTAGTCTTTAATAGCCTGATGGCTGTAGGGAAGTAGCTGTTCCTGAACCCGGATGTTACAGTTTTCAGGGTCCTGTACCTTCTTCCCGATGGCAATGGTAAAATGAGTGTGTGGCCAGGATGGTGTGGGTCTTTGATAATGTTGGCTCCCTTTTTGAAGCAGCGACTTTGCTAGATCCCTTCGATGGTGGGGAAACAGGCCCTTCGGCCCAGCAAGTCCGCACCGACCATCAATCACCCATTCACACGAGTACTATGTCACGCCAAAGACAGACACAAAATGCTGGAGTAACTCAGCTGGTCAGGCAGGAACTCTGGAGAAAATGGAAAGGTGATGTTTCGGGTTGGGACCCTTCAGAAGCTGTTCCAGAGTCTGGTGATGTGCGCCTTCTGCTCAAAGGGAGTGGGAAGAAGAAGGAATGATTGGGGTGGGACAAGACTTTGATTATGCTGGCTGCTTTTTCGAGGCAGCGTGAAGTGCAGACAGAGGCAATTGTGCCCAGTAATTAATGAGAAAGCAGGCAGTGACCGTTGCATTTTACACTGGTGGTGTGAATGGGAATTCAGGAAGAGTCAGTTTGAGGTGTGCGTGTGTCCATATATGCACCTCTGCTCTTTATTTTTGATCCATTATATAAGATTACATGTAGCTGTGTCTGTGAGCCCGGCAGTTTGCCAGTTAACTCAGCAGTTTCCAAGGAAACAACAAAGTCATAATCCAAATCTGTGCAAGCCGATGCAATCAGTGTTTAAAAAATATATACGTTTAAATAAAGGGTAAAAGCTCTGATTCACGTGCTGTAGTCACGATGGCAACAGCCAAATCTAACCCCGTGATGTTCAACGTGAATCCTGAGCCAACTATTGTCTGAACAGCTGGCAGAAGCGTGCGTTTCAAGGGGCTTTGTCAAGTTTTAAATCATAGCCAGCTCACAGTAGAAAGCGCTCCCCGTACAAATAGTGGTGAAGCGTTGGGTCAGGTTGGCCGAGACACTGTCTAGACAGTAGCTTCCTCTGGCCTTTCATCAACTACAGAGAGGGACCACAAAGGAATAAATGCTGACTGACTGCAGGATGTGATATACAAGACAATTGTCACACATAACAAGAAGCAATTGATCACAATTACATGTATCCCAGGCGAGAGAGAGACTGCTGAATATGAATGGTGTAAGGGCTGAAGGAATCTGTATCAGGGTGCTTTCAATGGGAACCCTGAGTAAATAAGATCAATGTAGCCCTCTAAGTGAATGGTACCTTTCAGCTGAGGCAAAAAACGGTAGATGAGGAAAAACTGGATTAAAAACAGGAAATATTGATCAGAGACTGGTTGATGTAGAAAAACCACAAGATATTCAAAGATATACAGTAGTTCATGTTATAGCAGCAGAATTAGGCCGTTCTGCAAAATCATGTCTACTCCGCCATTCAATCATGGCTGATCTATCTTTCCCTCTCAACCCCATTCTCCTGCCTTCTCCCCATAACCCCTGACACCCCTTACTAATCAAGAATCTGCCAATCTCCACCTTAAAAATACCTAATGATTTGGCCTCCAGTCATTTATGTCAATGAATTCCATAGATTCACCATCTCCTCTGACTAAAGAAATACCTCCTCATGTCCTTTTTAAGGCACGTCCTTTTATTCTGAGGCTGTGGTCTCTGATTCTAGACTCTCCCAATAGTGGAAACATTATCTATCCAGGCCTTTCACTATTCAATATATCCTCCCTTCTTTCTCCCCCCCCCTCATTTCTCTCTTTCCCCTTCCCTCCATCCCCTTCCACCTATAGTCCTTCCTCTGGCTTCACATATCGCACCTCTTTTCTCCTTATCTCCTTGTCTCACACTTGTTGTCTTTGTCCAACCATCTCTCCAAAGCCTCCACCACTGTATCCACCTGTCAACGTGCCAGACTTTGTCCCACTCCCTCCTCTCTTCCAGCTTTCTTCCCCCACCCCCTACAATCAGTGTGAAGAAGGATCCAGACCTGAAACATCACCTATCCATGTTCTCCAGAGCTGCTGCCTGACCTGCAGAGTTACCCCAGAAAATAAACATTGTTTTGTTCAGATATAAGCTGGAGCCAAACCCTTCCACATTCCAAATACCTACAAGTTTGTAGGATAATTGGCTTTGGTGAAGATTGTAAATTGTCTCTAGTGTGTAGGATAATGTTAGAGTATGAAAATCACTGGTTGGTGAGAACTCTGTGGGCCGAAGGGCCTGTTTCCGCGCTGTATCTTTAAAACTAAAACTAAAACTGATGCAAGATGTTAGGAACATTATTGCAGTTGGGTTAATGGGAGAGGGTGGGGGTGGGGGTGGGGGTAAGGGGGGTTGCAACTACAAGTAAATATTCAGCATGTTACTTTGTCGTATGGCTATGGCTTTGTGGGCTGAATGTTTGTAAGTGACAAAATTTGCAATGAAGCCGAGAGAAATCCTCATCTCTATCGTAGAACGTAGAACAAGAACAGTGCACAGGAACAGGCCTTTCGACCTACAATATTCGTGCAGAGTTAAATTAATTTCCTCTACCTGCCTATGATCCATATCCCACTATTCCCTGCATATCCATGTGCCTATCCAAAAGCCTCTTAAATGCCACTATCATATCTGCCTCCGCCACCACCCCTAGCAGCAGGTTCCAGGCACTCACCGCTCTGTGTAGGCAAACATGGCCAGCACATCTCCTTTAAACTTTGCCACACTCACTTTATGATTATGTCCTCTAGTCTTCGACAATTCCACCCAGGGAAATAGGTTCTGTCAGTCTATCCTATCTACCCAGTCTAGCCTATCTATGTCTCCTATCATTTTATATACTTTTGTTAGATTTGGGAATAGCTCCATCCGAGACTGCAAGAAATTGGAGAGAATTAGTGGACGCAGCCCAGACCTTCACGCAAACCAACCTCTCTTCCACTGATTGAATCCATTTACACCTCACGCTGCCACTGCAAGGCCACCAGCATAATGATGGACCAGTCTCACCCAGGTCACTCCCTCTTCTCCCCTTTCTCATCAGGAAAGAGGTACAGAAGCACGAAAACACATGTCCAGATTCAGGGATGGTTTCTTCCCAACAGTTATCAGGCAACTGAACCATCTCATCAACAACTAGTGAGCAGTCCTGAACAACCATCTACCCCAGTGGAGACCCTCAGACTATCTTTAATTGGACTTTATCTTGGAGTAAACGTTATTCCCTTCACCCTGTGTCTCTGCACGGTGGATGGCTTGTCTGTAATCACGTAAAGTATCTCCGCTGACTGGGTATCAGGCAACTTTGCAACAGTGCAAGCTTTTCACTGCACCTTGGTACACGTGATAATAAACTAAACTAAACTAAAGGTTTTCCCCTCAGCTTCTGATGTTCAGCATGATGGATATAATGTTGAGAAAGGGATGTTAGTTGTCATGTAACGATTCCATCACATAAGTGCAGGACAAGTATTACTCACAGCCAGGGAAGGATTTAATCTCCTCCCTGGAGATTTAATGGCTTTGAGCCCTCCAGCATCATAGCAGCGGTTTCACCATTGACTGCAAAAATTCAATTTGATGCATTATTCATTCCCTTTAAATTAAAATGCAGCACAGTCATAGCAGGCTGCATCATGACAAATTTTCATTACTCTGAAGGTATGACATACTCAGATTGTTCATCCTTTACCTAAAGAAATATCTGTAGTTTATTTAAGTTTAGAGATACAGCATGGAGATGGGCCCTTCGGCCAGCCGAGTCCGGGCCAACCATTGAACCATTGATTGAACTAGTGAACGGGCGAACGTTGGTCGATGCGGACTCAGTGGGCCGAAGGGCCTGTCTCCATGCTGTATCTCAAAACTAAAATAAACTGAACTTGTGCTGGTGGATGTATTATCATTGTTATTAGTTCTATCCTACACACACTAGGGGCAATTTACAGGAGAAAACTAACCTACAAACCCACGCGTCTTTGGGATGTAGGAGGAAACCGGAGCACCCAAGAATTCTTTGCCACAGTGGAGGCCAATCAATGGATATTTTAAGGCATAGATAGATAGATTCTTGATTATTAAGGGTGTCTGGGGGTTATGGGGAGAAGGCAGGAGAATGGGGATAACAGGCAGAGATAGTTCAGCCACGATTGAATGGTGCAGTAGACTTGTTGGGCCAAATGGCCTTATTCTGCTCCTATGACTTATGACCTTATGACCACCCAGAGGAAACCCTGGGAAAATGTTCAGATTCCACACCGACAGCACCCGAGGTTTGGATGGAACCTGGGTCCCTGGTTCTGTGAGGCAGCAGCTCTACCAGTAGCTCCACTCTGACGCCTTTCATAGATGAAGGAAAAAATCTTGGGATGAGTTGATGGGACTGAGTGGCCAATGGACCACAGGGAATATTAGTGAGGGATTGAGATGGCTCCATGAACCGGCATAGACTCGATGGGCTGAAATGGCATCTAACGTCCTAAGGAAAAAGCAACAAAATTAGTCAATGTTAATTTAAGGAGTGTGCAAAAATCATACAAAGGAACCTAGCCTGTTTCTTACAGGCCGTGTCTTACCTGTTTGCGGTCATCGGCGGTGAAGCGCGGTGCAGACGGTAGCTAGGACCGCGCGGCAACGGCGAGAGCGTCGAGGCTATCCAACGGAGCGCCGCACGGATGTTGCGCGGGGGCCGAGTTAATTCAAACACGGCGGGTCCCACGTGCTTGCGGTAAGTAAAAAAAGGGCGGGCCGACTGCGATGACGTCGGCCCCCCGCACGTGACTCACCAGCGGCAGCTGTGGCGGCGGCCATCCTGATCGCGGCGCTGTAGCGATGGCTGTGCCTGCGGCCGTGCAGCACACGTGTCTCACTGGCGGCGGCACGTGCGTCACTGGCGGAGGCTGTGGCAGAGGAGGTTTGACGCACGGCGCTCGAGCCATACTGGCGGCGGCCCGTGCGAGCGGCCGTGCGCACTCGTGCATCACTGGTGGAGGTTGTGCGGTGAGTATTTGGTTTTCGACATTGTCGATTTTATTTTTGCACCGCGCGGTGTTGGGAACACCGTCGCACGGCCCGGGAATTGTTCTTTCTCACGAGTGCGCGGTCTATGGCGGCAGATTCTTCCCGTTTCGCCGCCAATGACCGCAGATTCGTGAGACAGACCTTAAGAATGCAGATTGAATATGCAGAGTAACTCAGCAGGGAGGCAGCATCTATGGAGAACATGGATAGGAGATGTTTCAGCTTGGAGCTGTAATTGTATCTGGATCTTTATGTACTCTAACATAATACAATTTTTGATTATTTCTTAGTTTGGTTCTTCTGATCTAATATTTCTATTGTTAATGTTACAAAAGTATCTGGGCAACTATAAAGTGGGAAAACTTTTTCACCAAAGTCAAATCATAGAGTCATAAGTTCATATAGCATGGAAACAGGCCCGTCAGCCAAGTTTGCCCATGACAAGCAAGGTGCCCCATCTACTCTAGTCCACCTCCAAACCGTTCCTATCTATGTACCTGTCTACATGTCTTTTAAATGTTGTTATAACATGACAAAATTATTTTGAAACATAGAGAATTGGTGCAGGAGTAGGCCATTCGGCCCTTCAAGCCAGCATCACCATTCAATATGATCATGGCTGATCATCCAAAATCAGTACCCCATTCCTGCTTTGTCCCCATATCCCTTGATTCCATTAGCCCTAAGAGCTAAATCTAACTCTCTCTTGAAAACATCCAGTCATTTGGCCTCTACTGCCTTCTGTGGCAGAGAATTCTGCTGATTCACAACACTCTGGGTGAAAATGTTTTTCCTCATCTCAAACCTAAATGGCCTACCCCTTATTCTTAAACAGTGACCCCTGGTTCTGAACTCCCCCAACATCGGGAACATTTTCCTGCATCGATCCTGTCCAATCCCGTAATTATCCTTTGATCTAGTCTCCTTTGAAATGTTGCATTTGAGTAAAAGTGGATGTATGTAACTGGACCACAGATCCATCATGATCTAATTTGCCATTGGTGGTCATCTCTTCTTTCGTTTAGACACCAGGGTCTGAGATTCTTTCCCTAATGTTTACTAACTCACTTTCTCCCTCTGTTCTCTTGGAATGTTTCTAAATGTCTAACTCTTTATCCTTGCTTTCACAAATATAAATCTTATCTGCCTTCTACCAATTTGATGTACAGAGGGATCTAGGTGTCCTAGGCAATAAACCCCAGACGGAGGCAAAACAAGTACATATAGTAGTAGAGACTGGTATGCTTGCCTTCATTGCTCAGGGCATTGAGTTTGAGTCATGGTGCAGTTTTATTGGACTTTGTGTAGGAAGGAACTGCAGATGCTGATTTACACTGAAGATAGACACAATATGTTGGAGTAAATCAGCGGGACAGGCAGCATCTCTGGAGATAAGGAATGGGCGATGTTTTGGTTCGAGACCCTTCTTCAGACTCATAGGAGTTTGGTGAGGCTGCATTTGGAGTTTTGGTTGAAGTTCTGGTCTTCCCACTACAGGAAGGATGTGGAGGCTTTGGAAAAGGTGCAGAAGAGGTTTATCGGACTGCTACCTGGATTTAAGGGGTATTAGCCACAAGGAGCGGTTGGACAGGCATGGACTGTTTTATCTGGAATGCCGGAGGTTGTGGGGAGCTCTGTTAGAAGTATATAAAATGATCAGAGACGTAGATAAGGTAGACACTCAAATCCTTTTTTTCCCCAGTATGGAAATATCAAATACTAAAGGGCATAGTTTTAAGGTAAGAGGGGCAACGTTTAAAGGAGATGTGTGGAACAAGTTTATTGCATTGAGAGTGATGAGTGCCTGGAACATGCTGCTGGGGGTCGTGGTTGACGCAGATACAATGGTGACATTTAAAAGACTTAAGAGACTTGGATAGGCACCTAGATATGCAGGGAATGAAGGGTTATGGATTATGTGCAGGCAGATACGATTTGGTCTCGACATCATGTTTGGCATGACGGGCTGAAGGGCCTGTTCCTGTGCTGTACTCTTCTATGTTTAAGGTTCTATGGTTTGGTTGCTTACACTCCTCTGAAGCACATTGGGCAGTTTTACATGAAAACTACAAAATTAATTCAGGTTAGTTTAGTTTAGTTTAGTTTAGCTTAGTTTAGTGATACAGCTTGGAAACTCGCTAACCAAATATCACCCGTCCACTGGTTCAATGTTATCCCAGAATTTACAGAAGCCAATTAACCTGCAAACCTGCACGTCTTTGGAAGAAGGGAGCAAACCGGAGCACCCAGTGAAAACCCACACGGTCACAGGCAGAACATACAAACTCTGTACAGACAGCAACCGTAGTCAGGTTGAAACCTGGTCTCTGGCGCTGTAAGGCAACAACTCTACCGCTGCACCACTGTGCCGCAATATTGTTGCTACAATACGACGGTAATTAACCATCGACCCATTCTTTGGGGGATTTCTGCCCCTTGATATCTGTAATCCGTTCTCTTGCCAATTACAATTTAAAACAGGGTTAGCATCTTTGCTTTGGGATGTACAGAAGAGACCCAGGCATATCTCCATGTTGTGCAAAAGGCTAGGCTGGCACGCCTGGATGGTGCAAAGGAAGGGCTGTTTTTTTAGTTTAGAGATAAAGCATGAAAACAGGCACTTCGGTCCACCAAGTCCGCGCCGATCATCGAACACCCCGTACACTAGAACCATCCTGCACACCATGAACAATTTACAATTTCACGGAAGCCAAATAACCTGCAAACCTGTACATCTTTGGAGTGCGGGAGGAAACCGGAGCTCCAGGAGAGAGCCCATGTGGTCACGGGGAGAACGTACAACATCCATACAGACAGCACCCTTAGTCAGGATTGACCCCGGGTCTCTGGTGCTGTAAGGCAGCAATTCCACTGCTGCTCCACTGTGCCGCCCATGTTGTGAGACATTAAACTAATTAAACCTCATCAGTTCCCTTGAGTGGCTGCAAAATATCCCTGGGTACCACCTTGAGGACAAGCGGGAGAATTATTTCATCTGCCCAGAGCAATGTTCATCACTCAATCACCATCAGTAAAAGATCATTATCTGATCACCATCTCTGTTTACTGAATGCAGGTTGGCTGCCCATGTGTTCTACACAGCATTGAGACCCCACTTTGAAAACCACTTTGTTGGCTAGGAATTGCTTGGGGCATCCCAATAGGAATGTGATAGTCACCATATAAATTGATGACTTTCATTTCCTTTTTCATTGCTCCCATTACCGATTCAGAGCAGGTTTTCACATTGTCTGCTGTTGGTACTGAAGCAAACTTTAATGTTTCTTCCACTGCTGACTTTCCACCTTAAAAAAAGTAAAAATGAGTGAGGCAGAAGGATCTGTGTTCTTGAACATGAAACACAAAACAGAGAATCGTAGAGTATTGCGGCGTGGAAACAGGCCCTACAGCCCAACTTGCCCGCACCGACCAACATGCCCCACATACACTAGTCCCACCTGCCTGCGTTTGACCCATATCCCTCTAAACCTCTCTAACATGTACCTGTACAAATGTTTCTTAAATGGTACGATCGTACTTGCCTCAACTACCTCCTCCGGCAACTCGTTCCATACACCCTCCACCCTTTGTGTTAAAAAGGTTACCCCCTCAGGATCCTGTTATAAATCTTTCCCTCCTCATCTTAAACCTATGTCCTCTGGTTTTTGATTCCCCTACTCTGGGCAAGAGACTGTGTGAGTTTTAATTTTGCATCCACTCTCTACACACAGTGGGCAAGTTACAGAGGCCAATTAACCTACACACAGTGGGCACGTTACAGAGGCCAATTAACCTACACACCGACACCTCTGCGATGGGTGAGGAAACCAGAACACCCGGAAGAAACCCATGCGGTCACAGGGAGAAGGTGCAGACTCCACACAGACAGCACCCGAGATCAGGATCGAACCTGGGTCTCTGACGCCGTGAAGCTCTCCCAGCTGCGCCATTCTGCCATCCCTATCTTCTTCTGAGGCGTTCCTTCGGGATTGAGGATGATTTTGTTCTACTCCGGTTTCATGGGTTCTCTGGTGGTTACCAAGGACAGTGTGGGAATCGCAGATCTTTCCATCAATGGGGCAGGTGAACGGCCTAGTTTGTGAGGAGATGTGATCCTTCTGCTGTGTATGCAGGGCCTCAGTATGTTCACATGAGCCCTGGACCCAGCTGTTCAGCCAAAGTTGACCCATGCTGCAGTCTACGTCCCACGTGAGATCCCTCCCAGACCCTACCTTCTCAACTTCTCAGTAAACCCTTCCATTCCATATCTCCCTCATGACTTTTATAGTGCTTTAAAAAAAAAAAATCACTCGCTTCCCATGACAATGCTGCGTGCCAGCATGATCCATGTTTATACCACTCTTTGGGTGAAGTTTCTTTTGAATGGTTTCTTAGATCTGTTGATGTGACCTTTTAAATAAAGGATCATTGGATTCATGCGCTTATGTAGGCAAATCTAGCACTGTTTTCCTCATTAAATGAGGTGCTTGTGAATTCAACACTGCCTTCGGGGATAGCTACTGGGTACAAGTTTATATATATATATTAAAAAACTCAGACAAATATATTAACTGAGAGACGCAATAACAGGTCAGCTGGCTTTTGGTATTTGTATTTTTTCCCTACAATTTCTATTTATGGAATGCCTTCAACTTAACAAAAATGTTCTAGGGTACAATGAAGGATAATTAACCGACTTTCGATGCTGGGAGATGACTCAAGTGCTTCGTCATTGAGAAAATTGTGGCTTCAGTCATGACATCAGATCAATAATGAATACACTGGCACGCTGCGTGCACACACATTAAGGTAAACACCCAACTGACTTTATTTCTGGAGACAACCAAGAAGATTTAGAATCAACCCCACAGCTTCCTCTCTTCCTCCTCCCCTTCTCCTCTCTTCCTCTTCCTCTCCTCTCCCCTCCTCTCCTCTCTTCCTCTCCTTCTCTCTTCCTCTCCTCTCCTTCTCTCCCCTCCTCTCCTTCCCTCCCTTCCTCCCCTCATCTCCTCCTCCTCCTCCTCCTCTCCTCTCTTCCTCTCTCCTTCTCTCCTCCTCTCCTCTCTTCCTCTTCTTCTCCTCTCCTCCTCTCCTCCTTCCTCCCCTCATCCTTGCTTCCTCTCCTCCTCTCTTCCTCACCTCCACCTCTCCTCCTCTCTTCCTCTCTTCCTTTCCTTTTCCTCCTCTCTTCCTCTCTTCTCTGGAAAGAACTATGGGAAATGGAAGCAAGCAAGATCAGCTTCATCATCAGAGCGACATATGACGTGCTTCCATCGCCAAAGAACCTCCATCAGTGGTACGGCGAGGATCCAACCTGTGCCATCTGCCCAACTCCAGCGACCCTCAAACACATCATGGTAGGCTGCAAGACCAGCCTCACGCAAGGGAGATACACGTGGCGGCATAATCAGGTACTAAAAAGCCTGGCATCAGCCCTTGAGAACAGGCGGTGTGCGACCAACTCCTTGCCTCCGAGAGCAAGCAACCCCCCTCCCCTAAGGGTAACAACCTTTGTCCGAGAAGGACAGAAAACTTCTAAACTTCCTTCCACCAGATCAGAAGAAGGAAGCCAATGCAGGGCCCGTGACTGGAGGATGCTGGCGGACATCGGCCGACAACTAATTTTTCCACCTGAAATTGCTTCCACCAACCTCAGGCCAGACTTGGTGTTCTGGTCCCCTTCACAGAAGACTGCTTACATCATAGAGCTCACAGTTCCATGGGAGAACTCTGTTGAGGAGGCCTATGAGCGTAAGAAGCTGCGCTACGCAGAGCTTGCAGCAGAGGCAACGCAGCGTGGCTGGAACACCAAAGTCTATCCAGATGAAGTGGGATGCAGAGGATTTGTTGCGTCATCTACCATCAGACTGCTGAAGGAGCTTGGAATCCACGGTCAGGCTCTGCGGAAGACCATAAGATCACTCTCAGAGGCGGCTGAAAGAAGCCGCCGGTGGATTTGGCTCAAGCGGAAAGACCCATGCTGGGCCCCAAGTATGTCGGGGTGAATCTTTGGGACGGTTTGACACGGGACATGCGCTGAGGGTTGATCATCCTGCAGCGGGCCGCCCTTGTGGAGGGTGTATAGTGTTAAAAGGCCGAAACACCCAGTGATGCAAGGGTACACTACTGATGATGTGTCCTGTGCCCAACTGTCCTGAAGGTTACCCCCGCCCCCCCTCCCGATGTTGAGCGTCTACCACTCTCAACAATCAACGAATGTCGTGAAATGCTCCCCACCTATTGGCACAAGGGACTCCTTAACATCTTGTCCTGTGTATTTGATTCTTTTGAATTATTTCTTAGATCTGTTGATGTGACCTTTTAAATAAAGGATCATTGGATTCATGTAGGCAAATCTAGCACTGTTTTCCTCATTAAATGAGGTGCTTGTGAATTCAACACTGCCTTCGGGGATAGCTACTGGGTACAAGTTTATATATATTAAAAAACTCAGACAAATATATTAACTGAGAGACGCAATGACAGGTCAGCTGGCTTTTGGCATTTGTATTTTTTCCCTACAATTTCTATTTATGGAATGCCTTCAACTTAACAAAAATGTTCTAGGATACAATGAAGGATAATTAACCGACTTTCGATGCTGGGAGATGACTCAAGTGCTTCGTCATTGAGAAAATTGTGGCTTCAGTCATGACATCAGATCAATAATGAATACACTGGCACGCTGCGTGCACACACATTAAGGTAAACACCCAACTGACTTTATTTCTGGAGACAACCAAGAAGATTTAGAATCAACCCCACAGCTTCCTCTCTTCCTCCTCCCCTTCTCCTCTCTTCCTCTTCCTCTCCTCTCCCCTCCTCTCCTCTCTTCCTCTCCTTCTCTCTTCCTCTCCTCTCCTTCTCTCCTCCTCTCCTTCCCTCCCTTCCTCTCCTCCCCTCCTCCTCCTCCTCCCCTCCTCTCTTCCTCTCTCCTTCTCTCCTGCTCTCCTCTCTTCCTCTTCTTCTCCTCTCCTCCTCTCCTCCTTCCTCCCCTCCTCCTTGCTTCCTCTCCTCCTCTCTTCCTCACCTCCACCTCTCCTCCTCTCTTCCTCACCTCTCCTCCTCTCTTCCTCTCTTCCTCTCTTCCTTTCCTTTTCCTCCTCTCTTCCTCTCTTCTCTCCTCCTCTCCTCCTTTCCTCCCCTCCTCCTCCTTGCTTCCTCTCCTCTCTCCTCCTCTCCTCTCCTCCTCCATTCCTCTATCCTCCTCTCTCCTCCTATCCTCATCCTCTCCTCCTTTCCCCCTCTGGGCTCCAGGGTTTATAAAGGGTAGGTCTGTAAGATCAGGTTAACTGGTCCAATGACCCTTAATTGGACTTGGCTGTGGCTCCTTTACCTGTGGCCGGGGGAGTGGACCTTACAGGGGACTTGTTGTCATGAAGGAGATGCAAGGAAGCGCAGATGCTGGAACCTTGAGTAAAACACAAAGTTATGATTTTCCTCAGCATCTGTGGATGGAATGGAATAGGCAATCGAGTCATAAAGTCACACAGTGATACAGTATGGGAACAGGCCCTTTGGCTCAACTTGCCCACACCAGCTAACATGTCCCAGCTATACTCATCCACTTGCCTGCGCTTGGTCCATATCCCTCCAAACCTATCCTATCTATGTACCTGTCTAAGTGTTTCTTAAACATTGGGATAGTCCCAGCCTCAACTACCTCATCTGGCAGCTTGTTCCATACACACCACCCTTTGTGTGAAGAAGTTACCCCGCATATTCCTATTAAATCTTTTCCCGTTCACCTTGAACCTATGTCCTCTGGTCCTCGATGCCCCTACTCTGGGCAAGAGCCTCTGTGCATCTACCTGATCTATTCCTCATGATTTTGTACACCTCTATAAGATCCCCCCTCATCCTCCTGCGCTCCAAGGAATAGAGACCCAGCCAACTCAACCTCTCCCTATAGCTCACACCCTCTAGTCCTGGCAACATCCTCATAAATCTTCTCTGAACACTTTCAAGCTTGACAATATCTTTCCTATAACATGTTGCCCAGAACTGAACACAATATTCTAAATGCAGTCTCACCAACCTCTTATATAACTGCAACATGACCTCCCAACTTCTATACGTTGGAAACGTTGCCTATTTCCTTCGCTCCATAGATGCTGCTGCACCCGCTGAGTTTCTCCAGCATTTTTGTGTACCTTCGATTTTCCAGCATCTGCAGTTCCTTCTTTAACACATTCTATACTCAATACTCTGACTGATGAAGCCCAATGTGGCAAAAGCCTTTTTGACCACCTCATCTATCTGCGACTCAACCTTCAAAGAACCACGCACCTGCATTCCTAGATCCCCCTGCTCTACAACACTCCCCGCAGGCCCACCATTCAATGTGTAGGTCCTGCCCTTGTTAGATGTCCCAAAATGAAACACCTCACACTTCTCTGTATTAAATTCCATCAAACATTCCTCAGCCCACCTGGCCAATCGATCCAGATCCTGCTGCAATCGTTCACAACCATCTTCACCATCTGCAAAACCACTAACTTTTGTATCATCAGCAAACTTGCTAACCTTGCCCTGTATGTTCTCATCCAAATCATTGATGTAGATGACAAACAGTAACGGGCCCATCACCAAACCCTGTGGCACACCACTAGTCACAGACCGCCAGTCCGAGAAGCAACCTTCCACCTTCACCCTTTGCTTCCTTCCATGGAGTCAATTTTCTACCCATTCAGCTATCTCTCCTTGGATCCCATGCGATCTAAAAGCCCTGTCTCACTGTGCGAGTTGACCCACGAGTGACCCCGAGTGAAAGACTCGTGGTTGTGTACGAGACTCCAAGTTTATGATCAAGAGTTTAACCGAGTTCCCACGGGTATGTCTAAGTTTGCCGTTTACTTCTCATTTCTGCGATGTTCCAAGTTCGTCTCCCGAGTGTACCAAGTTCCTCTCCCGTTAATCTTGAGGCAACAATGCATCTGCTTATCTGATGGTAGATCTCAAAACTTGTCATTGAGCGCATTGCATTGTCTCTTTTATTGCCTGAATTTAGGCTTGTGCATTTCTCAGCTGAATTAGTATATAGTGGAAATACTTTTATTTGTGCTTTATTTGTTGATTTGCATGTTTGAGAAGCCCTTTTTCAGACCACTGTGTTGTTTGCTGTGGTGCTCCTTTTCTCAATATGTGCAAAAAAGTGTTTATGATATTGAACAAGATTAATAAAGACTTTGTTTCTCATTCACCATGCTGTTTGTTTTATTTTCTGATTTACTGAGAGGTGACACTTTCTAACATTTAAAAAGCACAGCATATGAGGCACCAGAGTCCTTAACTCTCACAAATGATTGTGAGAATCAAGATGTGAATATATTTTGCCTTCCTCTATTTTGTGTTTTATGATGAAAGGAATATTACATTCAAGTCATGAGACTTTGTAGTGATATTAAAATGAAGACTTCCAGACATCAATTTGATCTTGATAGCAAAGAACTCTCTTTTATTGTGCAATGAAGTAAACAAACAGTGAGAATCAAACGGATTAGTAAAAAGCTTTTAAACACTTTAAGCTATTAGAAAAAGTGGGAGTATCCAAAAGATACTAAAATATGATCAAACAGGCAAAAAACAACATAAACATACAGATAAGAATGAATATCAGAGGGATAACGGAACTAATCTCCCAGGTCTGTCCCTTCATCAAATGGTGATTCTGCTCCACTAAGACGGCCGTCTCCATATTCAGATTGCAAAGCAGGCTGCAGCTCTGTATAACTGAGTGGTGATGGGGGGTGAAAGCAGGAATGAAATGAGAACATGGCCAGGGTAGTGTGGGTCCATGACAATGCTGGCTGCCTTTTTGAGGCAGCACCTCCTATAGAACCCTTTGATTCAGTAAAGTTCAGTAAAGAGATCGGGAATCTGGCATCATGGCTTGAGAATAAAACCCAGCCTTTAACATCCGCATAATGAAAGAGTTGGTGTTGTCCTATGGAACAGGGGTGCAAGAGAGGTGAACACAACCCTGTCTTCTTCAACAGCACTGGTAGAGATGGCTTCTGGACGTGACTGGCAAACCTCAGATTAGGCTGCCATGAAGTGTCATAAAATGTTCTCACGCTGTTCCTCAATACTGGTTTGTCTTAAGGTTGTGAGCTCAGTCCCAAATACACAAAATCTATATATAAACTTCAAGCAATTTTTTCTTTTCAACCCACTCTGTCACCTTATCAATAACTTGCTTAACTTTGTTAAGCAGAATTTGTCTTTAAAAAGTCTATGTTGGTGTTCCTTAACTGATCCATACTTATCCAAGTAACTGATATTTCTGTACCTGATTATTGTTTCTAAAAAGAGTTCCCACGGTAGACTCACGAGTCACAAAGGTAAACGCACGGGCCACTACGTTCTTACAACGAGTTTAAATGTTTCAAATTTTAACCTCAAGAGTACATTTTACTCGTGGAAAAGTTTAAACATGTTTGAACTTTTTCAAGAGTTAACAAGTTTCACGGGTACCTGCCGTTAGCGCCAAGAGTCGCTAAGTTGCGTCCACGAGTTCCGACGTTCCCACTACGTTAATTGTACGTGATTACCACGAGTTAAATTTGTTTTAAACTCGGGGTACCTCGTGGGTCAGCTCGCACAGTGAGACAGGGGTTTAACCTTCCAGAGCAGCCTACCATGCGGAACTTTGTCAAATGCCTTGCTGAAATCCAAAGCTCTGCTCTCATCAACCTTTTTGGTCACGTCTTTCAAAAAATCAATCAGATTTGTGAGACACGACCTCCCACGTACAAACCCATGCTGACTATCCATAATCAGCCCTTGTCTGTCCAAATGCCTGTATAACCACACTTGTTTAATATCAGTAAATATTATTCTGCAGATTATTGTTTGGATAAACATACAATTTAATGGTGTTTGCAACATTTTGCCATTCAGAATGTAATTACTGTTTTGGTCTACAGAAGAATACATTCTAATTGAAATTCATTCGACAAGAGCTATCATGGATTGCCCTGAAAGACATATTAAGATGCTACAGAAATCTAACCTACCTTTCTTACCTACCTAGCCTATCTTATATTGAAGTGCTTCACAAGTCAGAAATATAAAGCTTTAACCTTAGACTTTAGAGATACAGCATGGAAACAGGCCCTTCAGCCCACCGAGTCTGTACTGACCAGCAATCACGCTGTACACTAACACTATCCAACACACTCTGGACAAATTTCAATTTACAGAAGCCAATTAACCTACAAACCCACACTCCTTTGCAGTGTGGGAGGAAACTGGAGCACCCGGAGAAAAGCCACGTAGTCACAGGGAGAACGAACAAACTCCGTACAGACAGCATCCATTGTCAGGATCAAACCTGGATCCCTGACTCTGTAAGGCAGCAACCATATCGCTGCGCCACCGTGCCAACTGTTAACTTTGACCTCGAATTCATCACCAACTCTCTTGGGATACAAGCGTCTGATTAGCACAGAGCACTGCAACCTTCCAAGATCTATTCTTACCCTACGCCTTACATCAGCATGGCACCAATAAGTGGCTAATGGAGACATTCACATCAACACCAGTTAGACTCGACCCATCTACTTTGAAAGACACTGGATTGCAGCCAAGTAATTGGAAGTGAAGGTTGTTCACCACCAATGCGTTTTACTTCCTGCAAGAGTAGAACTAATCTACGGGACTGATGTTAAACCTTTCAGCTTATAGTAGCTCACTCTAGAAACAAGGTCACGCCACCTTCATTGTCCCGGCTGCAGTACACAGTTTGAAGAGCTCAATCTCAGAGTCAGATGGCTGGGCAGCGGTTCGGCCTGGTGTTGGCTAGGCATGGTCTGTAGACCACCAATGGCTTGGGATGGTATGTCGACCATCAATGACTTGGGCGGGGGTCTGTTTATACTACTGATAACTTGGGGTTGTATAGACCACTCATGCGTTGGGGTGGTATGTTGAGCGCCAATGGCTTGCGGTGCTATGTAGACCACTGATGGTTTGAGTGTGGTATGTAGACCACAGATACCTTGGGGTAGCATAGACCACCATGGCTGAGGGTGGTCTGGAGACCTCCAATGGCTTAGATTAGTATAGACCGCCAATATATTGGGATGGTATGTCGACCATCATGAACACCAATGGCAAGATGGTAGAAATGAATACCCTTTGTAGAGAAATGGGACAGCATTTTATGAACAGATATACCATGTCAGGGAAGAAGAATTGAGCCAAGACTGTCACTTCAGTACATCACGGGGCATTGACCAAAAAACAAACGTCACCTCCTTACCCCTTGCTAGACGATTCTATATTGAGAAATTCAAAAAAGAGCTAAATATTCCACCCATTAAAGGACATTCTTGCATTTTGGGCTCATCTTCAGTCTTCTCCCAAATGTTAACAAAAAAGCTACAAATAATGTGTCAACGTTTGTGTTAGGACTGAAACATGGAGCAACTGCAAGATGGTACTCCTTAGCTCGGTTAGTTTAGAGATACAGTGTGGAAACAGGCCCTTCCACCCGCTGAGTCCGCGCCGACCAACGATCACCCCGTACACTAGTTCTATCCTACTATTAGGGACAATTTACAGAAGCCAATTAACCTACAATCCCGCATGTCTTTGGAATGTGGGAGGAAACCGGAGCACCCGGAGGAAACCCACACAGTCACAGGCAGAACGTACAAACTCCTTACAGCAGTAGTCGGGATCGAACGCAGTCGCCATCGAACTTGGGTGCCTGACGCTGTAAGGCAGCAACTCTACCACTGTGCCACCGTGAAGACCTGGACAAATTATACTTGGAAAAATGTCCGGGTCTTTGGAGGGTTGGGGTGGAGAAAGGGAGCGTCACAGCAGTTAGAGTTGCTGCCTCACAGCTTCAGCGGCTGGGGTTTGATCCTGACTACGTGTGCTGTCTGTGTTGGGGTTTCAACATTAGTGGCCCCACACTGCCACAGCCTAATGCTGGCCATGGGATTATTTAAAAAACCTAGCACGAGTGCTGCATACCTAGAAAAATAAAGGACAAAAAAAAAAAAAAAGATTTCTCAGAAAACTTACTGGCAAGGATTTATTAAAGATCTTCTGAATAGGAAGTTTGTCTCCCTGTGATTTTGTTGCTCTCCTCCATGTCCTCTGTTTCCACCCAAGTCCCAGCGAGGAGCTGGTGGATTAATTGGCTACTGTCCATTACTTCTAGTTTAGGAAAGTGGCAAAAAAATTGTAGGCAGTTTTTTGGGGCATGTGTGAGAGCATGGAAACCTGGAGAGAAATTTGGAGTGGGACTGAAAAGAAGACACCATTGATCCGATGGGGCAAGTCACCTCCTTCTGCATCAGAGTGCGCAAGCAAGCAAGTTGATCCCATTTTCTCACAACTTTATTTTAGTTTGGAGATACAGCGTGGAAACAGGCACAGATTACAGAAGCTAATGAACCTACGTCTTTGGAATGTGGGAGAAAATTGGAGCATCCGGAGAAAACCCTCGAGGTCACAGGGAGAACGTACAAACTGTTCAGACAGCACCCTTAGTCAGGATCGAACCCGGGACCCTGGTGCTATGAGGCAGCAACTCTGCCCCTGCGCCACTGCCACCTTAATCCATCAAAGTCGTCTTCTTCTTCTTCCTTATGGCGTGCACAGCCTAAAGTTGTAGGTCAACTTGTTCTATTTGATCTATTTATCTGTGCACGTTGGGTTGATTGCATTAGTCGAAACAGGGTGGTCCACGTGAAGGTTGCAATCTCCCACCCCTCCATCAAAGTATTTACCGATCTCTTGCCGGGTTATGCACAGACAGAAAATCCCTGGAAAAGAGGATTGTCTTCTGGATGGTGGATGGGCTCATTCAGTTATACGTCGACAGTAAATCTAAAAAACGATTGGGTTGTGTATTGCATCCACTTCTGGTCATTAGACTTAGGAAGACCTAGTAGTCGTTGGATGGACTGAGATAGACTTGCTGAGCTGTATGCAAAAAAATTATTTAACTGTACCTGGTACACGTGACATTGAAACCTTGAACCATTGAACCATTGGACCATTGGAGGTGCAGAATCAATACATCAGAGTAGTTCAAGGGAAAAGGGACGACAGTCAATAGGTTAGACTTGAGAAGCTGGATTGATTTTCCCTGGGGAAAGGAGGCTGAGAGGAGATTTGATTGAAGAGTTCAAGATTTAGAATGGTTCAGAAAGGATGTTTCCCACAGCAGACCGGGAACGTAGAAGAACAAAAAACTCTTCAGAAAGAAGATTTATACCAGTCAAGCTAGACCAAAGACGTGAGTTTGAGAACATCATCACTCTGGGAAGCACAATGGTGCAGCGGTAGAGTTGCTGACTTACAGTTTAGTTTGGTTTAGTTTAGTTTAGTTTATGGGCACATGTACCCAAGGTACAGTGTAAAGCTATTGCTGTGTGCTAACCAGTCAGTGGAAAAACAATACATGATTACAATCGAGCCATCCACAGTGTACAGATGCATGATAAAGGGAGTAATGTTTAGTGCAAGATAGAGTCAGATTAAAGATAGTCTGAGGCTATCTGGTGCCTTACAGCGCCAGAGACCCAGGTTCGATCCTGACTACGGGTGCTGTCTGTACGGAGTTTGTATGTTCCCCCTCTAACCGCGTGGGTTTTCTCTGGGGCTCCGGTTTTCTGTAAATTGTCCCTAGTTTGTAGGATAGAACTAGGGACAAGGAACTAGGGATAGTTGGTCAGTGCAGACAACGGGCCTGTTTGCAGATTGTATCTCTAAACTAAACGGTCAGCTGTATGAGTGGTGATGTTCTCAAACTCATGTCTTTGGTCGAGCTTGACCGGCAAAACTGTTCTTCTTCATTCTGAAGCTGTTTGTCAATGCTGACATGCTGACAATTCTGAAGCTGACGTGCCCGCCCAAGAGCAAGACTTCACTCCGTCAGCCTCCTGGCAGCTGGCCACTCCACTTTAAAATAAATCAGCCATTAGTATCTTCTACTCCGAACCTCAGCGGAAACAAGTTATTGCCCTGACAGGCTGCTTCAGAAAGAAAAAGAACATTTAGACCAGTCAAGAATTGATTGAAAGATACAGCATGGAAACAGGCCCTTTCGGCCCATCGAGTCTACTCCGACCATCGATCACTCCTTCACACAAGTTCTATGTTATCCCACTTTCACATCCACCCCCCTACACACCAGCGGCCAATTTAAAGAGGCCAATTAACCTCCAAATCCGCAAGTCTTTGGGATGTGGGAGGGAAACCAGAGCACCTGGAGGACACCCATGCGGTCATAGGGAGCGTGCAAACTCCACGAAGACAGGACCCAAGGTCAGGATCGAGACCAGGTCTCTAGCACTGTGAGGCAGCAGCTCTACCACAAGAATTGCTGGGTGATGCATTAGTTGGTTAAAACTTCCTGGAGCCAAGATTTGATTTTGCTGAAGAATTAAGTAATGATTTGTTATCAAATTATCTTTTGAGGGTTTTTTTGTGCCATTTGGGTTTGTAATTATTTTGAAATGTTTCCCTGAATTTATAATGAATGTCATCTGTTTCGTTAAGATTTTGTGAACAGAATGCCACACAGATGCAGAATTTTATTAATCACATTAAATGTGGGAGGATCGCAAGGCTGGTTAACTCTTTAATGACCACATTGATTCTGCAAGGCAAAGATTCACTGCAACATTGGCTGGATTTAATGCAGATAAAGGTCTGTAAGTATTCCAAATTATGGAAATTAGATTTAGTTCATCAATTAAACTAGACTTTAAAAAAAAAGCCTGGTATCCGTAATGGGAATCATGAAGCAACAACATTGTCTTAAACTCACCAAACTTTTCAGGAAAGAAATTAGCCCTTTCTTTCCATGCTTAGAAAAAACACACCCTGGGCCATTCACAGAGGCCAATCAACCCACAAATTGGCAAAGCTGCTTTAGTACTTGTCTCGACCACCTCTTCTGGCAGCTCGGTCCATATATCCACCACCCTCAGGGTGAAAATGTTGCCCCGCAGAATCCTATTAAATCTTTCCAGTCTCACCAACCCATAATGGTCTTTATACATACAATTTTCAATTGTACACTGCAGGAAATCCTGTTGACATTTTTCACAGTCCTAAGCCTATTATTGCACATGCTTGCAATCTTTATATCAAATCAATTTGCTGCTAATCTTTTCTTGCCAGATGTCCCATCAACGATTAGCTTGAGATGTCATCACATACATTAAATAAAGTACCATTGTTGTCACCATTGTACATGAGGCTCCACTCCTCAGTGTCCCATACAGGAGGTCCCTAAACTGTGGCCTAACCCCATAGACCCTTTGCATCAGTGTTCAAGGCATCCCTTAGCATTGTAGTCTTATACCTAACAATGTGTTGGTCAACACCATTCAGTGTAGCATTGGAAGACCAAAAACATTTGGCTATACCAGAATCTTCAGGTGAATGTTCAGGTGTTGATGATCATGCAACAATAGTTGACTTCTATCTTAATGTACATCCTTAGATAACTTGCCTATGTACTTGCTTGAACTACATGTACCTCATGATCTGCTGCAATATAGTTAACTCATCATTGTCTTCTGGAAAACCATTCAGCCAAAGGTGTCTTCTGATGGGCAAGTTGACATGGTCATTGTATACAGATCTTGCCCTTGACGCCAATGAGAAAAATTAAATCAAATCAATTAAAATAGGATAAATGGATAAAGAAATAATGTTTGAATCCAGGCAATCATTAGATTCAACTTTTCAATATCCATCATCAGCGAACATTTGAATTATTTTGTGCAATCAGATGTCTTTAATCTTCAAATTTCTATGAGGAGGGATCTCATTGAAACCAACCGAATAATGAAAGGCCTAGAGGGGGCATGGAGAGGATGTTTCCAGTAGTGGGAGAATGTAGGAACAGAGGGCACAGCTTTAGAATAAAAGGACGTAACTTTAAAATGGAGGAGGAATTTCTTTAACCAGAGGGTGGTGAATCTGTGGAATTTAATGCCACATACAGTGATAGAGGCCAAGTCATTGGGTATTTTTAAAAGGGAGATTGATAGGTTCTTGATTAGTAAAGGTGTCAAAGTTTACGGGAAGAAGGCAGGAGAATGGAGTTGAGAGGGAAAAATAGATCGGCCATGATCGAATGGTGGAGCAATGGGCCGAATTCTGCTTCTATGTGTTATGAATTTATGAATGTTTGTGTGGATTGGGTAATGGCAAAAATCAGTTTCTCTTTCCACAAATGCTGCCTGTCCTGCTGAGTGTTTCTGGCAGTGGCTGGTTTCCACAGACATAGAATCAGAGTCAAAGAAAATAGAGTCACACAGTCATACAGTGGGGAAACAGGACCTTCGGTCCAACTTGCCCACATCGACCAACGTGTGTCATCTGCACGTCCCATTTGCCTGCGTTTGGCTCACATCCTGCTAAATCTGTCCTATCTATGTACCTGTCTAATTGCTTCTTAAACATTGCGACAATCGCTGCCTCAACTACCTCCTCCAGCAGCTCATTCCTAACACCCACCACCCTTTGTCAAAGAATCAAACGGCATAGAAACAGACCCCATCAGTAAACAGGTCCACGGCACCCATCAATATAATCCCATTTATCAGGCCCTTGGTCTGTAGCCTTCAATATTGAACACTCTTGCAGAATAAATGTTGGGAGAATACCTGCCTTCGCCACTTCTCAAACCGTAGTTTTGTAGTGGTTCAGTTACTGCACTATCAACCAGAAGCCTGGCCATTTGATCCAGAGGAATGAGTTCAAATCCTCTTATGACAACTGCAGAATATAAGTTCAATGAACTGAATAAGTCTGAAATGGAAAATCTAGTAATATTATAGGGGCACAGTTAGGGTAGACAATCTGAACCTAATTCCCAGGATGGAAATATCAAATGCTGGAGGCATCGGTTTAAGATCGATAGATAGGCAGAGACAGAGAGATGTTCTTGATTTGTACAGGTGTCAGAGGTTTTGGGGAGAAGACAGGAGAATGGGGTTAGAAGGGAGAGATACATCAGCCATGATTGAATGGTGGAGTAGACGTGATGGGCCGAATGGCCTAATTCTACTCCTATCACTTATGACCTAAGGTGAGAAGGGCAAAGTTTAAAGGAGATGTGCAGGGCAGATTTTTACATAGGGGGGTGGTGAGTGCCTGGAATGCGCTGCCGAGGGTCGTGGTGGAGGTAGATAGGATGGCATTCAAGAGACTTTTGGATAGGCAAATGGATATGTAGTGAATGGAGGGGATATGGATGATGTGCAGGCAGATAAGGGCTGGTCTGGCATCATGTTGAGCACAGACATTGTGGGCCGATGGACCTATTCCTGTGCTGTACTGTTCTATGCTCTATGTTTGTCTTACAGATACAGATACAGCCCGGAAACATTTTAGTCCGACCTTTTCTCACCTCCAGTTTGTCCCCCTCTCCCTCCTCGATCCTTCAGTCTGAAGAAGGGTTCCGATCTCAATCATTACCAATTCCTTGTTACCAATTACCAATTACCAGTACCTCCAGAGATACTGCCTGACCCGCTGAGTTACTCCAGCATTTTGTGTCTATCTTCGTAATAAACCGGCATCTGCAGTTCCTTCCTACACCCTTCGGCTCATTCAGCCCTTGCCGACATTCGATCACCCATTCACATTAGTTCTATGTTACCACACTCTCTCATTCACTCCCCATAGACTAGGGGCAATTTACAGAGGCCAATTAACCTAGAAACCCACATGCCTTTGGATTGTGGGAGGAAACCAGAACACCCAAAGGCAACCCACGTGGTCACAGCGTGAACATACAAACTCCATGCAGACGGCACCCTGTTCAGTAATGATCTGGATGTAGAGAGGATGTTTCTACTATTGGGAGAGTCTAGAACCAGAGGGCATAGCCTTGGAATAAAAGGTCGTACCTTTAGAAATGAGATGAGGAGGAATTTCTTTAGTCGGTTGTGAATCTGTGGAATTCATTGCCACAGATGGTTGTGGAGGCCATCACTGGGTATTTTTAAGGCAGAGATTGACGAATACTTGATTGGTAAGGGATTTAAGGGGTATTTAGAGAAAGCAGAATGGGTTGAGAGGGAAAGATAGATCAGCCATGACTGAACGACGGAGTAGACTTGATGGGCTGAATGGCCTACTTCGGCTCCTATGACATGAGTTTATGAACTATTGGTCGTCAAGAAAGATTAGTTGTTTTGAAAACCTATCTGGTTTGTTTATATTTTTCAGGAAATAAAATCAGCCATTATTACCCACTCTGAGCTTTTAGCTTTAGAGTTTAAAGCTACAGTGTGGTAATAGGCCCTTCGACCCACTGAATCGGCACAGATCAGCGATCATCCTACACATGAGGAATAATCTACAATTTCTACCAAAGCCAATTAACCTGTACATCCTTGGGGTGTGGGAGGAAACCAGAGCACCCTGAGAAAACCCACACGGTCACAGGGAGAACGTACAAACTCCCTACAGACAGCACCCGTAGCCAGGATCGAACTTGGGTCTCTGGCACTGTAAGGCAGCAACTCTACCGCTGCACCACCATGCCGCCCTTCATGTATGTAACTCCAGCATATGTAGTATTCTGATTACTCTTACATGGCTCAGCAAGTTTATGGGTTAGTTAGTTCTGGATGATAAATGCTGGACTTGCCAGCAAGCAACATATCTTGTGCTTGAATAAATTAAAACAAAATGAACTGATGTTATTCTTCTTCTTTGAATGCATTCTGTTTGTGGAAAATGTATCAAGGCCCAGACATTTGAGGATGCCGAAGGTGAATAAGATCTGTCCAGCGGCAAGTGCTTATTCAATGTGGCATTGTCATCCTACTGGTAACTCACTTGTAGAACTGCCTATGTTGAATGAGATCATAATCATAATCATAATAATCATAATCATAATTAGAATCATACTTAATTAGCCAAGTATATTTCGCAACATACGAAGAATTTCATTTGCCATACAGTCATACCAATAAAAAGCAACAGAACACACAAAATACATTTTAACATCCATCACAGTGACTCCTCCACATTCCTCATTGTGATGGAAGGCAAAAAAAAGTTCAATCTCTTCCCTTCTTTGTTCTCCCGCGGTCGGGAGCCTCGAGCCTTCCGTTGACGGGATGATCTTGAATCCCGTAGCTGGCGGCGTTTGGGCCCTCCTCGTTGGAGCGATCGAGCTCCTGCATCGGGGAGGAATCTCAGCTCGCCTGCGCCGGGCGATCAGACCCCGGGTCGGGGCCAGGTCATAACCTTCTGCTTCGTTTTTTGCTCAGAGCATTGTACTAAGCTTATTGTTATCAATGTACTGTTGAATGCCTTTTTTAAGGTGAGACAAGGCAGCACAGTGGCACAGCTGGTAGAGCCATTGCCTCACAGCGCCAGAGTCCCGGGTTCAATTCTGACCTCAGGTGCTATCTGCGTGGAGTTTGTACGTTCCCCCTCTAATCACGTAAGTTCCTTTTGTGTGCTCCGGTTCCCTCCCACATCTGAAAGACATGGGTTTGTTGGCTAATTAGTCTCTGTAAAATTGTCCCTAATGTGTAGGGAGTGGATAAGAAAGCAAAACCATATGGAACAAGTGTGAATGGGAGATGGATGGTTGACATTGACCCAATGGGCTGTTTCTAACCTGTACCTTTAAAACAATATCTAATTCTTCATGAATTAGATGGGTTTTTTTTAAAGATCCAGGTTGGAAACAGGCTCTTCAGCCCATCGGGTGAATGCTGACCATTGCTCACCCAAGTAAGATGCCGGACTCCTTGAAATAGAGTCATACAGCATGGAAACAGGCCCTTCGGCCCGAGTTGCCCATGCCGACCAAGATGCCGCATCTACACTAGGCCCACTTCCAGTTTGGCTGAAATCCCTTTTTTATCCATGTACCTGTCCAAATATCTTTTAAATGTTGTCATAGTACCTGCCTCAACCACCTCCTCTGGCAGCTCGTTCCATATACCCGCCACCCTGCTGTGCGAAAAGGTTGCCCCTCAGGTTCCTGTTAAATAAGCAAGGCAGCTTTTTTAATTAGACATTTCCTTAGCTCTCAGGAGTGATGGTTGTGGGTTCAAGTCACAGCCAGAGATTTCCGCACCCAGTCTAGGTTGATTTTTCTTCAGCAAAAAACTGAGAGCGCATCCCACTGCCAGATGACTCATCTTTCAGCTGAACACAACCCAAGTTCCTGAGTCTGTTCGCTTCAGCCAAGATGACAGATTACATTTTAAGAGATGCAAGGAAGTTCTCTCCATTGTTCCTGCCAATGTCTCCCTCAAACAACACTAAAAATAAATTATCTCTTCTTCTTTCTGAAAGTTTGTGGTGTGCAAACTAGCCACTAACTTCCCTTTGTTAAACTGCATCAAAAAGCAAACAGTTAACATGGTGGTGCAACGGTAGAGTTGCTGCCTTATAGCGCCGGAGACCCAGGTTCGATCTTGACTACAGGTGCTGTCTGTATGGAGTTTGTACGTTCTCCCTGTGATTGCTTGGGTTTTTCTCCGGGTACTTCGGTTCCCTCCCTCATTCCAAAGACATGCAGCTTTGTAGATTAATTGGCTTTGGTAAAATTGTAAACTGTCCCTAGTGTGTAGGATAGTGTTAGTGTAAAGGGCCTGTCCCACTTAGGTGACTCTTTAGGTGTCTGCCAGGGACTAGTTTTAATGGACAGCACCTACGACAACCTATGACAACACCTATGTCAACCTACGACAACCTATGACAGCAAAAATTGTCGCCACTGTCGCCGAAAAATTGTCAACGTGTTGGAAATTTTGCGGCAGTCGCCTGTAGTCGCCCAAGTGGGACAGGCCCATAAGGGGTGATCGCTGGTCGGAATGGACTCGATAGGCTGAAGGGCCTGTTTCCACGCTGTACCTCTAAAGTCTAAGTTAAAGTCTGAACTGTTGATATCAAGAGGTTTTGAAACACACCATATAAGTCCTTTCTTTAGGCAGGTAGTTTTAGACATTTTGATATTTATAATGATTAATGTTTTTGCTCACTGTTTGTATTTTCAGTAAATGCCTCCATTATGGGATCAAATTGTAAATATCCCAAAAGCATCTGAATGCCAGCTTCCAGCAATTTGTAAATTCATGTACTTCAAAGAGTTCAATGGTTTGGGAATTTGGGTTTGACTAATCGCATTGAAGTTGCTTTTGCACATTTGTCAGTTCTATCCCAGCCATTAGTTTAATCTTGAACAGCTCAATGTTGATTCAGTGCTGCAAATATTTGAGTAATGCTGCATTTTTAACAGGCAAAAGCATTTGGACATGCAACATTAGCCAGCAGGAAAAGAGCAGCTAATATTTTCCCCCCACAGTGATGGTCAGGGTATGATAATTAACACTTCTGTCCTCCCATCTCTCACTTTCACCGACTATCTTCCCTCTCTCTGTCCCTCTGTTTCAACCACAACTTCATGGTTTCTACTCTTGCCTCTGATTCATAAATACATAGATACATAGACAATAGGTGCAGGAGTAGGTCATTCGGCCCTTCGAGCCAGCACCGCCATTCAATGTGATCATGGCTGATCATCCCCAATCAGTACCCCGTTCCTGCCTTCTCCCCATATCCCTTGATTCCGCTAGCCCTCAGAGCTCTATCTAAATCTCTTAAATGCATCCACTGCCTTCTGAGGCAGAGAATTCAACAAATTCACAACTCTCTGTGTGAAAACATTTTTCCTCATCTCAGTTCCAAATGGCCTACCCCTTATTCTTAAACTGTGGCCCCTGATTCTGGACTCCCCCAACATCGGGAACATGTTTCCTGCATCTGGCGTATCCAATCCCTTAATAATTTTATATGTTTCTATAAGATCACCTCTCATTTTTCTAAATTCCAGTGAATACAAGCCCAGTCGCTCCATTCTTTTATCATATGTCAGTCCCGCCATCCTGGGAATTAACCTTGTAAACCTACGCTGCACTCCCTCAATAGCAAGAATGTCCTTCCTCAAATTAGGAGATCAAAACTGCAAACAATACTCCAGGTGTGGTCTCACCAGGGCCCTGTACAACTGCAGAAGGACCTCTTTGGTCCTATACTCAACTCCTCTCATTATGAAGGCCAACATGCCATTAGCTTTCTTCACTGCCTGCTGTACCAGCATGCTTACTTTCAGTGACTGATGTACAAGAACATCCAGGTCTCGTTGTACTTCCCCTTTTCCCAACTTGATTCAGATAATAATCTGCCTTCCTGTTTTTGCCACCAAAGTGGATAACCTCACATTTATCCACATTAAACTGCATCTGCCATGCATCTGCCCACAGTATTAGTCTATCAATAAATGTTAAACAGAACATTATCCCATCGCTGACCGTGATAGCATGCAGTGTGCAAAACCATGGTTACTAAAACCATGACTATACTTACAGAGCATTTCATTGCCTGGGAACTGCTTTGAAATGATGTAAATTATGCTACAGGTGGTGTCAGTATCCACCAACAGTGCAGTGCAGTGCATTGCATTTACTGCATTTACTTAGGAAGTTTGGCATGTTATCTGCAACTCTCACCAACTTCTACAGATGCGCCGTAAAAAAAACATTTTATTGGGATGCATCTCAGCATGGTTTGGGAACAGCTCCATCCGACAGGTTTGCACGTTCTGCCTGTGACTGTGTGGGTTTCCTCTGGGTGTTCTAGTTTCCCCCCACAACCCGTAAGTGTGCTGGTTGGTAGGTTAATTAGCCATTGTAAATTGCCCTTCCTATGTAGGTGGTTGGGGGTAGAATGGTTGCTGGGAACGTGGGGAGAGTTAAATGGGTGAGGAGGGTATGTGAGTACCAATGGACTCATTATGGTCGACGCAGACGCAAATGGACAAAGGGTCTGTTTCCCTGCTGTATGACTCCATGACTCTATGTCTCTATAGAGAATTATGTTGTGGACCATTTCCTGACCCAAATCTCCAAGGTGTAGATCCCATTGGTTGGTCATCAACCAGTTTTGTGACTTGTTAGATAATGCTGCCAACCCACCCTAACCCATACATTCCCTGAGTTCCCAACATACACCAACAAATGGGATTGGTCCATGTGTAAGTGAGAATAGTTTGAAGATTATGTCATCTAATACTCAATTGAATATCTACAGGTGTACAGTGGGAAGCATACTGACTGGTTGCATCGTGACCTGGTTCGGATAACGTGAATGCTCAAGAACAAAGGAGGCTCCATTGCTTGGTCCATGGACAGGAAATGTTTAAAGATCTCAAATGTTTCACTTGATATGAAATTTCTTCCTCAAACTGCAATGGTGAATACATGTGAACCACATACAGACCACATGTGGCCTGTGGGCAGCACAGTGGCTCAGCGGTAGAACTGCTGCCTCACAGCGCCAGAGACCCGGGCTCGATCCGGACCATGGGTGCTGTCTGTGTGGAGTTTGCACGTTCTCCTTATGACCACTTGGGTTTTCTCCAGGTGCTCTGGTTTCCTCCCACATTCCAAAGATATGCAGCTTTGTAGGTTAATAAGTGAGTTCGGTATTACAACTGCGCATGCCCAGGTCATGGGTCATTCGGGATAAACATTCTCGCCAGCTGAACTACTGTGTGTGTACGGACCTGCGTATTCATTTCAATAAGATTTATAAATAAATTTATCCGTCAAATATGTCAGCGGTAGGCCACAGCGTACTGCAGGCGGCACAAATCCACAATTGTATCTATTTAAATTATTGACTCAATACAACACCAGCCTTGAAAACGCAAGAATGCCTGGAACGAACCTGTCAATTATCAAATCCCTGGCATTAGCCTGAGTCCCAGCCATTTAAATTCGATATTGATTTGCACGAATTACAAGTTGTGTGGTCAACCAATTTGAGACAGTCCTTACATTCCAATCTAAACAATCTTCCTGGATTGAAGGAAACGAGGAGAATGTGTTAAAGAAGGAACTGCAGATGCTGGAAAATCGAAGGTACACAAAAATGCTGGAGAAACTCAGCGGGTGCAGCAGCATCTATGGAGCGAAGGAAATAGGCAACGTTTCTGGCCGAAACCCTTCTTCAGACGAGGAGAATGTGTTGTGTGGGGGGTAGGTCGGAAAGTTCAGATTGGATTCGAACAGGCTGGTTAAACTTTCGAGGTGTGTTGGCTTAAATAAAGATGTTGTCGCTTTAACCTCTGGGGTTGGTTCCAATCTGTCAGGGCACACGGTTGAGAGCCGGGTCCGGGTGACAGGGTGGTGATAATTATGAGAATTTGCAGCCATTTGAACCGCAGCCAAACTAGAGGCTTCACTCAGGAGTGGGTCGCAGCTCCCCAGCTGATGGGACCTGTTCTCGCTCTCTTTGAAGGAGGAGCCACACTGATGCAGTCGCTGCCTGCCTCAGATGAAATATATTTTTACACATAAATTATGAATAAAGATAAGAAAATGTTTCAAACACAAGTAATATTTTCTTATTCCAGTAGCAAACACATTAAGGATTAAATGAAAATAATAAATTCTTTAACTTTTTGAATATCTCATAATTGCAGATTAATGAACTGGGACTGTGTAACTAGTGTGTGAACAGCAGAACAAGAAAGGAAGCTATTGAGTTGACAAAATTCTAGATTAATTCCTTGGTAGAATTGTCAACAATTTATACACATTTTATACAGCGCTGCATTCGCTTTTTTAAAATCCCGAATGACCTTTGACAAATCCCATGATTCCTTGCGTTTATCAAGATACTGAACTCGCTTATTGCCTTCTGTAAATTGCCTCCTAGTGTGTAGGATGCAAAAGTGCTATTACATAGACCTAGCATATGGGTGATCAATGGTCGGCGTGGACTGGGTGGGTCGAAGTGCCTTATTCCGCGCTGTATCTCTAAACATACAAACAATAGCTCTCGCTATCTAATTAATGCATCTGCAGAAATTAATGTCCATGAACAACAGCTTGAAGATAAAGACAAATGGCAGCTGAGTTTAGTTTAGTCTAGTTGAGTTTAGTTTATTGTCACGTGTACCGAGGTACAGTGAAAAGCTTTTGTTATGTGCTAACTAGTCAGTGGAAAGACAATATATGTTTACAATCGAGCAATGCACTGTGTACAGATACATGATAACGGTAATAACGTTCAGCGCAAGATAAAGTCCAGTACAGTTCGATCAAAGATAGTCCAAGGGTCTCCAATGATGTAGATGGGAGTTCAGGACTGCTCTCTAGTTGTTGGTAGGATGGTTCAGTTGCCTGATAACAGCTGGGAAGAAACTGTCCCTGAATCTGCAGGTGTGAAATATCGCACTTCTGTACCTCTTGCCTGATGGGAGATGGGAGAGGGGAGAAGAGGGAGTGACCGGGGTGTGACTCATTCTCGATTATGCTGGTGGCCTTGCTGAGGCAGCGTGAAGTGTAGATGGAGTCAATGGAAGATAGCAATGACAAGGTGTGTACATGGTGGAGTGAAACAAATGGTAGAGGGATGACATGTAAACAGTCTCCATCTGTCGCATGCATCAAAGGCTCCATTATGTATTGCCTGACCAGAGAGAGCTCTGCCAAAGCAGTCATGTTGACCAAAGCATTGGAGCACGGCCTGTCACCATCTGTTGCCGAAAGCTGTTTGTTGCTCAACGATATTAAGACATATTTAAAATTTCACTGTGCTCTGCACCTGCAACACTTATGTCTCATCCTCAATGGAGAACATGCTCACTGTGGAAATCAGTATACCTTTCACTACACAGCACAAACCTTCTGTACTAATTACACGGAGAGGAATTTTTAAACTTTGTCTGCGGCCACAGCAGCCAGAAAACGCCAATCTCGCCTGATCACAGAAGCTAAGCAGGCTCAGGCCTGGCTAGTCCTTGGATGGGAGACCCTCTGTAGACTTGGGGGGGTGGCACCGGTAAAGCTGCTGCCTCGCAGTGCCAGAGAGCCAGGTTCGATCCTGACTACGGGTTTTGTGTGTACGAAGTTTGTATATTCTTCCCGTGACCGCGTGGGTATTCTCTGGGTGCTTCCGTTTCCTCCCACATCCCAAAGAAGTAAAGGTTTTAGGTTAATTAGCATCGGTAAAGATTGTAAATTGACCCCAGTGTGGATGATACTGCTGGTGTACAGGGATCGCTGGTTGGCATGGCAATGAGCCGAAGGGCCTGTTTCCGCTCTGTATATCTAAACTAATCTAAACTTTGATGTTTTCTAAAGTCGTAGTGCAAGGATAAAGAATCCAGAGTCCCAGGACATAGAGAGGAATCATAGCTGCCTGTACGCAGGAGCCTTGGCCCCTGTGAACTCGAGAGGGACAATGGCAAACGTGAATTTGAGAGGATTCACTGCCGTCAGTAGAGTGGCACAGAGCCAGCTCCCTGTGCTCTGGAGCAGACACAGAACTCCTTGTATACTGGAGAGCACCCAGAACCCTTGCAAACTGTGCTGACCCAACAGTGGCGCAGCTGGTAGAGCTGCTGCCTGTAGCACGTGACGCCATGGCGTGGCGGCTTTCAGTCACTGCTAAAATGCAGGGAAAAGAATTACAGCCAGATTGTCCGCTTTCTGTACGAGTGGGCGAGGAACTGAGCGATAGGCATCTCCAACGGTAGAGTGGCAGTGGTTGTGAGTGTTTGATCCTCTGGTACTGTAGGAGATGTGTAATGGCAATTGTAGAGACTTGTGGATGTTGCCCAGTCCATCGCACAAACCAGACTCCCCACCATCGACTCCATCTAGACTTCACGCTACTTCGGAAAAGCAATCAACATACTCAAACACTTATCCGACCCTGATTATTCATTCTTCTCCTGCCTCTGGTCTGGCAGAAGGTACAGAAGGTTGAAAGCGCGCACCACCATACTCTGGAACAGCTTCTTCTCCTCTTTCTCCGATCAGCTGAGAAGGTTATTGGCTGCAACCTTCCCTCCATTGATGAACTGTACACTGCAAGGGCCAGGAAGCGAGCGGGTAAGATCATCTCTGACCCCTCTCACCCTGGCCACAAACTCTTTGAATCACTTCCCTCTGGAAGGTCACTCCGGACAGTCTAAGCCACCACAGCCAGACATAAAAACAGCTTTTTTCCACGAACAGTAGCTCTACTCAATAACCAAAAATCTGTAGCCTCCTTTTGCTCTGGTATTTTACTGAATTCACATGTTTAATGAATAATGTTTTACTATTTTACTATTAATGTTTAATGTTTTATGTGTCATTCCTAACTATCACTGTATGTCGTTGTCACTTGCGGGCGGAGCACCAAGGCAAATTCCTTGTATGTGAATACTTGGCCAATAAACTAGTAAGATTAAACGAGAACTTACCAGTTTGAAGTTTGATCTGTATTTTATGAGGAGTTACGATGAGGGATTACGTGAAGAACCCGTCCAGCACGCATGCGCGACATACTTCAAAGCAGCGGTGTGGAATCACAGGAAACACAATAATTGAAATAAACATAGTAAAGAAAAGGAGAACTAAGATACCAGTTGATCTCTATAATTGAGGGTGGGAGCGGAGGGCACGTAATCCCTCATCGTAACTCCTCATAAAATACAGATCAAACTTCAAACTGGTAAGTTCTCGTTTAATCTTACTATTTTACTTCGGAGTCACGTGAGTGACTACGTGAAGATTTTAAAGCTCTGTGATTTCAAACCGTGTAACAGTTCATACTTCACTCGCTGCCGAAGTCATTCAAGGGAGGAAGTATGTTATCGTAATCAACCATTAATCTGTTTGTAAACAATAATGGTATTTATTAAACAATAACAAAAGAAAAATGCTCCCCCGGGCTTAAATTATATATTTGCAGATTCTAAAACTCTTTCTGCAAATAACACAGGTTCTGCTAGCAGCTTGTTGTAGAACGTTTGGAACGTTTTCTCCATGGACCACCCCGCTGTAGCCAGGATGTGGTCCAGTGGTATGCCCATCCTTTTAGCCGCTGATGTGGATGCTGCCCTGGTGGAGTGAGATGTATATACGTCAGTATCTACTCCAGCAGCTCCCAGTACCTGCTTGAGCCATCTTGAGATGGTTTGGCTCGACACCCGACCATGAGGTTTCTTGTGGCTGACCCATAAGACTTTTTCTCTCCCTTGGGAATCTCTTGTTGTGTTGATGTAAGTGAGTAGGTGAGTCATGACACACAACAGTGGGTCAGGTGGGTATGCCCGGAAATCCATAACTAGGCCTGAAGTTCCTGGCCTGCTCTGCTTTACCAGCTCCTGAATGGTGAATGAGACCCGGTCTGGTGTTATAACCATGTTGTCCAGTCGCAGTAAGTGGAGGGACTGGACTCTTTGTGCTGAGACTAGTGCCATCAGCATGACCGTTTTCAGGGTTAGCTGTTCCAGGGTGAGAGACCTGGCTGGTGACCATCCCCTTAGGTATGTCAGGACCACACTGACATCCCAGATTTGGGTGTATCTAGGTCTAGGGGGGTTGGAGTTGAATATACCCCTCATGAGTTTAATCACCAGCAGGTGAGACCCTATGGCCTGTTGTCCTGGTACTTGTTTTAAGTAGGCTGACAGAGCACTTCTGGCAGTATTGATGGCACTGTAGCTCAGTCCTTCATTATGGTGAAGGCCAGCCAGGAACTCCAGTACATTGGTTATGGTTGCAGATGAGTATGTTGTCCCAGTAGTCGAGCAGTATCTTTCCCACTTCCTGATGCTCGATAGGTATTGTTTCCTGATGGACATACGGTGGGACGCTGTCATCGTGTTGATGGTCCTGTCAGACAATCCCAGGCCCAGCATTGGTCTTTTCATAACCTGCAACCCAGTAGGTTAATTTTGTCATGGCATGGATGACTTATGCCTGATACCGGGTGAGTCAATAGGTCTGGGCTACTGGGAAAGGTCATAGGAGTTTCGATGACCATGTCGAGGACCACTGGGAATCATGGCTGTGTAGGCCAGTCGGGTACTATCAAAATACCTGAAGCAGAGTCCATCTGTATTTTGCGTAGTACCCTACTGATGAGGCAGAAGGGGGGAAAAGCATAAAATAAATAGTTTCCCCAGTTCAGCGCGAATGCATCGATCGCTGCTGCCTCAGGGTCTGGTTCCCAAGCGACATACATTGGTACCTGGTGATTTAGTCTGGATGCAAAGAGATCGATATCTGGTGTGCCATATTGCTTTGTAATTTTAGCAAAAGCTCTGGGATTTAACATCCATTCGGTGTTATCATTGAATTTGCGTGACCTGGTGTCTGCCACTGTATTTAGCTTACCTGGTAGGTAAGTTGCTGATAGCCAAATATGTCTATCGACACACCATTGCCAGATTTTGTTGACCAAATTGTCACATGATATCGATTTTATTCCGCCCATATGGTTAATATAGGCCACCACCGTGGTATTATCAATTTGTAAACGAACATGCAAATGGTGCATATTCGTAGAATATGCTTTTAAACCATAAAACGCACCCAACATTTCCAAATAATTTATGCCCAGTGTTTGTAGTAAAGATGATTCTAGGTTAGTCCATCTACCGCCTGTGCTGGATATGGTATTAGTTGCTCCCCAGCCTTGAGCACTGGCATCTGTTTGTATAGTTAATGTTGGGTTATTGATGATGATAGGGCTGAAACTATGCCAAATGTGCTCGATCCACCACTGTAACTCTGATATTGCTTCAATGGGTAATTTCATGGTTCGGTCAAAGTGACCTGCATGCCGTTTTAACGCCTGTACTTTTGCCCTTTGTAGGTTTTGATAGTGCAGGGGTCCAAATTGTGTAGCTGGAAATGCTGCTACCATTTTGCCAATTACTCTTGCCACTTGTCGGATGGTTGGTCAATTGCTAATCATTAAATTGTTACACGTCTGTGCCAATTCTGCTGCTTTATCTTTTGGCAACGTTACAGACATGTGGACTGAGTTAATTGTGAATCCCAGATAGTCCATAGTTGTGGATGGCGTCAACTTAGATTTATCTGGATGTAAGACAAATCCCAGGGTTTCAAACAATTGTTTGGTAGCTAATACAGCTGATTTAGCCAACTCCATGGTCTTGCCTACTATTAGAATATCATCAAGGTATGCCATGACAATATGTCTCTGTTTTCTTAATGTTGCCAAGGCTGGTTTCAATATCTTGGTAAATAGTCTTGGGGCTGATGTTATCCCATTAGGCAACGCTTTAAACTGCCATAGTTGCCCCATCCAGGTAAATTTCAGGTATCTGCGATGACCCTTTTGAATGGGTACTGTATAGTAGGCATCTTTTAAATCAATGCTTGCCATAAAGTATCCTTTGGAAATCAGTTGTTTGGCAGTTACAAATGTTTCCATTTTGAAATGTACATACTTAACAAAGGTATTTAGTGAGGTTAAGTCAATGATGATGCGACATCCACCTTTTTTTTTGTTTTTGGTAAATATATTTGAGACAAATTCCAAAGGTTCATGTTTGGATTTCTCAATGATACCCTTTGTAAGTAACCTCACCAGTTCTGCTTGACCCTCTAGTTTTTCTTTGACTGAGAGGGTAAAGACCCTTTGGGGTACATGCTGAACTGGTGGCATATTTTCTTGAATGAACTCTATTTTGTATCCACGAATACTGTTAAGTATATAACTATCATTCGTGACAGACCTCCATGCTTCAATGAACCGGTGTAATCTCCCCTGTTAGTACAGTTCCCCCACTTTTTATATGCTGGTAGGAACCAGACCCACCTACCTCCATAGTTATGGGAGTGTTCCTTTCTTCAGTTTCTTCATCCGTCGTTGTACTGCTGGATGTACTGCTGGTTGGGGGTGGCACATTTTCCATGGGGTCTGCTCTGGGCCCTGGCCTAAAAAAGTCTTTCGGGGATGGTATGCGGACCCCGAGCTTTCACCAGTCCCATAAGTTTGACGTCGACTGGTGGACGCGGTGAGGTACTGGCGTCTGGGTTGTGTGGGTCTGCTCGTTCCGGGGCCTGCCGTCATGAGGCCGAATGCTTTGGACTCTTCCTCCAGGTCTTTCACTTGTTTTGTCAAGTCCTTTCCAAATAACAGGATCTGTGGCTCTGAGGCCGGTGTTTTACACAGTCCTGCATATTTGGGATTGAGGGCAGGACTTATTATCTCCTTGCGGAGGTTGTTTATGTCATATTGAGTGTTGCACAGCAGAGCCAGAGAGTCTTGCTGGTTGGTGGTCATATCCACCCCATCCACGGAACGAGCATAGGATGTTATCCTTGTCGTCAGGAGCTTGAGGATACGTTGTAATTTTAGCTCCTGGTTCCGGATACTCTGTCCAACATACCCCCAGATTTGGCTGTTAACGGCCGGTACGTTGAGTGAACTGCAGTTCTCCGGAGGCGAGTAGAGTTCTGGTGCCTCATTGACTACTTGTTCTTGTAGGTGTTTGAGGGACAGGTGGTTAATGCTGGCCGCCAGTTTTGGCTGCAACGGCCGCCCTGCTCGTGGTGTAGCCACATAGCGATTCCCAGCGTACTCCCGATATCTTCGGCCAATGACCCCTATTCCTGACCAGCCCAGCCCTGGTCGCCAACGCTGCCCTCGGCTGAGGGGGAAGCGATGGCCAGTGCATTGTAAGGCACTGGTGTGGGAGTGCCTGAATTCCCTTGGCGAGACTGCTCCAGCTCCCGAAGCAAGTCTCGCTGGAGCATTTGCTCCATGAGCCTTTCCATGCGGCTCAGGCGGCTACCTCTGCCGCTCTCAGGCGGAGAATCCTCCTCATCGGAGTTATCAGATATAACCGGCCGGTCAGTTTTTGTCTTGATTTACCTCCAGCCCGCTGCTGTTGGTCAGGCTGCACTAGCGGTACTGGGCTCGGCTCGGTCTCAATGATTGTGGACCGCAGCATGTGCGGTCCAGGTGCCGCCTCTCGCCCCCCACTGATGGGACACTCCCGTTCTGTTGGAGTCGAACAGGGTGCGGTCCTTTTCCCTTGCCGTGCTTTGCTCATTTTTCCAGCTTCTTCAACCTGGAATTCACAAAGCAGAGCAAAGCTTCCTAAGTACGACCTCAGAGTAAGTATTTACCTGATGGTCCGCTTTTTTAAACTTGTAGCGGGAGCGCCTGTACTCCCGTTCGTCGCTGTTGCACTGCGTGAACACTAATGTCGCGCATGCGTGCTGGACGGGTTCTTCAACTAGTCACTCACGTGACTCCGAAGTAAAATTATTCATTCTTCTTCATTCTATTCATTCTTCTTAAGGACCATTCAGGCTTCTGAATGTGCAGGGATCGCTGGTCAGCGGGCCGAACTGGTGTGCTACAATGCTGAGAACTATATTCTGTACGTTGCATCTTCCCCCTTTGTTCTACCTATTGTACTTCAGTTCAGCTTGATTATATTTAGAGTCATAGTTATACAGCACAGAAACAGGCCCTTCAGCCCTTCTTCCCCATGCAGACAAAGATGCCCCAACTACACTAGTTCCACCTGCCTGCATTTGGCTCATATCCCTCTAAACCTGTCCTGTCCGTGTACCTGTCCAAATGTCTTTTAAATGTTGTTATATTTATGTATAGTATTATCCGTTTGAATTCGAAAGCATGCAAAACAAACGTTTTCACTACAATTCAGCACAAGTGAAAATAATAACTCTAAGCCTTTTATTTATCAATGGAGTAGATTAATCATAGATGACTGGGTGGCATGGTGGCACAGCGGTAGAGTTGCTGCCTTACAGCGCTTACAGTGCCAGGGATCAAGGTTCGATCCCGACCACGGGTGCTGTCTGTACAGAGTTTGTACATTCTCCCGTGACCGCTTGGGTTTACTCCGAGATCCTTGGCTTCCTCCCACACTCCAAAGACATACTGGTTTGTTGGTTAATTAGTTTGGTATAAATGTAAAATTGTCCCTAGTGTGTGCAGGGTTGTGTTACTGTGCAGGGATTACTGGTCCGTATGGACTCGATGGGCCGAAGGGCCTGTTTCTGTGCTGTATCTCTAAATTAAACTAAAAACGGAGCTGGAGCAAAGCAGGATCTATATCGCAGATCGTCTCAGGTCGTAGCACTTGTCAATAAGCTGAGGACCTCTGGGAGATGATTGTCATTATCGACTGAGGCACAGATTGTAAAAGCAAAGAGGGCAGGTTAGAGCTACATTAAACTCTAGTGTACTGTGTCCAGCCCTGGTCACCATGCTACATGGAGCACATGGAAGCACTAGAGATGGTGCAAAGGGGATTGATGACATTGTTGCTGGGAAATGTCAGGAGGGAGAGGGTAAATGACAGTGCAGGGCTTGCTTTCTGAGACAAAAGGCAAACTGACGGAGATTTAATTGAAGTGTGTGAAATGAGAAGAGGCATTGACAGAATGAAGAGGAAGGGCCTATTTTTTTTGTGTATGAAGGAACTGCAGATGCTGGTTTAAACTGATGATAGACACACGATGCTGGAGTAACTCAGCAGCAGCAGAGTCAGGCAGCATCTCTGGAGAGAAAGAATGGGTGACGTTTCGGGTTGAGGCGTGAAGAAGGGTCTCGACCCGAAATGTCACCCATTCCTTCTCTTTAGAACTGGCATTGGCGTTTTCTATATAGAATGCAATGGCTTGAGGACACAGTGGATGTGTGGACAGGCTGACACTATAAACAGAAAGAAGAATGTGTACTGATTGTAATGCACTTTCACAAATAAAGTTTATTTTCGAAGCAATAAAATGACTGCCAATTAAATGTTTACAACAAGATTTTGTGCCAAAGATCAGCATGAAGTGTTCAACAAGAGACCTCCCACCAACTCAAAGTATTTTCCAGTCATTAAAGATACAGAATGGAAACAGGGCCTTCGGTCCACCGGTCTCCGAGTCCATGCAGACCAGTGATCACCCCGTACACAAGCACTATCCTACACACACTAGGAACAATTTATAATTTTACCGAAGCCAATTAACCTACAAACCTGTACGTCTTTGGAGTGTGGGAAGAAACCGGAGCACCCGGAGAAATCCCGTGTGGTCACAGGGAGAACGTACAAACTCCGTACAGACAGCACCCGCAGTCAGAATCGAACCCGGGTCTCTGGCGCTGCCAGGAAGCAACTCTACCACTGCGCCACTGTGCCCTATTGTGTTGCACTGTGCACAGTCATATGGCGCCATTCAGATTTAAGCTCGCCATTTATTTTATTTTAATTTAAAAACTTTACTGCAATGGAGCAACAAGAGACACTAAAAACCAGAAAGGTTGAATCACTGTATCGGGTTTCAATATCCTCCCGGGGCATATTTTAATCAGACTTATCTATAAACATTTTGCAGGCCAGGCTTCTGTGTGCGTTGGACTGAACTCTTTCATGACCACCGCTACTTATTCTAAAACATCCCTCTACATGTCTCCCATTAAAGTCTAAAACCATTTCCTTTCCCGTTTTTCTGTCAAATGAAGCTCAGAATGAATAATCACTTGAAGTTCTTCCCAAGCAAAACCCCAGACTCTGACGTTACATTTGCCAGATACTTTGCGTGCTGTGAGGTTATAACTGCCTCATTGTCCTATAAATTGATGTTTGAGTATCTAGTTTCAGTAGCGTGTTTTGTCAGTAATAGATATGGCCACATATTTGCAGACAGCTACTCTCATGAAAGGGATCTCAGACCAAAATATTTTAAATGTCATAAACAAACTTCAATTTTAGTAATATACAGGAAATGCAATTATATTTGCAAAACACACTCATAAGTGCATGTTCCTAAGTTCTACGAGCAGAATTAGGCCATTCGGCCCATCAAGACTACTCCGCCATTCAATCATGGCTAATATATCTTTCCCTTTCAACCCCATTCTCCCCATAGTCCCTGACACCCTTACTAATCAGGAATATGTCAATCTCCGCCTTATAAATATCCATTGAACTGGCCTCCACAACCCTCTGAGCTAATGAATTTTACAAATTTACCACCCTCTGACTAAAGACATTTCTCCTCATCTCCTTCCTAAAGGTCCATCCTTTTATTCTGAGGCTATGGCTCTGGTGCTAGACTCTCCTACTAGTGGAAACATCCTCTCCACCTTCACTCTATCCAGGTCTTTCACTAATTGGTAAGTTTCAATGAGGTCCCCACTCATCCTTCTAAACTCCAGCGAGTACAGGCTCAGTGGCTTAAACAGCTCATCATATGTTAACCCATGTATCAGTTGGCAGCATTCACTGATAGACTTCACATTGCACTGGAGTAATAGGGTCATAAGGTCATACAGTCATAGGGTCATACAGCGTGGAAACAGGTTTTCGGCCCAGCTTGCCCACATTGACCAACATGTCCCCTCTACACTAGTCCCGCCTGCCTGTGCTTGGCTCACATCCCTCTCAAATTATCAAATCCATGTACCTTTCTAAATGTTTCCAAAATGTTGCGATGGTACCGTGGTGACTACGTTTGCAGGAAGTGTGTCCAGCTGCAGCTCCTGGCAGACATCATTGAACGATTGGAGCTGCGGTTGGATTCATACTGGAGCATCTACGATGCTGAGAAAGTCGTGAATAGCACTACAGTGAGTTGGTCACACCGCAGGTAAAAGGTAAGAGGACAGAAAGGGAACAGGTGGCCACTAGCCAGCGTAGCAGTAGGCAGGTAGTGCAGGAGTCCCCTGCAGTCATCTCCCTCCTAAACAGATATACCATTTTGGATACATGTTGGGGGAGATGGCTCATCAGGGGAAGGCAGCAACAGCCAAGTTCATGGCACCGTGGGTGGCTCTGCGGCACAGGAGGGGAGAAAAAAAGAGTGGAAGGGCAATAGTAATAGGGGATTCCATTGTAAGGGGAATAGATAGGCGTTTCTGCGGCCGCAAACGAGACTTCAGGATGGTATGTTGCCTCCCTGGTGCAAGGGTCAGGGATGTCACTGAATGGCTGCAGAACATTCTGGAGGGGGAGGGTGAACAGCCAGTTGTCGTGGTGCACATTGGCACCAACGATATAGGTAAAAAAAGGGATGAGGTCCTACAAGGTGAATTTAGGGAGCTAGGAGATAAATTTAAAAGTAGGACATCAAAGGTAATAATCTTTGGATTACTACCAGTACCACGGGCTAGTCAGAGTAAAAATAGGAGGATATTGCAGATGAATACGTGGCTTGAAAAATGGTGCAAGGGGGAGGGATTCAAATTTCTAGAGCATTGGAACCAGTTCTGGGGGAGGTGGGACCAGTACAAACAGGACTGTCTGCACCTGGGCTGGAATGGAATCAATGTCCTTGGGGGAGTGTTTGCTAGTGCTGTCCGGGATGGGTGCAAGAGCAGAGAGGCAGAGGGGTGTAAAATGAGGGTAGAAGCAATAGGTAGCAAGGTGAAAAGTAAAAGTGGCAGGCAGAGAAATCCAGGGCAAAAATCAAAAAGGGCCACTTTTCAACATAATTGTATAAGGGGTGAGAGTGTTGTAAAAACAAGCCTGAAGGCTTTGTATCTTAATGCAAGGAGCATTCGTAATAAGGTGGATGAGTTGAATGTGCAGAAAGTTATTAATGAATATGATATAGTTGGGATCATGGAGACATGGCTACAGGGTGACCAAGGCTGGGAGCTGAACATCCAGGGATATTCAATATTCAGGAGGGATAGACAGAAAGGAAAAGGAGGTGGGGTAGCGTTGCTGGTTAGAGAGGAGATTAACGCAATAGAAAGGAAGGACATTAGCTTGGAGGATGTGGAATCGATATGGGTAGAGCTGCGAAACACTAAGGGGCAGAAAACACTAGTGGGAGTTGTGTACAGGCCACCTAACAGTAGTAGTGGAGTTATGGATGGCATAGGTTTTTACTTTAGAAACAAAACTTGTTTTTCTTTTGAAGCCAAAAAAAGACTTGTTGCTGCAACGTTTATGTCTGTGTTGGACTATGGTGATGTTTTATATATGAATGCATCTCAAAATGCCTACAGTCTTTGGACACGATCTACCACGGAGCACTGAGATTTGTTACTAATTTTATAACCCTCACGCACCACTGCCCTTTGAATGCTCAAGTTGGATGGTTTGCCCTGTCCACCCGCAGACTCCATCATTGGCATATTCTTATTTATAAGACTATCCTCGGTGTTCTTCCTTCATACCTGCAGAAGTATGTAATTCGAAAAAGCACAGGAACCTATCAGCTCCGCTCTGAGGACTTGTTCTTACTAACTGTACCTAAAGTCCGTACTGAACTGGGGAAAAGGGCATTTAGTTATGCTGCTCCCTTCGCATGGAACCAGCTGCAGAATGAACTGAAACTTAAGGAGCTGGTTTCTATAAACAGATTTAAATCCCTTCTTAATGATGTTGAAGTGGGCTCTTCTGTCTGTACATGCTTTGTTTGATGATATTCTGACTGTGACTCTATTTATATGTTCTCTGTTGTTTTTAAATTATTGTCTGTAACTGTGGAACTGTGCTGCTGCCTGTCCTGGCCAGGACTCTCTTGTAAAAGAGATTTTTAATCTCAATGAGACTTCTCCTGGTTAAATAAAGGTTAAAAAAAAATTAATTAATAAATAAATAAATAAAAAATAAAACAGGAAATTAGAAATGCGTGCAACAAAGGTAAAACAATTATAATGGGTGACTTCAATCTACATATAGATTGGGTGAATCAAATTGGCAGGGGTGCTGAGGAAGAGGATTTCTTGGAATGTATGCAGGATAGTTTTCTAAACCAACATGTAGAGGAACCAACGAGAGAGCAGGCTATTCTAGACTGGGTATTGAGTAATGAGGAAGGGTTAGTTAGCAGTCTTGTTGTGCGTGGCCCCTTGGGCAAGAGTGACCATAATATGGTTGAGTTCTTCATTAGGATGGAGAGTGACATTGTTAATTCAGAAACAAGGGTCCTGAACTTAAAGAAAGGTGACTTTGAGGGCATGAGACGTGAATTGGCCAAGATAGACTGGCAAATGATTCTTAAAGGGTTGACGGTGGATATGCAATGGAAGGCATTTAAAAACTGCATGGATGAACTACAACAATTGTTCATCCCAGTTTGGCAAAAGAATAAATCGGGGAAGGTAGTGCATCCGTGGATAACAAGGGAAATCAGGGATAGTATCAAAACAAAAGATGAAGCGTACAAATTACACAGAAAAAGCAGCCTACCAGAGGACTGGGAGAAATTCAAGTCCAGCAGAGGAGGACAAAAGGCTTAATTAGGAAAGGGAAAATAGATTATGAAAGAAAACTGGCAGGGAACATAAAAACTGACTGCAAAAGTTTTTATAGATATGTGAAGAGGAAAAGATTAGTTAAAACAAATGTAGGTCCCTTGCAGTCAGAAACAGGCGAATTGATCATGGGGAACAAGGACATGGCAGACTGATTGAATAACTACTTTGGTTCTGTCTTCACTGAGGAAGACATAAATAATCTGCCGGAAATAGCAAGGGACCGGGGGTTAAATGAGATGGAGGAACTGAGTGAAATCCAGGTTAGCCGGGAAGTGGTGTTAGGTAAATTGAATGGATTAAAGGCCGATAAATCCCCAGGGCCAGATAAGTTGCATCCCAGAGTACTTAAGGAAGTAGCCGCAGAAATAGTGGATGCATTAGTGATAATTTTTCAAAACTCTTTAGATTCTGGAGTAGTTCCTGAGGACTGGAGGGTAGCTAATGTAACCCCACTTTTTAAAAAAGGGAGGGAGAGAGAAAACGGGGAATTACAGACCAGTTAGTCTAACATCGGTGGTGGGGAAAATTCTGGAGTCAGTTATTAAAGATGGGATAGCAGCACATTTGGAAAGTGGTGAATTCATTGGACAAAGTCAGCATGGATTTATGAAAGGTAAATCATGTCTGACGAATCTTATAGAATTTTTCGAGGATGTAATTAGTAGAGTGGATAAAGGAGAACCAGTGGATGTGTTATATCTGGACTTTCAGAAGGCTTTCGACAAGGTCCCACATTAAAGATTAGTATGCAAACTTAAAGCACACGGTATTGGGGGTTCAGTATTGATGTGGATAGAGAACTGGCCGGCAGACAGGAAGCAAAGAGTAGGAGTAAACGGGTCCTTTTCAGAATGGCAGGCAGTGACTAGTGGGGTACCGCAAGGCTCAGTGCTGGGACCCCAGCTATTTACAATATATATTAATGAACTGGATGAGGGAATTGATTGCAACATCTCCAAGTTTGCGGATGACACGAAGCTGGGGGGCAGTGTTAGCTGTGAGGAGGATGCTGGGAGGCTGCAAGGTGACTTGGATAGGTTGGGTGAGTGGGCAAATGCACGGCAGATGCAGTATAATGTGGATAAATGTGAGGTTATCCATTTTGGTGGCAAAAACAGGAAAGTAGACTATTATCTGAATGGTGGCCGATTAGGAAAAGGGGAGATGCAACGAGACCTGGGTGTCATGGTACACCATTCATTGAAAGTAGGCATGCAAGTGCAGCAGGCAGTGAAGAAAGCGAATGGTATGTTAGCATTCATAGCAAAAGGATTTGAGTATAAGAGCAGGGAGGTTCTACTGCAGTTGTACAGGGTCTTGGTGAGACCACACCTGGAGTATTGCATACAGTTTTGGTCTCCTAATCTGAGGAAAGACATTCTTGCCATAGAGGGGGTACAGAGAAGGTTCACCAGACTGATTCCTGGGATGGCAGGACTTTCATATGAAGAAAGACTGGATAGGCTCAGCTTGTACTCGCTAGAATTTAGAATATTGACGGGGGATCTTATAGAAACTTACAAAATTCTTAAGGGGTTGGACAGGCTAGATGCAGGAAGATTATTCCCGATGTTGGGGAAGTCCAGAACTAGGGGTCACAGTTTAAGGATAAGAGGGAAGTCTTTTAGGACCGAGATGAGAAAATCATGTTTTACACAGAGAGTGGTGAATCTGTGGAATTCTCTGCCACGGAAGGTAGTTGAGGCCAGTTCATTGGCTATATTTAAGAGGGAGTTAGATGTGGCCCTTGTGGCTAAAGGGATCAGGGGGTATGGAGAGAAGGCAGGGATGGGATACTGAGTTGGATGATCAGCCATGATTATATTGAATGGCGGTGCAGGCTCGAAGGGCCGAATGGCCTACTCCTGCACCTGTTTTCTATGTTTCTATGTTTCTATGTACCTGCCTCAACTACCCCCTCTGGCAGCTCGTTCCATAGACCCACCACCCTTTGTGTACAATGTTACCCGTCAAGTTCCTATTAAACCTTTCCCACTCACTTTAAACCTTTGTCTTATGGTTCTCTTCCCTTACTTCACCAAGAGACTCTGTGCATTTTCCTGATCTATTCCTTTCATGATTTTGTACACCTCTAGAATGATTTTGTTCACATTTCTTCCTCCTGCACTCCATGGAATCGAGTCCTAGCCTGCTCAATCTCTCCCTATAGCTCTGGCCTTCGAGTCCTGGCAACATCTTCATAAATCTTCTCTCCACCCTTTCCAGCTTGACAACATCTTTCCTATAACATGGTGCCCAAAACTGAACACAATACTCTAAATGTGGCCTCACCAACATCTTATATAATTGCAACATGACCTCCCAACAATGAGTCAACAAGTTTCTGGTGAACCAAAGTACGTCTTTCCCGCAATGAATGAATTTCCAGCAGCACTCTTGTCTTTGTCTCTATATGATCTCAGACCACATGAGAATGAGATCTGGTATCTTTAGCCTAAAGTCAGCCACAGCTCTCTGAGAGAGAGCTCAATATATTTATATGTAAGAGACACACTTCATGTTGCTGTGATACATTTTCCAATCAAAGTGACATTAGTGGGTAAAGACACCCATTCACATGTCAAGAATGACCACTTAAAAATAGTTACAGGCACTGGAATTTTCCTGAAACATTGGGGACAGGAAATTAGATTGAATGATCAGTAAACAGATTGAGGTCGAGGGTGGGTCAGGATGTGACCTGTTCCTTTGCCAAATCAGCCATCTAATCACACCCTGGTTTGGTCGGGAAGAAATTCAGGTAAGAGCTTCATTTGACAATTTCAAAGGAAATGGTTTCAGGCTATAATAGAGCGATGTGGAGGGATTCTTTAGAATGATCTTCCTCTTCTTCTTCTTCTTCTTCTTCTTCTTGGCGTGCACAGCCTAAAGTTGTGGAAATCTTGTTCTATTTAATCTTATTTGATTGTGCACGCCAGGTTGATAGTATTCGTTGAAACAGGGCGGACCACGTGAAGGTTGCAGCCTCCCACCCCATTTGATCAATGATCTATGATCAATGATCAATGATACCTTATTGTCCCATGTACCTAGGTATGGTGAAATGCTTGGTTTTGCAAACAAAGAATCTTACAGCAGACCTCACCTCGGCAGTACACAAGCACCACGTTTCTGGCACCGTCAAAGTTACAAAAAGTCAATCCAGCAGTCATGTAGAAACGTAGAAAATAGGTGCAGGAGTAGGCCATTTGGCCCTTCGAGCCAGCACCGCCATTCAATATGATCATGGCTGATCATCCAAAATCAGTACCTTGCTCCTGCTTTCTCCCCATATCCCTTGATTCCATTAGCTCTAAGAGCTAAATCTAACTCTCTCTTGAATACATCAATACTTTATCAGTAGCAAACAGGGCCTGCCATCACACAAGGTCGCAGGCAGCCCCCTGCCGGATACTCCCACTTCATTCTCAGTGGCGCAAGAGTAGTGGCCTTCAGGGAAAGTCAACATACCGACAAGTATTGAAGCTAAGCTTGAGCCTGGAAGAAACCATGTTGGAGGAGTTTATTGTATGTTTATTGGTGGCTGACTACATCCATTTACGGATGTGCAGGGAATGCAGGGGTACTGGTCACGTGCAGGCAGATTATTTCCACCAAAGGCCTAGAGTACAATCTAAATGGGGAGCGGATTCAGAAAGCGGAGGTGCAAAGGGACTTGCGAGTGCTAGTGCAGGATTCCTAAAAGGTTCATTTACAGGTTGAGTTGGCGCAACAGTAGAGTTGCTGCCTTACAGCGCCAGAGACCCGGGTTTGATCCTGACTACAGGTACGGTCTGTATGGAGTTTGTACGTTCTCCCTGTGACCACGTGGGTTTTCACCAGGTGCTCTGGTTTCCTCCACCAGAGGATTAATTAGATTAATTGGCTGCTAATTGTCCCTAGTCTGCCTAGGATAGTGCTATAGGCTCTATAAGGCACTGGTGAGGTCACATTTGGAATATAGTGAACAATTTTGGGCCTCATATCTGAGACAGGGATGCTTCCAGCAATGGGTGAATCTAGAACCAGAGAGCCCAGCCTTAGAATAAAAGGAATGGAGATGAGGATGAATTTCTTTATTCAGAGGGTGCTGAATATGTGGAATTCATTATCATAGTCGGCTGTGCAGACTGTCCTCGGGTCCTACGTCACCACGTACCATGCGCGCGTCACGAGTGCGTCACGAGTGCACAGGGTCAGATTTTAATTAAAGCCATTTTTATACATTTCGGTTTCACCATGTAGAAATTACAGCAGTGGTTATACACAGTCCCCCCATTTCAGGGCACCATAATGTTTGGCACACAGCAATGTCATGTAAATGAAAGTAGTCATGTTTAGTATTTTGGTGCATATCCTTTGCATGCAATGACTGCTTGAAGTCTGCGATTCATGGACATCACCAGTTGCTGGGTGTCTTCTCTGGTGATGCTCTGTCGGCCTGTATTGCAGCCATCTTTAGCTTATGCTTGTTTTGGGGGCTAGTCCCCTTCAGTTTTCTCTTCAGCATATAAAAGGCATGCTCAATTGTGTTCAGATCAGGTGATTGACTGGGCCACTCAAGAATTGACCATTTTTTAGCTTTGAGAAACTCCTTTGTTGCTTTAGCAGTATGTTTGGGATCATTGTCTTGCTGTAGAATGAACTGCCGGCCAATGAGTTTTGAGACATTTGTTTGAACTTGAGCAGATAGGATGTGTCTATACACTTAAGAATTCATTATGCTACTACCATCAGCAGTTGAAGATAAGTGAGCCAGTACCTTCAGTAGCCATACATGCCCAGGCCATAACATCCCCACCACTGTATTTCCCAGATGAGGTGGTATGCTTTGGATCTTGGGCAGTTCGTTCTCACCTCTTGCCATCACTCTGATATACGTTAATCTGCGTCTCATCTGTCCACAAGACCTTTTTCCAGAACTTCTTCTTCTTGCGAATGAAACATAAATAAACCAAAGGAATAGTTAGATCTCAAGCCGGGTGTTGAGCAGCCAGGTTGTTGTTTCTGCGTCAATGTTTGCCAGGCCCTGAGCTCCATTTGGTGGGTGGTAGAGCGGGCACCCAGAGATGATATGGTTGGTTGTCTGTTGTTCTGCTCTGCATTCACAGGCTGGGCTCTGGTGGAGTCCCCACCTCCACATGCTGGCATTGAAACGCCCAACTCCAGTACAAAGACTGTTCAGCTTCACCCATGCTCCTCTGGGGAGGTCAGACCCTGGACAGCTTTTATGTGGTAAAGAGATGTAGGTGTGTAATGGAGATGAGGTTGCCTTCCACTCCTGTGACCACTTGGTGGCTATCCAGTGTGCTTTTGTCTCAGTTGGCTGGATGGATGCTAGGAGTTGTTTTCCATGTGGAGCAAAGGGGTGATGGGACTTCAGTCGGGGTGGCCTCTGCTCTCTGCTGATAGCCTGAGATAGTGCCAGAGTTGCTGCTTGCCTTCGTATCCCTGCAGGCGGGATGCCTGCAAGTATAGGGAGCTGCTCGACTGGAGTAGGGTGAAGTCACCTAGTGATGGTTCGCAAGGTGCTGTTCAGGCTCGTTCAGGAAGAAGAAGAAGAAGCTCTTGCCGTGTATCCTCTGTATTTCTGACATGAAGTCTTCTGCAGACAGTGGTCATTGACAAATCCACACCTGAAGAGTGTTTCTGATCTGTCGGATAGGTGTTTGGGGATGTTTCTTTATTTTAGAGAGAATTGTTCTGTGGAGGTCTTCCTTGGCCTGCCAGTCCTTTTGCGATTAGTAAGCTCACTAGTGCTCTCTTTCTTCTTAATGATGTTCCAAACAGTTCATTTTGGTAAGCCTAAGGTTTGGCTGATGTCTCTAACAGTTTTATTCTTGTTTCCCAGTCTCATAATGGCTTTGACTTTCATTGGCACAACTTTGGTCCTCATGTTGATAAACAGCAATAAAAGTTTCCAAGGTGATGGAAAGACTGGAGGAAAGACTAGGTGCTGAGAGCTTTCTTATACCTGCATTAAGGAGGCAATTAAACACACCCGAGCAATTACAAATGCCTGTTAAATGCCTTTAACCACGTGATTTTTCTATTACAAATCTCAAATTGTGGAGCACATAGGCAAATAAATAAATTATAGGTCTTTGTCCCAAACATTATGGAGGGCACTATAGTGAACAAATGAATGAAAGATATGCAAAAAAGTAACAATGTTTAGCAAACAAGCCATTGTTAGCTGTGTGCTTGGTGAAAACAAGTACAAATAACATTTGGTACAAGATAAAGGCAGTAAAGTCCGATCAAAGATAGTGCGAGGGTCTTCAAATGAGGTGGATAGTAGTTCAGGACAGCTCTTGAGTTGTGGTAGGGTGGTTCAATTGTCATTGTGCGTCTATCTCCAAAATACCCAGCGTTGAATCAATCAACAGGGGATAAAACACCTTCTTCCGGTTATATTTTAATCACATCTTATCTACAAAATGTTTTCAGAATTCCAGGCACCATTATTTCAAAGAACAATCAGGGAGATTAGCTCAGCACTCTAACCAATATTTACTTGGCCGCCAATATAAATAAAGGAGGAATGATCAGTATTTTCAAAAGAGATTACAGTACACAATTTGCTGCTCCATTGCTTACCCTTAAACTATTTAATTGGCAATATGGAGTAATGCCTCAATGCACTAGTAAACCGTGTTTGATCCTGAGCACAGGTGCTGTCTGTGTGGAGTTTGCACATTCTTCCTGTGACCATGTGGGTTTCGCCGAGGGCTCCGGTTTCCTCCCATGTCCCAAAGACATGCGGGTTTGTAGGAATTGACATGCGGATGACTAACTTTACTTTTTTATGTGTAGAAGGGAACTGCAGGTGCTGGTTTACACCGAAGATAGACACAAAATGCTGGAGTAACTCAGCGGGACAAGCAGCATCTCTGGATAGAAAGGAATGGGTGACGTTTTGGGTCGAGACCCTTCTTCATCCTGACGTTTTAAGGTCGAGACCTTTCTTCAGACTGAAGAAGGTCTGAAGAAGGATCTCGACCCTAAACGTCACCCATTCCTTTCTATCCAGAGTTGCTGCCTATCCCGCTGTTTATTTTTTTTATGTTATTGTCGTGCCTTGCTTCCCTTGCAATCTCTGGCATGCATTTGCACAGAAGCTTTTTGTTGCATTTCCAATGAATGCCCCAAAGCCACCAGAGAAACCCTCACATCATTTGCCCATAATGTTAGAACATAGAACAGTACAGCACAGGAACAGGCCCTTCAGCCCACAGTGTCTGTACCAAACATGATGTAATAGAGTTCTCTATCCAAGTTATAGAGAAACACTAGACTAAGTGGGACCCGTTGGGTCCCATGTTCACACAGGAGGGCTGGTCCCCCAACGCAATATTCCATCTCTCCACCAATTCCAATATTGGTGGCCGGGGGGGGCTTTCTGGAGCGCTTTTTAAACATTCATAACTTTTCTATTATTCCACCGATTGGAAAAAACCTTGGAGCGCTTGGAGGAGAGGAGGACGGTGAGTAAGATGGCGAAAAATCATAGCGATATAGGGTAGCGTTTCTTTCTAAAATGTATTTACAACGTAGGCCGGAAGTGGTCAAGATGAGACTTTTAGTAATAGGAGAGATGGAACTGCTGATGCTGGTTCATACCAGAGATAGACACAAAGTACTAGAATAATGCAACGGGTCAGGCAGCATCTCTGGAGAAAAAGGATGGGTGACGTTTTGAGCCCCGACCCTTTTTCTCTGGAGATGCTGCCTGACATGCTGAGTTACTCTTGCACTTTGTGTCTATCTTTGATGCCAAGTTAAACTAATCTCCTCTGCCTGCATGTGATCCATAAACCTCCATTCCCTGCATAGACATGTGCCTATCTAAAAGCCTCTTAAATATCAATGTTACTTGCTCAGGCCAACTTATTTTAATTTAGCCATTTACTATGAAAATATATGACTCAAGAGTACCTCTATAAAATGATTGTAATAAAACATGCGTACTGAGCAAGGATATCATTGTCTTTCATTTTGGTTTCTGAGATTAAAAAAGTAGCCAAGGTCACACAAGTTCTGCCTCAGTCAACAAGCAACGATGTTCTTAATCAATATTATTCAGATTATCCCTTGAGGAATGTTAGAAATGCAAAGTAGACTTGCGCGGATATTCAGGGGAGAAAAAGAGGATACAAGACAGCTTTAGCAGACAAGATAAAGGAAAATCTGGAGAGATTGTACAATTACTGTATATACAGAGCACTATGGACACAAGGGTGACAATATGTCCCTTTAAGGATCAACATGGTCATCTTTGTATCAAACAGCAGGAGATGATCATGGAAGCAAACAAATTGAGGGAAATTAGTCTAGTTTAGTTTAGTTTAGTTTAGTTTAGAGATACAGCATGGAAACAGGCCCTTCGGCCCACCAGGTTCACGCTGGCCTGCGATCCTCGTACACTAGCACTATCCTACACACTAGGGACAATATACAATCTTTACCCATGCCAAGTAACCTACAAACCTGTAAGTCTTTGGAGTGTGAGAGGAAATGGGAGCACCAGGAGAAAACCCACGCGGTCACGGGGAGAACGTACAAACTCCGCACAGACAGCACCCGTAGTCAGGATTGGACTTGGGTCTCCGGCGCTGTGAGGCACCAACTCTACCGCTGCCCCGTGATGTGTTGGACCATAACAGATTATGAAAGATGAGGTGGTGTCTCAAAGAACATTAAGGTGAATAAATCCCTAGGGCATGAACAAGTGTATCCGTGGATATTGAGGGAAGCTAAGGAAGAGATTGCTGGGCGGCTATTTCCATACCTTTCACCATGGGGGTGGCACTGGAAGACTGGTGGCTACCTAATGTGTCTTTATCCAAGAATAGCTGTAAAAACAAGCCAAGGAACTACTGCCTGGTGAGCCTGGTATCAGTGGTGGGTAAGTTACCGGGTGGGGGGATTGCGAGGGTCTACATCTATCAACATTTAGATAGGCAAAGTCTGATTAAGGTTCCTCAGTTTGGTTTTGTGCATGGGAAATCATATCTCACCAATTTAATAGTTGTTTGAAGAAGTCACCCAGAGGATTGACAAGGGCAGAGGGGTGGACTTTATCTACATGGATTTTCACAAGTCCTTTAACAAGATTGAATCGTGAAAGGCCTGGACATTGATGTGGAGCGGATGTTTCCACTAATGGGAGAGTCCAGGACCAGAAGCCGTCGACCCAGAATAAAAGGACATACCTATAGTATGTATTTCTGTAGTCATGCCCACTATATTCTGTTGTGCTGAAGCAAAGCAAGAATTTCATTGTCCTATCTGGGACACATGACAATAAACTCTCTTGACTTGACTAGAAAGGAGATAAGGAGGAATTTCTTTAGTCAGAGGGTGGAATTCATTGCCACAGATGGTTGCGGAGGCCATGTCAATGGATATTTTTAAGGTGGAGATTAACAGATTCGTGATTAGTATGGGCATCAGAGATTATGGGGAGAAGGCAGGAGAATGGGGTTGAGAGGCAGAGATAGATCGGCCATGAATGAATGGTGGAGAAGACATGATGGGCCGAATGGCCTAATTCTGCTCCTATAACATATGAACTTATGAACATATGAATCCTGCATGATAGGCTAACCAGGAGAGTTAGATCACATGGGATCCAGAATGAACTAACCAACCTGATAAACAATGGCAGCTTCCAGCCCAGTGGTTTGAATATTGATTTCTCTAACTTCATGCAGCCACGGCATTCCCTCTCTCTCTATCCCTTCCCCACCCAAGTCGCACTAGCTTCTCGCTTTCACCCAACAAACATAATAATAATAATAATAAATTGTATTTGTGGGCGCCTATACAAAAGTCTCAAGGACACCTTACAGAGTTTAACAAAGAAACAAATAATCGGGGTAAAATAAGTTATAAAGACAATGAAAGACAGAATTCAATCCAAAGACACAAAAAAGAAAATCAGAAACACAATGTGAGGAGAGAGCAGCGGCAGCTAAACCGTGCCAGCGTCCACTCTCCCCTCCGACCGCCATCTTGAACACAGACTAACATAGACACAACACACAAAAATCATCCCCCCACAATGGTTACCACTGTGGGGGAAGGCACAATATGGCCTGTTTCTGACATGGCCTGTTTCCTTTATCATTGTTACGTTTATGCCTATCTTTCATTCATTGCTCTTTGTGAAAGGCAGCTAGACTAACAGAACTGTCGCTCTCCAATACACAATGCAAACCCTATCACACACTCTTTGTTGCTTCTCTGGCAATGTACTCCTCACTGAATGCTGTACTATTTTTGTTTATTGTCAAGATGGTACAACTCTATTAAACGTGGCATGGATTTAGTTTAGTTTAGTTTAGAGATACAGCATGTAAGCAGGCCGTTCGGCCCATCGAGTCCGCATCGACCAGCGATCCCCGAACATTAACACTATCCTACACACACTAGGGGCAATTTACACATACATCAAGCCAATTAACCTACATACCTGTACGTCTTTGGAGTGTGGGAGGAAACCGAAGATCTCGGAGAAAATCCACGCGGTCACGGGGAGAACGTACAAACGTAGTCAGGATCGAACCCGGGTCTCCGACGCTGCAAGCGCTGTAAGGCAGCAACTCTACCGCTGCGCCACCATGGCCGCCCATTAGCAAGACTAACTTTGCCCCACTGAAATCATATTTGAAAATCCATACTCACTCAGAGACCTTGTCCATCAGCTACTGACTGCGCCTTGTGTCTGGCATTCACTGTAACAGGCACCCCAGGAGCATCTTGCTTCACAGTTACATTAAACGATTAGAAAATGCCATTAATAATTGCAAAAGAACACATTTTCTCTCACGTGTTATTTTGTGCTTCGGGAAGGTGAGTATTTTATATTCTGATAGGGCACCATCAATTTGCATTGACTTTTGCAATAGCTAGATCTCGAACAGAATTGATCGATGGGCCACAGATCACACAGATCAGAAGCCTGACATCATACCATTATCTCCAAAGCACTGTGTAATAAGAACTGGGATCCTTTTCGAGTGAAATCTGGAAATGTGATGCTTGAATATGTAACACCGATGGGTGGCTGTGTCCCTGTACCATTGTTAGTTAGTTATTTTATACTCCTCCACAGAATCTGGGCAATGGTGACAAAATCATAATTTATTGCCCAACCCTTAATCATGTTCATGTCAAAGGAGCAGAATTAGGCCATTCGGCCCATCAAGTCTACTCTGCCATTCAATCGTGGCTGTTCTATCTTTCTCTCTTAACCGCATTCTCCTGCCTTCTCCCCATAATCCCTGGCACTAACCAAGAATGTCAATTGCGCCTTAAAAATATCCATTGACTTGGTCTCCACAGCGGTCTGCGGCAATGAATTTTGTGGCAATGAATATTGCCCTTGAGAAGTTGACATGAAAGTCAGTGGTGTTGCTGATAATGAAGAGGATAGACATAGGCTACACATTGATATTGAACAGATGGTAAAATGTAGCGGGTGGATTTTAATCCTGATTCATAGCGTGATTGAAAGATACGGCATGGAAACAGGCTCTTCAGCCCACCAAGTCCATACCGACTAATCGAAACGCCACCCATCTCTTCTCTCCAGGGATGCTGCCTGACCCGCTGAGTTACTCCAGCATTTTGTGCCTATCTCTGACTGTTGATCACTTGTTCACACTAGTTCTATGTTATCCAACTTTTGCATCCACTCCCTCACCACCAGGGGCAACTTACAGAGGACAATTAATCAACAAACCTGCATGCCTTTGGGATGTAAGAGGAAACCTATGTGATCACAGGGAGAACTCCACACAGACAACACCCGAGGCCAGGATCGAACCCAGGTCTCTGATGCTGTGAGGCAGCGGCTCTACCAGTTGTGCTGTCCACGCTGGAAATAATAAAATGAGAGGTAGTGAACTCTGGGAGGACCTATAGGGCAGGACGTACACAATGAAAGAGGCCAGAGGGAACTTGGTGTACAAGCTCAAAGATCCCTATAGATATCAGCGCTGGTAGTTAAGGTGGTGATGGGTATGCAAGATACTTGCCTTCATTAGCTGGGGCATAGAACCTAAGAATAGAAAGTTATGGGCCTGTCCCACTTAGGCAATTTTTTGGGGGGCGACTACAGGCGACTGCTGTAAAATTTTCAACATGTTGACATTTGTTCGGCGACAGTGGCGACAATTTTTGCTGTCGTAAGTTGTCGTAGGTGCTGCCGTGGGTTGTCGCCAGGTGTCGTAGGTGAATTCCATTAAAACCAGTCCTTGGCAGTCACCTAAAGAGTCGCCTCTTTCCCTCTAAGCCTTTCCTATCCATGCACCCGTCCAAATGTCTTTTAAATATTGTTGTTGTAACTGCCTCAACTACCTCCCCTGGCAGGTGTGGCTTCAGGACACAACATCCGCAAGTAACAAGCCTTCACGTCCCATCTTGGCCAGTGCTGCCATCACCAGCGCTACATAGGATCTCATGGTCTGCTCCCATCTCACAGATGGAGGGTAGATCAGCCATGATTGAATGGCGGGAGTAGACTTGACGGACTGAATGGCCTAATTATGCTCCTATGACATGAATTAAAAAAACTCACAGAAAATACATGTTTGTGCAAACTCCACACCAATGGTACCAAGATTAGGATTGAACCTGGGTTGCTGAGGCTGTGAGTGAGGCCGCAGCTCTATCAAGTGACATCCTGTGTTGCCCGACACTTACAGTAGGTGACAGGCTTGGCTGTAGGAGTAGCCCAGGCGAGTAACTGCTGTACAGTGTATAGATCGTACATGTTGCTGCCTTGGTGTAACAGCGTTGGACCTGATGAATGTTAAGGCTGGTGAACAAAATACCAAGTGAACAGGCTGCCTCATCAAGGGTGAAGCCGAGCATCTCGAGAGTTGATAAAACTCACTCCTTTCCCACTCTTGACTAGCCCAGCAGTTAGTTGGAAGGCAGTGTGGTCAATTTCTTCTGATTCTGCTCCTGTGGAGTGCCTCGTGATCTTTTTCTGAAGTCAAGCTGCAATCATGCTCATTTAACTCAATTTCACAGTGTCCTGGACGGACCCAAAATAACCATAAATTAATCTTATTCTTCCCAAACCAGCTGTGGACCAAATTGCTCATTTTCACACAGCCCAGAAATAGGGAACTATTTATATCTGGTATGAAATAATCCGAACTTTGTGTAAACCATTCCAACCAAACGTACAGAAATAGCAACATGCTGCCCATTTCAATGAAGGTGCAGAGAGCCTGCATTATTAGACACAAGATGCTGGAGTAACTCAGCGGGTCAGGCAGCACCTTTGGAGGGAAAGGGTGGGTGGTTCTTGACCTCGGCCCGGTGAACTCACAGACCCTCATTTGTGAAGGCCATGGATCAGCCTCTGTGCCACCTCCCACCTCTGACCCAGAGCACATCCAAGTGCCTCTGAGGGCACGGGAGGTAAACCAGGGGCATCGGTCTTATCCTCCACCCGCCGCCGCCATCTAAAGGGCCTGTCCCACTTTCACGACCTAATTCACGACCTCTGCCGAGTTTTCCTTGATTCATACTCGCAGCGTGGTCGTCACAAGGTCGTAGGCAGGTCGTAGGTAGGTCGTGATGCTAGTCATAGGTACTCGTGGCATCAAGTAGGTCGGGGCGTTTTTCTAGCCTGATGAAAAATGCCCACGAGTAAAAAAGGTCGTGAATTAGGTCGTGAAAGTGGGACAGGCCCTTAACAATGTGGGGGAAATAAAATGGATTCCGGTAAGATCAGTGTAATCAGGGTACTTGACGGCTGCAGATAGACACAAAAAGCTGGAGCAGCTCAGCGGGTCAGCAGCCTCTCTGCAGAAAAGGAATAGGTGACATTTTGGGTCGACACCCTTCTTCAGGCTGGCAAGGACTCAGTGGGTTGAAGGGTCCGCTTCTGTGTTGTATCTCTCCGTAACTAGAGTTGTCTTTCAACTGCGGAGGCAACAAAGGGTCAAACACACTTATGGGCTTGTTATCACATTTCAACCAAGGACAGCACAGTGGCGCGTTGGTAGATTTGTTCCCTTACAGCGCCAGAGATCTGGGTTCGATCCTGACTACGGGTGCTGTCTCTACGTAGTTTGTACGTTCTCCCTGTGACTGTGTGGGTTTCCCCGGGTTTCTCTCTGGTTTCCCTCCACGTTTATGAATAAGTGATAAACCATTTAGAACGGAGATGAGGAAACACTTTTTCACACAGAGAGTTGTGAATCTGTGGAATTCTGTGCCTCAGAGGGCAGTGGAGGCCGGTTCTCTGGATACTTTCAAGCGAGAGCTAGATAGGACTCTTAAAGATAGCAAAGTCAGGGGATATGGGGAGAAGGCAGGAACGGGGCACTGATTGGGGATGATCAGCCATGAATGGCAGTGCTGGCTCGAATGGCTGAATGGCCTACTCCTGCACCTATTGTCTATTGTCTATTGTCTTGAAGATGTGCAGGTTTGTAGGTTAATTGGCTTCTGTAAATTGACCCTAGTGCGTAGGATAGCACCAGTGTGCAGGCGATCGCTGGTGGGACACGGAGGTCCAAAGGGCTGTATCTCTAAAACTGTAACTGTATGATCTAAGAATGGTGGATCCCCTGAAGAACCTCAGTGATGGGATCAGATGGGATTTTATAACAATCTGGTGGTTTGATGGTTACCGGTACTATGACTGGCCCTTTATTGTACACGTTCCACATTTATTTAATTACTTGGATTTGTTACTCTAAACGGATATGATTCACTTCTCTGATTCAGTGGTTCCGATTCCTGACTGCTAGTCCAGTGACAACCACAATGCCGCCACAGCAGAAATTCCTAGACGTGGCACAAACTGTTCTCTTTCACAAGAGCCTTAGAAGTTTGTACAGTGGTAAACCATATGTCCTCTGGAGTCTGCTCGGCCACTCAACAACATCAGGACTGGACTCATCTTGAACTCAGCTCCACTTTCCTGTCTGATCCTCATGATCCTTTCTTCCCTTTTAGTCTAGATATGAATCTCCAATCCCTTGAGCAGCATCTCAGGGGAGCATGGATCAGCACCCTTTCAGGTCGGGACCTTCTTCAGACAGATTGTCGAAGGAGTGAGAAGGGTGGAAGAGAGGTCGGGGACGGGACAAAGCTTGGCAAGTGATAGGTGGATACAGGTGAGAGGGAAGTGGTTATCTCTGGCCTTTGCCCGCCCATCTATCAATCCAACCACACTCCCCTCCCACTCAGGTCTATCCATGTCCTCCAGAGATGCTGCCTGACCCATTGAGTTCCTCCAGCACTTTGTGTCTATTTTAGTTGTCTACATATATTTTACAACAGCAACATGATCCTTCCTTCCACTTGACTTAAATGTGTTGTTTTGTTTTGTTTTGGTAGTCTGCCAAGTCAACGTTGCAGAGATCTGCTCAGTGGAAAATTCTGTTGCTGATATAATTACAGGGCAGAAGAACACAAACTGACAAACTGCTGGAGTGGCTCAGCGGGTCAGGCAGCACCGCTGGAGAACATGGATAGGTGGGGTTTCAGATCAAGACCCTTCTTTGGTTCTTTACTATTGTTGCCAACAATTCACTAAGGTCCACAGGCCTGGGGGGGAGGGGGGGGGGGGGCAACATCTTTAAGAGATCTTGCAAGCAAAGATTTTGTAAAGGCACAACAGGAAGGGGCCACAAAGTGAACAGAGTTACTGCCTTATCCTGTATCTCTTTATCCTGTATCTGTAAACTGTGGACGGGCTTGATTGTAATCGAGTACAGTCTTTCTGCTGCCGGATAGCATGCAACGAAGGTTTTTCACTGTACCCCGGTACACGTGTCACTTACTAAACGAAAACATCTCAGGTGGAACCAGGTTCAGTGCTGATCCCCAGTGCTGTCTGTGTGGAGTCTGTCTGGGTACACAGGGGCTTTATCAGCTGCCCCCGGTTTCTCCCCAGCATCCCAAAGATATACGGACAGATTAATTGGACACTGTGGAATGGCACTAGCTGTAGTTGAGTGGTAGAATCTGCAGTGAAGTTGATGGGAAAGTGCAGAGATTAATATGGCATATTGTAGGATTAGTGTAATGCATTGTTGATGATCAGCAGGGACTCGATGGGGTGAAGGGCCTGTTACGAGCTGTAGATCTCTCCTTGACCCAGAGCATACTTTGTTAGTGTCCAAAGTTCTGAACCCAAATCCTATTCCAGAATCTCAATCCAAGCTGACATCCAGTGAAATAAGTGAAGCCTGCATTTATATATCGCCTCCGTGACCGCAGGACATCCTGTGATCATTGCAATCAATGAAATACACTTCTTTAGAATTGTTTTCATTGTATCATGGAGTCATAGAATCAACAGAATGGAAACATGGTTGTCGGCCCAACTCGTCCTCTGCAGGCCATTATGTCCCATCGTTGCATGCTATCCAGTCAGCAGAAAGACTGTACTCATGATGTCCCATTTAAGCAAGGCCCATTCATCCACGGTTGGCCATATCCATCTGACCTTTCCAATCCATGCACCAGTCCAAATGTCTTTTAAATGTGTTATCTCACCTGCCTTCTTTTGCAGCTCATTCCATACATCCACCACCCTCTGTGAGAAAAGGTGGCCCTTTTCTATATAATATTGCTCCTCGCCCTCCTGCGATCTAATGGAAGTGGCGGCGCTGTCGTACAGCAGCGGCTCGCCTGGAGTCCGTCTGTTTTTACTTTTTGTTGTTGTTTTCTTTTGTCCTGTTTTAGTTAAATTTAGTTTATTGGGTTGTGTATGTGTGGGGTGGGGGGGTGAAACATGACTTTGTCTCTTCCTTCGGGGAATGCGACTTTTTCTTGTCGTATCCCCCTTCTCTGCCTCCGTCTGCGCTGAGGCCTAATGACGGAGCTGCCGGCCTCAACTCCAACTGCGAGCTACCGACCTGACCTCGAGGCGCCGGAGGCAGAGCAGGACTTTACCAGTGCGAGGCTGGCCTGCTTCGGGGCTGCGGTGGCGTTCCGGCGGTGGCGACCGAGGACGCTGGTGGCTACCTGAGTCCGGAGGCTCGGCCGCGGCTGGCCCAGTGGACGACATCTTCGGAGCGCGCAGGTCACAGGTTGGTGACCTGTTTTTCTGGGGCTCCCGCAACTACAGCTGCGTCCGCTGGACTGGAGGGCGGCAGCTTCGGCAGCCTCGGCCACCCGGGCCACGGAGTTTGAACCGGCCCGTCGCGGACGGAGCACGGATTCAGCCGCGGGATTGCCTTACTTACCATCACCCGGTGGGGTCACAACATCAGAAGCCTGGATCACCTCAGCGCAGAGGGAGAACAAGGAGGGAAGAGACAGAGACTTTAAGACTTTTGCCTCCATCACAGTGAGGAGGTGCCTGGTGAACTCACTGTGGTGGATGTTAATTTGTGTTTATTGTGTGTTTTGTTATTTATTATTATATGTATGACTGCAGGCAACGAAATTTCGTTCAGACCGAAAGGTCTGAATGACAAATAAAGGAATCTCTAATCTCTAATCTCTAATCTCTAATAAAGTTCTGGCTGCCCAACCTCTCCCAATCACCAACCTCTCCTAATGCACTGTTGAATGTGCCTTGCTTGTCAAAGCACTTTTGCTCTTTGAAATCAGACCTACGGCATTATATTGAAGCAGAGGTTATTTCTGAATCCCTGGCCAATTGTTATCTGTACAGGAGCCGGATTATTTGGCTGTTATCATGTTGTGGCATGTGTAAGATTGCATACATAGTTGGCATTGCATCAATGGTTCTTTATTATCAAATGTACAGTAAAATTCTTTATTTGTATTCAGTTCAGTAAAGTGAAGAAAGGAGATGAGGAGGAATTTCTTTAGTCAGAGGGTGGTGAATTTGTGGAATTCTTTGCCACAGTAGGCTGTGGAGGGCAATGGATATTTGTGAGGCAGAGATTGACACATTTGGTGTTTTTCCTCAGTAAACCAGCATCTGCAGTTTCTTGCTTCTACAATTAGTTCCATTCCTACTTTCCCATTTCCCTGTATCTCTGCAACCTATTCTCTCTCAGACATGTCCATAAAACTCCCCTTTGCTTCTTGTCACTATAAATCTACACTCCAGTCATTTAAAGTTGTTGATTAACTTATCTGGTATATGGGTGAACTCAGTCAGATACGAAGAGAATATGTGAACTCTGCAGAGAAAGCACCTGGGGCTCAGGATTGAACCAGGAGCTGCAAGGCAATGCACTTACTGCTGCACCACTGTGCCGCCTACGGTACCCTGTGGCTAAAACCTCACCTTCTCACACCACAAAGCCTTTCCACCACGTACAAAGCATGAGTTAGGTGTGTTATGGAATACCTCCCACTTGGAGGAGAGCAAGTCTAACAGTTCGCAAGGATCTTCAACCATCTCCAAAGCTCCAAAGCAGCTTGTGTAGGAAAGAACTGCAGATGCTGATTTAAATCGAAGGTAGGCACAAAATGCTGGAGTAACTCAGGGGGACAGGCAGCATCTCTGGAGAGATGGGATGGGTGACGTTTCGGGTCGAGACCCTTCTTCAGACATCCCGACCCGAAACGTCACCCATTCCTTCTCTCCAGAGATGCTGCCTGCCCCGCTGAGTTGCGCCAGCATTTTGTGTCTATCTCCAAAGCAGCTTACTTGATCTAGAGCGGCAAAGTGGCGCAGTGGTAGAGTTGCTGCATTACAGCACCAGTATGTTCTCCCTGTGACCGCATGGGTTTCTCTGGTTGCTCCGGTTTCCTCCCACACTCCAAGACGTGCAAGTTTGTCGGTTAATTTGCTTCTGTTAATTGTCCCATTTGTGTAGGATAGAACTGAATCGTCTTGCCACAACCAGAGACCTGTGCTGAATTACTGTCTCCCTCTTAGATGACCCTCAGGTTAACCGGTCTGAAGAAGGGTCTCAACCCGAAACATTGCCTATTTCCTTCGCTCCATAGATGCTGCCTCACCCGCTGAGTTTCTCCAGCATTTCTGTCTACCTCGGATTATCCTTGATCGGACTTGCTGGCTTTACCTTGAGCTAAACATTATTCCCTTATCCTGAATCTATACACTGTAAATGGATCGATTGGAATAATGTATTGTCTTTCTGCTGACTGGTTAGCACGCAACAAAAGGTTTTTCACTCTACCTCGGTAGACGTGACAATAAACTAAACTCAAACTGTGAAGCAGGTTATGGGCGATTGTTGTTGTTGTGGACTTGGTAGGGAGAAGGGCAGGCTTCCATGCTGTATCTCTAAAATCTAAAGTCTAAAGATCTTAAAGCCTATTTAAATTGCCAAAGGAACTTAGAACATGGGGTGTTTTGTTAAATTTGCAGATAAGTTATGCAGAGGTGATCACAGGAAACATTCCTTTACTGTCATAGAGTGATACAGTGTGGAAACAGGCCCATCGGCCCAACTTGCCCACACCGGCCAACAATGTCCCAGTTATATGGGCCAAGCGCAGGCACAGTACCACTTGCCAGCGCTTGGTCCATATATCCCTCCAAACCTGTCCTATCCATGTACCTGTCTAACTGTTTCTTAAATGATGGGATAGCCCCAGCCTCAACTATCTCCTCTGGCAGCTTGTTCCATACACCACCCTTTGTGTGAAAAAGTTACCCCTCGAATTCCGATTAAATCTTTTCCCCTTCACCTTGAACCTAAGTCCTCTGGTCCTTGATCCCCTACTCTGGGCAAAAGACTCTACCCGATCTATTCCTCTCATGATTTCGTACCCCTCTATAAGGTCTCCCCCTCATCCTCTTGTGCTCCATGGAATAGAGACACCGCCTACTCAACCTCTCCCTATAGCTCACACCCTCTAGTCCTGGCAACATCCTCGTAAATCTTTTCTGAACCCTTTCGAGCTTGACAATATCTTTCCTATAACATGGTGCCCAGAACTGAACACAATAGTCTACATGTGGTCTCACTAACGTCTTATACAACTGCAACAGTACCTTCCAACTTCTATACTCAATACACTGACTGATGAAGGCCAAAAGCCTTTTTGATGACCTTATCTACATGCAACTCAACCTTCAAGGAATCATGCACCTGTACTCCTAGATCCCTAGACTCTACAACTACCCAGAGGCCTACCATTCAATGTGCAGGTCCTGCCCTTGTTCGACATCCCAAAATGCAACACCTCAACCTTCTCTGCATTAAATTCCATCAACCATTCCTCCGCCCACCTGGCCAATCGATCCAGATCCTGTTGCAATCATTCACAACCATCTTCACTATCTGCAAAACCACTCACTTTTGTGTCATCAGCAAACTTGCTAATCTTGTCCTGTATGTTCTCATTCAAATTATTAATGTAGATGACAAACAGTAACGGGCCCAGCACTGAACCCTGAGGTACAACACTAGTCACAGGCATCCAGTCTGAGATGCAGCCTTCCACCATTACCCTCTGCTTCCTCCACGGAGCCAATTTGCTATCCATTCAGCTATCTCTCCTTGTATCCCATGCAATCTAACATTCCCGAGCAGCCTACCATGTGGAACCTTGTCGAACGCCTTACTGAAGTCCATGTACTCAACATGTACAGCTCTGCCCTCATCAACCTTTTTGGTCACGTCTTCAAAAAACAATCAGATTTGTGAGACACGACCTCCCACGTACAAAACCATGCTGACTATCCTAATCAACCCTTGCCCATCCAAATGCTTGTATATCCTATCCCTCAGAATACTCTCCAGTAACTTACCAACTACAGATGTTAAGCTCACCGGCCTATAGTTCCCAGCATTTTCCCTGCAGCCCTTCTTGAAAAGAGGTACAACATTTGCCACCCTCCAGTCTTCCGGCTCCTCTGCTGTATTTAAGGACGACTCGTAAATTTCAACCAGGTCTCCCGTAATTTCCTCTCTCGTTTCCCACAATGTCCTCGGATATATCAGATCAGGCCCCGGAGATTTGTCTACCTTCATACATGACAGTACCTTCAGTACTTCTTCGACAGTAACCCTGACTGCACTCAAGACACTTCCAGTGATTGCAGGTTGACTTGGACAGGTTGGGTGAGTGGGCAGATGCATGGCAGATGCAGTTTAATGTGGATAAATGTGAGGTTATCCACTTTGGTTGCAAAAACAGGAAGGCGGATTACTATCTAAATGGTGTCAAATTGGGAAAAGGGGAAGTACAACGGGATCTGGGAGTCCTTGTTCATCAGTCAATGAAAGTAAGCATGCAGGTACAGGAGGCAGTGTAGAAAGCAAATTGTATGTTGGCCTTTATAACAAGAGGAGTTGAGTACAGGAGCAAAGAGGTCATACAGGGCCCTAGTGAGACCACACCTGGAGTATTGTGTGCAGTTTTGGTCCCCTAAATTGAGGAAGGACATTCTTGCTATTGAGGGAGTGCAGCGTAGGTTTACAAGGTTAACTCCCGGGATGGCGGGACTGTCATATGCTGAGAGAATGGAGTGGCTGGGCTTGTATACTCAGCTTAGAGTTCAGAAGGATGAGAGGGCATCTTCTTGAAACATATAAGATTATTAAGGGTTTGGGCAAGCTAGAGGCAGGACACATGTTCCCAATGTTGGGGGAGTCCAGAACCAGGGCCACAGTTTAAGAATAAGGGGTAAGCCATTTAGAATAGATGAGGAAACACTTTTTCTCACAGAAAGTGGTGAGTCTGTGGAATTCTCTGCCTCAGAGGGCGGTGGAGGCTGGTTTTTTGGATACTTTCAAGAGAGAGCTAGTTAGGGCTCTTAAACATAGCGGAGTCCGGGAATATGGGGGAGAAGGCAGGAACGTGGTACAGATTGGGGATGATCAACCATGATCACATTGAATGGCGGTGCTGGCTCGAAGGACCGAATGGCCTACTCCTGCACCTATTGTCTATTGTCTATTGCTCCAATTTCCTCCATCCCACTGTCTTTCTCCTCGGTTATTACAGAGGAGAAACACTCATTGAGGACCTTGCCCATCTCCTGTGACTCCACACATAGGTGACCGCTTTGATTCCTGAGACGTCCCACTCTCTCTCTAGTTACCCTTTTCCCCCTTATGTATTTATAAAATATTTAGGGACTGTCCATAATGCTACCCGCCAGAGCTATTTCCTGGCCCATGTTGTCTTTCTGATTTCCTTTTTTAGTTTACTCCGTAGGGGCCTGTCCCACTTGGGCATCATTTGCGCGCCACCTGCGTGACGCGCAAAGATTTTGTGAATCCCGAAATCCTGGGGCGTTGCGCGTCACTGCCTACATCACCACGCACCATGCGCACGTATGCACGTGTAATGCACGGCATACAGACGTAATGCACACCATGCACGTGTAATGCACGGCATACGGACGTAATGCACACCATGCACGTGTAATGCACGGCATACAGACGTAATGCACACCATGCACGTGTAATGCACGGCATACAGACGTAATGCACACCATGCGCGCATCATGTACGCGTCACGACGCAAGCGTCGTGCGTCGTGACGCGAAAATGATCTCGATTAAATGATGCGTAAATGACACCCAAGTGGGACACGCCCTTAAGTTCCCAAAATTCCTCCATGCACTTGATCCCTCCTTGCTTTTGACTAACATCTCAATTTCCCTCGTCAGCCACGCTTCCTTATGTTTGCCTGCTTTGCCCTTCACTCTAACGGGGACGTACACATCCTGAGCTTTCTTCAGTACACTTTTAAAAACATCCTACCTGGCTGGTATTCCTTTCCCCTCTAATAACCTGCTCCAGTCAACTTGAGCGAGACCTTCTCTCATACCCTCAAAGTTGGCCTTACCCAGTTGAGCATTTTAACACATGGACCCTCTCCATCCCTATCCATAACTATCTTAAAGCTTAATCGAACTGTGGTCACTGGTCCCAAAAGGCTCCTCCACAAACACTTCATTAACTTGCCCTTCCCAATTTCCCAATACTAGATCTAGTGTTGTCCTCTCATGTGTGGGGGCCTCCACATACTGCTTAAGAAAACTCTCCTGAACACTTTTGAGGAGTTGCACCCCATCTAAACACCTCAGCTGAGTTTCACTGCTTGTACCCATTCATTATCACCTTCTCCACAGCCAACAATGGACCATTGTGGGCTCCACCTTGATTATCGTTGCTGGCTTTGATTTGTCCTCTTGCATACATTTCGTTCATTTGTTTCTTTGTACCTTTTCGCATCTCTCGTCTCCCTCTCCCCTGACTCTCGGTCTGAAGAAGGGTGTTGAATCGAAACGTCACCCGTTCCTTTTCTCCAGAGATGCTGCCTCACTGAGTCACTCCAGCTTTTTGTGTCTATCTTCATCATCTGCAGTTCCTTCCTACACAGTTTAAGGGCCACAACTGCATCAGTCTACCCAAAGGTAACCTAGGCTTAGGGTGCCTATTGTCTCGATTTGTTATGCTTGCATGTTATAGTTTAAGCACAACTAGTTCCTGTGGGGGGGGAAGAATATTGCAGGAATTGTTCGCCAGTGTTTCCTTTTACAGTGTTTGTTTTTTTTCCAACAGGGAGAGCTCCAGAGAGTCTGAAAAAAAAAAAAGCCTGTATACAATTACCACGGCGCTCTGAATGTTTATTAGACCCAACAAAGAGATTTTCTTTTGATTTAGCTTCAGACTATTTCAATTAATCTGGCTAGATTCTCTGCGTGCTCGAGTAAATAATTTAGTGTCTGAGTGGCTTCACTGTAGAAGTAGCTGAGCAGAGATATAAAGAGTGACGTCGGAGGCAATAAGGAAACAAAATATAATTAGAATGCCATCAAAAATTCAGACGTCAAAAAAGATTGGAGCTAAATCTGGATTTATAATTAAACAACCAATTTAATGTTTTAGCTCAAGTAATAACCAGAAATCCCACTCCGTATTAGGTTACGTAATGGTCACCACTATGAGAAAGGATGTGGTGGCACTAGAGAAGGTTCAGAGGTACGTCAGGGCTGGAGAGGGTTATTTCTGAGGCACCATTTACAAAGTTAGCTCCTTCGACGTTGGAGAGGGGCACCTGAGGTGGAACTAATTGAGGGGTCTGACAGTACACATGCTGAGAATCCACTGGGCGACACAGTGGAGCAGCGAAAACAACCGCTTCCTCACAACTCCAGAGACACGGGTTCCATCCAGACCTTGGGTGCTGTCTGTGTGGAGTTTGCACCTTCTCCCTATGACCGTGCTGCTTCCTCCAGGAGCTCCGGTTTCCTCCCACATCCCAAAGACGTGCGGCTTTGAGGGTTAATTGGCCTCTGTAAAAATTGCCGCTACTGTGCAAGGAGTGGAAGCGAAAGTGGGGGTAACATAGAACTAGTGTGAACAGGCGATCAGTGATCAGCATGGACTCGGTGGGCTGAAGGGCCTGTTTCCATGCATTATCATTCAATTGACCCCATTGAAATTTACCGAATGGTGAAAGGCCTGGATAGAGTGGATGTGGTGGGGATGTTTCCACTAGTGGGAGAGGCTAGGACCAGAGGCCATATCCTCAGAATAAAAGGACGTACCTTTAGAAAATAGATAAGGATAAATTTGTTCAGTCAGAGGGTGATGAATCTGTGGAATTCATTGTCGCATATCACCATCTAGGTTATGTATGTGATAATTAGCATATGTAATTAGTATATGTGATGTCTTGTGATGTCTGGTGCAAGTACGCATGTGCACGGGGAGACTCAAGGTGGCGTTCTGGAATAAAGTAGCTTGTTAGATTACTCCCGTGTCCGAGCCTTATTTAAGTCTGTTCCAAGCATCCAAATACACAACAATTGGCGACGAGGATAAAAGAACGAAGAAGATAAGAACAAGGCCAGCCAAGAAAATCGAAAACAAGTTAAAAATAGAGGTTGTATTTGGGAAAAAAAGTGGAACAGCACCAAGCAAACGATTTGGCGCCAAGTGGTTTTGGATTGGCGCCAAATAGAAAAAAAAGGTAGGAACGGGAAGCAATAGCTCAGGGAAGTGCGATGAAGACAAGCAGGGCAGTAAGGGTCACCGAGCACGGTGTCAACTTACCTGGAATGTATCCAGGGCTGTGCAGCCCACAGCCAGGCCCAAGCAGCAGCCACAGACATCGGGTGAGGGCCTAGTACCGTGAAGGCCATGGACAGGTCTGGAAAAGCCACCGACAAAAGAGGACCGTGTAGCCCACGGCCAGCCCCAGTAGCAGCCACAGATGTCGGGTGAGGGCCTCGTACCGTGTAGGCCACGGACAGGTCCAGAGAGCCACCGACAGAAGCTGAGTCTTCAGCCCGGCCGGGAACAGTCAGCCCGGTGGGAGGAGAAAGCAGAGAAAGCCCGGTCGGGAGCAGAGCCAGCCCGACCGTGAGTGGAAAGCCGAGAAAGCCCGGTTGCAGTGGTAGAGAGGAAGGTCAGCGCGAGCACAGCCAGCCCTCGCCAGCGGGACACAGTCAGCCGCGGCCGCAAGACACAAGTCAGCCCCGCCAGCGAGCACGGCCAGCCCCCAGCGGTGAAGCCAGCAAGCAAGCAAGCCAGCAAAGCAGCGGCAGCCAGCCCGGGAAGTCAGCGAGGGCCAGCCTGGGAGGCCAGCAATGGCCAGCCCATGGAGACAGCGAGAGCCAGCCTGTGAGGCCAGCGAGGGCCAGCCCGTGAAGCCAGCAAAACCAGTCCGTGAGGACAGCCCGAGAGGTCGCTGAGGCGCCGGAGTCCCGGACTGTATGAATTTAATGTATTGGTCAATGTTATCAATGATTTAAGTAAATATGTGTGCATAGAAGGAATATGTTTAAAATGTTCTAGTTTGCCTATTAACAGGAAATGTTGGTTAATAGTATAAATCTATTAGTATAAGATTAAGCAATAGACAGTGAGCTGGATAATCTCTTAGAATGTAAAAGGATTAAGTCCAGGGCAGAAAAGAGAACAGAATATAGGGCACCTGAATAGCAACAGGTAGCATGGCTTTTCAAATGGCAGGAAAGTTGCCCCGGTTAGATTCTGGGTGCAATTTTGAGAAATGGACTGAAGTCTTGGAGGCTTCGTTCATTTCCAATGATATCACTGCAGAGGAGAAGAAGAGAGCATGGTTCATATTAGGCTTAGGAAGAGAGGATTATCACACCATATGTACGTTACTGCGGCCAGCAAAGCCCACGGATAAAACGTACGAGGAGTGTAAGGAGGCATTAATGGCTCATTTCTCGCCAAAACCTCCAAGGGAATCCAGAGGCAAGGAGCCTGAACTAAAGAGGGCAGAGAGTCCCTCAAAGTATGCATGTGCACGGGGAGACTCAAGGTGGTGTTCTGGAATAAAGTAGCTTGTTAGATTACTCCCGTGTCCGAGCCTTATTTAAGTCTGTTCCAAGCATCCAAATACACAACAATCTATATCCCTCATTTCCCTTTTTTCCTGACTCTCAGTCTGAAGAAGGGTCTCGACCCGAAATGATACCGATTCCTGTTCTCCAGAAATGCTGTCTGACCCGCTGAGTTACTCCAGCTTTTTGTGTCTATTTACAGTTGGACTTGAATGAGACACAAATAGACTGGAGCTGTACAAGTGAAAGGTGTTTATTGAGCACAACAATCAGACATCCTTGAAGAATCTCACTGAGATGGATCTCAGAAGAGTTTCACTGAACTCAAATTATATTGAAGTTTTATAAATAGTGACGAAACATGGTCTCAACGTCCACAGTTGAGGGTGGGCAAGTGGCTTCAGAATGGGTGCATATCTCTACAGAAAACACATCTGCATGTTCCAATAGTCATAGAGTCAAACCATACAGCAGGGAAACAGGCCTTTCGGCCCACCTCGTCCATGCCGACCAAAACGTCCCATCTAAGCTAGTCCCATATACCTGTACAAGTGTCTTTTAAATGCTGTTACAATTCCTGCCTCAACCATCACCTCGGACAGTTAGTTCCAAGTACTCAACACCCTCTGAGTGAAGACGTTGCCCCTCAGGCTCCTACTAAATCTTTCCTCTTTCGCCTTTTACCTTTGCCTTCTGGCTCTTGATTCCCTGACTGCGGGTAAACGATTCTGTGCATTTACCATATCTATTCCCCTAAACACCTTCGTTGAGGATTGAGAAACCCAGAACCAACTTCTCTTCCTACTGAAGAAGGGTCTCGACCCGAAACGTCACCCATTCCTTCTCTCCAGAGAATGCTGCCTGTCCCGCTGAGTTACTCCAGTTTTTTGTGTCTATCTTTCTACTGAGATGGCTCACTCTGCAGACAATGGTGTCCATTCATACAGGTATCCTTGTCTCAGATTGAAGACTGGTTCTTGTTTGTATTAGTTTTGTTTAGTTTAATTTAGAGATACAGCGTGGAAATAGGCCCTTCGGCACACCGAGTCCGCGCCGACCAACGATCCCTGCACATTAACACTATCCTACACACACAAGGGACAATTTACACTTATACAATCCTGTACGTCTTTGGAGTGTGGGAGGAAAACCGATCTCGGAGAAAACCCATGCGGTAACGGGGATAACATACAAACTACGTACAGACAGCACCCGTAGTTGGGATCGAACCGGGGTCTCCGGCGCTGCAAGTACTGTAAGGCAGCAACTCTAGCGCTGTGCCACCGTGCCACCCTTAATGGCCGTTATCCATGTAACTCCTGAACGATGTCATGGAGATAGAGTGTGGAAACAGACTCATCGGCCCAACTCACCCACATCGGCCAACAATGTCCCAGCTACACTAGTCCCACTTGCCTGCGCTTGGTCCATATTCCTCCAAACCTGTCCTATCCATGTACCTGTCTAACTGTTTCTTAAACGATGGGATAGTCCCAGCCTCAACTACCTCCTCTGGCAGCTTGTTCCATACACCCACCACCGTTTGTGTGAAAACGTTACCCTCGGATTCCTAATAAAATCTTTTCCCCTTCACCTTGGACCTATGTCCTCTGGTCCTCGATTCTCTGCTTTAAATTCCATCAACCATTCCTCCGCCCACCTGGCCAATCGATCCAGATCCTGCTGCAATCGTTCACAACCATCTTCACTGTCTGCAAAACCACTCATTTTTGTATCATCAGCAAACTTGCTAATATTGCCCTCTATGTTCTCATCCAAATCATTGATGTAGATGACAAACAGCAACGGGCCCAGCACTGAACCCTGAGACACACCACTAGTCATAGGCAACCATTCCGAGAAGCAACCTTCCGCCATCACCCTCTGCTTCCTTCTATGGAGTCAATTTGCTATCCATTTAGCTATCTGTCCTTGGATCCCGTGGTAGGCCTCTGGGTAGTCTTGTGATCTTTTACATCAACAACTCCAGTCCTCTTGTGGATCATTCAAAGTCCTGACGTTTTTTTTTACCAGAACATGTTCAGCAACTGCATCCCTCTGCCATCGAAGGCAAAGATTAGCAGAGCACACATGAGAGACCCCACGCGTAAATTCCTCTCTAATTCACTGACTATTTCTTTATTGTCACTGGGTCAAAATCCTAGGATCTCTGCCCAACCCAATGTGGACTTACCTTCACCAGAAGCATTGCAGCTGTCCCGGAAGGTGGCTCCCCATCACCTGCTTATAGAGAGGTGGGCAACATGTGCTGCCTTGTCAATGATGCCCACAGCTTATTAATAGACATAAACCCATGTATAAAATCATGAGAGGAATAGATCAGGTGGATGCACAGAGTCTCTTGCCCAGAGTGGGGGAATCGAGCACCAGAGGACATAGGTTTAAGGTGAAGGGGAAAAGATTTAATAGGGAATCTGAGGGGTAACCTTTTCACACCAAGGATGGTGGATGTGTGGATCAAGCTGCCAGAGGAGGTAGTTGATCCTGGGACGATCCCAACATTTAAGAAACAGTTAGACAGGTACATGGACAGGACAGGTTTGGAGGGATATGGGCCAAACACGGGCAGGTGGGACTAGTGTAGCTGGGACATGTTGGCCGGTGTGGGCAAGTTGGGTCGAAGGGCCTGTTTCCACACTGTATCACTCTCTGACTCTATGACAAGCTGTAACATGCAGGTTCAGGAGCAGCTTCATCCCAACAACCATCAGGCTATTAAACACTAAAACTTCCAAATAAGCACCGAACTGCATAGGCTTGAGGAGCATTTTTTTGTTTTTTTTTGTTTTTGACATTGTGCTACTAATGTTTTTTTTAAATATACTGTTTTGTTGTTTATTATGGTGTTTATAGAGTATTATGTTTACCAAAATGTTGTGTTGCTGCAAGTAAGAATTTCATTGTTTAGTTTAGTTTAGAGATACAGCATGGAAACAGGCTCCCCGCTGTGCCATCCCTTTTGTTTTGATCCATTTGGGGACATATAGTAAGAAAACAGTTCAATCTAGACTCTTGAAGACATTGGTGAGTAGTACATAGACAGAAAGAAAGCATTGCCCCAATGCATACTCATGTTGTAACATGGAGACATGCAGCCAACAAGATCCTGCAAGCTGGTCCATTTACCCCAAAGCACTGAGTTTGCTGCAGAACTCAAGAGCCAAGAGTCAAGAGTGTTTAACTGTCATATGTACTGACAGCAGAATAATTAAATTCTTAATGTAATAACATAGAGCTGCAGATGCTGGTTTGTACCGAAGATGGACTCAAAATGCTGGAGTAACTCAGTGGGTCTGGCAGCATCTCTGGAGAACATGGATAGACAATGTTTCAGATCAGAACCTCCTTAAATTCTTAATTGCTACAGCACAACAGGCCTGTAAACCCAATTCACACAGATAATGAAGAATACGAAAACATTTCTATACATTATACATGCAAAAATATACCCCAAAGTCCTTTGCAAACAGGGGTGCAACGGTGGCGCAGCGGTAGAGTTGCTGCCTTACAGCGCACAGCGCCAGGGATCCGGGTTCGATCCCGACTACGGGTGCTGTCTGTACAGAGTTTGTACTTTCTCCCCGTGACCACGTGGGGGTTTTTCCGAAATCTTCAGTTTCATCCCACACTCCAAAGACGTACAGGTTTGAGGGTTAATTGGCTTGAGTTTGTATACTTGGTATAAGTGTAAATTGTCCCTAGAGTGTGTAGGATAGTGTTAATGTGTGGGGATTGCTGGTTGGTGTGTACTCAGTGGGCCAAAGGGCCTGTTCCCCGCTGCACCTCTAAACTAAAGACAGACATAGATAGTTGAGATCAGTATTATGTCATGTTCAAGAGCTTAATTGCTGTTGGGAAGAAGCTATTTTTAAACCTGGTGATCACGTTTTTCAGGCTCCTATACCTTCTTCCTGATGGTAGGGGTGCTATGAGACCGTGGCCAGGGTGGTGTCAATTATCTGATCGATTGAACAATCAATTGATGAGATAAAAATACTTGTTTGTCTTGTCTTTTGGCCACAGCTCACTTACTTATTAACGTGACTGGTTAAACCTCAAATTGGATCAAACGAACGTACAATTAAAATGGGTGTTCGTTGCTGATTTATTGTAACAAGCCTCCGTGTGCTTTTACTATTTTTACTCCATCTTCACGCTCTTTGTTCTCACTGTTACCACCTGTCATCGCAAAGAAAAATTTTGTCTCCCCATTCTCCCAGTGAACGATCACCAAAGCTAGAGAGGGCGCTGCAAAGGTGACACCGTTGCATTAATCTTGAAATTACCAAGGCACCGCAGCTGAGAAGTTCTGGATCACTGTCTACACCTTCCTGACGGGTACAACTGATCGGACAATCTGTCAACAACGTGGCGGCAGGCTGCTAAAATCATTCAGCATTTCCTAAGTATGCAATTCGTTTAGGTGTTCAGATTTTAATCAGGGCCATATGTGTGAAGAAAGACTTATTAAAAGATAATTGCAACAAGCAAGCAGCTTATTTCATTGCCAGATATTATTGGTAACAACCAAGATGTTAGTTTCCATCAATGATGAAAGTTTTCACGCATCATTTATTTTGCCAGGGACAAAGTCAGTGATGCCAATGATGGCTGCTTCCACTCATCACTCCTTTCTCAGGCTCCTTCCTCCCGACTCCTGGAGCAGATGGATTCAACAATGTGAGTGTAGAAGCAAAGCAGTGACCTTCAAAAATCCTTCTGGCTCTGAGCTAATATCCCGGAGTCTCCTTTCAATTAACGGAGATTGCCACACTGTGACAGGTGGATTGCATATTGGGAGGACCTGGAGCTTAAAACTTGGGACCATCTGGTTCCCAAAGAGGCTACTGGGCTACAGTGCTATCTTCTCCTAAGGTTATTGCGGCAAACTACTTGGTAGCCCCGTCAAACATTGGCAACTGACGATGTAAAAAACTAATTCTTAGCTCTGGACTTATTGTCTGCTTACTGTATTTCACTTCCTTTACTTCCAATGAGTCTGAATGAAAACAGTGTGAGTAAATGTTGTGAGTTTGAATGTACCCCATAGATTCTGAAGTTGTAGATATAAAGTCTTTACTTGGCGACAAACGGATATGATGTTGGATAATCTCTCTTGGAAACTCACTAAACTGAAAGTACATTGGGATATTACACTCTGTAAGCACAGAGCCAATAGCCGGTGATTAAATACAGTTTCAACTTCCAACATTTTGGGTGTGGGCAAATGACAGCATAGAATTATGTATTTATAATGAAAACACATCTCAATTGACATGCACACCTCTGAAAATCAAAACAGCTTTGTTGGGAATCAGACACCCATAACAGCCTTGTTTTACTAGTAGACACCACTAAAGCTTAATTTGAAGAAGTTATCCTCTTGCCTGATGGGAGTTATATAGAGTCATAGGGTTATACATTGTGGAAACAGGCCCTTCGGCCCAACTTGCTCACCCCACCCAACATGCCCCAGAGCATTTGACCCATATCCTTCTAAACCTATCCTATTCATGTACCTGTCCAAATGCCTTTTAAATGTTGTGATAGTACTTGCCTCAACTACCTCCTCTGGCAGTTCATTCTGTATATCCGCCACCCTTTGTGTAAAAATGTTGCCCCCTAGGTTCCTGTTAAATCCCCCCTCACTTAAACCTATGTCCTCTGGTTCTTGTTACCCCTACTCTGGATAAAAGGCTGTGCATTTACCCAATCTATTCCCCTCATGATCTTATTCACGTCTATAAGATCACCCCTCATCCTCCTGTGCTCCAAGGAATAAAGTTCTGTGAGACCTTCTCTCACCGTTCCCCTTCTCTGATTCCTGCTGCACTCCTGCTCTACCTTGACCTGACCCAGACTAGCTAGCACAGCCATGTGAGTCTCTTCAGTACTTGCCTGTGCAGCCATCTTGTGCCCCATAGAAGGGTCCCAACACATCCATCTTCTCCAGAGATGCTGCCTGACCCACTCAGCCACTCCAGCACCTTGTGTCTTTTTTCTTGTTTTGTTTTACTAGTGTATTGGGAGATGGCTGTCTCTAGTTTAGTTTAGTTTATTATCACCTGTACCGAGGTGCAATGAAAAGCACTTTGCATTCAGCGGAAAGACTATCCAAGATTGCAATCGAGCCATCCACAGAGTGTAGATAAATGATGAAGGGAATAATGTTTAGTGCAAGATAAAGTCCAATTAAAGATAGTCTGATGGTCTCCAATGAGGTAGATAGTAGCTCAGGACCGCACTCCAGTTGTTGATCGGATGGTTCAGTTGCCTGATAACAGCTAAAAGAAACTATTTCTGAATCTGGAGGTGCGTGTTTTCACACTTCTGTACCTCTTGCCTGATGGGAGAGGGGAGCAGGGGGAGTGACCGGGGTGAGACTTGTCTTCATAATCAAGGACGAGCCAATGGTGTGTATTCATGCAGATATCCTTCTGAAAACTGGTTCTTGTTTGTACTAAAGGTTACAATGCACTTAAATCCCAAAGAATGCAGTCTGCCTAAAATCCTCAACATTAAATACTCTGTCAATACAATTTCAATGTCTCTGCAACGTGTAACCATGGAAAAGGGTTGTTAAATTAATAACTCACTTATTTTCCTCAAGATGAATGTGTCCTTTTATTCAAAGAAAGCAGTTTGGAGATTTGATTGAAGACACAGGGTGACGCTTCGATGGCAGCCTTGCCTACAGTCTGTCTGTCCTTTTCGTCTTTTATTTTGTTATTTTTAGTGTGTTTTAAAGGTTTGTGTTAATGTTCTCTGGTTTGTTTCATGTGGGGGGTGGGGAAACTTTTTTTCAACCTCTTACCTTGCTGGAGATGCAATTGTTTTCCGGATCGTATCTCCGGTCTCTCTGCGGCCTAACATCGTGGAGCTGGAGGCCTTGCTCGGGACTGATTTTGAGCCGCACCGCAGGGACGTGGCCTGGCCTGGGATTGACGTTCCAACCGCAGCCTGCGGATTTCACCATCGTGGAGGAGCTCGCAGTCTCGGGTTGAGACCGACGTCGGGAAGCTCCAAAAGCCGCACGCCGTTCGAATAGCCCCAAACCGGGGTAGATCACTTGGTGCAGGGGAACTGGGATCCCCCCGCTGCAGGAGCTTCATTGCCCCGATGAGGAAGGCCCGTTGCCGGCTACGGGAGTAAGATCGTCCCGTCAACGGAAGGTTAGAGGCCCCCGACAGAGGACAAAGAAGGGAAGAGATTGAACTTTTTTTCACCTTCCATCACAGTGAGGAATGCGGAGGAGTCACTGTGGTGGATGTTCATGTTCAAATGTATTTTGTGTGTTCTGTTGCTTTTTATTGTATGGCAAATGAAATTCCTCGCATGTTGCAAAACATACTTGGCTCATAAAATATGATGATGACTATGATTATGGTTATGATTATGATGATGATGATTATGAAAAGACTGCAGGTGCTGCTTCTTGAGCAAAAAATATAGGGGGGCGGCGACAGCAGCAGCTGCCGGATAAAGGGCCCGGTGACAAGACTGGGAGGCTCTTACCTTCCGTGCCCTCAAGGTCGGCTGCGGGAGGCATCCCCCGGGGAATGGAGGCTGAAGAGGGCCGGGCAAGGAGAGGGACGACGATTCACGAGACGGCCGGAATGGAGGTGATGTCTGTAACGAGCCTTTGTGGCCAACTGCAGCTGGGGCTGTGAAATGGCACCAAAATGGCGACTCTGAGCTGTTCAAAATGGGCTGTTCAGTACATTTGGTATTAACCAGGGGATTGTGCTCATGATGATAGTCCTCCTGAGCTGAACGCAACAAAAATGGATTTAACTGTACGTGGTGCGTGTGATAATAAAGAAACCATTGAAACATTTATCTCAAGGGATCAGGTGGCATCTCTGGAGGGAATTAGACCGATGATGTTTCGGGTAAGCCTGAAGAAAGGTCCTGACTCCCGAAACGTCATCTGTCCTTATCCTTCCACCAACGCCGCCTGACCTGCTGAGTTCTTCCAGCACCGGGTTTTGATTGAGATGTCTAAATCATGATGTTTTGTTTATGTAGCCGGTTAAACTTCACATTTTGAAGCAGAGGAGAGGATAATGGAAGGTCGTACGAACCTGCTACATAAGCACAAAACGACATCAGGCATTGATCTTGCCATGCATAGCGCAATGAATGCAAATTGACATCAAGTACTCACATGTGACCCAGTGATAAATTACGGATGCTGCTCAGGAATTGTAGAATTGGTAGAAACAGAGACAAAAGTTAAGGGAGATATTTAATTCAGATTTAAATAGTATGCATTAGAGAGAGACATCAATGCTACTGAAAGAGCTGCAATCAGCAGTATCTGTATTTCCTCCTAGATTCATGACTTAAGCCTTCCATCCACCTCCTGTGCTGCTGCAGTGGATGTGTCGAAGGAATATTGAAGCACAAAGGTAATAGCGTGTAAGGCTAGAGGGATGATCATGATCAAATTGCCATTGTTTTCACCCAGAGAACAGCTTAAGTACATGGGTCCTAATGGTTGCCAAGAAACAGGAGAGATCTTTGAGTGCAGGTTGCTGCAGACGAGAGACATTGTGCTGATGCAAGGGCAAAAAGACCTCCGTTAAGTAGAAAGGCTGGATTAATATGAGCTGTTCCATCTGGGAAGAAGTCATGGATGAGTTGACCTGAAAGTGATGCATAAGATAGCCTGGAGTTTGAGAAATCCCAAATATTGCTTTAAATTAGAATGAAGCGGAGGAACAGGTTCATGCCAGTAAAAGATACACTAAGGGCTGATATTCGGAAATACTTTTTTAATCGAAGAACAATGATGTGCTGGATAGCCCGTAAGCTGTCTTGTGCACCATGCGATCTGCCAAGAACAAAATGACTGCACAGCTAAGTCCAATTTCTGTTGGAAAAGACACTCAGGATTAATTTCAGGAACTATTAGCTCCTATAAAATGGCACCGCGAGGTTGAGCTGGATCAATGTACGAGAGTATTGATGCTTGGAATGTAAGCAAATTGCAGGAGATACAAACCTGCTGTGGTTAACTCTGTTGCTCTTGTCTCAGTGCCAAGACGTTCCTTTGCTAAAGTCGTTGTAAGCTCATTAATTTCCACATTGATATCTAACATTCTGCATCACAGAGGTAACATAGACGTAGCCCAGTCCATCACACAGAGGCCAGACTCCCAGTCATTGACTCCATCTACATCAGAAAAGCAGCCAACACATGCAGCCTGACCCGCTGAGTTACTCCAGCACTTTGTGCCTGTCGTCAACATAAATCAAAGACTTGTCCTTCCCCCGACCATTCCTTCTTCTTCGTGCTCCCATCGGGCAGAAGATACAGAAGCTTGAAAGCTCGCACCAACAGAGCCAGGAACGGGTTCTTCCCCTCTGTTGTCAGGTTTCTCAACGGTCCGTCCATAAACTAGCAAACTGTTGGACTTTGTCTCTGGAACTGGAGCACTACAACGCTGAGAACTATATTCTGCGTTCTGTATCTTTCCCTTTGCTCTACCTATCGCACTTACGACTTGATTTTATTTATCGATAATGTTATCTGATTTGATTGGATAGCATGCAAAGTACTGTACCTAGGTACACATGACAATGATACACCTAAACCTAGACTGAACCTAGACATATGTGCCATCTAACTCTCTTTAGACTTTAGCCTTTAGAGATACAGCGCAGAGATAGTCCCTTCGGCCCACCAAGTCCACGCCGACCAGTGATCACCCCGTACACCAATTCTATCCAACACACCAGGGACAATTTACAATTTTACTGATGCCAATTAACCTACAAACCTGTATGTCTTTGGAGTGTGGAAGGAAACTGGAACACTTGGAGAAAACTCACACAGGGAGAATGTACAAACTCCGTACAGACAGCACCCGTAGTCAGGATCGAACCCGGGTCTCTGGCGCTGTGAGACAGGAGCTCTACCACTGTGCCGCCGTGACACTGTAAATATATGTCTAATACACAATGGGCATGAATGGACCATCAAAATCTCTGGTGGTTGCAAGATGCTGCGTTTGATGTCATCCTTGACTGTACTTTGAGTTTGGAACATAGAAACATAGAAACATTAAAAATAGGTGCAGGAATAGACCTTTCGGCCCTTCGAGCCAGAACCGCCACTCCATATGATCATGGCTAATCATCCAAAATCAGTTCCCCATTCCTGCTTTCTCCCCATATCCATTGATTCCGTTAGCCCTAAGAGCTATATCTAACTCTCTCTTGAAAACATCCGGTGAATTGGCCTCCACTGCCTTCTGTGGCAGAGAATTCCACAGATTCATAACTCTTTGGGTGAAAACGTTTTTCCTCATCTCAGTCCTAAATGGCCTACCCCTTATTCTTAAACTGTGACCCCTTGTTCTGGAATCCCCCAACATGGGAATTTTTTCCTGCATCTAGTCTGTCCAATCCCTTAAGAATTGTATATGTTTCGAAAAGATACCTTCTCATCCTTCTAAATTCCAGTGAATCAACCTTCTAAATTCCAGTT